>CP139502.1:231116172-232316172 GCA_021014915.2 Artemisia tridentata subsp. tridentata | reverse complement strand
ATAAAACATCTGGAAAAATCAGTGATGAAGATCTCGACAGAGAATTCGCTGAATTTATGTAGATAGACAACCGAAGAAATTTCTGAGGAAGAAAATACCAACTTTGAGGAGTTGGAATTCAATGATGATATGAGAATCAAACCCTCAATTGAAGATCCGCCAGTGGATCTAATCTTGAAACCTCTTCCTGATTATCTGGAATATGCATTTTTGAAAGAAAAATTCTCGTCTTCCAGTTGTCATATCTTCAGCACTCAAACCCGATGAAAAAGAACGTCTTGCTTCTATACTTAAAAAGCATAAAGAAGCTTTCGCCTGGAAAACTTCTGACATTCGTGGAATAAGTCTAAACTTTTGCAAACACAAAATAAATATTGAAAACGATTCGAAACCCGTTGTTCAAAGACAACGAAGACTCAACCCAAATATGAAGGAAGTTGTTAAGAAAGAAATAATCAAACTTCTGGACGCTGGAATTATTTATCCCATTGAGGATAGTTTATGGGTGAGCCCTATTCACTGTGTTCCTAAGAAACGAGGAACAACTGTCGTGACTAATGAACGTAATGAACTTGTTCCTACAGAACCATAACTGGTTGGCGAGTGTGCATTGATTATCGCAAATTAAATGAAGCCACCAGGAAAGATCATTTTCCTTTACTATTCATGGATCAAATGTTGGAAAGACTTGCGGGGAACAAATTCTTTTGTTTTCTCGATGGATTTTCCGGTTATTTCCAAATTCCAATTGATCCTGCTGATCAAGAAAAGACCACATTCATATGTCCTTTTGGTACATATGCGTATAGGCGTATGCCTTTTGGTCTTTGTAACGCACCAGCAACATTTCAAAGATGCATGATTGCTATTTTTCAAGATATGCTTGAAACCTCCATGGAAGTTTTCATGGATGATTTCTCGGTATTTGGAGACTCATTCGAGTCATGCCTTTCCAATCTTGACAAAATGCTTGAAAGATGCAAAATTTCTCATCTTGTGCCTAATTGGGAAAAATGTCATTTTATGGTGACAGAAGGCATTGTGCTTGGTCACAGATTTGAAGCAAGGGAATTGAAGTTGACAAAGCAAAAATTGATGCTATTGCTAAATTACAACCCCCGACTAACGTCAAAGGCGTTAGGAGTTTCTTGGGACATTCGGGATTTTACCCCAGATTCATCAAATATTTTTCGAAAATATCTCGTCCTATGACGAAGCTTCTCGAAAAAGATTCAGTATTTGATTTCAATGAAGAGTGCATCAAGGCATTCGAAACACTCAAAAATAAGTTAACAAATGCACCGATTATGGTTTCACCAAATTGGTCGCTGCCATTTGAACTTATGTGCGATGCAAGCGATTATGCTATTGGGGCAGTATTAGGGCAACGAGAAGGAAAACACTTTCTTTCTATTTACTTTGCTAGCAAAACCTTGAATAGTGCCCAACAAAACTACACAGTAACAGAAAAGGAACTTTTGGCTGTAGTTTTTGCATTTGACAAATTTCTTTCTTATCTTGTTTTATCAAAGACAATTGTATTCACTGATCATTCAGCTCTTAAATATCTGTTTGCCAAACAAGATACCAAACCACGCCTTATCCGATGGATTTTATTGCTTCAAGAATTTGACATAGAAATCCAGAATAAGAAAGGTGCAGAAAATGTTGCAGCAGATCATTTATCTAGATTAGAAAATCCTAATTTAGAGGAACTCGGTGAAGACGAAATTGATGATAATTTTCCCGATGAAACCCTTATAGGAATTTATGAAGAAGAAGTTCCATGGTTTGCAGATTATGCAAATTATTTAGCTGGAAGAATATTACAAAAAGGTCTATCTCACGCTGAGCGTAGTAAATTTTTCGCAAACATGAAATACTAATTTTGGGATGAACCGTATCTATTTAAAATGTGTCCCGATGGGATAATTAGAAGATGCGTGTATGATTCAGAGACCCGAAAAATTCTTGATGAATGTCATCACGACCCAACTGGAGGACATTACGGTCCATCCACAACCGCGAAAAAAGTTTTTGATGCGGGATTTTATTGGCCAAAAATTTTTAAAGAAGCACACACACTTGTGAAAAATTGTGATGCATGCTGATGAACTCAAATAAGTACATATTATTACTATCATTTGTCCTATTAATTTGACTTGTTTTATTATATTATGTATGAGGATTGATACTTAATCGTTTACTTTTGTAATTCTCAGTTGAAAACAAGCATTTGGTGAAACTTGGCGATTTTGGACTAATTATGGAGCAAAACATGCAAGAAGTTAAGAGTCTACCGAAATGTACAAGATCAAGACTATTCTGCTCCAGATGCGCCGCATCTCACTTATGACATGTGCCGCATCACTATCAATATTTCACCAGATACGATCCAAGATACAAGAGGACATGCGACGCATCCTATTATGGAGTTACGCCGCATCTTCTGGCGGTGTACGAATATTCCTGAATATTATAATCTTGAACCCCACGCGAAGTTAAGTAAATGCGCCGCATCTACTTACTAGATGCGCCGCATCTTACCCTCAGACAGAAACTATAAATACCCCAAGACCAGACGAATTTTGTGTGACACATATTATATCCGAAGACCGAAGACCAGAAACCTAGGACGAATTCAGTCAAGGCAGCAGCACAAGACACACCCAAATCAAAGATACAAGAGCTGTAAGAAGGTGCTGCATGTGTTTAATTCATTAAGTAGTTTTATTTTATTGTGTTAGTAAACTTTAATTCATCAAGATTGGTGGCTTGTGTAATGTGACAACGGAAAGATTGCACTCCCTTAAAACTGCTTTCTCATTAATTAAAGTTTATATGTTGATGTCATTGGTGACTTTTATTAGTGCATTGATAACCTCTGTGTCTAGCTGAGCGTTGATCGGGTCGCCATGCCTCTGCCCTCGCCTGTTTATTAGATCGCCTATGCATTCTATGGTCTGTAGAAAAGTAGGAGAAAGATAAACGGGATAGTCATAAGTAATCATTAAGGGTTTACTCGCCGATAAGATTAGAACCAACGAGAAAGGACTTAATCTCGGTGCGTTGCATCGAACTATACACTTCATATAACACTAGCAATAAAACAAGTGACAAACTACTTATCATAAGGACAGCCCTCTTATTGTCTCGAGTATTTATCTGTGTACGTGTGTGCTACTTGCTGATTCGTGCCTATTGGTTTAGTTTATTATTTAATTGCAACCAAATCGTGCCAGTCTCTCAGGCTGAACCTCCTTGCGTTAGAATAGGTTGTATAGCTAACTTAATATATTAAAATACTGATTAGAATAACGAGATAATATGTTCCACTCTTAGTGATTGACACTCTACTTACCATTATATTCATACTGACGGGGTACACTGCTCGTTAAGTGTGTGTGTTATTGATAAGTCGGCTAAATATAAATTTAAAACTTGAGTAGGCATTAAAACTGCTAAACCGCAACGACACACGCTACGCATCAAGTTTTTGGCGCCGCTGCCGGGGAGTGAATTGTTATTATCTGTTAATTTGATTAGTATTTTAATTAGGTTTTTTTTTTTTTTTTTTTTTTTTTTATCTAACCGCTAATTTTGTTGTATATTAGTTTAATTTGCATTCATTGTACTATTTTGCATATTTTCTGTTTTTGTGTGTTATTTGTTTGCTTTTGTTTGTGTTTATTTTCGTGTGTTTTTATTTTTGTTTTAATTTTTCGTATTTTTTGTTTTCTGCTATCGTTGTACTGAGCTAAATCAAACGATACGGCGCATCTGATTCCTCAGATACGGCGTATTGCGTTCAATTTTTTATAAAATACAACGCGTTTAATTAATTCGATACGACGCATCTTTTCCCCAAGATACGGCGTATATGTTTTTAATAAGAAAAATTTTTCTAAACTTTAACGCCATACGACGCATCTGCTTTAGCAGATACGGCGTATCTATTATTTTAATTAAAAACAGTTTTCGAATTATTAAACAGATACGACGCATCGATCTCTGTCGATACGGCGTATCTTCTGAATCAAAAATCTTATATTTTAAAACTTAACGAAAATACGGCGCATTAACTTTTGTTAATACGACGCATTTAATTTTAATAAGTATATCAATTTTTGATAATTGAAACAGATACGGCGCATTCTAATTTCTAAGCGGCGTATCTATTTTCTGAATAAAGTCTGATTTAATTTTAACGATTGTTAGATACGGCGTATCCAACTTTCTGGATACGGCTGCATCGTCCGCAGATATCAGCCATTTTTATTCTTTATATCCGTTTCTAAATTCATTAATTTATCTTCTAGCGAACAGATGCTACTGACGATTTTACCTATGATAACAGGTTTTGCTATGGAAGATATGTCAATGAACGGATATCTTGCTAAAGGAACAAAACAACATGATTAATGGATTGGCAATTGAGTGCACCAATTGTCAACGGTGCTTAACAAAGTTCTTTTGGTAAAACACGATTTGAAAGGGATTACACCTAGTGGCGGAAAGTCAACCTTTCAAATGTGATCGGTATTAAGGAGCTGAACGTGAGTCTAACTTGAAGACTCTGGAATAAAGACAAGTGCTGACCGGGAGACAACCCGGATTTATCTTTTAATTTTCTGTTCTGTGTCGAGTCTGTCAGACCTGCAGAAGATGCGGCGCATCTCTATCAATAAGATGCGACGCATCACATGCACTGGTCATATCTTATTTTATTTTCTGCATTTTTTTTATATTTTTGACTTTAAAACATTCTGTCAGTTTATTTAATGCGGCGCATCCCTGGTTAAGGATGCGGCGCATCTTTTATTCTGATCCGTATTTATTCCAGGCTCGATACGGCGTATCTTCTTCCATAAGATACGGCGCATCGACTGACCTGATGATTTTCATCTTTAATTTTTATGTTTTATTTTTACCTAACTACTAATGTGTTATGCAAGTTTGAACCTTTCTTACCTTAGGTGTGTTTTGAAGCCTTGGTGGTATTATAGATTCCTGCATTTCCTGTGGATCCATCGAATATGAAGCTTAAACGTTCTAATCCACATGAAGTTGATTTTTGCTCTTATACTAATGGAGGATCATACCGAGCAAATCTCAGGGGAGTTTTTCTGTTCTAATTCTTTTATTTTCCAGTTTTTAACCTTTCATACAAACAACGAGGACGTTGTTTAACTTAAGTGGGAGGGATTGGAGAATTAGAACACTTAACACTTACTTGTCCTAAACTTTTCAAAATATGCTTAAAATGTGCTTAATATATCAAAATTTATAATTTTTTAGCATGTTTTTGTTTAAAGTCTAAGTTGCATAGCTGCACACATGACGTTATTTTTAAAATTGTGATTTTTCAAAATTCACAAATCTATGAGTGTGCCGGTGACTTGTAAACTTTAGAACTTGGCTTGTATACTATTCGAGACCACCATAATAAGTATTATTTTATATAATTGGAATGACTTGTCTAAATTGGTAAATTTCTAGGATTACACCCAAATAGCCTTATATGTTATGTGATATTAGCTAACTACACTGGTTAGTTAACCCCCGTATAACCCTTTTGTTACTCTCATTTTTAGAGTAAGATACCCCTAGAAAAACACTCAGAGCCATTCCTTTCGTTTGTTACACCTTTGTTAAAATGTTTCGTTACACCTTAAACCTTAGCCTACCCTGTAGATTAGAATCCGTGGTTGGTTAATTGCTATAGGCAAAGTGTGTTTCCTTACATTACCTGTGTTCGCGTGCGTAATTCATTATCTATGGTTAGGTCGGGAAATTGCACAATGCAATTGGAGTGAAAGTAAATATTGTATGTCTTTGAGGTTATTTTTTTTCGTGTGTTTACTACTTTCACTATTACCGTTATTTCTGAAGTCATGAAAAGTATGGAAAAATTATCCAGATTTATTGTTATAGTGATGTGGTGAAATTTTACACATCTATGTTTATGTAAAAAAAAAAAAAAAAAAAAAAAAAAAAAAAAAAAAATCGAAAAAAAAATGAGAAAAGAAAAAGAAAAAAAAGAAGAAAGTTGGAAGATTGATAAACCAACGATGTAAAGTTATGTAAGTGGTCGATATCACCACTATTTGTTGTATATTATATCTATGGATTGAATGGGAGTTGACAGTTATGGGAACGTCAACAAAGGTTATTCTTTAATTAAGATCTTGTTGAGTATAATTCGTGTCTACCTAAAGAGTGTGTTTCAAGTGTTAAAGCGTGAGTTATTCAATGATATGAGTCTTATTCATGGGATGGTTGGGATAGTGATTAACCACACTTAGGATTTTAATTTATTTGTTTTGTTTATTTTTTTCGTTTTACACCAATTTATATCCCAAATATTATCCATGCCCTTTATTATTCTTTATCCAACCAAACCTTTGATTTATTGAGATTATGGATTTGAGCAATCTTAAGTATCGTAGTCGTGGATTCGGCTATGTATTTATGATTTTGTCGCCCTTTTTGATATATTATTATTGGTGAAGTTTGGACCTATCTTTAGCCTATTCGAGTTAAGGATTTGAGCAATTGCAAGTATCGTGTTCGTGGATTCGATCATGTATTTGTGATTTTGTCGCCTTTTCTGGAATTTGAGATCGATAGTGATTAAGAATAATTAACCCTTAAGCCTAAAAACCCTTTTTACCGCTTTAGACTTGTTATTCCTTGGCTTTAGTGGGGGAGATGTGTATACTTGCCAAGCTTATGATAGAATATTCGTCGCGACTGGACAGTTAAACGATTAGATTTGCTTTTATCAAAATATTTTTATTCTACTTCTAATTCGTTAAGTGTTTAGTTGTGTGATTATGACAAAAACGAATACATGCTTAAATATAAAAATAAATCCTAATATCTTTTAGGATACATTTTCATAAGATTAATTCTAAGGTTTACTTGGGGACAAGTAAAGTTCAAGTGGGGGGATATTTGATGAACTCAAATAAGTACATATTATTACTATCATTTGTCCTATTAATTTGACTTGTTTTATTATATTATGTATGAGGATTGATACTTAATCGTTTACTTTTGTAATTCTCAGTTGAAAACAAGCATTTGGTGAAACTTGGCGATTTTGGACTAATTATGGAGCAAAACATGCAAGAAGTTAAGAGTCTACCGAAATGTACAAGATCAAGACTATTCTGCTCCAGATGCGCCGCATCTCACTTATGACATGCGCCGCATCACTATCAATATTTCACCAGATACGATCCAAGATACAAGAGGACATGCGCCGCATCCTATTATGGAGTTACGCCGCATCTTCTGGCGGTGTACGAATATTCCTGAATATTATAATCTTGGACCCCACGCGAAGTTAAGTAAATGCGCCGCATCTACTTACTAGATGCGCCGCATCTTACCCTCAGACAGAAACTATAAATACCCCAAGACCAGACGAATTTCGTGTGACACATATTATATCCGAAGATCGAAGACCAGAAACCTAGGACGAATTCAGTCAAGGCAGCAGCACAAGACACACCCAAATCAAAGATACAAGAGCTGTAAGAAGGTGCTGCATGTGTTTAATTCATTAAGTAGTTTTGTTTTATTGTGTTAGTAAACTTTAATTCATCAAGATTGGTGGCTTGTGTAATGTGACAACGGAAAGATTGCACTCCCTTAAAACTGCTTTCTCATTAATTAAAGTTTATATGTTGATGTCATTGGTGACTTTTATTAGTGCATTGATAACCTCTGTGTCTAGCTGAGCGTTGATCGGGTCGCCATGCCTCTGCCCTCGCCTGTTTATTAGATCGCCTATGCATTCTATGGTCTGTAGAAAAGTAGGAGAAAGATAAACGGGATAGTCATAAGTAATCATTAAGGGTTTACTCGCCGATAAGATTAGAACCAACGAGAAAGGACTTAATCTCGGTGCGTTGCATCGAACTATACACTTCATATAACACTAGCAATAAAACAAGTGACAAACTACTTATCATAAGGACAGCCCTCTTATTGTCTCGAGTATTTATCTGTGTACGTGTGTGCTACTTGCTGATTCGTGCCTATTGGTTTAGTTTATTATTTAATTGCAACCAAATCGTGCCAGTCTCTCAGGCTGAACCTCCTTGCGTTAGAATAGGTTGTATAGCTAACTTAATATATTAAAATACTGATTAGAATAACGAGATAATACGTTCCACTCTTAGTGATCGACACTCTACTTACCATTATATTCATACTGATCGGGTACACTGCTCGTTAAGTGTGTGTGTTATTGATAAGTCGGCTAAATATAAATTTAAAACTTGAGTAGGCATTAAAACTGCTAAACCGCAATGACACACGCTACGCATCACATGCCAGAAGTCTGGTAGTCTTTCTCGTAGAGACGAAATGCCACAAAAGAGCATACAAGTTTCTGAAATATTTGATATTTGGGGAATTGATTTCATAGGTCCTTTTCCTAAATCTCATAAATTCGAATACATCCTCGTTGCAATTGATTATGTCTCTAAATGGGCAGAAGCAGAGGCTTTACCCACAAATGATGCACGAGTAGTTGTGAATTTTCTGAAAAAGCTTTTCTCTCGATTCGGAATTCCAAAAGCTTTAATAAGTGACAGAGGAACTCACTTTTGTAACCGTCAAATGGAGAAAGTTATGAAACGATATGGAGTTCACCATCATTTCTCAACAGCATATCATCCTCAAACCAGTGGTCAAGTTGAAAACACCAATAGAGCTTTGAAAAGAATACTTGAAAAAACAGTAAAGGATAATCCTTCTATTTGGTCAAGGAAACTCGATGATGATCTATGGGCGTTTAGAACGGCATATAAAAATCCAATCGGTACAACTCCATATAGACTCATATATGGAAAAACTTGTCATTTGCTGTTTGAAATTGAACACCGCGCCTACTGGGCGTTGAGACAATGTAACCCCGATCTCAAAATCGCTGGAGAAAAAAGATTCTTGCAATTACATGAACTCGATGAATTAAGACTCCAGGCGTATGACAATTCCAAGCTGTACAAAGCTCGAAAAAAAGCTTATCATGATAGGAAACTAAGAATCCGGAAAGAATTCAAGGCCAGAGACAAAGTTCTTTTGTTCAATTCTAGGTACAAATTCAAAGCTCTTAAGCTCAGAACCAAATGGTTTGGTCCATTCGTGGTAAAACATGGTTTTCCATCCGGATATGTCGAATTATATGACAAGCACGGTGGAACTTTCATTGTTAATGGACATCGTATCAAACTCTACCATGATGAAGAGCAATTGAATGAATTATCAAGTGAAGAAATCCCACTTGAACTGCTCGATGAAAAGAAATACACTGCTATTCCATTTATGGCACCTTTTCCTGCTGATTATAAAAAAGTAATACCATGGGCTGCGAAAACTGGTTACACCGCAAAGTTACATGATATTGATAAAACCGGAAAAGGAATAGTAAAAGGCAATGTGGTGTATATTCCAAAGAAGTCGGGAAAGAATTCCGAATATAAACCACGAAAGTAAGAAAGATTGAGTCGGGCTGATGACTCATTAATAAATTTAGCGCTTCTCGGGAGGCAACCCGTGTGTTTTTTAAATTGTTTGTTTACTTTTATGCCCCAATGGTTTCACCATAAGTGTGGGGGCCTTACTAATATGAATAATAAAATACAAAAATACATTGCATTTTGTGTGTTTTTGTTTTAATAATTGATGCAGGTTAGGATGCTTGATCTTGAAGATGTGGAATCATTCGATCTCAATATCCGATTTAGAGCCTGATATAGATTTCGAGGTTCAGGCAGTATCATTTCTTTTATGTTCCATTTCCTTGTTTTTATGATCTATCGTTCTTTACATTGAGGACAATGTCAAACTTAAGTGTGGGGGGAGGAAATAGGAAAATGAAACTGGATTTTAAAATTTTCTATATTTTTTAGCCTTGTTTTTAATTTGTTTGCCCCTATAATCTAGTTGTTTTCGCACATTTAGGAATAACTAGATTAATCCACTAATAGAATATGTAATTTTTGAAAATTCAAGATGTATCCTGATTGATATTGCGATCCATTTTTAGGATTGATAACATTGCTAGCACAATTATAGCCCATTCCACTAAATTGTGAGGATTTAAGCCTATTTCATATAGCATACATCTTTTATGCTTGATCTTTTTGCTATGAGTGTGCCGGTGATCTTATTTATTCTAGAACTTGTACATGCAAATCATTACCAGACTGCAGTGAGATTACCTTGTGTGATATAAGTGTATTCGTGTGATAAGAGGCAACCTTAGGAATTAAACCAAATGGCCTTCCATTTTACATCTAATGATATATTAGCTAGCCACATCGGTTAGTTAACCACTTATATGAACCCATTTGTTAGCACTCAATTTTAGTGCTAGATACCATTAGTACACCCTCTGAGCCATCCTTTTCATTTTGTTACACCAGAAAAATATAAAAATATTTTACACTTTTAGCCTTAACCTTACCCATAGTCAAGTCTTGGTTGGTTACTAGCTACAAGGAAAGATGGTTGTTATGTGGGAATCCTTGAAAATGAGAAAGTTGCGAACTCCATGATAATCTCATGGAAGAACTATTGGTATTATGATCGATGAAAAAAAAAATGATGAAAGAAAAGAAGAGAAGGAAAAAGAAAATAAAATAAAATAAGTCATCGCAATTGTAGCTAGTAGCAATTGGTTGTAGACTTTGACTATTTGTAAAGTTTTTATTTTAAACCAATTTCATAAATATATATCCCATGTCTTATCCCTACCTATTTGATTTTGTGGAAATTATCAAGTGTATTGACATGTGGTGACCATCCGATTTCTTGAGGAATTAGGTAACGTTGCTAGCAAGCTAGAGCGTGTTTTGGTGACCATCCGTTATGCAAGTAACGTTGTTAGCGAACCAAGGTACGATCTAGTGACCATCCGTTATTTGATGATGCAAGAATTCGTTGTTAGCGAGCTATTATGTTTTGCATGAGATAGTTGCACATAAGTCTTATATAACCTTTGAAGCCTTAAACCTAAATAAAAGTCCTCTTAGATGTTTACACTTGGTGCTTATGCCACGTCAGTGGAGTTCTGTTTCTTGTACAAGCTTATGGTAATATTTAGATCATGACTGAGCAATGAGTGTTATTTTCTTATATACTCACCCACTAAACAAATGAGTGTTGAGTGAATTATACTTCATTTCTTTTTCGTGAGGTGTTTTAACATGTTATCAAGCAAGAGAATCATTAAGTTATTGTCAAACATTTCGACTTTTCACCTATAAGCTTAAAAAGATGGATCTTATCTTGTACTTGTGCTTGATGGATTTGCATCCCATTTTTAGAATCATTATAATTTATATCATGTTGATTTATTTCTAAAAGCTAGATTTGCTTGGGGGCAAGCAAAGTGTAAGTGTGAGGGAAGTTGTGTTATTTCTATGTTTATGCATTGTATTTGGTTGTATTTATGAACATATTATGCTTAAAAAGGTACAAAAGATGTATTCAGGTTCAGGTACAATCAAGTTCAAGTAAATGGCTAAAAAGATGAAGAAAAGTTGTTAAATCAAGAGCTTTTGCACAAACGTATGATTCTTCTCACAATAAAGGCTTTGGAAGGATCGTTAAAGATAAAGAGTCAAGATTACAATGATTTCCAAGTTCAAGAAAAGATCAAGAATTGATGAAACAAATGAAAAGTTATATGTAAAGAATTATGGCTTGCTTCTTCAACCAAAGGTTTAAGAAATACATCTAAGGCTTAAGTTCAACCCAAGGTTCAATAATGCCATGCCATCCTTACTCCAAAACTTGGGCTGGAATCTGAACCTTAGGTTGAGACTTTCAACCTTGGGTCGAAACAATTGCTGGCACACTTAATGACTATCTTCAATGAGCTAACTCTTCATATGGGTTGTCATTACACTTCATTTACTCCAACTGCAGAATTTTTCTGACACTTTGGGCTCAAGTATTTTGCTTGGTGACCAAGGGGAGTCATCTTATATATGTGTATGCTTGGCCATGAGAGAAGATATCTATATACAATCTATAATCTATTATCTACACATCAACAACTACTACAACTAATCTTATACTCAAAGGGGCGACAAGGAAGAAAAACGCAGGAAAAGAAGAAGCTTACATTCACCAATCATCAATTTAATCATTCAAGGAATCTTTGTTGATCATCTCACAAGTGTTCCTAATTCTTGTAGTCATCATTACAACGTTTGTAAGACTTTTTAATTATGTTTTCAAGTGATAAATTTCTTGTGGTTATTTCTTTGTTTGCCATGAGTGGCTAAGTGCCTTGTGCACTTGCCTAGATGATGTTTGTTATATGATTCTTGATTGATTATGACTCATTGGTTCTAGTTAAACGAAAAGCTAATACTAAGATCGAATTGTGCTATTAAGAGTTTTCTCCACCAAAGAGTTGTCAAGTTTGGTTAATTGCTAATAGTGTAATGGGTTGAAAAAGACATTGTTAGTCAATTAGTTGTAAACCTTTGTCTATGAGGGTGTTACCTTATGTATTGACCATTTCATGAGTAACTTGGTTAAACTTGGAAAACTAAAATAGTGTGGTTGTCAATTGCTTGTGAAACAAAAGCGAATCAAGTGAATGAGTTGTGTTAGTCTTGGTTGATCAAATCTTAAATATTGTTTTTGTCATCTTAAAATCTTGATGAGGATTGAAAGTGTTGGAAACAATAGGATTAGTATACCCACTAATCGAATTAGAACACCACCTAATTCATTGATCATAATCAAATGGAACCACTGTCATAATCATATCAAGATAATTGTGCAAAACTAGTCTAGGCAAGTGTAGCTTTAATATATTGAATTTACACCATCATTATTTGCTTGCTATTAGAATCGTTAATTAAGCTCGATATTATATTCAAAAACTCACATCCCAAAAACTAAACAAATCCTAGTGAACGACTTCGGCTTACCATATTATCTCTTACTACACACGGACGAGTATACTTGCTCGTATGTGTTTCGTTCGAATCATTGGTAGATCGTGTTATAAATTTAAAACATGCACTCAAAACGAGCACATCAGTAATTTGTGTTGGGTTTTCTTCTATGAACAAGTTCATATGGGGTTTTGTTGTGCCTTTTGGTGATCATACATCGGTTTTGGGTGTAGCAAGTGGTGGAGACAGCTTCAGCCCAGAGGTAATCCGGTAATTGAGCATTTATTAACATCGTTCTTGCAGCTTCCACTAACATTCGGTTTCGTCTTTCAACCACTCCATTCTGTTCTGGGCTGCGTGTAATTGATGTTTGTTGTCCAATCCCTACTTTCTCATAGAACTCACGAAGAGTGTGATTCTTAAATTCGGTTCCGTTGTCTGTTCTAACTTTTCTGACGGTGTTGCGGAGCTGAACCTGAATTTTGGTGAGAAAGGTGACGATCATCGAAGGAGCTTGATCTTTGGTGCGAAGAAAGTAGACCCAAGTCCATCACAAAAAATCATCTACGATTACCAATATATATCGCTTCCCATTGATTGTCTGAACACGCATTGGGCCACAAAGATCCATATGGAGAAGTTGGAGTACATGATTCGTACTGTGCTCGGTTTTAGTAGGAAAGTGAGCACGAGTACTCTTCCCTTGTTCACAAGATGGACAGAGATGATCTTTAGCATACCGGAATCTTGGAAGACCGTCTACTAACTTATGACGAGCAAGTTCCGTTATAGTTTTGAAGTTCAAATGAGACAAACGTTTATGCCATAATCATGCCTTTGTGGAGTGTGCCTTGGAGAGTAAGAAAATCAGAGAAGAAGCAATCATGTCTGAGAAAGAAATGGTGTAAAGACTCGTCCCGCGTTTCCTGTCATAAGGTCGTTTCCTTGTAGGCCTCGAACAAAGCAGGTTTTCTCCCTAAATGCAACTTCCAAGTCACCATCACAAAATTGTCCGACGGAGAAAAGGTTATGTCCAAGGCCTTCAACGTAGTATACACGGCTTATTTCGATGTTCCCGTTGACATAGTCCCCATAGCCCATGATAGCGGCAAAGTGATCATTCCCGAATCTGACAGTTCCTATGAACTTTGCGACAAAGTTTACTAGAAGTTTCAAATTGCCTGTCATGTGTCAGGAACATCCGCTATCAACAATCCAGAGGACGATTTGAATCACCTAAGACAAGCCATCGGTATCATACACCGGGCCTGTTTCACCCATATGCATTTCTTGCATGTTTGCCATCAACATTACAGCTGCATTTGCCTCGAGATCTTCCATGTCATCTTCCGAGTATGCATTTGCCATAAAGTTGTGCTCTTTCTCCGTTAGAGTGCCACCAACTTCATTTTTGAGAGCCAAAAGAAGAGCTTCTTTGTGATACATACTGCCTCTGGTTCTCGGCTTTGGGCAAGCACTGGCAATATAACCCTTTTTCCACAATTATAGCATTTGACCATGGTGTTTCCAATCCCAAAAGTTCCAGTCTCAATAATTTCTTCCCTCCTATGTATGTTACCAACGTTGTTCCTGCTATTCCCAGTTGAACTAAACCTCTGTCCCCCAGAATTCCCCATATAACTCCCTGAACTATATCTTCCTGAAGCTCGATTTTGGATTTCAACTCTAGCATCATTAATAACAGCCTGATTCCGTGTGTTGGATGAAGACCTGAGATGGTTGTTGGATTTGTTTGAGAATTTGCTGAAAGCTCGAGCGATCAAAGTAAATCCTTCGTTCAATGAGTTAAAAGCATCGTCTTCATCATTGTCAACGTTGGAGTAAATCATTAAATCAGTGTTGTTGTAGGAAACCAGTTGATTATCAGAATATGTTGGTGATGCTTCATATGGGACAAGTTGGTTTGTTGAAGGGTGTGAGGGAAAACCTGAATGATGTGGTTGTTGAACAAGATCCTGATTTATTGGTGGTGCAAAGTGAGACTGAGCAATTAAAGCAAGTGAGTTGGGAGTAGGTAACGATGAAAATCCTCCATGAGCTGCTCTGTCTTTGTCAACTTCAGATTGGTGATGTTTCAAATAATCATACAACAACCCATACGAGGCGTTGTGTATATTCTTGGCTTGGCGAACAAAAGTGAAATACTTTTGCCAATCGGGTCCAAGACAGCTCAGAAACTTGGTATTCACAGCAATCTTTGGGAGTACAATGTTGTGACGGTCCAAGTCACTGATTATATTGGTGAACCTGTGGTAGTATGACTCTAAAGATTCCCCGGCCTCAATCATAAACATAGTATATTCCAGATAAAGCTTAGATTCCATATCCTCCTGATTCAACTTTGTTCCTTCCATGAGAAGGTGTACATGTTCCCACATGTCTTTTGTAGTCTTTTGAGCATCGATACTGTGAAAGATGGGATTTGGAATTCCTTGGAGTATGTAAGACATTGATAACTCATTTGCTTCTTGCTGAAGGACTTGTTCTGCTGTGAGTTGAGCAATAGGAATAGGATTTGTAGTTTCTTCTCTTGGAGGGATGTGATTTGGATCTGCTGGAATTATTGTAGTAGGAACTGGATATGGGCCTTCAATGATTACTTTATTTAAGTACTTTCCATGGGGTTTCTTTAGCTCAATAAACCGAAGAAATCGACTGGTCCACTATACATAATTACCCGGAGTAAGCATTGGTGGTGTATCTAGGGATCCTGCTTCGTGTCGGGATTGTTGACTGCTGATAGCTTCACACATCTGGTCAAACCAGTGAGGTTGTTTAGGAGGAAGTTGGTAAGTCTACATTGGTTGTTGAGGGACTTGTTGCTAAGGAAGAAATTGATGTTGCTGCATTAAGATGTGTTGTTGCTGATACTGTGGTTGAGGATACTGTTGCTGATATGGTTGTTGTTGACGATACTGTTGTTGTTGATTATAGAAGTAGTTATGGTTTGGTGGTTGAGACATCTTGAAGTAACTTGTGGATGTAGGATCTTTAAAGGATAACGACGGTTGTTGTTGAAGATTAGGTTTAAAAGTAGAAGAACTTGACGAAAAATCCGAGAAAATCCTAAGTCGAAGAAATAACCTTTGCCAAACTCGAAGAATTCAAATTCGAAGAATAAATCCCGTTCTCGAAGTAACCTTACTCGAAGCCTAAGTCGAAGAGTAAACCCTTACTTGAAAATTTTAGTTGCTCGAAGAATTAGAACCTAAGTCAGAAAATTACTCGGAGAAAGTTACTCGGAGAATGTTACTCGGAGAAAGTTATTCAGAGATAAGTTATTCAAAGATAAGTTTCTCGAATGTGAGTTTCTCAAACGTGATTTTCTCGAAGGTGAGTTTCTCGAAGGTGAGTTTCTCGAAGGTGAGTTTCTCGAAGAAAGTTTCTCGAAGAGTTATTCTTCGAACTCGAAGAATAACTTGTTGGAAGGATTTACTTGAAAGTCGGAGCTATGTTACTTGGAGAACTCTTCTAACTCGAAGAGAAACTCGAAAAATCAAACTGTCTTAGAAACTTAACTCCTAACTTGGAAGTGCAGTTACTCGAAGGATTCTACAAACTCGAAGTCTTCTAACTCGAAGACTCGAAACTCAAAGAACTCTTCAAACTCGAAGAGTTACTCGAAGGTTTTCTCCAAACTCGAAGAAATACGCAAATGAACAGTACTGATCTTCGATTTTCTTCCTAAATCCAATCTAAAACAACCTAAATTACCCCTTGGCGATTGATACCACCTGTTGTTACTACTAATTATCACATAAGCTACTTAATTCTAGAGAGAGAAAGTTAGAGAGAGAAAGAGAGTGGAAGGTTATCTTAACAATAATGAAATGATAAACTCAATTAACCAACCAACCCTCACCCTACAAGGGAAGGGGTATTTATAGTGTTTCTACATGAATGGGCTTTTGCCCTAATTAACAACATAATTAACATAAATAAATAGATACAACCCATGGGCCTTCTACACAGGCTGAGTGATAAAACTAACATAAAGGCCTAAGCAACCTATTACAATCTATGATCAATACTTGATGAATAATAACGTGTTCCCAACATGAAGGATTTGCATTAATTGCTCGAGCTTTCAGCAAGTTCTCCAACAAATCCAACAACCGTCTTCGTACTTCATCCAACACTCGTAATCAAGCTGTTGTCCACGATGGAAGAGTTGAGATTCAGAACTGAGCTTATGGAAGAAATAGATCAGGTGGTTACATGGGAAACTCAGGAACAGGGCAAAGGTTTAATGCAGTAGGAGGCAGTCGGAACAGTGCTGGTACTCCATAGAAATGGGCTGAGATTGTTGAAACAGGGAATCAAGGGATTGGAAATACAATGGTCAGATGTTACAACTGCAACGGGAAGGGTCACTTGGCTAGTTCATGCCCCAAACCGAGAACAAGAGGCAGTGAATACCACAAGCAAGCACTACTTCTTGCTCTTAAGGATGAATCGGGGGGCACTCTTACTGAAAAGGAGAACAACTTCATGGCCAATGCATACTTTGATGATGATATGGAAGACTTGGAAGCTAATTCAGTCGTGATGTTGATGGCCAACATGCAAGAATTGCACATGAGTGAAACAGGCCAGTATATGATACTGATGGCTTGTCTCAGGTACCTGATTCAACATGTATCATACATGAAATTGTATCCCCATCTGCTTATGCATCAGCCGAAGAGCACGTTGTTCAAGATGACTCATTCTTATCTCCTCAAGAAGATGAACAAATGAACACAGTAGTTACATTTGATGAAGATCAAATTAACCTGGTTGTTACATTTGATGATCCTCTTGAGGATGATAATAATGATCAACTTGAACAAGATGATCTTTTGCTTGGTCCAGATCCAGAACTCATGACCTTGCTATTTACCACCCAAACCCAGTTGGACTCATAAAAATCCCAAATTGATAAATGCAATGAGATAAATAGAAATTTAAAAGCAAAAGTTGCATTATTAACTAAGGATCTTGAGTGCTATAAAATAAAACTTTCAAACTATGAAACAAAAGAAAAATGGGAAAAAAGTTTTGAAGTTTCATTCCAACAATCTTTTGTTAAAGAACAAGAGTTAGAACATCAGATACGAGAATTAATTGTTTCAAAAAATAACTTAATTTCTCAAATCGAACAAGGAAAATTAGATTTCAAACAACAAGTTGAACTCCTACACTCCGAACTTTCAAAAACAAAAACAGAGTTGTCAACTTGTCATGATAATTTTTCTGAACACAAACAAGTATCTAGGAAACAGATTGATTTCTATCTTGAGGAAATTGTAGAGTTGGAATGTAAACTTAAAGAGTTTCAAAAAGTTGTTTATAAAACTGGTAAGTAAGTAACAACAATTCAGAAATTTACTCTAAAGCAAAATCCCCAAGGATATGGCTTTGCTATTGGGGATGACAAACCATGTTTTCTACATAGAGCACTCAAGGAAAATCCAAAGTTATATAGTGCAGAACATCTTTTTGATGACTCTATTATGCGTGTTGTGGTACATAATTGTGAGGAAGAAATGGAACAGGAAGAACAGAGTCGATCTAAAATGAGCAATGTCAAGTTTAATAAACCATTTGATTACTCAAAAGTACCTCATATTACCGACACCTTCGTTACTCAACAAGATAAAACAGAACAATCATGGTTTTTAATGCAAGTTAATGAATCTTCTTCTGAAGTTGGTCTTGTTACACCAGTGGCACAAGTTAATGGTCCTTTACCAAATTCAGGTGTAATTGCACCATTACCAAAACAATGTCTTGTACTAAGATATTTTAATACATTTATGGAAGACATTAAATTTTTGTAACAAGCAATTGAACGTAATTCTGAGATAACAGTTTCTACTTTTCTTTCTCCCCATGAAAAATAAAAGCGAGAAATTTTTCAAAAACAATTCTTGCCGTATGTTCAACACTTGCGTCTTTGAGCTACAAACTGGGAACAGGAACTTCAATAAGAAGTAATATCCGTGATGAACACTTTCAATGCAACTGAAAAAGCAATCTCAAAACAAAAACGTAAAAACAAAGTTTTACAAAAAGAAGTAGATCGACTCTTGGAAGATGTTCTATGGTCTGATATTATATCTGTGTTCATGAATTCCATTTATGTGTCTTGCAATGCAATGCTTGTTGATGATCATTCTGCTGATACTGAAATGTTGAGACTTGAAGTTGAGAATTTAAAAAGAGAAAATGGACAAGAGATCATCCTTTAGTGAATGTGATTGGAAATCCAAACAATCCAATCATGACATGGAAAAGACTTCTGCCAAACGGTGAAACATGCATTTATGCACTTACCGTCTGTCAAGCAGAACCAAAGAATATTAAAGAAGCCTTAACTTATGACAATTGGATTGAATCAATGCAAGAAGAACTTGATCAATTCAAACGTCTTGAAGTTTGGGAATTTGTAGAAAGAACTGATGGAGTCTACGTTTTCGGACTTAAATGGATTTGGAAAAACAAGCTGGATGCTGATGGAGCAGTTATTCGTAACAAAACTCGTCTGGTTGCCAAAGGTTTTAGCCAAGAAGAAGGCATTGAATTTGAAGAATCCTTTGCACTAGTGGCTAGACTTGAAGCTGTCCGCATGTTTCTGGCGTATGTTGCCCACAAAAATATCACCGTTTATCAAATGGACGTGAAGACTGCATTCCTGAATGGGCAACTCCGCGAAGAAGTGTATGTCACACAACCAGAGGGCTTCATCGATCCAGAACATCCAAACCATGTGTACAGGCTCAAGAAAGCCCTCTATGGCCTTAAACAAGCCCCGAGGGCATGGTACGATAAACTGTCTGCATTCTTACTTGCTAATCACTTTACCAAAGGATCTGTTGATCCTACACTATTTATTCAAAAACACGGGGACGACATCTTAATTGTTCAAATTTATGTTGATGATATCATTTTTGGTTCAACACATAAAAAGTACTCAAATGATTTTGCTAAACTAATGAAACAAAATTTTGAGATGTCTATGATAGGTGAACTTACGTTCTTCTTAGGACTTCAAGTTCATCAATTCCCCCATGGTATTTTTCTAAATCAATCCAAATATGCTCTAGAGATTTTAAAGAAACATGGCATGACAAGTTGTGATACTTATAATACTCCTATGTCTGCATCATCTCCAAAGCTGGATACTGATTTACATGGGACACCAATTGACCCTACTAAATACCGAAGTATGATTGGGTCACTCATGTATCTAACAGCCAGCCGACCAGATATTGTATTTGCTACATATCTATGCTCCCGCTATCAGTCTCGACCAACTGAAAGACACCTCTCTAAGGTTAAAATAATCCTTCGATACATAAAGGGAACCATCCATTTGGGGATCTGGTATCCGAAGGATTCTGGTTTCGAACTAATTGTTTTTAAGATGCTGATCATGCAGGATGTTTAGATACACGTAAAAGTATGTCTGGAGGAGTGCAGTTTCTAGGAGACAAACTTCTCTCATGCCAGTCAAAGAAGCTGGATTGTACCTCACTGTCCTCCACAGAATCAGAATATGTAGCCATGTCAGCATGCTGTGCTCAAGTCATCTGGATGTGATCACAGTTGATGGACTATGGTTACATTTTCAACAAGATTCCCATGTACTGCGACTCCAAGAGTGTCATTGCCATCTCATGTAACACCGTTCAGCATTCGAAGTCCAAACATATCACACTTCGATACCATTTCATCAAGGAGCATGTGGAATAGGGTACTATTGAACTATACTTTGTGGGTACAGAATATCAATTGGCGGATTTATTCACCAAAGCCTTGCCCCATGCAAGATTTATAGAATTAATTCATCAAATTGGTATGCGGTGTTTGACTCCATAGGATTTAAACAATTTTCTTAAACATAATTAAGAAAGTCAAACACCAAAACTATCTTTTTAAATATTTTATCAAAAATACAAAAAGAATTTCTATTATTTACATAAAAAAAACAATTTATCATCTCTTTTTCCATGTGCAAAATTTAAAACGAATCAAAATATGTTCTTGTAATTCAAACTTAATCAATTTTAATCACGAACATATTTTGAGGGGGAGAATTTTTTATAATTTTTGCACACTTTTATCAAAATCTTCATCATTTTCAAAAATCTTCATCATGCAACATTTTCGTGATCTCTTGAACTGAAGTTTCTCAAAATTTTAAAAATATGTGTTAGTTCAAGGGTGAGAAATGAAAAATTACTAAGTTTACAACCAATTGGACCAAGGTTGAAACAACAACAAACCTTGTTGGGTATTAAAGGTTACTACTGCTGATATGGTTAAGACTGCTCAGGAAGTAAAAAGGAAATACAACAAGTTGTTAATGCTGCTGGTTACAAAAAGTTGTTAATGCTGCTGGTTACAAAGTTAATGCTGCTATTGAAAAGTTAATGTTGCTGCAAGATTAATACTGCTAGAACACTTAGTTAGTATTGCTAATACGTTGTTAGTGTTGCTAGTGTATTAGAGTCGGTTATTATGTAAAGTATGTTTAGATAAATATAGAAAAGATTCTATAAAGATTTATCTTGTATAGGAAGTTATTGTAAGCCGACTAGGACTCCTTAGTCTATAAAAGGAGGATCTAGGGCATAGATGAGACGAACAGCTATATGATTCTAGAGAAAACTTCAAGGTTGTAAACCCTAATACTCAAGGAGTATTCGTATTATTAATAATATTGAAGTGTTTAGTTTGATATTCATTGTTCTTCTTAAGATCAAATACAAGATTCCGCGTTGTGTTTGATAAACCACAAGTCAGTTTCTATACCTAGTTGTGTTAGATTTATCTAGCATAGCTAAACCTTTACAAGCTAAGGGATTCGATCAAGTATTCAACTTGGATCAACAAGTGGTATCAGAGCTTGTGATCTAGAGACTGTGAATCAAGAAGAACCTGTAGGATCGTTTATAGCTCAAGGGAAGACATGGACTCAGAGTCTACTCATATGATTACTGCATCAAAGGTTCCCATGCTCAAGCCTGGAGAATATGAGCTATGGAGAATGAGGGTAGAGCAGTACATCCAGATGGTTGATTACTCTATGTGAGAGGTCATAGAGAATGGTAATCAACTACCTAAGACTGATACTTCTGCTGAAGGTGTTGTCACTATCATGCCATTCAAGACTGATGAAGCGAAAAGTGTACCGCTTTTAGGGGGTCATTTAAGCCCTAAATCGTATTTATTTGATCAAATATCGCCCTAAATCGTTCCTTTTGTCATTTTAGGTACTTTGGAGAAGAAATCTGGAAAAGGAAGCATTTTGGACGTTTTTGGAGCATAAAAGTGAAGATAACGACAAAGTCTCAAAAATCTGCTGGAAAGTACCTGTGACGGCGTCAAGCCCCAATGTGACGCCGTCAACCCTTAATAAGCCAGAGAGGATTTTGCAAGATTAAAGAGGGACGGCGTCAAGAAGGTCGTCAAGCCTTGATAAGCCAGAGAGGATTTTGGAAGATTAAAGGGGGACGGCGTCAAGAAGGCCATCAAGAAACCCTAACCGCGGCAAGGTGACGGCGTCACGACCCAAAGGGTGACGCTGTCAGATCTGTTTTCCTATATATACTTTCATAATTTTTAGTCATTAGTGTGCAACTTTGTGAGGAGAAACCCTAGACGATTTTTCTGCCATTTTTAAGGGTTTTATACCCTTGGATCTCCCATGTTCAATTGAAGATAAGTAATCAATTAGTCATTCAATATGTCTATGTGTTGTTTGATTATATCTTGTTCTTTTCTTTTATTTAACATGCTAGGCTAGATTTATCTTCTGTTTGCTTAGATCTAATGAAACCTAACTATTGATTAGTGGTTGTTGGTGTGTTATTAATTGTATTGGATGATTGTTTATCGATGTTAGGCTTAAGAAAACTGGCTAACCTCCTATACGGTAACTTGCTTGAACATCTTAAGAAACATGAACCAATGCGTACTAAGGTTTTTATGGTTGTATTTAATGCATGAGCGAATTCTAATGATCCCATGTTAGGAGCTTCCTCGCCGGCTCGACATAGGAGTGAAGTAGGAGCTTATAGAGTTGGGGAAGTACGTACGCCACCCCATGATTGGTATTAAGGAATACACCCGTCATCCATGCAATTAATACACACTAATCAACCGGTAAAAGATAGTTAGGGAGTAAGGAAATCTAAGTAAACATATTTCTCTCCATATAAGTTCCACAACCTTTTTATTTTCAGTCATTTTATTTTATTTGCATTTGTAGTTATTTGGGTTAGTTGACTAGCAACTAATTCCGCCCACTCCTTCAAACCCGAGATTTTTACTTGCTTTCATAAAAATATAAAAATACAAAAAGAATCTTCCCTCACCCTTAGACCTATTAGAGTAGTTTTTCAATCCTAACGACACTATTCCCCTAGAGAATAATCAATCCCCGGTACTTGCCACTTCACTATACTACATCGGTCAGGTACACTGCCTGGTGGGGATTGCAAGCCTCTTGAGATCCCTCGAGAGGTAAAACCTGTTGTAAGGTCGCAAAACCACGCATCAAGTTTTTGGCGCCGCTGCCGGGGAATAGTTATTGTTTAGGTTGAATTTTTATTTTATTAGGTCTACTTACTAGATTCCTTTCTAGTAAGATTTTTATTTTCTTTTTATAGGTCTTCTTTAGTATATCTTATTTCTTTGTGTGTTTGTTCGTAATTTCCATTGACTCTTCCGTTCACCATTATGGAGAACGCGAATCCACCATACCACCAACCACGTAATTCACCCACTCCATATGACATCTTGATGTTTAAACAACATAAAGATGAACCTCTCTATGATGGATGGACTCGTTTTAAATATTTACTCCAAAAAGTCCCTCATCATAACTTCGAGTTTTGGTCCCTAACTCAAATCTTTTACAATCATGTCGACCGACATGCCCAAAGGGACATTTACCATTTTGCCGGCAGGGATCTTAGGGAATTAAGTGCTGAAGAAGCATGGGAAGCTATTGAGAATTG
Source organism: Artemisia tridentata subsp. tridentata (assembly GCA_021014915.2). Classification (NCBI taxonomy): domain Eukaryota; kingdom Viridiplantae; phylum Streptophyta; class Magnoliopsida; order Asterales; family Asteraceae; genus Artemisia; species Artemisia tridentata. Next base: position 232,292,207 of record CP139502.1, on the reverse strand, counting down.
TGCCCAATATTATGATATAGTAGACAACCCAACAAACATTAATACAAGTCAATTGACCACAAATTTCAAGGATCATGAAACAAGTTTGTTTGGGGATGAGGGTAGAGTTGAGCCACCTAGCTGCATGTCATGGTTAGGCACTACCATAATACAGGATGAACACATAGGTGACCTTGATGTGATGGAGGATTTAGCCGAACATGATCACATTGATCAAAAAGACCTAGGTTTTATGACCAATGACTTTGAATCCTGAAGAACACATGATGAATCCTTTAGGCAAATTGAACATGGTCGGATTATTGAGGAAGATCCTTATGATTCGGACATAGAAGTTGAGATGCCTAGAGAAGCACTTGAGATACTTGGGAAAATGTTAGGGTTAGATTGTACTAAAACACATGATGAGGATATAGGTGATCTTGACATAGGGAATGATGAGGTAAGTAACATAAGCCCACCAAGTACCCCACAAGTCCTACCATCATTTGAGGCACACACACCACCCATGACTTACCCGGAAGAAGTAGAAGAGACTATAGGAACCCAATAGAGGTAGAGCCCTTGGACCAAACAAAACTAGAAGAAATAGGTTTGAATACTTGTAGCCATAACCTTTCTTTTAGTTCTATGGAAGTTCCTAGTTTTGATGAACCGGAGCCTAAACCAAAACCGTTACCTAATCTTCCATCCTTAGATGTGAACTTAGGAATTGAATTAGGTCCCGACCCACCCATAAAACCATATAGTCCGGGTAGTTTTATGTTGAAGGTAGTAGACTCTAAGCCTTGTAGAGAGGAAGCTGACATAGGAGTGAACCATAACCTTTCATACTTACATCACCCATTCATGATTAATCACAAGAAACACTATGGGTTTAAACCGGGTTTATTAGGTCAAGATGGATTCCTAACTAGGAGTCTCTCAAAGTTGATAGAAGATGATCCCTTTCTAGGAGAAAACTTCAATTCACCCATTGACCCAATTGAACTAAGTAAGGTTATGATGATTGGATCCCACATCTTTGAGCATATAATTCATCCACCACTCTTTCCTCACGTGGCATACTCATACCGAGTCGGTGTGTATCACTACTATCACCCGCACTTAACCCTAAGTGTAGGGAAAACCTCTCCTTTGTCCGTTAAATAAGGGCAGAGTCAGGCTCGTGACTCGAACAAAAACAAGCGCTTCTTGGGAGGCAACCCAAGCTTTATTTGCTTTGTGTGTTTATTTATTTGTTTGTTTGATTTTATTTGCTTCCGTATGTATGTTTAATTTTTATTATTATTGATTCATGTTCGAAACTAAATTGTGAAAATGCTTTATCTTGTTTTTTAACTTCGTCTTAACTACATATAAAGGTATTTTGCAAAAGATAAGTGTAAGGGAAATCCAAATCGGTTTATTAGAACAAATGAACATGAATCATAACAATATTAAATTAACATACATATTAGTAATTGTTTGAGTCAAATGCTTGTATCGAGTCATAATGATATTTTGCAGGATTTCCAGGAAATAAGGATTGAGTTTTTCCAGAAATTTTCCAGAAACTTAACATGAAAAATCTGTCAGATCACTTCTGACGGCGTCAGGAACAGTTTTCTGGAATTTTTTTTTAAAGTTTTGTTTTTCTTCCGGAATCATAAAATGCTTTATTAAATCTCTAACTTATAAACTCCAGGAATCTGCAAAATAATCATTCCACAAGCATTATATCCTTATACAGATTTATCCCGCCGATGTTATGCAGGTTTTCGTGTTTGTTTTCTCAGGTTTAACAAGTTATTTTGGACAAGGAGATGTATGTGGAATCTAGCTTTTGGCGCTGCTTTAGTCTTGAAGCTTCAACATTACCTTGGAAGAAGATTTAACCATGTTACCTCTTTATCCACCGAGCGAATCAGGGGAGTATTTGATTTCATTCTTTTACCTTATTTACTTTTACATCTTGTTATTTGAACATTGGGGACAATGTTCATCTTAAGTGTAAGGGGGGGTAAAGTACGATACCTTAGAGAATGCTATTATGCTTGATTTTTCGTTTGTTTAATGGTAGATGTGTAATAAAACTGAGAGAAATACCTGTTAAGGCAATTTTAGTGCCAAATTTAAAATTTTTTACAACATATAGGAGTGAAACTTTGGTCTTAATGAGCGTCTCACGGATAGGAGTTATATGACTAGCACAAAACCGTACCAGTAAAAAAATTTCCACCCCCAAATAGGTGAGGTTCGCCCCTAGAATTGGTAGGAAAAGCATTTATGCTATTATGTGTGTACCGGTAGCACTTAGATTCTAGAACTTGCGTTAGGACCATTCCGAGGCCACAAGTGAGACTACATTCGTGTAGTTAGATTTACTACATGATAAGAGGCATTAGGATTAACCCATTGTTTTACACCTGTGTTTTTGTTATAATTACGTTGGCTACATTGATCAAGTAATTCTCCCACACCCTTTGCGTTGTACTCATTTTTAGTACACGATACCCCTAGTACACTCCTCAGAGCCTATCTTTTCGTTTCTAACTTTAAGCATTTTACTTAAAGGAAGAATTTGTTTACACCCCACTTAAATGTACACCCAAATCGCCTTAGCCTACCTTGTATGCACTCATTTTTAGTGCATTATTGTGACAACATTTGTTTAAACCCCAAGTTAATTATCTAATTGATTACATGGTTGCTAAGTCGAGTCATATTCTTGTACATATTGTTTTGGGACGATTGGGACTCATGGGTAAAGTACTAGTGTAATGGAGTAATGGGGAAGAACAACATTATTACCCCATATGTGCTAAATATTTTAAAAGTACTCCAAGTGTTTCGATTATCTTAATTCGAGTCATTAGAATAGCTAATTGTAAAGTTATGTAAAATTTCAAGTGTAAGGGGAGAACCGAGGCCCCTATGATGTATTATTTTGGATGGTAGGGCAAGAGTGTATGTCAAAAAAAAAAAAAAAAAAAAAAAAAATAGAAAAAACATACGGACTACCATCCCGTTTCATTTTATGTTTATTTTATCTTTTTGTTATTTCTTTCATTAGCTTAAGTCGAGTCTAGTCTTGGCTTAGCAACGCCATATTGTACATGTAATTAATCAAGATCTTTAACTCGCCACCAGTAAAATATCCTTTATCCAACAAAACCGTGTTTATCATATCCCTACACCTAACGTTATAACCCGTTTAAAAGCCCTCTTTGATAGTTTATCTTAGGTGCTTACGCCTAGTGGAGGAGGTTTTTGATCCTTTCCCAAGCCTATGGTAATCTATTTGCTATGACAGGTAGTGAGAGATATTATTCATTTTCATTTATGAGATATACCTTTATGACACCTGAGAGATGTGAGTATCTAAATACTACTTGTGAGGTGCTAGTGTGTAATCTCCGTACTTATTATGATTAAAGTGGAACGACTATTTGTTGTAATTACTTTTATATTAGCGTTAAATGACCCCTAACTTGTATTTTGATTAGAATAAAAGCACATTTGCTTGAGGACAAGCAAATCTCAAGTGTAAGGGTATTTGATGAAGCGAAAAGTGTACCGCTTTTAGGGGGTCATTTAAGCCCTAAATCGTATTTATTTGATCAAATATTGCCCTAAATCGTTCCTTTTGTCATTTTAGGTACTTTGGAGAAGAAATCTGGAAAAGGAAGCATTTTGGACGTTTTTGGAGCATAAAAGTGAAGAAAACGACAAAGTCTCAAAAATCTGCTGGAAAGTACCTGTGACGGCGTCAAGCCCCAGTGTGACGCCGTCAACCCTTGATAAGCCAGAGAGGATTTTGGAAGATTAAAGGGGGACGGCGTCAAGAAGGCCGTCAACCCTTGATAAGCCAGAGAGGATTTTGGAAGATTAAAGGGGGACGGCGTCAAGAAGGCCATCAAGAAACCCTAACCGCGGCGAGGTGACGGCGTCACGACCCAAAGGGTGACGCCGTCAGATCTGTTTTCCTATATATACTTTCATAATTCTTAGTCTTTTATTTAACATGCTAGGCTAGATTTATCTTGTGTTTGCTTAGATCTAATGAAACCTAACTATTGATTATTGGTTGTTGGTGTGTTATTAATTGTATTGGATGATTGTTTATCGATGTTAGGCTTAAGAAAACTGGCTAACCTCCTATACGGTAACTTGCTTGAACGTCTTAAGAAACATGAACCAATGCGTACTAAGGTTTTTATGGTTGTATTTAATGCATGAGCGAATTCTAGTGATCCCATGTTAGGAGCTTCTTAGCCGGCTCGACATAGGAGTGAAGTAGGAGCTTATAGAGTTGGGGAAGTACGTACGCCACCCCACGATTGGTATTAAGGAATACACCCGTCATCCACGCAATTAATACACACTAATCAACCGGTAAAAGATAGTTAGGGAGTAAGGAAATCTAAGTAAACACATTTCTCTCCATATAAGTTCCGCAACCTTTTTATTTTCAGTCATTTTATTTTATTTGCAATTGTAGTTATTTGGGTTAGTTGACTAGCAACTAATTCCGCCCACTCCTTCAAACCCGAGATTTCACTTGCTTTCATAAAAATATAAAAATACAAAAAGAATCTTCCCTCACCCTTAGACCTATTAGAGTAGTTTTTCAATCCTAACGACACTATTCCCCTAGAGAACGATCAATCCCCCGGTACTTGCCACTTCACTATACTACATCGGTCAGGTACACTGCCTGGTGGGGATTGCAAGCCTCTTGATATCCCTCGAGAGGTAAAACCTGTTGTAAGGTCGCAAAACCACGCATCAATCATGCCTATCAAGACTACTGAAGATAAGGCACAAAGAAGACTTGAAATAAAGGCCAGAAGTACTCTTATGATGGGAATTCCTAATAATCATCAGCTAACCTTCAATCACATCAAAGATGCTAAACAGTTGCTAAAAGCAATTGAGACAAGATTTGGAGGGAATGTTGCAACCAAGAAAAGAAGGAAGAACCTCTTGAAGCAACAATATGAAAATTTTGCTGCTTTAAGTTCTGAAAATCTTGATCAAACTTTTGACAGGCTTTAGAAACTCATCAGTCAATTGGCACTTGTGGGAGTCTCAATTTCTCAAGAAGATGTCAATCAAAAGTTTTTGAGAAACTTATCATCAGAGTGGAACACACACACTGTGGTGTGGAAAAACAAGGATGATCTGGATACCATGAGTTTGGATGATCTGTACAACAATCTTAAAGTTTATTGGTTGGCTCTGAAACAGTCAACTTAAATCAACCACGGATGTGGTCAAATAAAGTCAAACCAATCAAGAACACAATGCAATTATCCAAGGAGTATAGTTTTATCCCCGGGTCGTTTAAGTCCCAGCGAGATGCGAAATTGTGCTTAAAAACGGATCGTGATCAAGTGTTATTGAACAGAAAAGAGATTATGGTTTTGATTACACTAATGAGATAAGAAAATAGCTTTAACCAAGCTATATAAACAAGAACTGGAAACCAAATTACTTAAAAACGTTTAAAACTAAAAGACGTACGTTTAAATTTAAATAAACGTAAACGTACGAAATAAAAAGTGAGTTTTAAGAAATAAAAAGCCTACGGATATGAAATTGATATTTTTACAACCCTAATAATAAAATAAAATTATTGGAAAAAGAAAATTATTTATTTAACTTATTAATTAATTATTAATAATTAAAAACTATTTAATATTTATTTAAACTAATTAAAATTCTAATAAATACTAAAAGATCAAAGAAAAATCTGAAATTTTTTCTATAAATACTTTAAAGTGATAAGAAGCTAAGAAAATTATAAAAATGAAATCTACTTAATTAAAATTTAAAAAGATAAATTCTATTAAATAGAAGCTATCACTATATTTCTATTTTTGATTTTTTTAAATCCTAAAAATATTTTTATATTTTTCCTAGATTAAAAATGACAAAAGAAAATTATGAAAATTGGATTTATATTTTTCTGATTATTTTTCTATTTTTTATGATTTAATTTCTATTAAAAACTAATAAAAATGATTAAAAATATAAAATAACTTAGGAAAAATCTGAAAAATTTAAGTTAAGTCTAAATTAATATTAAAAGGCTAGGAAAATTAAAATTGGAACTTGTCTAAGGCTGATGGACTGATTTGGGCTAATAAGCAGTTTGCTTATAAGCACAAAATAAGCTAAAAAGCAAATAAAGTTGCCAAAAGTTCAGGAACAGGTTAATATGATGAAATAACCACAAATCAACTAAAAAACACAAATAACAACAAGAGATTAAACAGATTAAGCACTTGACTGTTTTGGATTATAGCACAGAAATCTCAGGAAATAGCCCAACTTGCAGGCAAGATTAAGCACTCAAATAAGCTGCTGAGATGCAATCTTAGGGGGGAAAAAGCTTCTCTATACTACTGAGAATCTTAAAAACACAGAAGCCCTATCACAATTACTCCAATTGATGTCCAATTTTGCCCAAGATCAGCAACCAAAAACCATATGTCTGCTGATCTTTTTGACTTTTGCAGAAAAGAACAAAAGTTGACTTTGGTGAGATTTGAATGATCACTACTGACTAAGATTAGTGTAATAAGCTATGAAAAGACTATACTAAGCAACTTTAACAACAATTGAACTGATTTGATGATTTTCACAAACCAAATCACAACAGTGAAGCTGTTGTGATTTAATCTTGGTGATTTTGACTTTTAAACAAATAAGCCTTGGATTTTATAGTAGAACTGAGCTAGTATGAACTAGTATAACATGTAACAACAGCAAACAACAACAAACAAGCCCTATAAACCTACTGATTCAGCAAATCCAAACAACCCTTACAAACTCAGAAATGGTGATTTTCAAATGATTTCAGGGATTTAAACCACAACTCTGATTTGAGAACTTATATTATCATATCTTAGGACTAAAGAAGCATAAACCAACAGCCATACAAGCATGATACTCAAGATTCAATAAATTGCTAGTTTGACTGTCAAAATGAAATTTTTAGCAACTAAGATTTTTAATGAACAAGCAAAGTGTTTTAATGCATAAACCTACTCAATATCAACTAAGAAACATAAGAACATAGACATTAGAGCTTTAAGCTACTAGTTCAGTAAAATGCAAGAATCACTTAAAAAGGCTTACAACTGTGATCAAGCTTGAAACCAAGAACAAGGACCAAAGAAACACTCCTATAGGTTCTCCACAGAACCACTAACCCAAGGGCAATCCAAAATTTCCCTTGCTCCAGCCTTTCTTCATCATTCCCTGTACTTTGACTTTAGTTGACCTGATTTTGTATTTTTGAATTTTCTATTACTAACTGATTTTAATGATTACTAATAGCTTTTATAAGCTATTTAGGAGCTTATATGAACCTGTGAAGTCCAGAAACAACACTAACAACAACATTCAACATACATGAGATTTTTGAAATTGAGAAAAATGCATAAACTGAGATTGAACTAAAGACTTGAAATTAATTATTAGAAAAGATTTATATTACACTGGAACAACTAAATTCAACACTTGAAAGATTAAAATTACACTGAGAATTTAAATTTAACTAATTTCGACACTAAATAACTAAAATTACTCTAGATATTCTATTACATACTCTCTCCTCTATTCTTTATAGTCTCTAATCTTCTTGTCGACATCTCTGAGTGATTCCCACCATTTCTTGACCTTTGATTTGGTCAATTTCATCTCAATCGTCCAAGTGGCATTTTGGCGGGAAAAAGATCAAGAGCAGGTTTCTTCAATTAAAGAAATTTGGGTGTTTGTGGAGGTGGAGGGGAGAGATTAGTGACTAGGGTGATGAGTTGGAAGGTGTTGAGGTGTAAAAACCATGGTGGTTTTGGGGAAGCAGGTGATGGTGAGGAGATGGTACAGGGATGGTTGTATTGTGGGAGGGAAAAGGGGTTTGACTGGGTTTGACTGGGGTCAAACCCTGGTTTTAGTTATTTAAAGGGATTGGGCCGGGTCAAAGGATTTAGTGGTTGGGCTGGGTTAAGGTTAATAGGGTGTTGGGTTTAGTTTATTATTAGATCCGGATTTGGTTTATAGCTTAAATACAACAAGGACCAAAAGTGTAATTTCCTGATTTGTGAAGGGCTGATGTTGTACTTTTCCAAAGTTACTCCAAAGGACCAATATTTCCAAATTTCAAAGTGCAAGGACCATAAAACATATTTTTCCATTTTAAAACACCCGGGGACCATTTTTGACATTTTTTTAAAGTTGAGGGACCTTTTTGTAATTTTTGCCCAAACAATCATTCAAGGACCAAATTTGACAATTAAGATTATTTTAGGGACCTTGAATGATAAAATTCCACTTTTTTTTAGATTCTAGGGACTAGATTTGCCAAATTATGAAAGTTCAGGGACTAAAATGCAAATTATGCCATTTATTGTTTGTTTTTCCCTGAAACTTATAAAAACACAGTCAGATGATATTTTTATACATTTTTAGACTTTTTAAAGTGTTTTTGACTGTTTCTGTAGCTCAAAATGTGAAAGAAATGATGAGTATTTACACACTCATCAATCCCCCACACTAAACTATTGCTAGTCCCTAGCAATCTTTTATGAAGTTTTAATGGATGTATCTCTTTACCAGAAGCCATCACCTCTGGAGTAGCCAAATGTTTCAGTTCAAGTAAGAACTATGGTACACTGATAACCATGTGATTTTGAGCAAACCACAAGCTGTCAACGGTTTTGATTTGTCTTTACCAGAAGCCGTTTGCTTCTGGACTAGCCAACTCTTAGATAAATTATTAATATTATCTTTGGTGAGCTGATTACCAATTATGGTATTCCAATGCCTTTACCACAAGCCATAATCTTGCGGGCTAGCCAACTCTTCACTAATTAAAGATATGGTGAGTCGAGAACCATACAATTTTTGGCAAATTGCAAGCCATAAACGGATTTGATATATCTTTACCAAGAGCCGTTTGCTCCTGGATTAGCCAATCCTTATGTGGGTTAGACATGGCGGACTGATAACCATTTTCTGAGTTCTAAGTGAGAAAAAAATTTTAAAATTTTGGCTAAAATGGGGGTGCTAGATGATACATTTGATAAAATTCGCTAGAATTTCCCCCCCACACTTAGAACTGAATATTGCCCTCAATATTCAAAGAACCGGTTTTTAAACCAACACTTAGAACGTAAAAGGGAAATACTGAATAGCCATTATTTTTATATACATATTTATTTTATTTTTATTTAATTTGCATTTAAGCCGTTAAGGCATGCAAATTCCCTTTTTTTTTTTTTTTTTTTTTTTTTTTTTTTTTTTTTTTTTGAGATTTGAGAACTTATATACATATATACAACCTGTGGGGCATCTCCCCCACACTTAGATGGTAGAAAATAGAAAGAAGTCAGAATATATGGGTGAAAACCCATATGGTGCGGGCTAATGTTTTTTATCACCGAGTCACTAGCTTGACTCGACCCCGAATTAAGTTGATTCCTCCCGAACAGTCAGGTTTATCACGCAAGCTAACCGCTTGTGAACGGCCAACTGTAATAAAGTGCTCCTGAACAGCCCGGGAGAAAAAGCAATTTAAAAGTCTACGGGGAAGTAAGTGGAAGAGACCATCTCCCCCACACTAGGTGGTAGAAAAGAGAAAGAAAACAGAGACACGGGTGAGAACCCATGTTTTGCTAATGTTTTTGATCACCGAGTCACTAGCTTGACTCGATCCCCGCATTCATTGGTTCATGGGGAAAGTTTGAAGATCCGGGACAACCATGAATGGTATGTCCTCTCCAAAGTAGTGTTTTAATCGATGACCATTCACTTTGAAATTTGGTCCGTCATTTTGAGATAACTCAACGGTACCATATGGATAAACTTTTGTAACAGTGAATGGACCAGACCAACGGGATTTGAGTTTTCCCGAGAAAATCTTCAACCTGGAATTGAAAAGAAGGACTCGATCCCCAACGTTGAAAACGCGGTTCTTGATTTTAGAGTCATGAATCTTCTTTGTCTTTTCTTTATAAATCAAAGAGTTCTCGTAAGATTGATCACGCAGTTCATTTAATTCATTCATTTGAACTTTTCGGTGATCACCCGCAGTTTGAAGGTCAAAGTTAGCATGTTTCAAGGCCCAGTAGGCTTTGTGCTCTAATTCGATCGGAAGATGACATGCCTTTCCGTACACAAGCTTGTAAGGCGTACACCCGATGGGTGTTTTGTAAGCTGTACGAAAGGCCCATAGTGCATCATCCAATTTATCCGACCAGGATGCATGATTTTCACCTACAGTCCTTTCTAAGATTCTTTTAATACCCCGATTTGAAACTTCAACTTGCCCACTTGTTTGTGGGTGATACGCAGTAGAAAGGTGGTGAGTTACACCATACTTTTGCATGACTTTGTCAAATTTGTCATTGCAAAAATGCGTACCACGATCACTGATTATAGCACGTGGGGTTCCAAAACGGGCAAAAAGAGCTTTCAGGAATTTTACAACGACTCGGGCATCATTAGTGGGTAAAGCTTTTGCTTCAACCCATTTTGACAAATAGTCAACAGCCACGAGAATGTATTTGTTTCCTCGAGTTGATGGAAATGGCCCCATAAAGTCAATGCCCCAGACATCAAAGATTTCACAGACTTGAATTGCATTTTGTGGCATTTCATTCCGTTGTGAAATATTTCCGTGACGCTGACAAGCTTCACAAGTTTTTATGAGTTCTTGGGCATCCTTATAGATCGTGGGCCAATAAAACCCGGAATCAAACACCTTTTTGGCGGTGTAGTTTGGACTATGATGGCCCCCGTGGGTCCAGCATGGCAAGCTTTGAGAATGTCAATAGCTTCCTGTCCGTAAACACACCGTCGGATGACTTAATCCGCACAGATTTTGAATAAGTAGGGGTCGTCCCAGAAATAATGTTTAACATCTTTGAAGAATTTATTCTTCTGTTGGGTCGACATCCCTTTCACTATGAAGTTACCCGCATGGTAATTTGCGAAGTCAGCAAACCATGGGGTAGTAGAATCTCCGCGAAAAGTAACCGCATTAAGTGTTTCAAGAGGAAATGTTTCATTTATTTCCTTTTTCTCGAAAACATCTTGGTGTGGGTTCTCTAATCGGGATAGATGATCAGCAGCTAGGTTCTCAGCTCCTTTTTTATCACGTATAATGATATCAAATTCTTGCAGAAGGAGAACCCAACGGAGTAATCTCGGCTTTGCATCTTGTTTTGCAAAGAGATATTTGAGAGCCGAGTGATCCGTATACACTACACATTTTGTCAAGATCAAATATGGCCGAAACTTCTCAAAGGCATACACCACAGCCAATAATTCTTTTTCTGTAGTGGTGTAATGAGTTTGAGCTTCAGTCATGGTTTTACTTGCGTAGTGAATAGGCTGAAAATGTTTTGCTTTTCGTTGCCCCAGGACTGCACCGATGGCAAAATCACTTGCATCGCACATGAGTTCAAAAGGAAAATCCCAGTCGGGGGCAACTAGAATGGGTGCCTCAGTAAGCTTTTTCTTTAGTATATCAAAAGCTTTGATGCACTCGGGTGAGAAGATAAAAGGAGCATCTTTTTCAAGAAGATGAGTCATAGGCCGGGCGATTTTAGAAAAATCTTGTATGAATCTACGATAGAAACCGGCATGACCCAAAAAACTCCTAATACCTTTGACGGTAGTGGGATGAGGTAATTTACCAATGACATCAACTTTAGCTTTGTCAACCTCAATCCCGTTCTTTGATATCTTATGGCCGAGGACAATGCCCTCTTTGACCATAAAATGACTCTTCTCCCAATTTAGACAAAGATTGGTGTCTTTACACCGTTTCAACATGTTTTCTAAATTGGAGAGACATGCTTGGAATGAATCCCCAATGACCGAGAAGTCATCCATAAAGACCTCCATTGTTTTACCGATCATGTCGGTAAATATAGCCATCATACACCTCTGGAATGTGCCTGGAGCATTACATAAGCCGAAAGGCATACGTTTATAAGCAAAGGTTCCATAAGGGCATGTGAAGGTAGTCTTTTCTTGATCTTGTGGATCAATGGGAATTTGAAAGTAACCCGAGAAACCATCAAGGAAACAATAATACTCGTTCCCTTCTAATCTCTCAAGCATCTGATCCATAAAAGGTAGAGGAAAATGGTCTTTACGGGTGGCATCATTTAGCTTACGATAGTCAATGCAAACACGCCACCCAGTAACCAATCGAGTTGGAATTAACTCATTTTCATCATTCGTGACAACAGTCATGCCACCCTTTTTTGGAACACAATGAATGGGACTAACCCAAGGACTATCAGAGATGGGATAAATCAATCCTGCATCAAGAAGTTTGAGAACCTCTTGTTTGATTACATCGTGGATTTTGGGATTCACCCTTCTTTGATGTTGGACTGCTGGTTTAAAGTCATCCTCCATTAAAATCTTGTGAGTACAAAATTCAGGGTCAATACCCTTTATGTCGGAGAGTTTCCAAGCAATGGCTTGCTTGTGTGACTTCAAGACCTTTATTAGAGCAGTCTTTTCCTCAACACTTAAGTCTTTAGCAATAATGACGGGTAATTTATCATCACCCTCCAAGAATGCGTACTCAAGATGAGGTGGTAAGTCTTTGAGTTCGACCTCAGGAAATTCATCAGTTTTCTCAACTGATCTAATTTCCTCATTATGAAGTTCAACGGGAGGGAGTGGAGGAGAATTGTCCTGATTTAACAATGTCTCAAGAAGAAGAATATCTCCCTCCAGATCAATCTCAGCATCATCAATCCCCTCTAGGAATGAATCACACTTGAGAAAATCATCGATCTCTTCCAAATTGAAATCACTTCCCTCAAACGGAGTGAGAGAAGGGGAAGAGTCGGAAATGCCAGGTAAAGAAGATGTGGTGGTATCCCCACTCACAGAATTATGAGAATAACCAAGAAACTCTTGAGAATACTCCTCTGAAACAATATCAATGACATCGATTCGGTTAACCGATTCAGAATCATAATTTGAGGAGTACCTCGAAGTTTGATCGAGGTTAAAGGTAACAGCTTCATGACCCACACGTAATGTGATTTCATGCTCAAATACATCTATGAGAGCACGGCCCGTTCTTAGGAATCCTCTTCCAAGAATGAGAGGAACCCTGGAATCAGCATCGAAATCCACAACCACAAAGTCAGCTGGAAAATGGAACTTTCCTACTTTCACAAATACGTCCTCAGCAATGCCAAGTGGACGAGATATTGAACGATCTGCAAGCTCAAGAGTCATGCAGGTAGGAGTAAGTTCAGGAAGAGAAAGTTTCTTCCATACTGATTTAGGCATCAGGTTGATGCTTGCACCAAGATCGGCCAAGGCATAGCATTCAACCATTCCTGGAAAGACACAAGGTAGTAGAAACCTTCCAGGATCTCCAAGCTTCTCGGGAAGCTTTTTCAAGATAACTGCTGAGCAGTTCTCATTTAATGGAGTCTTTGCCATTTCAAACAGTTTTTCCTTGTTGCTTAACAAGTGTTTGATTGTAGATGCAAACTTGGGCATCAGAATGATAGCATCCGCAAAGCTTATGTCAAAGTGTAATTCTTGAAAAATTTGGAAGAATTTATCCATTTGTTGACTAGCTTTTTCGCGGAGCTTTTGCTCATTTAAACGTGATGGGTAGGGAATAGAAGTTTTGGATTTAGGGCTTTCAACCGGGGTTTCAGGATGTTCAAAGACAACTTGATGTTTAGTCTTGGGTTTTGGGACAGCTTGAGGTTGGACGTTGTTGGTACCTCCGTTATTAGTAGGAAGTACCGGGTCCTTAGTCACCTCAGGCTCACTTCTCACTACCTTGGGGCAAGAAGAAGAAGTGGTAGTGGAAATAGTGGGTCCCTCATATGAAACACCACTTCGGGTTGTGATCGCCTTAACATCGCCCTTCGGGTTAGCGATCGTGTTGCTCGGAAGTTTTCCTGAGCCCGAAGGTTGATCATTTAAAGATTTTTTAATCTCAGAGATCTGGCTGACCAACAACCTGTTTGTGTCCTCTTGAGCTTTCATGAACTGCCTCAATAACTCATCAGATGATGGATGTTGGGCTGGAATGGCTTGATGTTGATTAGGGAAATTTTGCATTCAGTTATTTTGATTATAACCTTGATGCTGAAAATTCCCTTGATTTGGATTACCATTTCCCTGAAAATGATTTCCCTGGTTGGAATTGTTTCGGTTAAAGTTTCCTTGGTGCTGGAAACCTTGATTCTGTCCAGAATTGAAATTCCCTTGGTTTTGATAACCTTGGTTCATTCGAGGTTGATTTTGGTTTCGGTTTTGCAAATTCTGGTTCTGATTAAAACCGGGTGGTCCTTGGTAGGTACTAGCTCGGTATGGTTCCATTTGAGGACGGTATTGATTACCTCCTTGATTTGAAGTACCGGCTATAGCATTAACTTCAAAAGGACTACCATCGGTGGCAGTACAGTCGTAGTATGCGTGAGGGCCACCACAAGTAACACAGACTTCCACTTTCTTTACTTCAGCATGTGAAGGAGTTTGTGTGAAAGTGACTTTCTTTTGGCTTGAGAGAACCAAAGCTTGAATAGCATCCGTGAGTTTGTCAATCTTAGCATCGGTGCTAGAAGTACTCACGGGAGATGAAGTAGAAGGACCGGCACTAGCCTGAGAATGATATGGCTTTGTTCGTGCAGTACGGACCTTAGACTTATTTTCAATAATCGCTAAAGCTTCTTTGACAGTTCTGCTCAAAAAGTTACCTCCTGAGGAGGCATTGAGAGAATCTTGGTCAGATTGGCTCACTCCATTATAGAAAGTGTCGATTTGCATCAACTCGGTAAAACCATGATGAGGACATTTACGAAGCAATTCTTTGAAACGATCCCACGCATCACTAAACGATTCATCAAATCTTTGTGTAAATTTGATGATTTCATTTTTAAGACTTGTCGTTCTAGACGGTGGAAAAAATTCGTTCACAAACTTTGTAACTAAGTCCTCCCATGTCTCAATTGAACGAGGGGGTTGTTTTTCAAGCCATATCCGGGCTTGTCCCTCGAGAGAAAATGGGAATAGAAGAAGTTTGATTGAGCTAGACGGGATGTTCTTGTATTTGATGGTAGATGTAATTTTGTTAAACCACCGAATGTGAGCATGAGGATCATCCCTCTCAAAACCGTAGAATTGGCTTGAGGTTACAAGATTCAGTAACCCGGTTTTGAGCTCAAAACTCTCAGCTACAATAGCTGGAACAACAATGGCATCTCCATAACCCTCGATGGGTGCCTGGAGAAGCTCATTCATCGGCAAATCTGCCATGACGACAGGATCAGTACGTTCCTCAGATACGACTGATGGGGCAGAACGTCTACGGCGTCTTCGAGGTATGTTTCCAAGCTCACGGAGAGGGCTTGATGACCTAGAAGAACGAGTGCGCATGCACTAAGACGAGTCTAAGAATCCTTTATAGTGGAGGAAACTCAGAAAAGGGGTAAGAAGATTATTTTTGGATTTTTATTTAAACAAAATTTTTCTATTAAAAATCAAGATCGAGAAAAAACACAAGTGAACTTAAACCAATAATCAACAGGCGTACGGTAGCTCTCTAACTGACAAACGCACAGAGTGGCGGAGAAGCAAAGGTGGGCAGTTACGCTCCTTAAAAACCCGCTTCTTTCAGTCCGACAATTTAATGTCAGACTATCCTAGAACCTCCGTTAGAGTTTGTTTATCAATTAAAGGTGAGCCGATATTCGCAAGTGATACAAAGGCAAGTTTTTATCTTAGGTTTGGGAACTTATTATGGCCGCACCCCCAGTTAGGTAGTGCTCAGTCTTGGTTCTCGATGGTTAATTTTTATTGTTTGTTTATTATTTAACACAGAAAATGGAAAATATTTTTGATGTTTTTATTTTTTATATGATAGTATATATAGAAAAGAAAAGAAAATATTTTTGTTTTTTATATGGTTTTATGGGGAATAGGAATACGATATTTTTGGTGCTTGATCCGTTAAATGAGTTAACTTCACAAGCGTTTTGCTTTATATATGATAAATATACAAGAGAGAGAAGATATTCACAGATTGGGGTTCAAAGACACGATACTGCAAAACGTTTAGAACACGCAGCACACCTCCCCGGCAGCGGCGCCAAAATTTGATTGGCTCCGAAACAGTCAACTTAAATCAACCACGGATGTGGTCAAATAAAGTCAAACCAATCAAGAACACAATGCAATTATCCAAGGAGTATAGTTTTATCCCCGGGTCGTTTAAGTCCCAGCGAGATGCGAAATTGTGCTTAAAAACGGATCGTGATCAAGTGTTATTGAACAGAAAAGAGATTATGGTTTTGATTACACTAATGAGATAAGAAAATAGCTTTAACCAAGCTATATAAACAAGAACTGGAAACCAAATTACTTAAAAACGTTTAAAACTAAAAGACGTACGTTTAAATTTAAATAAACGTAAACGTACGAAATAAAAAGTGAGTTTTAAGAAATAAAAAGCCTACGGATATGAAATTGATATTTTTACAACCCTAATAATAAAAGAAAATTATTGGAAAAAGAAAATTATTTATTTAACTTATTAATTAATTATTAATAATTAAAAACTATTTAATATTTATTTAAACTAATTAAAATTCTAATAAATACTAAAAGATCAAAGAAAAATCTGAAATTTTTTCTATAAATACTTTAAAGTGATAAGAAGCTAATAAAATTATAAAAATGAAATCTACTTAATTAAAATTTAAAAAGATAAATTCTATTAAATAGAAGCTATCACTATATTTCTATTTTTGATTTTTTTAAATCCTAAAAATATTTTTATATTTTTCCTAGATTACAAATGACAAAAGAAAATTATGAAAATTGGATTTATATTTTTCTGATTATTTTTCTATTTTTTATGATTTAATTTCTATTAAAAACTAATAAAAATGATTAAAAATATAAAATAACTTAGGAAAAATCTGAAAAATTTAAGTTAAGTCTAAATTAATATTAAAAGGCTAGGAAAATTAAAATTGGAACTTGTCTAAGGCTGATGGACTGATTTGGGCTAATAAGCAGTTTGCTTATAAGCACAAAATAAGCTAAAAAGCAAATAAAGTTGCCAAAAGTTCAGGAACAGGTTAATATGATGAAATAACCACAAATCAACTAAAAAACACAAATAAAAATAAGAGATTAAACAGATTAAGCACTTGACTGTTTTGGATTATAGCACAGAAATCTCAGGAAATAGCCCAACTTGCAGGCAAGATTAAGCACTCAAATAAGCTGCTGAGATGCAATCTTAGGGGGGCAAAAGCTTCTCTATACTACTGAGAATCTTAAAAACACAAAAGCCCTATCACAATTACTCCAATTGATGTCCAATTTTGCCCAAGATCAGCAACCAAAAACCATATGTCTGCTGATCTTTTTGACTTTTGCAGAAAAGAACAAAAGTTGACTTTGGTGAGATTTGAATGATCACTACTGACTAATATTAGTGTAATAAGCTATGAAAAGACTATACTAAGCAACTTTAACAACAATTGAACTGATTTGATGATTTTCACAAACCAAATCACAACAGTGAAGCTGTTGTGATTTAATCTTGGTGATTTTGACTTTTAAACAAATAAGCCTTGGATTTTATAGTAGAACTGAGCTAGTATGAACTAGTATAACATGTAACAACAGCAAACAACAACAAAAAAGCCCTATAAACCTACTGATTCAGCAAATCCAAACAACCCTTACAAACTCAGAAATGGTGATTTTCAAATGATTTCAGGGATTTAAACCACAACTCTGATTTGAGAACTTATATTATCATATCTTAGGACTAAAGAAGCATAAACCAACAGCCATACAAGCATGATACTCAAGATTCAATAAATTGCTAGTTTGACTGTCAAAATGAAATTTTTAGCAACTAAGATTTTTAATGAACAAGCAAAGTGTTTTAATGCATAAACCTACTCAATATCAACTAAGAAACATAAGAACACAGACATTAGAGCTTTAAGCTACTAGTTCAGTAAAATGCAAGAATCACTTAAAAAGGCTTACAACTGTGATCAAGCTTGAAACCAAGAACAAGGACCAAAGAAACACTCCTATAGGTTCTCCACAGAACCACTAACCCAAGGGCAATCCAAAATTTCCCTTGCTCCAGCCTTTCTTCATCATTCCCTGTACTTTGACTTTAGTTGACCTGATTTTGTATTTTTGAATTTTCTATTACTAACTGATTTTAATGATTACTAATAGCTTTTATAAGCTATTTAGGAGCTTATATGAACCTGTGAAGTCCAGAAACAACACTAACAACAACATTCAACATACATGAGATTTTTGAAATTGAGAAAAATGCATAAACTGAGATTGAACTAAAGACTTGAAATTAATTATTAGAAAAGATTTATATTACACTGGAACAACTAAATTCAACACTTGAAAGATTAAAATTACACTGAGAATTTAAATTTAACTAATTTCGACACTAAATAACTAAAATTACTCTAGATATTCTATTACATACTCTCTCCTCTATTCTTTATAGTCTCTAATCTTCTTGTCGACATCTCTGAGTGATTCCCACCATTTCTTGACCTTTGATTTGGTCAATTTCATCTCAATCGTCCAAGTGGCATTTTGGCGGGAAAAAGATCAAGAGCAGGTTTCTTCAATTAAAGAAATTTGGGTGTTTGTGGAGGTGGAGGGGAGAGATTAGTGACTAGGGTGATGAGTTGGAAGGTGTTGAGGTGTAAAAACCATGGTGGTTTTGGGGAAGCAGGTGATGGTGAGGAGATGGTACAGGGATGGTTGTATTGTGGGAGGGAAAAGGGGTTTGACTGGGGTCAAACCGGTTTTAGTTATTTAAAGGGATTGGGCCGGGTCAAAGGATTTAGTGGTTGGGCTGGGTTAAGGTTAATAGGGTGTTGGGTTTAGTTTATTATTGGATCCGGATTTGGTTTATAGCTTAAATACAACAAGGACCAAAAGTGTAATTTCCTGATTTGTGAAGGGCTGATGTTGTACTTTTCCAAAGTTACTCCAAAGGACCAATATTTCCAAATTTCAAAGTGCAAGGACCATAAAACATATTTTTCCATTTTAAAACACCCGGGGACTTGTTTTGACATTTTTTTAAAGTTGAGGGACCTTTTTGTAATTTTTGCCCAAACAATCATTCAAGGACCAAATTTGACAATTAAGATTATTTTAGGGACCTTGAATGATAAAATTCCACTTTTTTTTAGATTCTAGGGACTAGATTTGCCAAATTATGAAAGTTCAGGGACTAAAATGCAAATTATGCCATTTATTGTTTGTTTTTCCCTGAAACTTATAAAAACACAGTCAGATGATATTTTTATACATTTTTAGACTTTTTAAAGTGTTTTTGACTGTTTCTGTAGCTCAAAATGTGAAAGAAATGATGAGTATTTACACACTCATCATTTATGAATCTGAAGTTAAAGGGTCATCTAGTTCATCAACAAGCACACAAAACCTAGCTTTTGTGTCCTCCTCCAACAACAGTACTAGCAGTTCTAATGAAGTAGTTAATATTGCTCATGTAGTTAGTACTGCTGGCACATAAGTTAATGCTGTTAGATCTAAAACCCTTGATAACTTGAGTGATGCTGTTATCTATGCTTTCTTGGCTGGTGCATCTACTAGTTCTCAAGTTATGCATGAAGATTTGGAACATATCCATCCAGATGATCTTGAAGAGATGGACTTGAATTGGCAGATGGCAATGTTGACTATGAGGGCAAGAAGATTTTTGAGCAGGACTGGAAAGAATCTCAAGATTATTGGGAAGGATAGCTTGGGTTTTGATGAATCCAAAATTGAATGCTACAACTGCCACAGGAAGGGTCACTTTGCTAGAGAGTGTAGGGCACCAAAGAACCAAGACAACAATAGTAATGAAGTTTCAAGGAGAGCTGTACCTGTGGAAACTACAAATTCTACAGCTTTGTTGTCTCAATGTGATGGTCTTGGAGGGTATGATTGGAGTGATCAAGCTACAGAAGGACCTAACTTTGCTCTTATGGCCTATTCTTCTGCATCAAGTTTTGATTCTGAGGTATCTAACAATTCTAGTTGTTCATATAAGTCTTGTTTGGATATTGTTGAAGAACTTAAGGATAGGAATGAAAAGTTAATGGAAGAGGTCAAAATGTTAAAATTAGACAATTTAGGCTATAAGGTAGGTCTAAAATCTGTTGAGGAAAGACTTGACTTTTTCAAACAAAATGAGTTAGAATATGCAGAAAAAGTAAATGTTCTTGAAAGTAAGCTTTTTGTAAAAGAAAATGAAGTTAATGTACTTTCTAAAAGATTAGAAAAGGCTGAAAAAGAAAAGGATGCAGCTTATAAGGAATTAGAAAAACATCAGGTTAAGGTCAATAAGCTTGAGTTTGCATCAAAAAGTGTTAATAAGACAATTGAGTATCAGTTAATGAGAAGAGGTAGTGGCATAGGTTATCATGAAGTTCCTCCTTCAATAACAAGCAAGTATGTACCTCCTATTCCAGAATTATCTTATTTGAGTAAGTAAAATGTTAAGTCTTTAGGAGAAAGTAGTGAATCTAATGAGGACAAACCTAAGACTGAAACAAAGTATTCTGATGTACCTACTATAGAGGATTGGGTGTCTGATGATGATGAGGAACAGGAAAAGGATAAACCTAAGGTTGAGAGTGTAACAGTCAAACCTAGTGTTGAGCAGATTAATTTTGTCAAACCTTGTTTTGGTAAGAAGTGTCTAAGAAATTTGTTAAGTACACTGAGAAACCTAGGAAGATCACAAAGAGACCTAGGGGTAATCAAAGAAGTTGGAATGGTATGATATCTCAAAGGTTAGGAAGTGATTTTGAGATGATCAATAAGGCTTGTCATCACTGTGGTAGTTTTGAACACTTACAAGATAATTGTTTTTACTATCAAAAACCAGTGTGGAACTATGCTTAGAGGGTGAATCATAAAAGTTTTTCTAAGAATACTCACCCACATGCTAAAAGAAACATGGTTCCAAGAGTAGTACAAATAAGATCTGGTGTAGTATCAGTTACAACTGCTGATCAAAATGTTTCTAAACAAGCAGTAGTAACTAATACTGCTAGATCAGTTAGTACTTCTAACACCAAAAGGACAGTGAATGGTGCAAATAAATTGTCAAAGATTTCAAACAAAGCACATTCCACTGTAAAACAGCCCATTCAAAAGCCAACAACTATTAGTGCTGCTAAGGCAAAGCCAGTAGTTTCTACTGCTGAGCCAAAAGTAATAACTGATGCTGTTTTGGGAAATCATTTTTATGCTGTGAAGTCCTCAGCTTGTTGGGGCTGGAAACCAAAAATTAAAGTTTTAGATCATGTTTCCAGACACAGCAGTGCATCTATTGTTTTAAAGAGATATAATTATGTAGATGCACAAGGCAGATCCAAGTCAGTATTGGCTTGGGTCCCCAAAATGAACTGATTTTCTTACTTTATGTGCAGGGCAATCCACAAGTGGAATTGAAAGATAAAGGAGTATTTGATAGTGGATGCTCAAGGCACATGACTGGAAACATATCCTATTTTGAAGATTTTGAAGCTATTGATGGAGGATATGTTGCTTTTGGGAGCAATCCCAAAGGAGGGAAAATCACTGGTAAAGGTACAATAAAGACTGGTAAATTAGATTTTGATAATGTGTACTTTGTGAAAGATCTTAAGTTCAATCACTTTAGTGTCTCACAAATGTGTGACAAAAAGAATAGTGTTCTTTTCACTGATACTGAATGTATTGTCTTATCTCCTGACTTTAAGTTAACTGATGAAATTCATG
Organism: Artemisia tridentata subsp. tridentata; assembly: GCA_021014915.2. Taxonomy (NCBI): domain Eukaryota; kingdom Viridiplantae; phylum Streptophyta; class Magnoliopsida; order Asterales; family Asteraceae; genus Artemisia; species Artemisia tridentata. Next base: position 232,270,370 of record CP139502.1, on the reverse strand, counting down.
TTCTACTTAAAGTTCCTAGAACAGACAACATATACAATGTTGATTTAAAGAATATGGTTCCCAAAAGAGGTTTAACTTGTCTCTTTGCAAAGGCCACATCAGATGAATCTAAGCTTTAGCATAGAAGACTTGGTCATTTAAATTTCAAAACAATGAATAAATTGGTTAAGGGAAACCTTGTGAGAGGTTTACCTTCAAAAGTTTTTGAAAATTCTGAAATCTGTGTTGCTTGTCAGAAGGGAAAACAACATAGAGCTTCTTGTAAGGCCAAAGTAGTGAACTCTATTTGTCAGCCATTACATATGTTGCACATGGATTTATTTGGACCAACATTTGTTAAGAGTTTAATGAAAAAGATGTATTGCCTAGTTGTCACAGATGACTTTAGTAGGTTTACTTGGGTGTTCTTTTTAGCAACTAAGGATGAAACAAGTAGCATTCTTAAGGCTTTCATAACCAAGGTAGAAAACCTAGTTAACCATAAGGTTAAAGTAATAAGATGTGACAATGGAACTGAGTTCAAGAATAGGGAAATGAACCAGTTTTGTGAGATAAAAGGTATTGAGAGACAATATAGTGTAGCTAGAACTCCTCAGCAAAATGGAGTTGCTGAGAGGAGGAATAGGACACTTATTGAGGCTGCTAGAACAATGTTAACTGATTCTAAATTACCTACTACTTTTTGGGCTGAAGCAGTTAATACTGCTTGTTATGTGCAGAATAGAAGTAAAGTAGTTAAGCCTCATAACAAGACCCCTTATGAACTTTTACATGGTAGAAAACCATGTAAAAGTGCTTAAGTGATTATTGTATTATTGTAAATTGTGTTATGTTTGTGGTTTTGTGTTTTTGGGACTAATCTTTTGCAGGATAAGCTGAGAAAAAGTGATTAAGCGATGATTAAAAAGCTATTTGGAGTGGAAGCTGACTTTATGCTGCTAGGCATAAGTTAGTTCAGCTAGACCTAATTTAGTGCTGCTAGGTTTCTGCTGCTATGTTTGAAAGAACAGGGTACTGTTTTATAAATGTGAGCGACAAGGGTTTATATCCTCTACTCGTTCCCAAAAGTGTCTTTATCTGATCAAAACTCTTTCAAACCTAAACCCTAAATCTTTTTACTCATTAATTGCCAATCCCAACCAAATCCCACCAAATTTTTTTCAAAATTCACAATGTATTCTCTGTCATTCGCTGATCAACATAACATGATTGCATTCTTGCAAAATCCCAAGGTGAGTGAAGGTTTTACGGAAATCATTGATTTTCTCAACGCTACTCATATTAGGTACGCATTAACTGTAAATCCAACTATATATGTTTTCAACATCAAAGAGTTTTGGTCTACTACAAAGGTCAAAACTATTGATGAGGAAGTACAGATACATTCCCTTGTGGATGGGCAGAAGGTTATTATTATTGAGGCTTCTGTTCGAGATATTCTACATCTTGAAGATGCTGAAGGAATTAACAATCTTCCAAATTCTACAATTTTTGAAACACTTGCATTGATGGGGTATGAAAAGCAGAGTACTTCTTTAAAATTTTCAAAGGCTGCTTTCTCTCCACAATGGAAATTCTTAATTCACACTATCTTACAGTGTCTTAGTCCAAAGACTACTGGTTGGAATGAGTTTAGTAGTAATATGGCTTCTGCTATTATCTGCTTGGCTCAAAATCAAAGCTTTAGTTTTTCTAAATTAATTTTTGATAGTGTGGTTAGGGCCTTGGATAGTTCTTCTAATAAGCATTACTTATATCCACGATTTTTACAACTTCTTATGGATAAACAATTTGATAAGAAAAAGGTTCATACAAAGGTTTATACTACTCCCTTTCATACTGAAAAGATTTTTGCTAATATGAAAAGAGAGGGAAAGGATTTTTCAGGCAGAGTTACACCATTGTTTCAAACAATGTTGGAACTAGGTATAAATCAGGGTGAAAGCTCAGCAATCCCAGCTGATGCTTATCACACACCCACTATTTTGCCATCCCCATCAACAATACAAAAGATCCAAACCCATAGGATCACACAAAAGGGCACTCAACTACCTCAGGTTGGTGCTAGTATGGTTGCAGATGAGGCTGTGCATGAGGAGAGGGGTCATAGATTAGAAAGGGCTGTCACTGCTGCTGCTAGCTTAGAAGCAGAGCAGTATAGTGATAACATAAGTAAGACCCAATCTAAGGCAACTTCTAATGAAGAAAGTTCCTCTGGAACTCATTCAGGTGAAGGTCCCAGCCAAATGGATAATATGGGGGGAGTAGATGCTCAGACTGGGTCTGAGGCTATGCCTAACTCACCCAATGATGCACCACTCGGGAGAGGTAACACACTCCGAAGTGTTGAGGGTAGTCTTAAACTTATTAATGAATTGACGGTTACTTGTGCAAAATTGTCAAAGGATTTTCTTGGTCTCAAGAAGGATCTTAAGCAGCTCAAAATCTCTCAGGGTACTAAAATCAAAAGGTTGAAAAGAAAGATTAGGTATCTTGAAGGACAACAGAGATCAAGAACACACAAAACAAAAAGGTTGTACAAGGTTGGAACTACTTCCAGGGTTGATTCTTCTGAAGAAGTTGAGAGTTTGGAGAAGGATGTTTCCAAACAGGGGAGGAATACAAGCAAAGCTTCAGGGGAGGAAACTTTGGTAGATATGGATATGGATACTGGGGTAGATGTTGAAACTACTGGGGATGATGATGATAATGATGTAAATGAGTTTGTTGTTGCTGATCAACAAGGTAATGTTGCAAATGATGGTATTGAGAAGATAGCTAAAGTGTTGCTTGATGTTGCTACACTTAAGACTGCTGGTGATGAAGTTAATATTGCTAGTATTGAAGTTAATATTGCTAGTACTGAGGTTAATATTGCTAGTGAAAAAGTTAGTGCTACTGAGACTGAAGTTAGTACTGCTGCTACTCAAGGTGATGAGGATATGACTATAGCTCAAGTATTAACAAAGTTGAAGAGTAAAAGACCAAAGGAAAAAGGAGTTGTCATTAAAGAGCCAGTATCAGTATCAAAAACACCATTAACAATTATTTCACCATCTGACAAAGGCAAAGGGTTTTTGATTGAAGAACCTAAGCAGAAATTCAAGTTTCAATCACCAATCAACAATAACAACAACAACAAATGATTACAGATGAAGAAGTTGCAAGACAAGTGCAAGCTGATCTTGATGCTGAAGAGGAAGAGGCAAGAAGAAAGCTAGCTGAAAAAGAAGAACAAGCAAGTCTTGAACTTATTAATTCCTGGGATGACATACAAACTAAATGTGAAGCAGATCACTTAGTTGCCCAGAAGATGTGGGATGATGAACCAGAAGAGTTGTCTATGGAAGAAAAGGCAAAGCTCTTTATGGAATTCTTGAAGGAAAAGAGGAAGTTCTTTGCACATAAAAGAGCTGAAGAAAAGAGGAACAGACCACCTACTCTAGCACAGCAAAAGCAAATTATGCAGACCTATCTGAGAAATATGGGAGGATGGAAACAAACTCAGTTCAAGGGGATGAGCTATGACAGAATTAAAGAAGAGTTTGACATAGTTTTCAGAAGGGTAAATACTTTTATTGCTATAAATGATGAAGAGTTGGTGAGGTTTTCTAAGAGGTCTGGTGAAAAGCTAGAATCTGAAAGCAGCAAGAAGCAAAAACTTGAGGAACAAATAGAGCAGCCACAAGAGCAGACAGAGCAAGTTCAAGAAAATAAGGAAAAAGAAGCAGCTAATCTATAACAAATGGTTAGATTTGTAGACAGTGATGATACATTTGTTGATGCTGTTCCTTTGCAGACTAAAGCTCCTATCATTGATTGGAAGAATAGTTATAAAGGTGAGAATAAAACTCCTTGGTGGGAGATAATTAGAGCTGGTGGCAGGACTCAAAGGTTTGTAACATTTCCTCAAATGCTCAGAAATTTTGATAGAGAAAATTTAGAGACCTTATGGGCATTAATCAAGAAAAAATATGGAGATTCAATGCCACAAGATGAGATAGATAATGTTCTTTAGGTAGACTTGAAAATTATGTTTGAAGTTTATGGTGAAGATAGAGTTTGGAAAGAGCAATACAAAAGTACCAAAGTTACCCTTTGGAAGCTGTATCAATCATGTAGAGTTCACACTGTAATGCTGAGAGGAGGACTTCAAATTTACATGCTAGTAGAAAACGACTATCCTTTGACAAAGAGTACACTTAATATGATGCTTAATAGGTATATTAGACTTCAAACTTCATGTTGGAGTGAAATGGTAGTTCAGCTTCTCAGGAAAATGGTGAAGCAACTTTATGGGGCTGATTACAAGAAAAAGTGAGTGTTTGAAAAAATCCTCCTGGTGAAGGTTCAAGCTTAGATTGAAACTTGATGATTTTGGAAGAAAATATCAAGTTTAGGGGAGGATTGTTGGGTTTTAAAGGTTACTACTGCTGATATGGTTAAGACTGCTCAAGAACTACAAAGGAAATACAACAAGTTGTTAATGCTGTTGGTTATAAAGTTAATGTTGCTATTGGAAAGTTAATGTTGTTGCAAGATTAATACTGCTAGAACACTTAGTTAGTATTGCTAATATGTTTTTAGTGTTGCTAGTGTATTAGAGTCGGTTATTATGTAAAGTATGTTTAGATAAATATAGAAAAGATTCTATAAAGATTTATCTTGTATAGGAAGTTATTGTAAGCCGACTAGGACTCCTTAGTCTATAAAAGGAGGATCTAGAGCATAGATGAGACGAACAGATATACGATTCTAGAGAAAACTTCAAGGTTGTAAACCCTAATACTCAAGGAGTATTCGTATTATTAATAATATTGAAGTGTTTAGTTTGATATTCATTGTTCTTCTTAAGATCAAATACAAGATTCCGCATTGTGTTTGATAAACCACAAGTCAGTTTCTATACCTAGTTGTGTTAGATTTATCTAGCATAACTAAACCTTTACAAGCTAAGGGATTCGATCAAGTATTAAACGGGGATCAACAAACCTTAAGGGTTGTTGTTGTCGACAGTCAAAAGTTTACCACATAAGGACTATTGTTTGAATGGAAAACGGGTTAAGGGACTATATGTGACAAAATCTCAAACCTTGCCCTATATAAGCCCAACTCGGTTTTTAAAAATTCACAAAATTCATAATGTTATCAAAATACCGCCAACTTTTCACCACATTCATCCAAGTTTTTGATTTTCTACAATATCTCGATTGTAAGTGTTACATACATTCAGTTATGCATATTAATCACTCGTTCGAATTCTTGTACCATTTCTGTGGCTAAATTGCTTAATCGACGATTTAGGGTTTAAGGGTTCGAATTGGGTATTTCTTGTGTGTTTGCTTTTGATCTAATTAAGTTAGCTCTATAGCATAACAACATGTCTAGGAGTGTTATAAAGATGCTTAATTGTATTGGATAACATCAGTAAATGCATGTCGAGTATTCTAGTGTTTATATGGTCGTATAGCTGGCTGGTACTTATTGGTGTACTGTATATGTGTTTTGAGGAGTGGGTTATGCTTATATAAGTCTCTAAATAATGCGCAATAAGTATAGTAACCTAAAACAATTACATGGTCTTAGTCGAAGAATAGCATGTGGCATAATCAACTGTGATGACTGGTATACATGTTTATATAGATTTCTGGGTGCTTGGACATGTTTAGAATATGTTTAGGAAGATACTTGATTATTACTTGATGTCTAAAACTGCCAAACATAGAATTTCAGTTGAGTATGAAGGTCTTCGAGTAAGTAAGAATTCTTCAACTAAGGAAGAAGGTCTTCGAGTAAGAAGAAAATGTTGTTTACTTAGAAAAACTTTATGAAATCCTTCAAGTAACAGATGAAATTCTTCTACTTAGAAATATTTTATAAAGTTCTTTGAGTAAGCTATATTTCTTCAACTTAGAAAAGTTTTTTAAAATTATTCGAGTAAGGATTATTTCCTTTACTCTTCGAGTAAGGAAATATCCTTCAACTAAGGACTTTCTTACTAAACTCTTCGAGTAAGGCTAAATCCTTCAACTAAGGAATTTCTTATTAAATTCTTCGAGTAAGGCATAATTCTTTGAGTAATCAATTTTTATCAGAATCTTCGAGTAAGGGTGTAATTTCTTCAAGTTAGGACTGTATCCAATTTCTCCGAGTTAGGAGGGTTTCAAAGTTTTCGAGTAAGGAAAATGGTAATCTCCAAGTAAGGACTGATATTTTCAAAAAAAATTCCAAATCCTTCGAGTAAGGATAATTTTCATACTTTCTTCGAGTTACCATAATTCCTTCGAGTAAGCCATGTTTTTCAAACTTAGTGAAAAAAAAATTCTAAGTATAGAATGATGTTAGGGTGAAAAAGTGTGTTTGCTCCGATATGGTTGTTTGCTTAATGTGTTCATATTATTCATGATCATCTTACATGTCTCTCTATATGGTGCATCATATCAGTTAGGCACAGATAATGTAATAAGTGACTTACACTAACATATATATACAATTTCCATTGTGTGTCTTTGTTGGTGTTTGTACTACTCAGGTTCAAAATGTCTCAAACATCCATAGCAATGAATGACTTGATACCAGAAGGTGATGAACATAAGATTGGAGAATCCAACTCCAAAGTTGACTTGGAGAAATTGCCATGCCATCCAACCTGCCAAATCATGGTGGAGATTCTGAAGAGACACTTTTGCAGACATGTTCTGACAAAGTCCGCTACTATACCAGAAGTCTACCTGAATCAGTTCTGGCATACTTTGATGATCAGTAGGGACTCAAAGACCATGACAGTCACCATTGACAAGAGACATGTCAAGTTCGATGTTCATCTTCTTCGCACCATTCTTGAGCTTCCTCCGATGGTATTTGGCAAACAAACAAAATTTCTTGAAGATCCTACTTTTGAACGTGTAGTCAAGGTACTTAAAACACCTTGGCTATGACGATTCGTCGGAAGAACTCTCTTCACATTCAAAGGTGGATAGAAAACACATTCCTCAACCTTGGTTAACCATGTACACTATCTTGAGCCACTGCATAACAGGAAAAGAAGCGGGTCACGAGCACCCCAGACTTGAACATCTACTATTCTTCTAGGGTGTCATCAACCTACATCATATAGACTATGCCAAGTACATCTGGACGGATATGATCTATCAAGTCCGCCAGTTTGCAAAAAAGAAGGGCTACAAGATTCCCTTCCCACGCTTCACCAAACTTCTCATAGCTCACTTCATGGAAAAAGAATAATTAATTGATAAACATCCGACTGAAAAGGCCCACATAGTACAAATGGACCATGTTCTTTCTAGAGTGAGAATTCATACCACCAACACTACCATACAAGGTCTTAGAATTCCAGACAAGTTATTAACGGAGGCGGTGAGGGCAACTAAAGCATATGTAAGGTATGGCGAAGTAGAGAAGGAAGGTACAATAGGTATAACAGTGAAGGGAACTGCTGAAACAAGAGGTAGAGGAAGAGGAAGAGGAATCAAAGCAGAATCAACAAGAACAAAGAAAGTCACCCGAGCTACAAAGAAGAAACCAATGCTCAGGGATGAATCTACTGAGGAAGAAGAAGAAGAGGAACATGTGACAACTCATAATTTCAGGTCATTTTCCAAACTTCGAAATTTACTATTCATGGGCTACTATTTACCATTTCACTATTTATCATTTTACTATTCATCATTTTTGAAGTCTGTTTGTGACTTTGAGATGTTTTCAAAAAAATTACTATTCACAGAACACTATTTATTCCCGGAGGGAAATCACTATTCATGATTATCATTCATCATTTCGTAAACTAAGTTTACGGGTATTCAAATTCGCGTAACCTTAAGGGTTTATGTTAGGAATATAAATATTCATGTGAAGACTCGGTCACCCCGAGTATCTGTTAGCATTAACTAGCTCGTATGATTATTAGTAATATTAGTAATAGTTTAGTTAATATAGAATGTGTGGAGTGGGTCGGGTCTTTACCCTCTGTCAACTCGCTCCACAGCCCACTCGGGGCACAAATACTAAGTACTATAAATACCCTTTCTCCACCTAGGGAGAGGGTTGGAACTTCTCATACATTAAGCTAATCTATTTCACTTTCTCTCTCTAAGTTCCCATTCTCCCTCTTTCTCTCTCTAAAATTTCGGCCAAAATCACTTCATATGTATGTTTGATTGTTATGAATATGCTACAATTGGTATCAAGAGCCATGGTTAGGTTCTAGTTAGTGCATATTCTCGGATTTATGGAGTGTTTTGGCATATTTGTTTTGTTTTTTATGTGTCGACTTGAAAAGCTAAGAAACTCATTGGTTTAGCTTTGTTTGTGGATCAAATTAGTTAAACTTAGTACTTTTGTGTTCACATAGCTCTATAGATTAGTTTCTTGGCAATCTACAGTTGATTTAGTGTGTTTGGTGGAAGATTTAAGGTTTTTCTTGACAGCGGTTTGAGTTTTGGAAGTACATTCTTCATTGTGGTTTGCTTTTCGTTAAGGGATTCTTGTCAGCGGTTTGAGTTGTTTGGGAAAATGTCTGTTGCGGTTTGATCAAAGCCTCTGACTGCGGTTTGGCGTTTTAACCAAAATAGGAAAAGGACAAAAAGTACTAAAAAGGACATTTTGTCTATTTGCGGTAGCGGTTTGTGATTTCTTGCCGCTTGCGGTTTGTCGTTTTGTCCTGTGGTTTGACTTTTGTGTGTAGCGGTTTGAATCACTGCGGTTCAAGTCTTAGCGGTTTTGATTCTTGCGGTTTGGTATTCTAGTGCCAGCGGTTTAGGTCTTTGGGGTTCAGGTATCAGCGGTTTGATCACTGCGGTTGGGTTAATTGTTGCGGTTTGAATCTTGCGGTTTGGTATTCTAGGTTTGTGGTTTGATCTTAGCGGTTTGAATAGTATTCCAGCGGTTTTGGCATTCTGGTTCAGCGGTTTAATACTAGCGGTTTGTCTGGTATTTCTGCGGTTTAGATATAGCGGTTTGGTCTTCTGATTTTGCGGTTTGCCTTGTGTTTTTGCGGTTTGATACTTGCGGTTTGACTAGTACCCCTGCGCTTTGGGAATTGTGGTTTGGTACTTTTGTGATTGCGGTTTGGTTATTGTGATTTGACTCAAGTGATCAAATAACGGTTTGTTCTTGAATTTTGTAAAATCCCGCGAAAGAACATATTTCTCGGTTTAAATCTCAAGAATTGTAAAATCCCGTATACAGTATGGCAAGCATACCAAGCACTGCTTCTGATGACATTCTGTAACCTCTCATAATTTTCCCTATGAATAGTAAATGCTAATAAATGATTAATAAATCATTACGTTATTTAATAACCATTTCTACTGGTAACAAAATTTTTTTTTGTTATTTATGCTACACTATTTTAAATCACAACGATATTTGTGATTACCATTTATCTAGAAACGATGCTTACACACGAACCTTGATAGTCTAAAAATCGTGAATTTACTTAAAACAATTAACGTTTAATACTTAACGTTTATACGTTTCGTTAATTAACCGAACGTGATCAAATACATTCCCGAGCTCACGAAAATTATCACGAATACTCAGTAACTATATTGGGCCTCGACCCAATACCCAAATGGACTGTTAGACCATTGGGCCTCGACCCAATAATTCTACAAACCAAATGCATCAAACAGATCTTATTATTTTCATTTCTTTCTTTACTTGGGCCAACCCACCAAGCGAGTCCAACAACAAACCAAAGCCCAAGTTTATATATGTAAACCACAAGAGCTAACCCTTAAGAATTATTTTGTCATCACCTCCTTGGTGTTTACCGCCGGCCAAGGATACCACAAGCAACCATAATTTAGTTTCCTTCCACACTCAAACTTGACAATTCAATGACACTTCCTGCTACTATCTTACAACATCATCATTCTTCATCATTGCATTCATTTTAACACTCAATGAATTGCCTATAAAATTACCCTCAAACATTTGGCATTCAACCATCCACAAGCAAATCCCACTAAAATATTTCTCTAAGTCTTTAAACATGTTGATCACGCATAACTTTGGCACGAATTAAGAAGTGTTCGAGTCAAGCAAAGAGCCACATTTACTCGTTCCTAAATCTTTGAAGTCTAAAGAATCGAGCTACATCATTCTTTCAGCCTAACTCAATCTCGACATAGTGATACGCCCCACCTTTTGAGGTGAAGTAATCCATTTTCTCACTTTTTCAATTTCATACGTTAGTTTACACTTGCATGTCACGATTCATTTCGTTCCGATATTTCGTAAACTTCCTTAACAACACTTATGTTTTATTCGACACTCTAAATGTTGGCTATGCTAACTATCGAGAACAACAAATATTCGAACTCTATATAAACGTATAAATCATAAACATCACACGTTTACATGTCACCTTGGCAACTTCCGAATTCTATAAAATACTTAGAATAATTTTTAGACTTTTGAAACTGTTTTCAAATAAGCTAAGTCACGTTAGCTTTGGTCTCGTATTTTCTATCTCGATATACAACTCATACATTTTATGGCTCGACCTAATAGTTGAGCTACCAAACTAACGAGTCACGTATTTCTTTCAACCTAGAAAACTCAATTCGAACCTTATTTAAACCCAAAGTAATCGATCGAGCAACAGTTTTAGAAACTAAACTAATATTAGCGATTGGGCTAATAAGCCCACTAAGCTATTTATAAGCTTTTCGTATAAGCTAATTGTATAAGCTCATTTGATATATTTTTACAACCCTAAAGTAAGCCCGTAACCAAGCCCAAACCCCCTCTAAACCCATTAGATCGCAAACCCATAATGGGCCTTCCTTTAACTCGTTAAAAGCCCATAAGCTAAAAATAAGCTCTCGATAATAATAAGCAGTTTGTATAAGTTACAAAAGCTATTTTAAACTTATTTATGAAATAAAAATAGTAAACTTTGATTTTTATAAATTTTGGACTTGATTTGCAAAAGTTTGCTAACCGAAGGACTAAAATTGTAAAATTTGGAAACTTACGGTAAAAACTGTCATTTTGATAATCTTGTGATAAAAACTGTAAATTCAGGAACTTTTGAGTACAAAATGTAAATATTAAAGGTTTTGGACCAAAAATGTAATAAAAACTTAACCGAGGACTAACGGTGCAAAGATTATGCCGTTAGGGTCAAAAGTGTAACTTTGTAAAACCTAAAGGATATTTCTGATTTTATACTTATGATAATATTTCACAAAACCCAAAACCCGAAACAAATATGTTTAGTCGACATTTAATGTCACATTTTTCTAATAACTATATACGTAACTATATATAACTTATAAACATATATATACGTAATCACTTAACGAAATCGTTAATGAAGAACCTAACTTATCATCAACCAACTTTGATTTTCAACGACGATCTCTTTAGCCAAACTCATATACTTCAACGAACGAGCACATATCCCAGAGTTATATATATATATATATATATATATATATATATATATATATATATATATATATATATATATATATATAATATATATATAAAACTTTATATTCCTTTTATATATAACTTTATATTTTATATATAACTTTGATCATTTAAACATGCATGTTTTAAATCAATCAAACCTTAAACGTTATGATTCGCGATAAACCAAACTTAGACTATCAAACCACTAAAACTTGCCATATACTATATAGGTCGTGTGTTGAAGCCGTTTCCTTTCATCGTTTGAGTGCGATACTACCACCACTACTGTACTACTAAGGTGAGTTCATAGCCCACATTTAAACTTTTAAATCCTTTTGTGGGGAGATACATGCTACAAACCTGAACACAAACTTTTTTGTATGCTATGACTGTTGTTATTATTGCTTAAGTAGCTATTGCCAGAAGTCCCTCAATCATGAACCTTAATCACTTGCGAGTGAACGTAAATAGTTGTGAATAGATCTATTTGGGACTGACAATCCCCGTTTGGGTCTGCTAGGATGAGCCACCCAGGCGCACTTTATTTGAACAAACTTATGGGTTATTGGCAAATACCCATCTCGAGGACCTATATAGTTTACATCATATTTGATGCCTGTTAAGCGTTGCGTGTCATGAGCTTAATGCAATAACAACTTAATTTTAACTTGTTTAATTGTAATTCGATGCAATTAACACGTATACTTGTGTTCAAACTATTAAACTTAAACCTATGAATATCACTCAACTTTTGTTGACTTTTAGCATGTTATCTCAGGTAACTAAAGGCTGGAACTCAAAGGCACAGAGTGGGCATTAAACCCTGCACGGGTGGTTAAATAAATGTTTTATCATTCAAATCTAAATAAACGTGTTAACTATGAAACATCTTTGTATTTTAAATGCTTGTATTTTGAATGATAAACTTAAAACGTCTTCCTAAAGTCGTTTTCTACGGTTATGACTAAAGATCCACTACGTAACACCCAATTAAGTCTTCCGTGTTGCTAACCGAAATTGGGGGTGTTACAGATTGGCATCAGAGCTCATGGTTATAGAGAACCAGATGTATTCTAAACATTGGACTATAACTACATTTTTTTTAAACGGACCATTGTAAAAAAAAAAAAAAAAATAAATAAAATAAAAAAAAAAAAAAAAAACCACCTTATGCCCTCCGTGCCTACACACTTTCAACATTTTTAGGATGTTGCTTACTATACGAGTTCTTAACAAAGTTTAACATATTTATGATTATGTTAATAGCTTACATTTACTATTCGGGATTATTACAGTACTATGTCTTCGAAACCCCATCCCATCGCTGTATCATCTGATTCAGAGAATGAGGATCCTATGCCATTCACCTCAGACTTTGCTACGGCAGCTATACCGATGTCACCTGCTACTGACCGGTACATGGAAAGCCAGCAATTTCTACCGGCATCTGACATGGAGACTTCACCTCCAGCATCACCTGACCCGATTCGCCAACATGGACGAGTACGACAACTCCAGCCATATGAACCCGAACCCTTTGGCCAACTTTACCGACGCCCCGGAGAAAGTTATGTTCGCAAACACACTCCCCGAAAACGGGTACGTACACCACCAGCACTGATCATACCACCACCAGCCCCACTCATACCAACTCCGACTCCAGTGATATCACCACCCCCAGCTCCTGAGCATTCCAGGACACCACCACTTACACCACTATCTTTAGTTCCACCACCTACTATCTTCTATCACCAGACCACCACTGTTCCATTACCATCCTCTATTCCACCCCTTGCTTCTCCACCCTCAGCTACTCTCAGTGAGCCTCTGCCACCTTGCAAGAGGACATACCACTTGGTTCCATCTTTATCGGACCCCTATGCCCAGGTCAGAGATGAGGCCGCAGTTCGCACCGGGACCCACAAGAGGGTCGATGCTCGCCGATGGTCTTTCTTGCTACCGATCATCCGTCACTAGAGATCCCAGGAAGGAGCACCGAGAGCTATGGAACTAGGAGAGAGTTCGGCTACAGCTACTTCGAGGATTCTTCCGGTTACCGGAGAACCCATCCATCACACCATACCCCTACTGGCAGCCAGATTAGTCCGACATGAGGATCGTCTGGACGACATTGCAGAGATTATTGATGACTTACCACTCGAGCAGATTGACACACTTGGGGAAGAAGTTGAGAACCTTGTAATTGGTCAGTTGGCGATGGAGACAGTCTTCGATCAAATAGGTACTAGTTTAGAGGAAGCCATTGAGACTATTTCTATACTAGGAGAGGCCACTACTTCGATGCAGACAGTGATTGAGACACTAGACTCTGAGCTTGACTGAGTTAGCTCTCAGGTTCTGATTCTTAGACTTATGGTTGAGGATTCCCAGGCTAGGGAAAGAGCTCGAGACCAGACAGTGAAGACCTTGATGGCAGTGATTGCAGATCTTCAGCGCCGCTTAGATGGTGCACCAGGAGGACCATAGATCAGAGATGTGTCAGTATAACTAAGAGATGTCTTAGTCTACCAATGTTGTATTAATAAAGAATCTTGTATCTTTATGTTTTGTAAAACAAATCGAACAAGTTATTAATCTTATGTTGTGTGGATGTATTATATTGATGTTGATTTATGTATTCCATGGTTGTTTCTTGCATATGCATTATGATTTGCCATATATTGTCTTGTGAAATGTTGGTTCATACAGTGCAATTCAATCATTTATGTTCTCATGTGTGTTGTGATTTGATTCAGACATGTCGTGAATGTATCTATGATATGATACTTGCTGTGTTTACAAATATAAACCAGAATTATTATCCTCATAAACCCAAATTGTTGTGGTTAATATTATATTATTGTGACCCATAATCAATTACCTTACAATTTATTCTAACCTAACGTGATCATTATGAGATTTCTAAAAATATGCTTTTGCAATATTGATAGAACTATGGCACGTACAAGGAAAGCAACCTCGGCCGCAAATCATGAAACTTCAACGGCTACGCCTACTATGACTCCAGAAGCTATCCGAAAAGCAATCGCTGACCGTGTAAAGGCAGTCATGGCAGAACAGGCGGCAGCAAATGCTCGCAACAGTGGCACTAGTCTACCGACAGGAGAAAGTGTAACTGCTGCAAACCGCAAGTGTACCTACAAAGACTTCATGAGTTGTCAACCAACTTCCTACAAAGGTACCGAAGGAGTAACTGAACTTGCTCACTGGTTCGAACGATCTGAAACTATTTTTCAGAGAAGCGGTTGTACCGAGGACAACAAAGTCATTTTCGCTACTGGAACTCTCATGCAAGATGCTTTGTCCTGGTGGAATGCTACAGTCAAAGCCATGGGAATGACAGCAGCCTATCAGCTCACTTGGACTGAGTTTAAGACCAAGATGCTGAAGAAATATTGTCCCCGTTCTGAACTAAGAAAATTGGAAGATGAATTCCATCTACTGGTAGTAAAAGGAATTGATCTTAAAACATACAACAGGAGATTCCAAGAGCTTAAAATACTATGTCCTACTGTTGTACCAAATTTCGAAAAAGAACTGGAAAAGTATATCGAAGGACTTCCCCGTAGTATTGAGGGAAATGTCACTTCATCAAACCCACCAACTCTAGAGGCAGCCATTGAACTTGCTCAAAAACTACTGGACCCAGAGGTCAAGTACAACAATGAGCTCAAGAGAAAGCTCGATGACAAAAGAACCACTCACCACCACAGTAAAAATAACCACCGCAACAGCAACTTTAACAATAACAACCATAGAAACAATAACCCATATCATCAAAACCTAAACAATCGTCACCATCATCCAAACCAAAGACAAGAAACCGCAAAGGCCTATGCTGCTACTGAAGGCAAGAGATACCAAGGTCAAAAATCCCAGTGTAACAGATGCAAACTACACCACAGTGGACCTTGCACAATCAAATGTTTGAAATGCCAGAAAGTGGGTCATCAGACAAAAGATTGCAGGAATCCCGCTACTGGTAGCAACTTACAGCCTGTAACTCCGACTTGCTACTCCTGCGGAGAAGTAGGTCACTTCAAGAGCCACTGTCCGAAAGGAAACGGTCAGCAAAACAACGCTCGAGGAAGAGCATATGTGTTAAAAGAGGAGGATGCCCCACTGAACCCTGACGTTGTCACGGGTACGTTCTTACTCAATCAACATAGTGCTAGGGTATTATTTAATTATGGAGCAGATAGAAGTTTTGTGTCAACTACGTTTGCTCATTTGCTTAACATTACCCCTTCTAAACTAAACACCATTTTTGAAATTGAAATGGCGGACGGAAACCTAATTGGCACCGACACCGTAATTCGTGGTTGTACCATAATCCTACAAGACAACCCTTTTCCCATCGACCTCATGCCTATTCAGCTCGGTAGTTTTGACGTAGTCATTGGTATGGATTGGTTATCCAAACACCACGCTAGAATACTCTGTGACGAGAAAGCCGTGCATATTCCAAGAAATGGTGAAACTCTTATTGTCCATGGTGACAAAAATAAAATGCGATACGGTATCATCTCATACATTAGATTGGTAAAATACATGAATGAAGGATGCCAAGCATTCATGGTCCATATAACGGAAAACAAATCAAAAGATAAACAAGTTGAAGACGTTCCGATCGTTAGAGAATTCCCAGAAGTATTCCCCGAAGATTTACC
Organism: Artemisia tridentata subsp. tridentata; assembly: GCA_021014915.2. NCBI lineage: Eukaryota > Viridiplantae > Streptophyta > Magnoliopsida > Asterales > Asteraceae > Artemisia > Artemisia tridentata. The sequence continues at coordinate 232,254,234 of CP139502.1, read as the reverse complement.
CGGTCTTCCACCTCCCCGTCAAGTAGAATTCCAAATTGAACTAGTGCCTGGAGCGGCACCTGTGGCGAAAGCACCTTATAGGTTAGCGCCGTCTGAAATGAAGGAATTGTCAGAACAATTGAAAGAGTTGTCTGATAAAGGTTTTATCCGACCCAGCTCATCACCTTGGGGAGCTCCGGTTCTATTCGTTAAGAAGAAGGACGGATCTTTCCGAATGTGTATTGATTACCGGGAATTGAACAAACTCACTGTAAAGAATCGTTACCCACTACCTAGGATCGATGACTTGTTTGATCAATTACAAGGATCGAGTGTATACTCGAAGATCGACCTAAGGTCAGGGTACCATCAGTTAAGAGTTCGAGAGGAGGATATTCCCAAAACAGCTTTTAGGACGCGTTACGGACATTACGAATTCCAAGTAATGCCATTTGGTTTAACTAATGCACCTGCAGTGTTCATGGACCTAATGAACCGAGTGTGCAAACCATACCTGGATAAATTCGTGATTGTATTCATAGACGATATCCTAATCTACTCACGCAACGAACAAGAACATGCCGAACATCTAAAGATTATTTTAGAGTTACTCAAAAAGGAACAATTGTATGCCAAGTTCTCCAAATGCGACTTTTGGATTCGAACTGTACAATTCCTTGGGCATGTTATCAACAGTCAAGGCATTCACGTAGATCCTGCAAAGATTGAGGCCGTCAAAGGTTGGACATCTCCTACAAACCCCACAGAGATACGCCAATTTTTGGGTCTAGCCGGTTACTACAGAAGATTTATTGAAGGTTTTTCAAAAATCTCAAAACCTTTGACCGAATTAACTCAAAAGAACAAGAAGTATATCTGGGGAAAAGAGGAGGAATCAGCTTTCCAACTGTTAAAGAAAAAGCTCTGTGAAGCACCAATACTAGCGCTACCTGAAGGAAATGAAGACTTCGTAGTGTATTGCGATGCCTCATATCATGGTTTGGGAGCTGTACTAATGCAACGAAACAAATTGATAGCTTATGCCTCGTGACAACTCAAACCACATGAAGCAAACTACACGACTCATGATTTGGAGTTAGGAGCAGTAGTATTCGCCCTTAAGTTATGGAGACATTACTTGTATGGTACCAAGTGCATAGTATTCACCGACCACAAAAGTCTTCAGCACATCTTAGATCAGAAAGAACTAAACATGAGACAACGTCGCTGGTTAGAGTTACTTAGCGATTATGATTGTGAAATCCGTTATCACCCTGGAAAAGCCAACGTTGTGGCAGATGCATTAAGTCGAAAGGAACGATTGAAACCTCTTAGAGTCAGATCGTTAGGAATAACCATTCGTTCACCCCTGCCCTCACAAATACTCACCGCTCAATCCGAAGCTCTTAAGGAAGAGAACCGACCTAGTGAAAAGATCCACGGTATGCCAGAAAATAAGAATGGCTTTGTGTAGAGAGCAGACGGGATGCTCTGTTTCAAAGAAAGAAGTTGGGTTCCTCTATAAGGAGGTATACGTGATCTCATTATGAATGAGTCTCATAAATCCAAGTACTCTATTCATCCAGGTTTCGACAAAATGTATCAAGATCTGAAGAAACTTTACTGGTGGCCAAACATGAAGGCCGACATCGCCGAGTATGTCGGAAAATGTTTGACATGTTCAAGAGTAAAAGCAGAATATCAAAAGCCGTCAGGATTACTCATACAACCCGAAATTCCTGTATGGAAATGGAAACGTATTACAATGGACTTTATCACCAAGCTTCCTAAGACACCAACTGGACTTGACACCATCTGGGTCATCGTTGATCGTCTCACAAAATCCACTCACTTCTTAGCAATCAAAGAAACTGACGAGATGGACACACTCGCAACGCTATATCTAAAAGAAATAGTTTCACGGCATGGAGTGCCGATCTCAATCATCTCAGATCGTGACAGTCGTTTCACATCTCATTTTTGGAAGTCTTTGCAAAAAGCCTTGGGAACCAAACTGGATATGAGCACTGCATATCATCCACAAACCGATGGACAAAGCGAGAGGACAATCCAAACCTTAGAAGACATGCTCCGAGCATGTGTTATTGATTTCGGAAAAGGTTGGGACAAAAACTTACCTCTAGCCGAGTTCTCCTACAACAACAGTTACCACGCCAGCATTAAGGCAGCACCATTCGAAGCACTCTACGGTCGAAAGTGCAGATCGCCTGTTTGTTGGACCGAAGTTGGAGATATACAACTCACCGGACCCGATCTCATTCATGAGACAATAGAAAAGATAGTCAAAATTAAGCAGCGACTCAAGCTGCAAGAGATAGACAGAAGAGCTATGCCGACGTGAGGAGAAAACCTATGGAATTCCAAATTGGAGACAAGGTCATGTTGAAAGTATCTCCCTGGAAGGGAATGGTACGTTTCGGAAAACGTGGAAAACTTAACCCTAGATACATTGGTCCATTCAAAATCCTAGAAAGGATAGGACCAGTGGCTTACAAACTCGAACTACCAGAGGAACTTAGTCGAGTTCACAACACCTTTCACGTATCAAATCTTAAGAAATGTTTGTCATATGAATCTCTTGTAATTCCTTTGAAAGAGATTCGGCTCGACGACAAACTTGTTTTTACAGAAGAACCCGTGGAGATCATGGACATAGAGATCAAACAACTGAAATAGAACCGCATTCCCATTGTCAAAGCCGGATGGAACTCTAAACGAGGACCGGAATATACTTGGGAACGCGAAGACCAGATTTGAGCCAAATACCCACACCTATTCTCGTAGACACTTCTATCACCTATCTTAGACTAGAATTCCGGGACGGAATTCAGTGTAAGTGGTAGGTACTGTAACCTCTCGTAATTTTCCCTATGAATAGTAAATGCTAATAAATGATTAATAAATCATTACGTTATTTAATAACCATTTCTACTGGTAACAAAAAAAAAATTTATTTTTTGTTATTTATGCTACACTATTTTAAATCACAACGATATTTGTGATTACCATTTACCTAGAAACGATGCTTACACACGAACCTTGACAGTCTAAAAATCGCGAATTTACATAAAACAATTAACGTTTAATACTTAACGTCTATACGTTTCGTTAATTAACCGAACGTGATCAAATACATTCCTGAGCTCACGGAAATTATCACGAATACTCAGTAACTATATTGGGCCTCAACCCAATACCCGAATGGACTGCTAGACCATTGGGCCTCGACCTAATATTTCTACAAACCAAACGCACCAAACGGATCTTATTATTTTCATTTCTTTCTTTACTTGGGCCAACCCACCAAGCGAGTCCAACAACAAACCAAAGCCCAAGTTTATATATGTAAACTTTCGGTTTGGCTGCTCAATGATCGAACACTTTGGCTAAATTACGAACGATCTAGCTTAACGACCACGTCACTATTTTACTCAACTCAATTCTCGACCTAGCTAGGAATCGAGTGAAACAAACATCACATCCAAACTTGAACATTTACTTGCTTAAAAATCTCCAAAGCTCGACACACTCTACATATTATAAACACAACCCAAGTTTCACATTTTAGCTAAAATGTGTCTCGTATCACACCCAACTCGACCCAACATATATTTTGGCTAGCAAGTAAATTCGCCCAAGCTCTTATCAAACGAACAAACTAGCAAACGAACCTTACTTATATTTTTGGTCAAGTCAAAAATGTGTTAAACACATGATATACTCGAACAAACCACAAGAACTAACCCTTAAGAATTGTTTTGTCACCTTCTCCTTGGTGTTTACCGCCGGCCAAGGATACCACAAGCAACCATAATTTAGTTTCCTTCCACACTCAAACTTGACAATTCAATGACACTTCCTGCTACTATCTTACAACATCATCATTCTTCATCATTGCATTCATTTTAACACTCAACAAATTGCCTATAAAATTACCCTCAAACATTTGGCATTCAACCATCCACAAGCAAATCCCACTCAAATATTTCTCTAAGTCTTTAAACATGTTGATCACGCCTAACTTTGGCACGAATTAAGAAGTGTTCGAGTCAAGCAAAGAGCCACATTTACTCGTTCCTAAATCTTTGAAGTCTAAAGAATTGAGCTACATCATTCTTTCAGCCTAACTCAATCTCGACATAGTGATACGCCCCACCTTTTGAGGTGAAGTAAGCCATTTTCTCACTTTTTCAATTTCATACGTTAGTTTACACTTGCATGTCACGATTCATTTCGTTCTGATATTTCGTAAACTTCCTTAACAACACTTATGTTTTATTCGACACTCTAAATGTTAGCTATGCTAACTATCGAGAACAACAAATATTCGAACTCTAAATAAACGTATAAATCATAAACATCACACGTTTACATGTCACCTTGGCAACTTCCGAATTCTATAAAATACTTAGAATAATTTTTAGACTTTTGAAACTGTTTTCAAATAAGCTAAGTCACGTTAGCTTTGGTCTCGTATTTTCTATCTCGATATACAACTCATACATTTTATGGCTCGACCTAATAGTTGAGCTACCAAACTAACGAGTCACGTATTTCTTTCAACCTAGAAAACTCAATTCGAACCTTATTTAAACCCAAAGTAATCGATCGAGCAACAGTGTTAGAAACTAGACTAATATTAGCGATTGGGCTAATAAGCCCACTAAGCTATTTATAAGCTTTTCGTATAAGCTGATTGTATAAGCTCATTTGATATATTTTTACAACCCTAAAGTAAGCCCGTAACCAAGCCCAAACCCCCTCTAAACCAATTGGATCGCAAACCCATAATGGGCCATCCTTTAACTCGTTAAAAGCCCATAAGCTAAAAATAAGCTCTCGATAATAATAAGCAGTTTGTATAAGTTACAAAAGCTATTTTAAACTTATTTATGAAATAAAAATAGTAAACTTTGATTTTTATAAATTTTGGACTTGATTTGCAAAAGTTTGCTAACCGAAGGACTAAAATTCTCAAATTTGGAAACTTACGGTAAAAACTGTCATTTTGATAATCTTGTGATAAAAGCTGTAAATTTAGGAACTTTTGAGTACAAAATGTAAATATTAAAGGTTTTGGACCAAAAATGTAATAAAAACTTAACCGAGGACTAACGGTGCAAAGATTATGCCGTTAGGGTCAAAAGTGTAACTTTGTAAAACCTAAAGGATATTTCTGATTTTATACTTATGATAATATTTCACAAAACCCAAAACCCGAAACAAATATGTTTAGTCGACATTTAATGTCACATTTTTCTAATAACTATATACGTAACTATATATAACTTATAAACATATATATACGTAATCACTTAACGAAATCGTTAACGAAGAACCTAACTTATAATCAACCAACTTTGATTTTCAACGACGATCTCTTTAGCCAAACTCATATACTTCAACGAACGAGCACATATCCCAGAGTTATATATATATATATATATATATATATATATATATATATATATATATATATATATATATATATATATATATATATATATATATATATATATATAACTTTATATATAACCTAGATCATTTAACCACGCATATTTTAAATCATTTAACCACGCATATTTTAAATCAGTCAAACCTTAAACGTTATGATTCGCGATAAACCAAACTTAGACTATCAAACCACTAAAACTTGCCATATACTATATAGGTCGTGTGTTGAAGCCGTTTCCTTTCATCGTTTGAGTACGATACTACCACCACTACTGTACTACTAAGGTGAGTTCATAGCCCACACTTAAACTTTTAAATCCTTTTTGTGGGGAGATACATGCTACAAACATGAACACAAACTTTTTGTATGCTATGACTGTTATTATTATTGCTTAAGTAGCTATTGCCAAAAGTCCCTCAATCATGAACCTTAATCACTTACGAGTGAACGTAAATAATTGTGAATAGATCTATTTGGGACTGACAATCCCCGTTTGGGTCTGCTAGGATGAGCCACCCAGGCGCACTTTATTTGAACAAACTTATGGGTTATTGGAAAATACCCATCCCGAGGGCCTATATACTTTACATCATTTTTGATGCCTGTTAAGCGTTGCGTGTCATGAGCTTAATGCAATAACAACTTGATTTTAACTTGTTTAATTGTAATTCGATGCAATTAACACTTATACTTGTGTTCAAACTATTAAACTTAAACCTATGAATATCACTCAACTTTTGTTGACTTTTAGCATGTTATCTCAGGTAACTAAAGGCTGGAACTCAAAGGCACGGAGTGGGCATTAAACCCTGCACGGGTGGTTAAATAAATGTTTTATCATTCAAATCTAAATAAACGTGTTAACTATGAAACATCTTTGTATTTTAAATGCTTGTATTTTGAATGACAAAATTAAAACGTCTTCCTAAAGTCGTTTTCTACGGTTATGACTAAAGATCCACTACGTAACACCCAATTAAGTCTTCCGCTGTTGCTAACCGAAATTAGGGGTGTTACACATTCAAGCAGCAGGGTTCGATACCCATCCTCCTATGCTTGATAGGACTGACTATGAGTCGTGGGCACAATGAATTCGGCTTTACTGCTTGGGCAAAGAAAATGGATTAAACATTCTTAAATCCATTGATGAAAGACCATTTCAGATGGGCACCACCAGAGACGCTGTTACTACTGGTGAAGACGGAACTGTCACTTTGGGAATCGACAGGCCTCGAACCTACAATGATCTTAATGAGGAAAAAAAGAAGAGGTATGATGCCGACATTAGAGCCTCCAACATTGTCATTCAAGGTTTGCCCAAAGATGTTTACAAACTCATCAATTTCAACACTGAAGCAAAAGCAGTGTGGGACAACGTCAAAATGCTTCTGGCTGGATCAGAACTCACAAAGGAAGATCGTGAGTCACAGTTGTATGACGAGTTTGAACATTTTAAGATGAACCCGGGTGAAAACATTACAGACTACTATGTGAGATTTCATAAGTTGGTAAATGACATGAGGATCATCAGAATGACTATGCCCAACATCCAACTTAACTCAAAGTTTGTAAACAACATGACTCCTGAATGGGACAGATTTGTTACTGCAGTGAAACTCAACAAAGGTCTGAGAGAAACAAACTATGAACAGTTGTATGCCTATCTACAACAACATGAGAAACATGCTGCTTATGATCGTCTGTTGAGAGAAAAACTCAATCCAACTGCATCAAATGATCCACTGGCATTTGTTGCAAGTGCTCAGCCAATCAACCAATTGTCATCTGACCAAGCTTATCATCATCCCTATTCATCACCATCTGCTATGAGTCCACAACTGGATTCAGGTTACACTCACACCGACAAAATGATTGATAACCTTACCAACCAAGTGTCCTTACTTGTTCAACAATTTAAAGCAACACTCCCTCAGACTAACAATTAACTCGGAACCTCATTAAACCCACGCAATCTGGCAACGATGGAGGATGGAAGAATTGTAATTCAAAATGTTCAGGGGAGGCAAAACTTGAATCAAAGGAACATGGGTCGAGGTAATGTGCAGATCAGAGTAGGGAATGCAAATCAGGGGCAGGGGAAACAGCCCAAGTGTTATAACTGTGGTGGACTTGGACACATTGCCAGAAACTTCAATCAACCAAAACGTCCTCAGAACTCATACTATTTCAAGGACAAGATGTTGTTGATGTAGGCTCAAGAGAATGGAGCTGTGTTGGACGAAGAAGAAATGTTGTTTCTTGCTGGCAATGGGGGAAATACTTTTGATGCCGATGTGGACGAACAGCCAGTTCAGGACCTTGCACTTAATGATCCCAACATATTCAAAGCTGATGATTGTGATGCTTTTGAATCTGATGTGGATGATGAACCAACAGCTCAAACAATCTTCATGGCTAATTTGTCCTCTGTTGTCTCATCACCTCAACAAGCTGGTTCCTCCAATGCATCTGTGATTTCTGAGGTACTAAAGCTTTATGACACATATAACATGGTTGATAAAAAAAAGATTCCTAACGAAGTACAACAGACAGATGGGGTTGATTCAGATACTGTTGACATGGGAAATAGTAATATTATTCCGTATGAACAATATGTGAATCACAACAACATGTCTGATGTACAAGGTGGTGCATCTTTTGTTGAAAATATTGCTTGTGTTGTAGATAATGCCTGTGTGGTAGATAATGCTTGTGAGTGGTATGAAAACACTGAGTTTGTCCCTGATGACCCCTTGACCACTAGACTAAACATATATAAAGATCAGGTGGCAATTTATGAACAATGTGCTAAATTTGAACTAACTGAACATGAGCAGAAAATGGATAGTCAAATGCATACACTTATAACTGAGCATAATTTAAGGGAGGAAACATTAAAACAAGAGTTGAATTCTTTGCAAAAACAGCTGGATCAGACTATTAAACAAAAACAGGAGGCCCTAGAGCACGTAAATACACTAAAACAAGATTTCAAGGAAAAAGAAACACAACTCTTAAATGATTTCTCAAGACTTAAAAACTTAAAGAATAAGCTTGAAAATAAGTTGTACACGCAAGACCAATCTAGACAAACGGTTCAAATGCTTCAAAAGCACAAAAAGTTTTGTGATAAGCATAGTGAAAGTAATGTAGGTGAACCTAAATTAGCTCTGCTTAGGAAAGCTAAAGTAGCCCAACCTGCCTTATGTGATGCCAATGTGATGATTATGCCTAGTCATGCCCCACCTGATGTTTCTTCTTTAGAAGAGAGTAATGAGATAGATGTGAGAAATAGAGAAAGAATGAATGAGAAAATGAAGGATCCCAAATGCATAGCCAATCGAATAATAGTCAAACCCCATGATTATTATGAGGAGAATCGATTGACTGTGTTTGCACCTCAAAAGAAGTTAACGCCTGAACAAATATTTTGGTCTTTAGATATGGAAAAGAGAAAGGCCGATGAGCTTGAAGCCAAAACTTCATCCTTTAAGAAAATTGCAGTTGCGACGGTGTATCCTCCCAATACACCTAGGCATTTGGTTCCTTTGACTCTTCCTACTAAATGTAAAACCTTAATTAGCATATATGTACTTTGTCAACTATTTGCTGATTTTGATAAAAACATGTAAGAAGAGAATTACACCAACCGGAATTACTGAGGGGGAAAGGGGTTTTGAACAGACAAAAAGGTGTTACTTAACTGAGGTCATTCCATTCTTTAAATTACTCAAGGAATAGTTTGAAGGAATTCAAAACGCCCTTGAAACTGAGGTAAATGAAATGAAAGTAATGTTTAAAGATATGGAAAATAAGGTAGCTCAAAATGGGATAGAACTTAAGAGCCGTGAGATCGAGAGAAAGAACATTCTCATCACCAATGAGAATTTGATTGCTAGATGTATTGCACAGGATATATTTTATACTGCCACTGATTCTGCTTTAACTGCCTGTCAATTTCATGAGTATTCTATTGCATTGAATGTTACCCAGAATCGTGTTGTTGAGCTTGAGGGGGAGAATTTGAAACTGCAAGAGAAAATTTAAAATGATGAACATGATAACATGGTCAAGCATTTTTCAAAACTAGAAGTTGATTATCTTAATTTACAATTAAAATATCAACACTTAGAAGAAAATTGTAAAATATCAAATGCCAAGACATCTCTGGATGCTCCTGAATTTGATACATATTTTGAATTGAGTAAACGTGATGAAAAAATTCAAGCTCACACTAACACGATTCGACAGTTGAGGGCTCAAATTGCCCAATTAAAGTCAAATAAGAGTGAAGCAATTGGCACCAATAAACCATCGTCTTTGGATTCTCAGAATTTTCACTATCAGGACACTATCAATAAGTTACACTGTGAAAATGAGTGTTTTCGAGCTAAAAATTCAAAAATCAAACAACATCATAAAGAGTTATATGACTCAATTAAAGTCACACGAAACTGTCATAATGAAAAGATAACTTCTTTGTTAAATGAAATTGAGAATCTTAAGACTCAGGTGAAAGGGAAAATGCCAATTGGCACTTGTGATAATGTTGCTCCAAAGGTTTCTGTTGTTAGAAAGTATGATGTTGATGTTGTGCCTATTCCAATTCCCCTTAGGAACAATAGATCTGCCCATCAAATTTATCTCAATCACCTTAAGGATAGCTTGGATATACTTTGTGAGATTGTAGAGGAGGATAGGATAGAAAAACCACTTGATAAAGCAGTTGCGGATGCCTGCTTCCTCACTAAAAGGTCTCAGGAATTTTTAGAGTACGTCATTGGCACTAGCCCTAAGATTGATAACAAAAGAGATAGATTTGTTGCATCATCATCTACGACTAAAAACAAGCACGTAACCTTTGATCTACCACTGAGAACATCAGAACCCAGCACATCAAAGTCAGGAAAGCAAATGACAGTAAAACAAACTAATGTTCCCATCATTACTTCTACAGGAGTAAAATGTGACACCAAAGCTAGCGGGTCAAAGCCTAGAGGCAATGCAAGGAAAGATAGTAGAAGCCCAACTTAGGAACAATAAGTTTGCAATGAGTAGAATGAATCATGATGATTCTAGTATCAAAAGGACTGTAATTAATTCGAATTCTAATGCTGTCTGTAAAACATGTAACGAATGTTTAATTTCTGCTAATCATGATGATTGTGTTGTGTCATTTTTGTATGTCTCCTGTACAACCCCATGTTAAGAATGTTAGGAAAACTGAAACAAGTAAGAAAGTTTGGAAGGCAACAGGAAAAACGTTTGCAAATGTCGGGTATCAATGGAGACCCACTAGAAGGAAGCTCACTTTAGGAGATCAGTGCCCCTTAACTAAATTGAATAACCATAAAGTAGTGAAGGTTAAGGAATGGAAACCAACTGGTCGAATGTTGCCTTTAGTGACACAATGCCCTACTACTAGGTCAATTGCTTCTTCTAGTGTAATTTCCACTATAAATACAGTTGCATCTATGAAACCTGTAGTTCCAGAATTTGTGTGTGCTAACCAAACGGACCCCAGCTGTACGTGAGGATCCACATTTTTCAGTTATCCATCGTTGTCTGTTTTCAAATGAAGGTCGTACAAACCGTCCTTTGGTATTTGGACTCAGGCTGCTCAAAACATATGACTGGGGATCGCTCACGGCTCAAGAATTTCATGAAAAAGTTTATCGGGACAGTTAGATTTGGGAACGACCATTTTGGGGCAATTATGGGTTACGGAGATTATGTGTTTGGCGACAGTGTAATTTCCCGGGTATACTATGTGGAAGGACTAGGGCACAACTTGTTTTCTGTTGGTCAATTTTGTGACTCAGATCTTGAAGTTGCTTTCAAAAAACACACTTGTTTCGTCAGAGAGTTGGATGGTGTTGATCTTCTTAAAGGCAGTCGTGGCACCAATTTATACACCATCTCAATTGAAGAAATGATGAGGTCCTCTCCTATATGCTTGCTTTCAAAGGCCTCGAAGACTAAATCATGGCTTTGGCACCGTCGTTTGAATCACTTGAACTTCGGCACCATAAATGACTTGTCTCGCAAGGATCTTGTACGAGGCATGCCCAGACTAAAGTTTGAGAAAGATCATCTTTGTTCTGCATGTCAATTGGGCAAAAGCAAGAAACATACTCACAAACCCAAAACCATCAATACCATCATGGAAGTTCTTCACACCCTTCACATGGATCTGTGCGGACCAATGAGAGTGCAGAGTATCAATGGAAAGAAATATGTTCTTGTGGTGGTTAACGACTACTCTCGGTTTACATGGGTAAAGATTTTGAGAACCAAGGATGAAACTCTAGAGGTTATCATTAAACTAATCAAGCAGTTACAAGTAAGGCTGAACAAAACTGTCAGAATCATCCGGACGGACAATGGAACTGAGTTTGTTAACCAACACCTCAGTCAATTTTAAGAAGATATTGGCATAACTCATCAGAAAAGTGTTGCACGCACTCCTTAGCAAAACGGTGTTGTTGAAAGACGAAATCGTACTCTAGTGGAAGCTACAAGAACTATGCTAATATATTCTAAGGCTCCGATGTTTCTTTGGGCAGAAGCAATTGCTACTGCGTGTTACACCCAAAACCGTTCCTTGATACACACTCTTCACAACAAAACTCCTTACGAGCTGTTACATGGGAAGAAACCAGATCTTTCCTTTCTTCGAGTGTTCGGTGCTTTGTGCTATCCAACAAATGATGGTCAAGATTTGGGAAAGCTAAAAGCTAAAGCAGATGTAGGTTTCTTCGTTGGGTATGCACCAGATCGTAAGGGATATAGAATCTACAACAAGAGAACCCGACAAATCATGGAAACTATTCATGTTACATTCGATGAGCTGACTGAGCAAACGGCTCCTGGACGAACCAGTTCTGGACCCACACCTAATCTATTAACACCTGGACCAATTAGTTCAGGTCTTGTACAGAATCCCACGCCTACAGTTCCTTATGTACCTCCCACCAGTGAAGAGTTGAAGAAGTTATTTGATTCGATGTTTGACAAATATTTTGAGCCACCAACAGTAAATACCACAACGGAAGTTCCACCTGTACCTCCTGTTGCTGATGCTCAAATTCCACAAAACTCAGAAGGTCCATCTGTATCTGTATCAATCAGTCAAGATGCTCCACCTGCCAGTCAATCGCCCTCATCATCAAATATTCAGTCTTCTTCGGTACAGCAAGGTTCTGCAGAAGACAATTCTTTTGATGTGAATCCTTTTGCTCCTGTTGATGATGTTCCATTTGAAAATGTATTTGCTCCTGAGTCTTCCATTTATACATCTTCAGGAGATCACAACACAGCAACATCAGTTCAAAACCCTCAACCACATGATCATCTCAGAAAATGGACCAATGATCATCCAATTGACAACATCATTGGTAATCCGTCTCGTCCGGTATCCACTCGAAAGCAACTTGCCACCGATGCACTGTGGTGCTTCTTTAATTCCGTACTCTCTAAATTCGAGCCAAAAGACGTCAAAGAAGCCATGTCTAAAGATAGTTGGTATACTGCTATGCAAGATGAAATTCATGGGTTTGATCGACTTGAAGTTTGGGAATTAGTGCCTCCTCCAGAGTGTGCAATGGTTATCGCTCTAAAGTGGATCTTTAAAGTGAAACTCGATGAGCACGGTGATGTTTTAAAGAATAAGGCACGGCTTGTTGCAAAGGGGTACCAACAAGAAGAGGGCATAGACTTTGAAGAATCATTTGCTCCGGTTGCTAGAATTTAAGCCATCAGAATCTTTCTAGCAAATGCTGCCAGTCAGAATATGATTGTCTACCAAATGGATGTAAAGACAGCATTTCTAAACGGTGATCTGAAGGAAGAAGTCTATGTCACTCAACCAGAAGGTTTTGTGGATTCTGATCATCCTACTCACGTCTACTGTTTGAAGAAGGCTCTATATGGGCTAAAGCAAGCACCCAGGGCGTGGTATGATACTTTATCAAAGTTTCTTCTGGGTAATGGTTTTTCCAAAGGTGTTGTTGATCCTATACTATTCACTAGGAAATCGGGCAAACATCTGCTTCTTGTTCAGATTTATGTAGACGACATCATCTTTGCCTCTTCTGATCCTAGGGAATGTGATAGGTTTTCTAATGAGATGAGTTCTAAGTTTCAAATGTATATGATGGGACAAATGTCGTTCTTCTTGGGTTTGCAAATATCTCAAAGTCCGGAGGCATCTTTATTAATCAATCCAAATATGCAAATGAAATATTGAAGAAATTTGGATTTGAATCAAGTGATGCAGTTGACACTCCTATGGTTGAGAGATCTAAGTTGGATGAAGACCTCTCTGGGATCCCGGTTGATCAAACTAAGTTTAGAAGCATGATTGGATCCTTAATGTACCTTATCGCCAGCCGGCCAGATCTCTTGTTCGCCGTATGTATGTGTGCTCGGTATCAATCCAAGCCCACCAAGAAGCATCTGGAAGCGGTAAAATGGGTCTTCAGATATCTTCAAGGCACTGTTCACATGGGTCTCTGGTATCCTAAGGACACCGCAATGGAACTCACGGCCTATGCAGATGCGGATCATGCGGGGTGTCAAGATACTCGTCGAAGCACATCGGGAGGTACTCAGTTTCTTGGGGAAAAGTTGGTTAGCTGGTCTTCTAAAAAGCAAATGAGTACTTCAATATCTTCCACAGAGGCTGAATACATTGCCATGTCTGCGTGTTGTGCTTAAATTCTTTGGATGCGATCACAACTATCAGACTATGGATTTGCATATAACAAGATTCCTCTGTATTGCGATAAAAAAAGTGCTATCGCTCTTTGCAGCAACAATGTCCAACATTCCCGTTCAAAGCACATCGACATCAGGCATCACTTCATAAGGGAACAGGTTGAGAAAGGGATTGTTGAACTCTACTTCGTGAGGACGAAGTTTCAGTTGGTTGATATCTTCACTAAGGCACTTTCGAGAGAACAGTTCCAATTTATTCTCCCGCGGCTTGGCATGAAGAGTTTGTCTCCTGAAACACTCAAGTGTCTTCAAGAAGAAAAGGAGGAGTAAAGGATTTGTATCTCATATCCTTGTATATATATTTGTATATATCTTAAAATCAAAAAGAAAATAGAAAAATATAAAACCCATAAAAACCCTAAAAAATCAGAAAAACAAAAAATACCAAAAATAGTTCTTCTAAGCATGTCTTCTGTTTATCGATAACATTTACGGCCCTAGAAATGTCATTCAATAATGACACGGGACTTTAAATGAAGCTCGAGCAGAAGTTATATTAACTGGTTAAAACATGTCTAATCGGCTTGCAGTTACTTCAGACTGCAACCCGTGCATTACTATGGGGAAAGCATGTCGCCAAAAAGACGGTTGTTCCTCCAACTGGGTGATGTTCACCTGGGCATGGATTAATTTATATCCATGTTTTCCCGATTTGATGTACGTTTCAGTGCATCATTTCTTGTATAAGAAGAGAATTCTTCTTTACACCACAAACTCCTTCTGTTCTATGATTCTTCAGGAGAGTTTTGGTGTTTCACAAGGTGGTAACTGGACTTAAATTTTCACAAATACTTCACACTCAATTGAATGACTACAGCTCTTTAAATAGAAAACGGGTCATTAATTGAGGGGGAGAGTATTTGTTCAAATTTCTAACACCTTTTTAAGCATTGTGCTACATCAGCAGTGACTCTCTCTCGTGGTTTAAGGGGAGCATAGTATGCTCCATAATCAGAATACATTTAAACCTGACCACATTTTCTCCTAAATTTTCTAAACATATTTAAATCAATTGGGATCACAAATCTCAAATGGTTTGAAATTTTTGATCGGGGGAGAGAATGTGATTTAAATATGAAATTCTGATGAAAATGTGATTATTTGGTCTTAAATGTAAGCTCTCCCATATGTGCTAAACTCTTTTGTATATCGATGCACATATTGAGGGGGAGCAAATGGCACTACAACAAAAAGGATGCGACATCTCATGTGACTCAGACCTTACCAATGAATTGACGAAACACAAAATGTCATTAATCGAAAGGACATATCCTGGCCGGGTAATAATTTCAAACTGGTCTAACCAGTGATGTAAGCGTGTCTCGAAGAGGATATGTCTGAGTAGAGTGTACCGTTTCGAAAATCTTTCTGTGAATTTGACCAGGCCGGGTAATAATTTCAAGCTAGTCTAACTAGTGATGTAAGCGTGTCTCGAATCGGTCATGTTCACTGAAAGTGGATCAATTCAAAAAGTGCAAGCTCTACCCAACATGTGCAAATTTTAAATTAAAACATATGAGCACATGTTAAGGTGGAGCATTTGAAAAATACAAAACTCTCAAAGTGTTAGCAAAATGTGTTTCATAATCATGAACACTTTGAGAGATTTTTCAAAGATTTGGTAAATGGCAACATATGATAGTCATGAAGTTATAAGGTGGCTAAGGTTAGGAAAACCGTCCTATGATCCGCCAGAGCCGGAGGGATCTACCCAAGGACAATACCGAATAGTTAGTATTAAAAAGTCCTTAGGTATGATTATGAAAAAAGGAGTAATATGAGAAAGGAGAAAGAAGGGGTTGAAGAATTAAAAAGAAATGAAATGAGAAAGGGTGAAAAGAAATAGCCCTCCAATTATTCAACCTTAGGGCAGAAACCGGGTTCAATTCATATGCTACTGGTGGTTACTAAGGTAACACCGGTATTGAAGACAAGACGTCATAGACCCAGTGACGCACTGCACTAAACCTTCTAAACCAGTCAAGTTCTCTTAAAAGGACTTGTTTCATTCTCACGGGGAACCCTGCATAATCTATCGACCGCTCATTACGAGTTATGTTGATATTGAAACAGGAGACACCGCTCCAGTCTCCGACCACCAAAAATGCACTTATCGAGTCTAGAGCCACGAGATGCATCATAAGATCTCATAGGAACACGTGTTACTTCTACACTGGTTGTTCAACATTAAGGACACCAGTTGTAAACTTATGAGTCCTACGCAGATCTTAGCAATCTGCCAGAACATTTATGAGGGAATCTACAATTGTAATTCTCAATGATTGAATGGAAATTCCTGCCAGGGTCAACATCAAACAGCCCTGAAAGCAGGTCACTTCGGTAATTCCTTGTGGATTACGCTTAGTGGTCGCAGCGGTTTCAAACGGTCTATAGTCGTGGAGTGAACTCCAGCGACTCACCTAATCGTTGATTTACTACGGTAGATCTTGTAAGCCCTCTGTGGGTTTCCGATTTAGGAACGGCCTAGGTAAGGATTAGAGAGAGTTTTCACACTATGCTGTTAACAATCTCGAAGTCCGAACCTGTAAGTACCAGACGTTTTATTGCTAACTGTCGTATGCAGGAATACCTGGCGATTGCAGCTGGTTGCTGAAAAGATGCTGATCCATCACCTCATGCTCACACTTCACCGTTATAATCAAAGAAATCATGATAACCAAAAGACCTTCAACATAGATTTCGCAACTCTGATGCTGAAAATCATGATTCCGAAAAGTGTGAGCATGCCGACTCAAAGATCACAACTTCACAAGGAGACGATGATGCAAGATAACTTGAAGACATATGTTGGATGATAACCTCAAAGAATACTCGAAGATCATCCAAGTCAAGAGATCAGTCATCAAAAGGCTCGCTGCTGAACGCACAAAGATCAATGACTTTGAAGAATCAAGAACTACGAGCTAAGAAGTCAAGCACACATGATAGAATGCTAGAATTCGAAATATTATTTCTGGGGTGACCTCCCTTAGGGAGAGATTGTTAGGAATATAAATATTCATGT
The DNA here is from genome assembly GCA_021014915.2 of Artemisia tridentata subsp. tridentata. Classification (NCBI taxonomy): domain Eukaryota; kingdom Viridiplantae; phylum Streptophyta; class Magnoliopsida; order Asterales; family Asteraceae; genus Artemisia; species Artemisia tridentata. The sequence goes on along the minus strand of CP139502.1, from coordinate 232,236,976 downwards.
GAAGACTCGATCACCTCGAGTATCTGTTAGCATTAACTAGCTCGTATGATTATTAGTAATATTAGTAATAGTTTTGTGAATATAGAATGTGTGGAGTGGGTCGGGTCTTTACCCTCTGTCAGCTCGCTCCACAGCCCACTCGGGGCACAAATACTAAGTACTATAAATACCCCTCTCCACCTAGGGAGAGGGTTGGAACTTCTCATATATTAAGCTAATCCATTTCACTTTCTCTCTCTAAGTTCCCATTCTCCCTCTTTCTCTCTCTAAACTTTTGGCCAAAATTACTTCATATGTATGTTTGATTGTTATGAATATGCTACAGTTTAGCTGCGTATTCATAGAACATCACTTAGGACATATCATATAGACTAGAGTAGTCTACATATCATCAGTAACATCATCTGCATGTTAGGTCATTCGCGGGTTTGCGTAATTTCAATTAACGTATGGTTACTTATTAAATAAACGTTACCACTCAGTCATTTACTATGAATATTATACCCGACACTTCAGACTATGGTCCTAATGTATTTTCATACTCATTATAATGATATAAAAGTTATATTATTAGTTTGCCCGGCGTTTTTAAATCGCTTACTATATACACCGTTAAAAGTATATAACTGCGACGGTTTACGAAATTTCAACCCGATAATTATTTTAACATCCGATACTTGCAAGAAATGTGATTTTATAATTTTTACAACTTCTTCATACTTTATTTTGTTCCGTTACAATTTATTTCTAGCTAACTCGGTACCCGATAATGCAATATCCTAGCCAAATCTTAGCTAAATCACATCTAAAAGTCCAAGTAACTCTTACACACTCCATCACCCCATCTCTTCTCCCCTTTTTCAAAGCCCCCATACCACCTCCATCACTACTTTGAAAGTCTTTTACTAGCCCTATTTAATGCTTGTACTTATTGTCCAAAAAATATCTACAACTAGCCTATATTTTCAATACACTACACATAATACTTCAAGTAACTACCAAAAAAAAAAAGGATATCTATCATCTCCCATCATCTTTGTGGATCGGCCATTTCAAAAAGAAGGAGAAGAAGTTCATCAAAAATTCCAAGATTTAGTATTTCAAGTCCTAGTAGCTAGTATCCTAGTTAAGGTTTTGAAATAAAAACCTCAAGGATAATTAAGTATTTTCAACAAAAACTCATCAAACTTCAAGTAAGTTTCAAGTAAACTTTTTTACTCTTTTATACATCCATTTAATCTATTTTGATGTTCTAGTAGCAAATCATGCAAATATACACATGTTATATACCATTTAACACATTTATTTTATCACTAAAATGGATTTAAAGAACTTTATTAGTGATCTTATGAGATCCACCATTTTTGGTGAAGATAAGGAACCCATGACACCCTAAGAAGGTGTATGGTAGGCTTAGAATAGTTTTGGTGTTGATTGGAAAGGATGTGAACAAGCCTTGAACTAGAAAAATTGGTTTTAACAAAGTGTAAATGAGGTTCTGTCCATTTTTGCAAGTTCTGGAAAACTCAGAAGGTCATGAGATATTTTGGCTTACATTTTTAGAAAATACACTCAAAAACGAAACCGTGGCCTTTGGAATGAGCAAAAACGAGCTTACGACGAGAAAGATACGTTAATTTCAATTTTAGCGACGAAAACTATTTTTCTGAAAAATAGCGTGCTGTTGCACGAATTTCAATGGGTAAAACGAGGCATTGGATGCGATCTAGACGAGCCGACATACCAAGAATCTATTAGTTAGCTGTAAGACGAAGCCGAGGATATAAAGAACGTAGAAAACGAGCTTATGACGACCAAGATACAAGCGTTTGAAAACCAACGTTCACCAAACATTTTTATCAGCTTTTCATTTAAAATGTTTCTAAGTTAAAAAAAATGTTTTTGCAAGTGACCATGTTGAGAGCCATTTTTCTCATTGATCGAGCCGTGTATGGACAAAATTCCGATGATACGAATTTAAGATGTTGTTAAAAGCTTTCTAAAAACGCCGTGCTCATTTTCTAATGCACAATGTACACCATTTTATGACTAATTTTGCGAAGCTATTTGGTCATTTTTATAAGTTGTGAAAAACATTAATTTACGACGGAAAAACTCTATAATTATCGATAAATCACCAAACGACGATCGTGGGGTATCGTTGCAACGTATTTACACGAAAAGTGTTTTATAACTTAACGAGACGTCAAAAATATATTTTTCGACGATAAACGTTATTTTCAAATTTCACGAGTGGTATCTATAACATACGTATTTGCATGTGTAGCATCATTTCATGACTTACATTAGACCATATCATTCATATTAGGTTGCGGTTAGAGAACGTGCCTCATTTCAGTGTATCCACTTTTGTCATCATAACTATCGCATCAGGTGAGTTTCATAGCCCCTACTCTTATACGTTTCGAATTACTTTTGGGGGAGAATACATGCTCGTTTTCAGTTAAATGCTATATTTGATTTACTCGAATATGCTACTTGTTTAATCAAACCATTAATTGTTCCACTTATGACTTTGTTATTCACTCAAATGCGTTGTATATTCACTTGTTTCATACTTAATTCCTATTACTCATGGACACAAGCACTTTAAACGATTATGCATGCTTAACCGAATGAACCGGCTCCACTACTATGTACATACATGACAAAATGAACGTGTCACATAACCGAATGTACGGGTCACATGACAGAATGAACGGGTCATATGACAGAATGAACTGGTCACATAACCGAATGTACTGGTCGAACTAAATTTATTTTAAATCTTGGTCCATATATTACTTTGCTTACCTAAATCAAATCATATTTGGCAGTGGGTTGTGAACACACAGGTTGCAAGTCTTGTATGGGCGGGACTTGGGACTGGGTAGATTTACAATGCCTTTGCTGGGAAACCGTTATTCAAATGCTTTACATTTTTCACTAAACTCTATGAACTCACCAACCTCGTGTTGACACTTTAGCATGTATTTTCAGGTATAAAGCAATAGCACGTTTTTGGAGGCTTTTGGCAGGGCATGGTATGGTCATAGAAGACTCTAATATATTCGGGACCACTTGACATCTTTTATGGGCTTATATTTCCGCACCATTTTTGAAATGTTGTAAACGAATCACTTTTCAATATGAAATCTATTTTAAATGGTTGAGATAAAATCTGTTCTCTTTACTCTGTGTTATGGTACCAATTTGGTAGCACCCCAGCGACATGTATGCTTCCGCTGGACCCGATTTTGGGGGGGTGTTACAGAACAGAATCTAAGGGAAGAAAGAAGAAAAAGAATTATGTAGATAAAGAAGGAAATGCATGATGAAGGACTGGGTAAAGGAAAGGGCAAATCAATCAAGATTCAAGACAAACCTGATGACACCCTTCAACCACCTAAGACTAACGAAGAGGACATTGCACAACTCCAGAGAGCCCTACAAGAAAACAAGGCAAAATATCTGGCTGATATTGAGAGACTTGAGAAAAGGAAGAAAGGTGAAGGATCTGCATCACAGGTTAGTGAAGAAGAAGCCTTGTCTCAGTCCGAAGATGATACTGAAGCTACACTATCTAAATCATTGAGTACCACACCAAGTGAATCTGAGGGTGAATCGGAAGAATCAGAACAACTAATTCACACACCCTCAGAATCAGATGATGACAAAACTGATGAAGATAAAAGTAATAGTGATGATAAGGATGAAGAAGATGATAAGGATGAAGAAGATGAAAGTAATGATGACAAAGACGATGAAAGTGATGAGGATGATGATGACCAAGATGATGATAATCAAGATGAAGATCGAATACCTACTCCACCTGTGATACCATCATCTGTGGATCAAACTTCCAAAACCAAGCCTCCATCACCATTACCCACACCCCAACAACCAGATAACAGTGAACTCCTGGCCATTAAAGAGTAGCTCAGCGCGTTACAAACTCAAGTGACGACACAGCAAAATGACATTAATGAGTTCAAAGCATATGATATCTAGCTAGCAATGGAGCACTACCTCAATAATAACTTACCAGAAGAGATCGGCAGACTTCTTCAGGAGATGCTTCCAACTCTTCTAAAGGAATACGTCAAAAGGAAGCTTGATGGAATTGTAGCACATCACATTCAAACCACACCGCTTACAATCCAAACAAAACCATCCAAGCCTTCCGCTGCTAATCTTAAAGGAAAATTGCTAGAGGCTATCATTAATGATCCGGAAGAGGAAGATCTTCGAAACGGTTTAATCAAATCTATAAAGAAAGCAGAAAAGAAGGATGAGTCGAGCAAGAAAGTCAAGCCTAGAAAACGTCGTCGTGATGATCATGACAAAGACGACCAAGCGAAGCCAAGCGAGAAACGAACGAGAACAACTAGACCTACTGGTACACTACCATCCTCTAATGTTCAACAAACGGGTGAAGAAGAACTTGTTCCTCAAGAGACTAGAACTATTTATGAAGCTGAACCTCATGATGATGTTACCATTAATCAAGCTGAAGCTGAAGCTGAAGCTGTTCCTCATAAAGCTGCAGTTGTTCCCGCACCACCTGCTGATGCACCTCTCAAATCCGCTCCTGAATGGGTCAACCCTGATGGTTAAAAGTTCGAATGGTTTAAAGAGATGGTGGATGCTTATCCAGACATTCCAGAAGATGAAGTCCCTGCATAAGGCTCAGTTATGGATTTCACTAAGAAACTGATGGGAATTAAATGTCTCAAGACTTAGTACTGCTGAAAGATTACTCTAACAGTACAAACTATTAGTGTATAACTGAAGACTGCTGAAGAATAACTAATAGTACAAACTGTCAAGTTAGTACTGCTAGTATATATATGAAGGTAATGTTGCATGATAAGGTTTTAGAAGACGTGTAAAAGATAAGTATAGTATAGATTGTATGTATATCACAATTAGTTAGAATTATACAGGTAGATTTTTATCTTGTAAAGGACTCCTTATGTCTATAAAAGGAGGTCCTAGGTTAGATCAAAGATATATGTTTTTGTGAAGATTCAAGGTCATTGTAACCCTAGTGATATTAAGATCACTTGTATTATTGCTTAATAATATTGAATCATTTGAAGTTATTCTCTGTGTTCATTGATCATTATAACTGTGTTACTGTTACATCAATATAAATCTTCTAAGTATTGTCAAGTAGATTTCGCATACTTGATAATATAACCTCAAAGTATCCTAAACACATTCTCAGTGTTTGATCCTCTCAAGTGGTATCAGAGACAGGCTGATACTTTGATTTAGAAGAACTCTTTTGAAGATATTGGACATGGAAACCACACAGACTAACATGGCTGCTAAGTTGCCTATGCTGAAGCAAAACGATTTTGAGATGTGGAGTCTTAGAATCGAACAGTACTTCCAAGTGCAGGACTATGCACTCTGGGAGATCATTGAAGAAGGAAACTCTTTTAAACCTTCAACATCTGTAACAACAGTCAATGGTGAAGAAAAGACTGTTGTCAATACCTCTCCAGCGACTGCAGAAGAGAAGCTACAAAAGAAGAATGATGTCAAGGCTAAGAGCTTGTTAATGATGACCATTCCCAATGATCAGCTCTTAAACTTCAACAAATACAACGATGCAAAGTCCTTGTTTGAAGCAATCACTACTCGGTATAGTGGTAATGAAGCCACCAAGAAGACCCAAAAGGAACTTTGAAAATTTTAGTGCTACCAGTAATGAGTCTTTAGATCACATGTTCAATCGATTGTAGAAGATAGTTAGCCAAATGGCTGTGCTTGGAGTTGAAATCCCTCAGGAAGACCTAAACTTTAAGTTATTAAGGAGTTTACCTGCTGAATGGGCTATGCATGTGGTGGTTTGGAAGAATAAACCAGTTATTGACACTATTAGTCTCAATGATCTTTACAACAACTTTAAGATTGTTGAACAGGAAGTGAAGAAATCTGGAGGTACAAGCTCAAGCTCAAGCTCGGCGAATATGGCTATTGTGTCATCTACCAGTACTACAAGTCCAGATGAGGTGAAAGTGGCTGCAAGAGTTAGTATTGCTAACCCTAGTGTTAGTACTGCTAGCTCATCAACTAGTACTGGTATTCTGAGTGATACTACATATTATGCATTCCTGACCAGCCAAAACAATGGGTCTATACTGTCACATGAAGATTTGGAACAGATTGATGATGATGACTTGGAAGAGATGGATCTCAAGTGGCAGATTTAACTTCTCAGCATGAGGGCTAAGAAGTTCTATCAAAGGATGGCAAGAAGATCAACATCGGTAGTAATGATACTGCTGGTTTTGACAAGTCTAAGGTGGAGTGCTTTAACTGTCACAAGTTGGGGCATTTTTCCAGAGAGTGTAGAAGACCCATGCAACAGGATGGAAAGAATAAGGGGTATGGAAGCAAGCCAAAAGCAGTGGAAGAGCCAGAGACATCTTCAAAGGCTATGGTGGCTATTGATGGTCTAGGCTATGACTGGAGCTTCATGGCAGATGAAGAGGAAGCACCAGCTAAGATGGCACTTATGGCCTTCTCTGACTCAGAGGTACTCTCAACTAAAAGTTGTTCTAAAACTTGTACTGCTCTTAAAGAATATGAAACTTTAAAGAAACATTATGATGAGCAGAGGATTGAATTAAACCAAACAAACTATAATTTGTCTAATCATAAAAGAGGTTTAGCAGTCCTAGAAGAACAAATTATGCATTATAAGAACAATGAGTCTGTTTTTACTGAGGATATAGCTGTTCTTAAGAGAGATTTGACTATTAAAAATGCTGAGATTAGTTTGCTTAAAGCTAAGTTAGATAAAATCATAAAGGCAAAAGAAAATATTCAATTAACTGTAGACACTTTGGAGTATGCATCAAAGGGTGTTAATAAAATAATAGAGTGTCAAATGGTTAATAAGGCTAAGTCTGGGTTGGGCTATAAAACATGTCCACCTCCTCATAAAGGAGTGCCTGCACCCCCAGGAATAGACTTAGAACACACAGGTCTAGCTGAGTTTCAAGAGCCAAAACTAGAATATGGTTGTAAGGCTAAAGAATGTATTAAAGTAGATAAACCTGATGTGTTGAATGAGCCTTTTGAAAGTGCAAGTGACACCTCTCTTACTGAGGACAAGGTGTCAATAGATAGGAACACAGATGCTCCCATCATTGAAGATTGGGAATCTGATGATGAAGATCAGGTTGTAGCTAAACCTGATGTAGTGAAGCTAGAAGGGACTAATGTTCTTAAGGTGGTTAGTGATAAAACTGTTAAGCCTACAACAAATGTAAAACCAGTTAGGAAAACAGTTAGATATTGTGAGATGTATAATTCAACAAACAAGCCTAGAGGTAACCAGAGGAACTGGAATAACCTCAAGTCTCAACAACTAGGTGATGACTTTGTCATGTACAACAAGGCTTATTTCTCTTGTGGCAGTTTTGACCACCTTCAGGTTTTTTGTCATAACCATCAAGGGAGAAAGATGGTTACAGGGAACAATAGGGTTCTTGGGAACACAAGTCATGGGGTGAACTCAAACAGGTCTCAAACTCACTCCAATGCTAATAGAATGACTCCTAGGGCACTTTTATTGAAGTCTTCCAGACCATTTAAAACTGTTAATCCTAAACCAGCAGTTTCAAGTACTAGACCAATCACATGTTTTGTTAAATCAGCACAAGAAACTGGAAAAAGGTCTTTTTACAAGAAGGCAGTGTTTCAAAACAAAGTTTGGAAACCAAAAGTTACAACTGCCAGGCCAGCAGTTCATACTGCTAGACCAGCAGTTAGTACTGGTAAGCCTAAAAACACTGTTGGGTATGGAGATCAATCAAACCCAATGGTGCATCAATTGTATTAAAGAGATTTGACTATATTAATGCACGAGGCAAACCCAAGTCAGTGATGGCTTGGGTACCCCAAGGAAACTAATTTCCTTCTTTTATGTGCAGGGACATTCACATGATGATGAGGAAGATCAAGGTTATGCAGATAGTGGATGTTCCAGGCACATGACAGGCAACATGTCCTATCTTTCAAACTTTCAACCAATGGATGGAGGATATGTTACCTTTGGGGGAGGAATAGGTAGAAGGATTACTGGTAAAGGCACAATGAAAACCGGTAAATTAGACTTTGAATATGTGTATTTTGTGCAAGAGCTAAAGTATAACCTGTTTAGTGTCTCACAAATGTGTGACAAAAAGAACAAGGTTCTTTTTACTGACACTGAATGTCTTGTGCTTTCCTCAGACTTTAAGCTACCAGATGAAAGTCAGGTGCTACTTAGAGTTCCAAGAAAGGGCAACATGTACAGTGTTGATATGAAGAAGATTGTTCCTAAAGAGGCTCTTACTTGTCTTGTTGCAAAAGCCACGTTGGATGAGTCCATGTTATGGCATAGAAGACTTGGTCATGTCAATTTTAAACTTATAAATAAAATTGTTAAAGATGGTTTGGTAAGAGGCTTGCCTCATAAACGTTTTGAAAATGACCAGACTTGTGTTGCCTGTCTTAAAGGCAAACAACACAAGGCTTCTTGTAAGCCCAAGACCCAGAACTCTATTACTCAACCTTTGTTTATGCTGCATATGGACTTGTTTGGTCCTACATCTGTGAGTAGTATTATGCATAAAAGGTATTGTCTTGTAGTTACTGATGACTATAGTAGATTCACATGGGTTTTCTTTTTAGGATCTAAGGAAGAGACACCTAGCATTTTTAAGACATTTATAACTGAGATAGAAAACTTAGTGGATAAGAGAGTAAAAGTCATCAGGTGTGACAATGGGATAGAGTTCAAAAATAGAGTTATGGATGAGTTCTGTAAGAAAAAAGGTATTAAGAGAGAGTTTAGTGTAGCTAGAACTCCTCAGCAGAATGGGGTTGCTGAAAGGAGAAATAGGACACTAATAGAAGCTGCTAGAACCATGTTAGGTGACTCTAAGCTGCCTATCACTTTTTGGGCTGAAGCAGTTAACACTGCTTGTTATGTGCAGAACAGGGTTTTGGTAGTTAAACCTCACAACAAGACACCATATGAACTGTTTAGGGGTAGAACACTGATAACGCTCATTTAGTACATATTTTAGTCGCGTTATTCGTATGTTTGTGCATATTATTTGGTTGTATTTGTGAACATTTTACGCTTATAAGGTATAAAAGATGTATTCAGGTTCAAGTACAACTATGTCGAAGGAAATAATGAAAAGACGAAGAAATGTTAACAAATCAAGAGTATGTGCACGAAGAGAAGTTTTCCGTTCAAGATAAATATTCACGCTATGATTATTTCAAAGTTCAAGTAAAAGATTATGAAGTTATTTAATGAAAGGAGTCAAGATTTAGTGCCAAAGATGATTGTTAAAGATGGAGTTTATTGCCAACCTAAGGTTGAAATACACATGCAAACCAATTTCTAACCTAAGGTTGATGCTGAGTCACAGGTTCATACCTCAACCTGAGGTTGAGCAGTCATCCGGCCACGGGTTGAAGTCCAAACTATGGGTTGAGAGTGATTTTGGTGGTCAGAAACTTCCCAGCCGCCAAGGTTGAGATCCCAACCGCAGGTTGCTGCACTAAAAGTCCTCCAAAGATGCATTTAAGTGAGGAATTAAGTACCATTAACACCATGGCCAACCATATACTCTTCATTAATCATTTTTACTGCACTTTTATGACACTTAGAGGCCAAGTTTACATCCCTTTCACCCACAAGCATATATACAACCCTTGTGCAAGAGTTTTGGATATGAATTTACAACATAACATCACCACTCACCATTTATCCCCCCTTACATCTTAAGGTCAAGATATCTCTTCAATATTATCAATCCCAAAAGACCAAGGAACCTCTACCAATTCAAGAAGAAGTGCTTAAGTGCTAGAGAAAGTGTTTGGACATAATTTTCCGGTTGGTTAGAAGCTTGTAGTTGATTGGAGGCCCAAGGATTGCTATAAGTCCTTTCCATTACCAATTGTAATCTTACTTTGGTAATTCACTTTTATATTTCAAGATGTTTGTTGGTTTCATGATTATTGCTACATTGGATTTTGTTGAAAACAATATGGAGTAATTCATTTATTACACTTGTTTGGATGATGTTATTGATATGAGGACTGCTTGTGTTAAATTATGGTTTTGATCAATTTCATGCTTGGTTAAAGAACCAAGTGTGCTTGACTTTTTGTGACATTTGCCAATCAAGTTTAATTAGTTGTTGGTGATTTCATAGGTCGAAAGGGTTATTATCAACCAACTAGTTATAATCGTTTTGTCTATGGATGATTATCTATTGTATTGACCATTTCATTAGTAACTTGATTTTGCAAAGAAACTTGGATATAATTGTTGATAAGTTTGTGAAACTACCGCGAATCAAACTTGTTATATAAAATTAGTCTTGAATTAGTTGATTATGCTTTATGCTTGATTTCATTGTTTTATGATCTTTCGCGAGGGTTATATACTTTAAATCATAGATTGGAATTTGTCACCATCATATTCTAATATTTGTAATCAACTTGTCAAACCATCCTCATATTAAGCAATCCAAATATCCTAAACTAATCCAAACAAGTGTTGTCTCTTATATTATTGAATTTATATCATTATCATCTTGGTGTTATTTGCTACTTATATGTTTAGATGCCTCATAGTATTTTGGACCGTGACAACCAATATACTTTTAGCACATGCTTGTTACACTAGATTCTTCATCTCGAAAACACTCAAATCTCTTGGGACGACCTTGACTTACCATTCCCTAACTATACACGATAAGGGTATACTTGCCCGAATGTGTTCCTAGTTTACCGGTAATTCTTGTTTATAAATTTAAAACCCAGTGCTACACGCATCAAGTTTTTGGCGCCGCTGCTGGGGATTTGTTTGTGTTTTTATTTGTTTTGAATCTTTGTTTTCATCATTTTATAAGTGGTGCTCGAATTGCTTGCGAAAAACCAAACCACCAATTGCGTTTGTCTTGTTTTGTGTTTAGTTTTAATTGAATTTAATCTTGTTGCTTGCTTATAATTAGATTATCATATTTTTAAGTTTACTTAATTTTAATTTTTGTTAGAGTAGTAGAATATGCTCGTTCATGATTATATGTTTATGTGTTTATTTCCTTTAATATGATCTTTTCTTAGTATTTACTTTTGTTTAGAATTAGCTATTAAAAGTGTTAAATTACTTGAAAAAAAAGTATTTCTTTTAATTTTCGCCCAGCAAAAGCCGGTTCGAACTTGAACCAACCGGTTCAAAACCTTCTGTGACCCCGTAAAAACCCCAGCCGCCGGTTCACTACTGAACCGCCCGGTTCAGATTTTTTTGACCTGTCTCAACCGACGGTTCAGAACCCAGCCGCCCGGTTCAAATTTCACTGACCCAGTCCAGCCGCCGGTTCGAATCTCAGCCGGACTGGTTCACTGTTTTCTGTGACCAGACCCAATCTCAACCGCCCGGTTCAAAATCCAACTGCCAAAAACTGTATAAAAAAAATCTTTTAATTTTTCTTTTAGCTTTTAATCTTTTTCGATTAGCTCATTCTTATCTTGTATACACATTTTCAAAAATAGTTTACTTCTATTTAATTTTTCACTTTTTATTCATAATTCTCAATGACTTTTTGCAAATCGCTCCGGGTTTGTATAAACCCGCGTTCTTGGGGTAAACAAATCGTTGGTCCACTTCACGAACTTAAACGTAAGTTCAAAAAGAAGACTCGTAAACCCGATAATACACCAAATGTACCCCCCGAGATCGAGTCATCCGAGCCTTTTACCGAGATCGACTCATTTGAACCTTTTATCGAAATCAAGTCACCCGAACCTTACACCAAACAACCGTTCATCGAGGAACTTGTCGTTGTAACGAAACTCAAAATATTTGAGGAGAAAGTTGAAACTCCACCCGATTCCCCACCCGTTATCGTCGTTGATCCCGATGACCAACCTATGTGGTCAAGCACTAGGACCGTTGCAACAACACCTAGTTCCGCTATTACCCAACTTCCCCTTGAGAACAATTTCGTTATCAAGGGTACCCACATGAGTATGATTCGGGCGAATCAATTTGATGGGAAAATCCGATCCGATCCTCACCGACACATATCCGATTTTCTTGAGATTAGTAACCTATTCCAATATGGTGAAAATCAAGAGGAAGCAGTTAAGTTGAGAACTTTTCCTTTCTCATTATCCGGTGAAGCTAAGATTTGGTTGAATGAATTAGATGAAGGGACAATTACTACGTGGGATGAAATGAGAGAAGCTTTCATAAGCAGATACTTTTCTCCTACAAAGTTCAAACATCTCCTAAACGAAATTCATAGTTTTCATCAACTCGATCATGAAAGTCTCGTTGATGCTTGGCTCCGTATCAAAGATTTGCTTCGCACTTGTCATGGACACGGTCTAACCAAAGGAGCAACAGTTCAAACATTCTATCATGGATTAGACGATCCATCTCAAGGAATTCTCGATGCTGGGGGAATTTTCCTCTATAGAACTCCAAATGAAGCTTACAAAATCCTCGAGGAAAAGGTTCGTCTCAAGCTCGATTTCTTGAAAAATTCTTCGATCATGCCCAAACCTAAAACCGTTGTTTCCGCCGGTGGAGAAAACATTAATTCCGTTCATGGAATATTGATGGAAAAAATTGAAGCTCTCGCCAGGAAAATTGATTCCGAATTCTTGAGGATAAGGAAGGAGATGAAGGAGATGCGAGACATTCATAGAGACGACGAAAGAAACCATGCTTCACAAATCTACATGAGTGATGACACGCCGATGTGTGATCCCATTGAAGCAAATTATGCCCAACAAGAACGATATCCTTACAAAAATCCCACAAAGTTCTGTTACACCCCGTACCCGTTAGACCAAAAATTTAAAATTTTTTACGCAAAAACACTTGACTTTTAAGGACATCCGGTCACTCTTTTGACGACTGACAAAAATCTATAAACATTTAGCCCTTAAGACTAATTTTAAATGAAACTAGACTCAATTACCTTCAAAACGATAGGTGGCACGACCCGTAACGACTTACGGATCAAAAGATATGATTTTTCAAAGTTTACCAAAATCTGTCCAAATCAAACCGAAATTTGGTGTCCCAAACCGAAATTTCATGTCCCAAACCGAAATTTCACCCCAAACTCACTCAAAGCAATTAACATCTCATACTAGATCGATTACATAATCAATCAACCCGTTTGCTACCCAAAATGGGTAGAAATACACTTAACCCAAACACCCCTTTAACTACATAACCCCTTTTATACATCTTTTGACCCATTTCTCGAAAAGACAACTTCTATGACCCGATGATTAACGAAACTTTCCAGATTTCATTAGTATGTCAATGGGCTCATTCCCATATAAAAACATTTACCATTTGACTTCCCGAAAGGGTACTTACAAAATAGACGGGTTATGCAAATAACCCGTTTGACCCATTTTCACTACAAACAACCCATACGACTTCCATTTTACACCAAACTTGACTAACTTCATTTATTTAACATATCAAACACGTTCCAACAACACTTGACCCGTTCACTACCCAAAATGGTATATTTACAACTAAACCAAACGCCCCTTTAACTTTATACATAAACACATAAACTACACTTTGACTCATAGTTAGACTCCCAAACTTTACGACGACCTCAACACACATTATACAAACTAAAAGAAAGACTCTCGGGGGTACAACCTTGTCTCGAGCTCGGTATTCTACCTAGCTCCTACTACTTATTATCTTCCGAATTCACTTTCAAATCCTTATGCTATAATCCATGAAACTTCCTTCCATCGCGCATAAGCCTACAAAACATTGACAACTAAAAGAATAAGCTTACGCTTAGTAAGTAACCCAACATAAAACATATATCATACACATACTTTCACATAAGCATCATAACCATCATAAAGGCTTCTAATCTACAACATCCAAACCATATCCCACATATTCTCATATCATAACCATTATCAATCACAACAACCGTAACCAACTACATACCTTAAATAGTCCAAATCCAACAAGCTACATACCCTTAGCCACAAACCACTAGCCATCCATACTTAGCTTATAACCATTCTAAGTCCAACTCCTATATTCTTACACAACCACAATACATACATGATAAATACACATATAATACAAGTTTTAGGGAGAGTTACTTACCTCATATCCAAGCTAATCTATCATATCATTATTTCACCACCATCATCATCATCCTCACTAGCCATCATCATCTTCTTCATTACTTCCTAACCATAACCATCATCAAAACTTATTATCACAACATATCATAATCAAGGGTTATAAAACCCATTTAACTTACCCATCATCTTTTCTATGTCATCACATGATCATCCCATGATCATGTGATCATCCCATGATCATGTGATCAAAACCCACTTAATCCATAAACCCTCACCTCAATAATCATCATCAACTACTAGATTATAATACTTACTTAGAGTGGATTATGCTAGGGAAGACTATAAGCATTGTATCTCCATCATCTTCTTCCTTAATCATCAAGACTTGGTTTTCCCTCCTCTTTTGCTCTCCAACACCGACACACTCACTCACATCTCCTGGAAAATGCTAGAATCCTCCAACTCAAGATATTTACTTGTGCAAGTTTGGCCTAATGGCAAGAATGGCCCATCAAGTCTCATTCCTTCTATTTTGGTCACAACTAACTTATAACACATTTAATCTATTACAACTCTAGCCCCTTAGGTCCATTTCCTATCTATTTGTGGCACATAATACTTTCCATCACTTTATAACACATATTTTGACTATCACTTGACTATCGGGTTTGACTTCCACGTAACTTTGTTGACCAACCAATCACATTAGGTCTTTATCTATTTTCATCCAGGGTGGGGTCCCAACACCTGGGAAACAGGTGTTACAAGTTCATACTCCTATCCAAACCATAACCCAACTCATGGCTATCATCAATATTTTTCACCATCCCCATCACAATATTCTAGACACAAAGATACTGAAACCTCAATGGAGGAGATGATGAGAGAATGGATGGTTAATCAGATGGAAGTAAATGAGATGATGATGAACCAGATGGTTGAATTGGGGTGCAAAATTGATCAAGGTGCAAGGAACCACTGGTATGTGCTTAAACACATACCTTTTCTAGACCAAAACCGGACCCAAATAGACCAAAAACTAACCAATTATGCCAAATATTTCGTGTTTTTGTGTTTATGATTGTGCAGGCACGGATATCAAAGAAAAGGACAAAAATCAAGCAAAGACTGGGAAAACGAGCACGAGATATGGAATTGATATTTATAGCCGATGCCGGAAAAAAAATATGGTCAAAAAGTCAACCGAGGTCCTCCAAGTATCAAAGATTGTCAAATTCAGCCCTTAGATCATCTTTTGAAAAATGGCAGCAATGGCCCTTAAAAATCCAGAACTTACACAATTGGTCCCTAGAACTTTTAAACTTTAAACTTTATAACTAAAACCCTTAAACCCGGATCCCTTTATAAATACCCAACCCACACCATCTATTTTATCCAGCCCACCATAACATTAAACCCAGCCCACCTATCCTTTAAACTCTACCCAACCCATCACCTCTTAACTAAAACCCGATCCATCCACAACCAAACCCGGTCAATCCTTTATTATAACTCTCGGTCAAGTACCCGCCTATTTGTTCTTCCCCCTTTTACCCAGATAAACCCTAATTACCCCGTGCATTTTTTTCACCGAAATTAAGGGTAGATTGGTCCAATCATGGGACGTCTAGAAGTTATTAGAGGTGTCAGATGTCAAAAGAAGCACACGAATAGCCACATGGCAGCATCTCATTGGACCGAACACCTCACAAAAATTAATCCAAGGGTCGTTATTGAAAGGTTGATGATTAGGGATGATCCATAGGACGAAAATGATTCAAAGAAGCACAAGGCACGCGGATTGCCAGCTTGGCAATCACCTCCTAGATCCTTCCTCATCCGGCTATAAATAGGACCTTGATCTTCATGTAATGGAGTTAGTTTTTTTAGTAGAATTACTCTGTCAAATTTATTTTATGTTTTGTAGTTTTAAATTTCTATTGTAATCTTTAAGATTTTATTAATGAAAATTTTATTTTAGTTTTACTTTGATTCTGTCTTCATTAATTTGTTTATCTGAATTTGGTTTATTGAAATTGTTATTAGTTTATTTCAAATCATTTCTAGCTTATTTCTATTTTCCATCTTAATTTTTGTTGAACTCTTTTGAAAATCCAAAAAAAAAATAATTCCAAAAATATTAAAAAAAATACAAAAATAAGTAAACCTCCAGCTTCAATAAGCTGATTTCTAAGTTTATAAGCTCATACAAGCTTAATAGCTTGCTGTGAGTGATTGTTCATTTCAAATCAGTTCCCATCTCTATCAAGTCAAAAAGTCAAACACCAGGTCAACTGTGGTCAACATAAGCAGTTTGAAGGATAATCTAATTCAGGAAAGTGCTTATTGGATATTTTTGGGCTTATTGAAAAGCCCTGGTGTTCCTTGTTCTGTTCAGATCAGTTGTTTTTACATAAGGTCACTTGTAAGTTCCATTTGATTAGTATGCATAGCTTATTAGAGTGAACTGCTTATTAGTGTGCTTTTTAGAATTAGATATTGCTTATTATTGTTTGATTAAGCTAGTTATGCAATAGTATGTTAGTAGTTTAGCTTATCTCTTCCACTTGCAGTTTAAAAGTTCAAAACACAATTTATAAAGAGTGTTTGGGATAAGCAACTGTTAGTGGTGCATTAGGTTGGTACTGTTGCTGTGTCACTTTTGATACTTTAATTTTGCTTATTATAATGTAATTGAGAAGTTTGTTAGAAGTTATAAGGTGATTTGAAGCTTAGTTGAGTTTTTAGTTTGTAGATGATAGATTAGAAGGTTAGCTGCCATCATTAAGCTCAGTTAAGCTAAGCTTATTTAAGGTATCATTTTAAGCATTTCTGAGTTGGATTTTATTGTTGAAGTAAGATTGAAAGAGTTGGTTTGAATTAGAGTAGTTCTACACTCATTTGTGCCAAAATATTCTACTCTGCTGTCACAGAACTTTAGTGCAGACATAAGCTTCTACACTGCTGATCTAGCCTTGCTTGTGGCTTAATCACTTAAGCTTAGGACATCATTTTTGGTTTTTTAGTTAGTTCATACATTAGGCTTGAAGTATAAGATCTGGTATTCAGCTTCTAAGCTTATTCAATAGCTTATTCAGGTCTGCAAGTTTCACAAAAATCTGTGCAGGATTGGGTTCTTAGAATTTGTGCTCACTAGCAGTTTTTCTAGGGCTAAATTGAAGTGCAATTGGTGTATTATAAATAGGGCTTTTGTGCTTTTTGAGTTCTCAGTTGGTCTGTGAAATTTTTGCCCCCATCAGTTTCATCTGTTCAGCTGATTTGAGTGCTTATTTGGCTGTGGAAAGTTGCTTGTTTTTCTGCCTTAATTTCACCATCAGTTCAGTTTAAAGTGCTTAAAGCTTGTGCTTATTTGGTCACTTTTAGTTGTTCTGTGCTTATTATAGTTAGCTTATCAGTTCCTGAGCTTCTTGTAATTTTTGGCTTTCATTTGCTTATTTTTAGCTTATTTCCTAGAGCTTATTTTGACTGTTCAGCTTATTTAAGCTGAACTGAGTGCTGATTTTATTTTTCCTAGATTGTCTATTAAAAATTATAATTACTCAAAAATTTTCAGATTTTTCCAAAGTGTTTTAATATTTTTAAATCTTTTAAATTGTTTTATTTAGTTTTTAATTCATAAAAAATTATTAAAAAGTCAAAAAAATATTTTTCTTTTATATTTTTAGGTTTTAAATTTTATAAATTCACTTTTTATTTACGTTTTAAATTTCGTCGCGTAACGTTTTTAAATTCAATTTTTGTTTTTAGGGTTACATGCTTAGTTTAATTGTTCCATTAGCTTAATTAGTTGATTTCTTTTATAATTTCATTATTCGTAGTATAAAATCACCAATCAATCACTCTTTTTCACACACATTCACCACACAATTCGACAACGTTAACGACAACTCGATATTCGACCTTCGTTGGGACACGACCCGGGGAAAACACATCCGTTGCCTTTTCCTTCGGAAAAATAAAAATATACTTAAAAATACTAAATCAAAAAAATGGCGCCGCTGCCGGGGAAGGCTTGAAAAGAGTTGGAGTTTCGTTCGTTGGATCGTGTTTTGAAGACCCTTCCTCGGAAGTTTTCGTTTTCATAAACATAAAAAAATACAAAAATATAATAATTAAAAAAACACTTTTCCTAAAGTGTTTTCACCATTAATAATAAATCCTCGCTCTCGAGAGGGCGTTGTAAACCATTCCAAATAAACAACAAAAGAGATCGTGAAATTAAACGTTACTCGGATTATTTCTTTACTACAACCTATACACGGGTGATGCGTGGTTTTGCGACCTTACAACAGGTTTTACCTCTCGAGGGATCTCAAGAGGCTTGCAATCCCCACCAGGCAGTGTACCTGACCGATGTAGTATAGTGAAGTGGCAAGTACCGGGGATTGATCGTTCTCTAGGGGAATAGTGTCGTTATGATTGAAAAACTACTCTAATAGGTCTAAGGGTGAGGGAAGATTCTTTTTGTATTTTTATAATTTTATGAAAGCAAGTAAAATCTCGGGTTTGAAGGATTGGGCGGAATTAGTTGCTAGTCAACTAACCCAAATAACTACAAATGCAAATAAAATAAAATAACTGAAAATGAAAAGGTTGTGAAACTTATATGGAGAGAAATGTGTTTACTTAGATTTCCTTACTCCCTAACTATCTTTTACCGGTTGATTAGTGTGTATTAATTATGTGGATGACGGGTGTATTCCTTAATACCAATCGTGGGGTGGCGTACGTACTTCCCCAACTCTATAAGCTCCTACTTCACTCCTATGTCGAGCCGGCTAAGAAGCTCCTAACATGGGATCACTAGAATTCGCTCATGCATTAAATACAACCATATAAACCTAGTACGCATTGGTTCATGTTTCTTAAGACGTTCAAGCAAATATTTTTCTTTTTCCAAAAATTTTCTTTTATCAGTTTTAATATAGGAAAATTATTTTTATATTTTTAGGTTTTAAATTTTAGAAATTCACTTTTTATTTACGTTTTAAATTTCGTCGCGTAACGTTTTTAAATTCAATTTTTGTTTTTAGGGTTACATACTTAGTTTAATTGTTCCATTAGCTTAATTAGTTGATTTCTTTTATAATTTCATTACTCGTAGTATAAAATCACAAATCAATCACTCTTTTTCACACACATTCACCACACAATTCGACAACGTTAACGACAACTCGATATTCGACCTTCGTTGGGACACGACCCGGGAAAACGCATCCGTTGCCTTTTCCTTTGGAAAAATAAAAATATACTTAAAAATACTAAATCAAAAAAAATGGCGCCGCTGCCGGGGAAGGCTTGAAAAGAGTTGGAGTTTCGTTCGTTGAATCGTGTTTTGAAGACCCTTCCTCGAAAGTTTTCGTTTTCATAAAAATAAAAAAATACAAAAATATAATAATTAAAAAAACACTTTTCCTAAAGTGTTTTCACCATTAATAATAAATCCTCGCTCTCGAGAGGGCGTTGTAAACCATTCCAAATAAACAACAAAAGAGATCGTGAAATTAAACGTTACTCGGATTATTTCTTTACTACAACCTATACACGGGGTTTAAGGATGGTCTTGACATTAAATTGCAGACCGAAAGAGGCGGGTTTTTAATCACCTTCGAGTGGACCTTTGCTTCTCCGCCACGCTGCGCGTAGTTTTGAAAGAAACGAGTACGGTTGATCAACGATCACCAAAAAGATAATAAATCTAATTTTTCGTTAAATATAAAAATCAAAAAATATTTTATTTTCAAATTTGGTTTTCCTTTTTGATTTTGTGTTTGTTTTTGGTGTATGCACACCCGATCTTCTACTTCTCACCCTCTTCTTTCACCACTCTCAAATCCCGAGAGGATTATTCGTCACAATCACCGTGTTCATTTCTCAACCGTTGAGGAAATGGCCAACGACCCAAACAATCAACACCCGCCGATGGGTGGTGAAAATCACATGCCAGCTCCCGATCTCCGAACGATGGAGGAGCTGTGCAAACCCACAATGCACGGACGTGGTGGCCCGATTGCCCCCGTCAATATTCAAGCCGCCGATTTTGGACTTAAGCACCATATGATTCAACAAGTCCAAAACTCGTGCCAATTCCATGGCTTGCCGGGTGATGATGCGAACAAGAATCTTGACAAATTCATAACCGTCACCCAAAGTATGAAACAAAATGGGGTCTCCGATGACGCCCTCCGTCTATATCTCTTTCCTTATTCCTTGACGCATCATGCCACCGCTTGGTTTGATCGTCTTCCCAAGAACTCCATTCGTAGTTTCGATGAAATGGTTACGAAGTTCTTGGCGAAATATTTCCCACCGTCGATGGTGACGAAATTAAGGAATGAGATTAGCAATTTCCGTCAGCTTCCCGATGAATCATTATTTGAGGCATGGGAACGCTACAAGTTATCGATTGATCGGTGTCCGAACCACAATATGTTATTGGTCACTATTATAGATACTTTCTATAACGGTTTGACATTACGACACCGTGATACGATTAATGCTGCTGCCGGTGGTACGTTTATGAAACGTCGACCCGAAGAGTGCTATGATCTTATTGAAAACATGACCACCCACCATAATTTTTGGGATTCCTCTGCCGAGAGGAATGAGTCAACAAGATCTAGCACTGATTCTTCTACCTCCGAGATAGCCGCACTTTCTAAACAAATGAATGATATGTCAACGGTTATCTTGAGAATGCATCAGACTATGAATCAAAACAACAACAATCAAGTCAATGTTGTTAATCATAGTTGTGAGACATGTGGTGGTCCTCATCCTTATTTCGAGTGCCCAGCCGCCGGTGGCTACACTCAAGAAAACGTTTACGCTGCAACGGGAACCTTTAATCAGGGAGGTAACGGTTACCAACCCCAAGGTGACCGTAATTTGCTCAGCTACCATTCTAACAACTTCCTTGTACCACCCGGTTTCCCACCAAATCAAAATCAGCTAGTGCAAAACCGCAATGTTCAAAATAACCAAAATCAAAATCGGGGCAATCAAGGTTATCAAAATCAAGGGAATTATAACCAAGCCCCGAATCAAGGAAATTTTCAAAACCAAGGAAATCAGAATCAGGGAAATTTTCAAAACAACAACCAAGGTTTTAATCAAAACACCCGAGGGGAAAATCTTAACAATAATCAAAATCAAGGATTTTTGCAAAACCAATCGCCCTCGGATGAGATTTTGAAACAGTTACTCCTTCAAAGTCAACAACAACAAAAATTTAACAAAAATCAGGAAGAAACAACTAGGTTTTTGATTAAGGAAATGACCGAAATGAAAAAATCTTTAAATGATCGACCCTCGGGTTCGGGTACTACTACTCTTCCAAGCAACAAGATCGCCAACCCGAGGGGCGATGCTAAGGCGATCACTACAAAGAGCGGTGTTTCATATGATGGAACCACGGCTCCGGCTACCTCTTCTTCTCTACCTCCCAAGGTAGTCGTCCGTGAGACCGAGGTGACCAAGGACATGGAACCTCCTACTAACAACGGAGGAACCAAAGACGTCCAACCTCCGGTCATCCATCCATCTGAACCGAAGAATGTTGAACCAAAAGAAATTCTCGTCAAAGAAAACCTTCCGTATCCTTCGAGATTGAGTGATCAAAAGCTCCGTGAGAAAGATTCAACTCAAATGGAGAAATTTTTCCAAATTTTTCAAGAGTTACATTTCGACATAAGCTTCGCGGATGCTTTGCTTTTGATGCCAAAGTTCACTTCCATACTCAAAAGTTTGTTGAGCAATAAAGAAAAATTATTTGAAATGACAAAAAATTCAGTGAATGAAAACTGCTCAGCGACAATTCTCAAAAAGCTTCCGGAAAAGCTTGGAGATCCTGGAAAATTTCTCATCCCATGTGAATTTCCGGGAATGGTTGAATGCCACGCCTTGGCCGATCTTGGTGCAAGCATCAACCTAATGCCGTTGTCAGTTTGGAAAAAATTGTCTCTGCCCGATCTCACCCCCACTTGCATGACCCTCGAGCTTGCGGATCGGTCCATAACCCTTCCTAAGGGTGTAGCCGAGGATGTCTTTGTAAAGGTGGGGAAGTTCCATTTTCCAGCAGATTTTGTGGTAGTTGATTTTGACGCCGATCCCCGGGTTCCTCTCATTCTCGGAAGAGCATTCTTGAGGACCGGGCGTGCTTTGATCGATGTCTATGGTGAAGAAATTACTTTGCGGGTCGATAAGGAAAAAGTTACGTTCAATATTAATCCGAACTCGAAACCTCAAACCGACAAATGCAATGTCGCTACGGTTGATCAAAAGTCCGATCCCGTAATTGCTCCTAAAAGAGTTGATCCAAACCTTTCAAGATTCACGGTCAAGAGTATGTCAGAAAAACGTGCTGAGCTCAAGGCCATGAAAATCAATCCTGGATCGAGCAAATGGTTTGAGTGTTGTGCTGCAAATACTAAGAGTGTTCTTGACGACGATGATGAAG
The DNA here is from genome assembly GCA_021014915.2 of Artemisia tridentata subsp. tridentata. Lineage (NCBI taxonomy): Eukaryota > Viridiplantae > Streptophyta > Magnoliopsida > Asterales > Asteraceae > Artemisia > Artemisia tridentata. Next base: position 232,214,322 of record CP139502.1, on the reverse strand, counting down.
ATGAATTGAAGACTACAACGGAAGCGGTGGAAATTGCTAGCTCTAAGAGCACACCACTTGTCCCACCTCCAGAACAAGTTTATCACATCGAGATTCTTAATTCCGACTCTTCCCATCCTTCTCCTCCAATTGAGGGAAGTGATATCTCGAGGGAAGAGCTCGAGGTATTGTCTGATGATGCTCCAATATTGCCGGAAATTGTTGAAACTGACAGTGATCCGGGGGAAGATGATTCATTAAAAATAATTGATGAACCGTTCCTTTCCCTTCCCCCGAAGGAAGTTTATGAAGAAGTTATTCTTGAAGAAAAGCCATCAGATCCACTAGAGCTCGAGCTCGAGGATGCTTGTCCTGAATATGAGAGTTTTACGTTTGACACGGCTAGTGGCAATCCCACTTCTGATCTCAATCTTTCTATCCCATCTTTTGAAACGTTCTTCTTTGATATTGATCATTCGGAGGGGACGAGAAGTGGCAGTACCACTTCTCATGCTCATATCTCTCCTCCCGAATATGAATCATTTCATTTTGATATGAATGATCATTATCACGACAAGTTCTCCGATGAACTTTCTCTTTTGATATCTCCTCCGGAATATGATAAATTCTATTTTGATCTGGAGGAAGATACTAGTCTGGGGGGAGGCGTGCCTTATCATGAAGATTTAATCACGACCCTCCCGCCCGAGATTCTTGACAAAACTTCTGCTGATGATGAAGAGTTTTTTATGATAATCATCAAAATCTTTATGCTCTTCATCACACATGTTGTTGCTTCTCCCATCCGTCACTCTTTAGGGAGTGAAGATACCATTTTTGATACCGGTATTACCATTTCTAGTTCTTCTTTCTAAAAATATCGTGGGTATCTCATCGGAGTGGAACTTTCGTATGCTTCAGTGTTTATCCAAACATCTTGAACGAAAGTCCGATGGAGATTTCTTCTTCCACTTGCTTCCCCATGGACAATTAAATTCGGGGTCGAGTCAAGCTCATGTGACTCGGTTACCAAAAACAAGCGCTTCGTGGGAGGCACCCCATGCTTATCCATCTATCTTCTTATCTCTTTTCTAATAAGTGACATGAAGAGGTCTCCTCTTCCATATCTTGTGTTTCGTGTTTTCTGTGCTGTGTCCAGGATTGCTCGATGATGAAGACTCTCGTGCTCGTAGTTTCCTTCACGCTACTTAATTTTCACCATCCGCTGCTTATCCGATATCCTAAATCTTATCGTTTTACGTTTATCTTTGGCATAATTAATAAACGGCCTTAGGTTTATGTAAGAGAACCCTTACCTTTAAGACATTGAGGACAATGTCTCGTTTTAGTCTGGGGGGGTAATCTGTCGATTTGATTTTTGCCTTGTATTTTTGCCGTTTACTCATGCAACTCCATTTTTTCCTCCTAAATTGAAAAAATCCAAAAAAAATGATGAGAAAATTTAAAAATTTTTGCAAAAATATAATAAATTTTGACAATTTTTGTTGACTTTCCGCTGGAGAGAGTAGGAATAAAATTCTGACTTGATCGGGCGTGTTGAGCCCTAGCTTGTTCCCTTAACTTTTTTTTAATCTATAAGCTCGTGCTAGTCTTTTACACAAGGAGCTATAAAATGCAAATTCTTTTTAAGAGTTTGCAAGTTCCCGTATTTGACTTTATATATGCATGGCTTGATTATTCGGCTAAGCATTCGCAGATCTTATTATTTAAGATTTTAAATTTGCGAAGAACGAGAAATGATAGAGTTGTTTATAAGTTAGATTGCTAAACGTGGAGTAGTTGGATCTCTTTAGAGCTCATCAAAGTTATTTGTGGCTTTTTGTTCCCATAAGCTTGTTTCACCCAATAATAGTACTCTAGGAATAATTAAAGGTATTTTGGTTTTGGCGATAATTAGTTTTTATTTCTTCCTTAGAGAATCCTTGCTTATGGAAGTTGGGTACACATCAAGGTACTGTCAGTGTTACGGTGTAATAGACTATTCCATCTTGCCGGCTCGCAACTGATGTTGGGATTGTTATAAAAGCCGTAGGACTTGGGGTTTGGCAACACAAATAATTAATGAATAATGAATAATAATAATAATCTAAAGCCATAAAAAGTTTTCTACATCTTGCCGGTTCGCAGCCAATGTTGTAGACTTCTAATAAAGGCAGAGGAAAAATTCCAAGGTCATAATAGACTATCACATCTTGCCGGTTCGCAGCCGATGTTGTGATTGTTATAAAGGGCCAAGGATTAAATACGTTAATGTGCTTAATAATGTTAAAAATGCCAAACTTCGACTCCGGGGGTATCCTAATAAAAGCTTCTGTCTCTGGACTCGTAGATGAGTTGTTTCGGTCGTATATAAAAGGGATATCCTCAAAATCGTGTTAAATCAGAGACCTTGATGTGGACCTCATTTTTGTATGCAACGGTTTTTGAGGGAAGGTTTGGAAACTACTTAGCGTCTAAACTAGGTATCTTTATCGGACTAAAACTTATCAAAATGAGAATATGAAGAAATTCATTTCTCACCAAAAATAAAATAAATAGAGGAAAATAGGAATTTGGGAACAAAGAGTCCACAATTAGCTTTCTGGGTAGTGTCGGCAATCTAACTTGTAAATGACAATGATTTCGTTTTTTAAGCTTAGTTTGGGGACTCGTGAAAAATTAGGAACGACGAATTTTATCCGTATGGTCACTTCTTTATGAATCGTGTTTCCTGCTCGAAGACCCTAAAAGTTATTGAAAAATAATGATTGTCAACAAAACTGTCACATGAATAATGAGAAAAATACAAAAATAGAATAAAAGGAAAAATGAGGAGTTTTTAGAACTTAAGATTTCTTAATCTCTTTTGAATATTTTGCTACTTCTCAAAGTTAGTAAAAAGAGATTAGAAATTTTCGGTTTCAAAAACGTGTTTTTATAACATTGCATGAGGACATTGCAATAGCTTAGTCTGGGGGAATTTGGTATGTGCTTAAACACATACTTTTTCTTGACCTAAACCGGACCCTAATAGACCAAAAACTAACCAATTATGCCAAATATTTCGTGTTTTTGTGTTTATGTTTGTGCAGGCACGGATATCAAAGAAAAGGACAAAAATCAAGCAAAGACTGGGAAAACGAGCACGAGATATGGAATTGATATTTATAGCCGATGCCGGAAAGAAAATATGGTCAAAAAGTCAACCGAGGTCCTCCAAGTATCAAAGATTGTCAAATTCAGCCCTTAGATCATCTTTTGAAAAATGGCAGCAATGGTCCTTAAAAATCCAGAACTTACACAATTGGTCCCTAGAACTTTTAAACTTTAAACTTTATAACTAAAACGCTTAAACCCGGATCCCTTTATAAATACCCAACCCACACCATCTATTTTATCCAGCCCACCATAACATTAAACCCAGCCCACCTATCCTTTAAACTCTACCCAACCCATCACCTCTTAACTAAAACCCGATCCATCCACATCCAAACCCGGTCAATCCTTTATTATAACTCTCGGTCAAACAAATAAAAAAATAAAAAAACTTTACCCGCCTATTTGTTCTTCCCCCTTTTACCAAGATAAACCCTAATTACCCCGTGCATTTTTTTCACCGAAATTAAGGGTAGATTGGTCCAATCATGGGACGTCTAGAAGTTACTAGAGGCGTCAGATGTCAGAAGAAGCACACGAATGGCCACATGGCAGCATCTCATTGGACCGAACACCTCACAAAAATTAATCCAAGGGTCGTTATTGAAAGGTTGATGATTAGGGATGATCCAAAGGACGAAAATGATTCAAAGAAGCACAAGGCACACGGATTGCCAGCTTGGCAATCACCTCCTAGATCCTTCCTCATCCGGCTATAAATAGGACCTTGATCTTCATGTAATGGAGTTAGTTTTTTTAGTAGAATTACTCTGTCAAATTTATTTTATGTTTTGTAGTTTTAAATTTCTATTGTAATCTTTAAGATTTTATTAATGAAAATTTTTTTTAGTTTTACTTTGATTCTGTCTTCATTAATTTGTTTATCTGAATTTAGTTTATTGAAATTGTTATTAGTTTATTTCAAATCATTTCTAGCTTATTTCTATTTTCCATCTTAATTTTTATTGAACTCTTTTAAAAATCCAAAAAAAAAAAAAAAAAAAAATCCACAAATATTAAAAAAATACAAAAATAAGTAAACCTCCAGCTTCAATAAGCTGATTTCTAAGTTTATAAGCTCATACAAGCTTAATAGCTTGCTGTGAGTGATTGTTTATTTCAAATCAGTTCCTATCTCTATCAAGTCAAAAAGTCAAACATCAGGTCAACTGTGGTCAACATAAGCAGTTTGAAGGATAATCTAATTCAGGAAAGTGTTATTGGGTATTTTTGGGCTTATTAAAAAGCCCTGGTGTTCCTTGTTCTGTTCAGATCAGTTGTTTTTACATAAGGTCACTTGTAAGTTCCATTTGATTAGTATGCATAGCTTATTAGAGTGAACTGCTTATTAGTGTGCTTTTTAGAATTAGATATTGCTTATTATTGTTTGATTAAGCTAGTTATGCAATAGTATGTTAGTAGTTTAGCTTATCTCTTCCACTTGCAGTTTAAAAGTTCAAAACATAATTTATAAAGAGTGTTTGGGATAAGCAACTGTTAGTGGTGCATTAGGTTGGTACTGTTGTTGTGTCACTTTTGATACTTTAATTTTGCTTATTATAATGTAATTGAGAAGTTTGTTAAAGTTACAAGGTGATTTGAAGCTTAGTTGAGTTTTTAGTTTGTAGATGATAGATTAGAAGGTTAGCTGCCATCATTAAGCTCAGTTAAGCTAAGCTTATTTAAGGTATCATTTTAAGTATTTCTGAGTTGGATTTTAGTGTTGAAGTAAGATTGAAAGAGTTGGTTTGAATTAGAGTAGTTCTACACTCATTTGTGCCAAAATATTCTACTCTGCTGTCACAGAACTTTAGTGCAGACATAAGCTTCTGCACTGCTGATCTAGCCTTGCTTGTGGCTTAATCACTTAAGCTTAGGACAGCATTTTTGGTTTTTTTAGTTAGTTCATACATTAGGCTTGAAGTATAAGATCTGGTATTCAGCTTCTAAGCTTATTCAATAGCTTATTCAGGACTGCAAGTTTCACAAAAATCTGTGCAGGATTGGGTTCTTAGAATTTGTGCTCACTAGCAGTTTTTCTAGGGCTAAATTGAAGTGCAATTGGGGTATTATAAATAGGGCTTTTGTGCTTTTTGAGTTCTCAGTTGGTCTGTGAAATTTTTGCCCTCATTAGTTTCATCTGTTCAGCTGATTTGAGTGCTTATTTGGCTGTGGAAAGTTGCTTGTTTTTCTTCCTTAATTTCACCATCAGTTCAGTCTAAAGTGCTTAAAGCTTGTGCTTATTTGGTCACTTTCAGTTGTTCTGTGCTTATTATAGTTAGCTTATCAGTTCCTGAGCTTCTTGTAATTTTTGGCTTTCATTTGCTTATCTTTAGCTTATTTCCTAGAGCTTATTTTGACTGTTCAGCTTATTTAAGCTGAACTGAGTGCTGATTTTATTTTTCCTAGATTGTCTGTTAAAAATTATAATTACTCAGAAATTTTCAGATTTTTCCAAAGTGTTTTAATATTTTTAAATCATTTAAATTGTTTTATTTAGTTTTTAATTCATAAAAAATTATTAAAAAGTCAAAAAAATATTTTTCTTTGTCCAAAAATTTTCTTTTATCAGTTTTAATATAGGAAAATTATTTTTATATTTTTAGGTTTTAAATTTTAGAAATTCACTTTTTATTTACGTTTTAAATTTCGTCGCGTAACGTTTTTAAATTTAAAAATATAAAAGCCGTAGGACTTGGGGTTTGGCAAATAATTAATTAATATGATAATGAATAATAATAATCCAAAGCTATAAAAAATTTTCTACATCTTGCCGGTTCGCGGCCGTTGTTGTAGACTTCTAATAAAGGCAGAGGAAAAATTCCAAGGTCATAATAGACTATCACATCTTGCCGGTTCGCAGCCGATGTTGTGATTGTTATAAAGGGCCAAGGATTAAATACGTTAATGTGCTTAATAATGTTAAAAATGCCAAACTTCGACTCCGGGGGTATCCTAATAAAAGCTTCTGTCACTAGACTCGTAGATGAGTTGTTTCGGTCGTATATAAAAGGGATATCCTCAAAATCGTGTTAAATCAGAGAACTTGATGTGGACCTCATTTTTGTATGCAACGGTTTTTGAGGGAAGGTTTGGAAACTACTTAGCGTCTAAACTAGGTATCTTTATCGGACTAAAACTTATCGAAATGAGAATATGAAGAAATTCATTTCTGACCAAAAATAAAATAAATAGAGGAAAATAGGAATTTGGGAACAAAGAGTCCACAATTAGCTTTCTGGGTAGTGTCGGCAATCTAACTTGTAAATGACAATGATTTCGTTTTTAAGCTTAGTTTGGGGACTCGTGAAAAATCAGGAACGACGAATTTTATCCGTATGGTCACTTCTTTATGAGTCGTGTTTCCTGCTCGAAGACCCTAAAAGTTATTGAAAAATAATGATTGTCAACAAAACCGTCACATGAATAATGAGAAAAATACAAAAATAGAATAAAAGGAAAAATGAGGAGTTTTTAGAACTTAAGATTTCTTAATCTCTTTTGAATATTTTGCTACTTCTCAAAGTTAGTAAAAAGAGATTAGAAATTTTCGGTTTCAAAAACGTGTTTTTATAACATTGCATGAGGACATTGCAATAGCTTAGTCTGGGGGAATTTTGTATGTGCTTAAACACATACCTTTTCTTGACCAAAACCGGACCCAAATAGACCAAAAACTAACCAATTATGCCAAATATTTCGTGTTTTTGTGTTTATGATTGTGCAGGCACGGATATCAAAGAAAAGGACAAAAATCAAGCAAAGACTAGGAAAACGAGCACGAGATATGGAATTGATATTTATAGCCGATGCCGGAAAGAAAATATGATCAAAAAGTCAACCGAGGTCCTCCAAGTATCAGAGATTGTCAAATTCAGCCCTTAGATCATCTTTTGAAAAATGGCAGCAATGGTCCTTAAAAATCCAGAACTTACACAATTGGTCCCTAGAACTTTTAAATTTTAAACTTTATAACTAAAACCCTTAAACCCGGATCCCTTTATAAATACCCAACCCACACCATCTATTTTATCCAGCCCACCTTAACATTAAACCCAGCCCACCTATCCTTTAAACTCTACCCAACCCATCACCTCTTAACTAAAACCCGATCCATCCACAACCAAACCCGGTCAATCCTTTATTATAACTCTCGGTCAAACAAATAAAAAAATAAAAAAACTTTACCCGCCTATTTGTTCTTCCCCCTTTTACCCAGATAAACCCTAATTACCCCGTGCATTTTTTTCACCGAAATTAAGGGTAGATTGGTCCAATCATGGGACGTCTAGAAGTTACTAGAGGCGTCAGATGTCAGAAGAAGCACACGAATGGCCACATGGCAGCATCTCATTGGACCGAACACCTCACAAAAATTAATCCAAGGGTCGTTATTGAAAGGTTGATGATTAGGGATGATCCAAAGGACGAAAATGATTCAAAGAAGCACAAGGCAAACGGATTGCCAGCTTGGCAATCACCTCCTAGATCCTTCCTCATCCGGCTATAAATAGGACCTTGATCTTCATGTAATGGAGTTAGTTTTTTTAGTAGAATTACTCTGTCAAATTTATTTTATGTTTTGTAGTTTTAAATTTCTATTGTAATCTTTAAGATTTTATTAATGAAAATTTTATTTTAGTTTTACTTTGATTCTGTCTTCATTAATTTGTTTATCTGAATTTAGTTTATTGAAATTCTTATTACATTATTTCAAATCATTTCTAGCTTATTTCTATTTTCCATCTTAATTTTTGTTGAACACTTTTGAAAATCCAAAAAAAAAAATAATTCCAAAAATATTAAAAAAATACAAAAATAAGTAAACCTCCAGCTTCAATAAGCTGATTTCTAAGTTTATAAGCTCATACAAGCTTAATAGCTTGCTGTGAGTGATTGTTCATTTCAAATCAGTTCCTATCTCTATCAAGTCAAAAAGTCAAACATCAGGTCAACTGTGGTCAACATAAGCAGTTTGAAGGATAATCTAATTCAGGAAAGTGCTTATTGGGTATTTTTAGGCTTATTGAAAAGCCCTGGTGTTCCTTGTTCTGTTCAGATCAGTTGTTTTTACATAAGGTCACTTGTAAGTTCCATTTGATTAGTATGCATAGCTTATTAAAGTGAACTGCTTATTAGTGTGCTTTTTAGAATTAGATATTGCTTATTATTGTTTATTAAGCTAGTTATGCAATAGTATGTTAGTAGTTTAGCTTATCTCTTCCACTTGCAGTTTAAAAGTTCAAAACACAATTTATAAAGAGTGTTTGGGATAAGCAACTGTTAGTGGTGCATTAGGTTGGTATTGTTGCTGTGTCACTTTTGATACTTTAATTTTGCTTATTATAATGTAATTGAGAAGTTTGTTAGAAGTTACAAGGTGATTTGAAGCTTAGTTGAGTTTTTAGTTTGTAGATGATAGATTAGAAGGTTAGCTGCCATCATTAAGCTCAGTTAAGCTAAGCTTATTTAAGGTATCATTTTAAGCATTTCTGAGTTGGATTTTAGTGTTGAAGTAAGATTGAAAGAGTTGGTTTGAATTAGAGTAGTTCTACACTCATTTGTGCCAAATATTCTACTCTGCTGTCACAGAACTTTAGTGGAGACATAAGCTTCTGCACTGATGATCTAGCCTTGCTTGTAGCTTAATCACTTAAGCTTAGGACAGCAGTTTTGGTTTTTTAGTTAGTTCATACATTAGGCTTGAAGTATAAGATCTGGTATTCAGCTTCTAAGCTTATTCAATAGCTTATTCAGGTCTGCAAGTTTCACAAAAATCTGTGCAGGATTGGGTTCTTAGAATTTGTGCTCACTAGCAGTTTTTCTAGGGCTAAATTGAAGTGCAATTGGGGTATTATAAATAGGGATTTTGTGCTTTTTGAGTTCTCAGTTGGTCTGTGAAACTTTTGCCCCCATTAGTTTCATCTGTTCAGCTGATTTGAGTGCTTATTTGGCTGTGGAAAGTTGCTTGTTTTTCTTCCTTAATTTCACCATCAGTTCAGTCTAAAGTGCTTAAAGCTTGTGCTTATTTGGTCACTTTCAGTTGTTCTGTGCTTATTATAGTTAGCTTATCAGTTCCTGAGCCTCTTGTAATTTTTGGCTTTCATTTGCTTATCTTTAGCTTATTTCCTAGAGCTTATTTTGACTGTTCAGCTTATTTAAGCTGAACTGAGTGCTGATTTTATTTTTCCTAGATTTTCTATTAAAAATTATAATTACTAAGAAATTTTCAGATTTTTCCAAAGTGTTTTAATATTTTTAAATCATTTAAATTTTTTTATTTAGTTTTTAATTCATAAAAAATTATTAAAAAGTCAAAAAAATGATTTTCTTTTTTCCAAAAATTTTCTTTTATCAGTTTTAATATAGGAAAATTATTTTTATATTTTTAGGTTTTAAATTTTAGAAATTCACTTTTTATTTACGTTTTAAATTTCGTCGCGTAACGTTTTTAAATTTAAAAATATAAAAGCCGTAGGACTTGGGGTTTGGCAAATAATTAATTAATATGATAATGAATAATAATAATCCAAAGCTATAAAAAGTTTTCTACATCTTGCCGGTTCGCAGCCGTTGTTGTAGACTTCTAATAAAGGCAGAGGAAAAATTCCAAGGTCATAATAGACTATCACATCTTGCCGGTTCGCAGCCGATGTTGTGATTGTTATAAAGGGCCAAGGATTAAATATGTTAATGTGCTTAATAATGTTAAAAATGCCAAACTTCGACTCCGGGGGTATCCTAATAAAAGCTTCTGTCTCTGGACTCGTAGATGAGTTGTTTCGGTCGTATATAAAAGGGATATCCTCAAAATCGTGTTAAATCAGAGACCTTGATGTGGACCTCATTTTTGTATGCAACGGTTTTTGAGGAAAGGTTTGGAAACTACTTAGCGTCTAAACTAGGTATCTTTATCGGACTAAAACTTATCGAAATGAGAATATGAAGAAATTCATTTCTCACCAAAAATAAAATAAATAGAGGAAAATAGGAATTTGGGAACAAAGAGTCCACAATTAGCTTTCTGGGTAGTGTCGGCAATCTAACTTGTAAATGACAATGATTTCATATTTTAAGCTTAGTTTGGGGACTCGTGAAAAATCAGGAACGACGAATTTTATCCGTATGGTCACTTCTTTATGAGTCATGTTTCCTGCTCGAAGACCCTAAAAGTTATTGAAAAATAATGATTGTCAACAAAACCGTCACATGAATAATGAGAAAAATACAAAAATAGAATAAAAGGAAAAATGAGGAGTTTTTAGAACTTAAGATTTCTTAATCTCTTTTGAAAATTTTGCTACTTCTCAAAGTTAGTAAAAAGAGATTAGAAATTTTTGGTTTCAAAAACGTGTTTTTATAACATTGCATGAGGACATTGCAATAGCTTAGTCTGGGGGAATTTGGTATGTGCTTAAACACATACCTTTTCTTGACCAAAACCGGACCCAAATAGACCAAAAACTAACCAATTATGCCAAATATTTCGTGTTTTTGTGTTTATGATTGTGCAGGCACGGATATCAAAGAAAAGGACAAAAATCAAGCAAAGACTGGGAAAACGAGCACGAGATATGGAATTGGTATTTATTGCCGATGCCGGAAAGAAAATATGGTCAAAAAGTCAACCGAGGTCCTCCAAGTATCAAAGATTGTCAAATTCAGCCCTTAGATCATCTTTTGAAAAATGGCAGCAATGGTCCTTAAAAATCCAGAACTTACACAATTGGTCCCTAGAACTTTTAAACTTTAAACTTTATAACTAAAACCCTTAAACCCGGATCCCTTTATAAATACCCAACCCACACCATCTATTTTATCCAGCCCACCATAACATTAAACCCAGCCCACCTATCCTTTAAACTCTACCCAACCCATCACCTCTTAACTAAAACCCGATACATCCACAACCAAACCCGGTCAATCCTTTATTATAACTCTCGGTCAATCAAATAAAAAAATAAAAAAACTTTACCCGCCTATTTGTTCTTCCCCCTTTTACCCAGATAAACCCTAATTACCCCGTGCATTTTTTCACCGAAATTAAGGGTAGATTCGTCCAATCATGGGACGTCTAGAAGTTATTAGAGGTGTCAGATGTCATAAGAAGCACAAGGCACACGGATTGCCAGCTTGGCAATCACCTCCGAGATCCTTCCTCATCCGGCTATAAATAGGACCTCGATCTTCATGTAATGAGTTAGTTTTTATTAGTAGAGTTACTCTGTCAAATTTATTTTATGTTTTGTAGTTTTAAATTTCTATTGTAATCTTTAAGATTTTATTAATGAAAATTTTATTTCAGTTTTACTTTGATTCTGTCTTCATTAATTTGTTTATCTGAATTTAGTTTATTGAAATTGTTATTAGTTTATTTCAAATCATTTCTAGCTTATTTCTATTTTCCATCTTAATTTTTGTTGAACTCTTTTGAAAATCCAAAAAAAAAAAAAATAATTCCAAAAATATTAAAAAAAAATACAAAAATAAGTAAACCTCCAGCTTCAATAAGCTGATTTCTAAGTTTATAAGCTCATACAAGCTTAATAGCTTGCTGTGAGTGATTGTTCATTTCAAATCAGTTCCTATCTCTATCAAGTCAAAAAGTCAAACATCAGGTCAACTGTGGTCAACATAAGCAGTTTGAAGGATAATCTAATTCAGGAAAGTGCTTATTGGGTATTTTTGGGCTTATTGAAAAGCCCTGGTGTTCCTTGTTCTGTTCAGATCAGTTGTTTTTACATACGGTCACTTGTAAGTTCCATTTGATTAGTATGCATAGCTTATTAGAGTGAACTGCTTATTAGTGTGCTTTTTAGAATTAGATATTGCTCATTATTGTTTGATTAAACTAGTTATCTAATAGTATGTTAGTAGTTTAGCTTATCTCTTCCACTTGCAGTTTAAAAGTTCAAAACACAATTTATAAAGAGTGTTTGGGATAAGCAACTGTTAGTGGTGTACTAGGTTGGTACTGTTGCTGTGTCACTTTTGATACTTTAATTTTGCTTATTATAATGTAATTGAGAAGTTTGTTTGAAGTTACAAGGTGATTTGAAGCTTAGTTGAGTTTTTAGTTTGTAGATGATAGATTAGAAGGTTAGCTGCCATCATTAAGCTCAGTTAAGCTAAGCTTATTTAAGGTATCATTTTAAGCATTTCTGAGTTGGATTTTAGTGTTGAAGTAAGATTGAAAGAGTTGGTTTGAATTAGAGTAGTTCTACACTCATTTGTGCCAAAATATTCTACTCTGCTGTCACAGAACTTTAGTGCAGACATAAGCTTCTGCACTGCTGATCTAGCCTTGCTTGTGGCGTAATCACTTAAGCTTAGGACAGCATTTTTGGATTTTTAGTTAGTTCATACATTAGTCTTGAAGTATAAGATCTGGTATTCAGCTTCTAAGTTATTCAATAGCTTATTCAGGTCTGCAAGTTTCACAAAAATCTGTGCAGGATTGGGTTCTTAGAATTTGTGCTCACTAGCAGTTTTTCTAGGGCTAAATTGAAGTGCAATTGGGGTATTATAAATAGGGCTTTTGTGCTTTTTAAGTTCTCAGTTGGTCTGTGAAATTTTTGCCCCCATTAGTTTCATCTGTTCAGCTGATTTGAGTGCTTATTTGGCTGTGGAAAGTTGCTTGTTTTTCTGCCTTAATTTCACCATCAGTTCAGTCTAAAGTGCTTAAAGCTTGTGCTTATTTGGTCACTTTCAGTTGTTCTATGCTTATTATAGTTAGCTTATCAGTTCCTGAGCTTCTTGTAATTTTTGGCTTTCATTTGCTTATCTTTAGCTTATTTCCTAGAGCTTATTTTGACTGTTCAGCTTATTTAAGCTGAACTGAGTGCTGATTTTATTTTTCCTAGATTGTCTATTAAAAATTATAATTACTCAGAAATTTTCAGATTTTTCCAAAGTGTTTTAATATTTTTAAATCATTTAAATTGTTTTATTTAGTTTTTAATTCATAAAAAATTATTAAAAAGTCAAAAAAATTTCTTTCTTTTTCCAAAAATTTTCTTTTATCAGTTTTAATATAGGAAAATTATTTTTATATTTTTAGGTTTTAAATTTTAGAAATTCTCTTTTTATTTACGTTTTAAATTTCGTCGCGTAACGTTTTTAAATTCAATTTTTGTTTTTAGGGTTACATACTTAGTTTAATTGTTCCATTAGCTTAATTAGTTGATTTCTTTTATAATTTCATTATTCGTAGTATAAAATCACCAATCAATCACTCTTTTTCACACACATTCACCACGCAATTCGACAACGTTAACGACAACTCGATATTCGACCTTCGTTGGGATACGACCCGGGGAAAACGCATCCGTTGCCTTTTCCTTCGGAAAAATAAAAATATACTTAAAAATACTAAATCAAAAAAAATGGCGCCGCTGCCGGGGAAGGCTTGAAAAGAGTTGGAGTTTCGTTCGTTGGATCGTGTTTTGAAGACCCTTCCTCAGAAGTTTTCGTTTTCATAAAAATAAAAAAATACAAAAATATAATAATTAAAAAAACACTTTTCCTAAAGTGTTTTCACCATTAATAATAAATCCTCGCTCTCGAGAGGGCGTTGTAAACCATTCCAAATAAACAACAAAAGAGATCGTGAAATTAAACGTTACTCGGATTATTTCTTTACTACAACCTATACACGGGGTTTAAGGATGGTCTTGACATTAAATTACAGACCGAAAGAGGCGGGTTTTTAATCACCTTCGAGTGGACCTTTGCTTCTCCGCCACGCTGCGCGTAGTTTTGAAAGAAACGAGTACGGTTGATCAACGATCACCAAAAAGATAATAAATCTAATTTTTCATTAAATATAAAAATCAAAAAATATTTTATTTTCAAATTTGGTTTTCCTTTTTGATTTTGTGTTTGTTTTTGGTGTATGCACACCCGATTTTCTACTTCTCACCCTCTTCTTTCACCACTCTCAAATCCCGAGAGGATTATTCGTCACAATCACCGTGTTCATTTCTCAACCGTTGAGGAAATGGCCGACGACCCAAACAATCAACACCCGCCGATGGGTGGTGAAAATCACATGCCAGCTCCCGATATCCGAACGATGGAGGAGCTGTGCCAACCCACAATGCACGAACGTGGTGGCCCGATTGCCCCCGTCAATATTCAAGCCGCCGATTTTGGACTTAAGCACCATATGATTCAACAAGTCCAAAACTCGTGCCAATTCCATGGCTTGCCGGGTGATGATGCGAACAAGAATCTTGACAAATTCATAACCGTCACCAAAAGTATGAAACAAAATGGGGTCTCCGATGACGCCCTCCGTCTATATCTCTTTCCTTATTCCTTGACGCATCATGCCACCGCTTGGTTTGATCGTCTTCCCAAGAACTCCATTCGTAGTTTCGATGAAATGGTTACGAAGTTCTTGGCGAAATATTTCCCACCGTCGATGGTGACGAAATTAAGGAATGAGATTAGCAATTTCCGTCAGCTTCCCGATGAATCATTATTTGAGGCATGGGAACGCTACAAGTTATCGATTGATCGGTGTCCGAACAACAATATGTTATTGGTCACTATTATAGATACTTTCTATAACGGTTTGACATTACGACACCGTGATACGATTAATGCTGCTGCCGGTGGTACGTTTATGAAACGTCGACCCGAAGAGTGCTATGATCTTATTGAAAACATGACCACCCACCATAATTTTTGGGATTCCTCTGCCGAGAGGAATGAGTCAACAAGATCTAGCACTGATTCTTCTACCTCCGAGATAGCCGCACTTTCTAAACAAATGAATGATATGTCAACGGTTATCTTGAGAATGCATCAGACTATGAATCAAAACAACAACAATCAAGTCAATGTTGTTAATCATAGTTGTGAGACATGTGGTGGTCCTCATCCTTATTTCGAGTGCCCAGCCGCCGGTGGCTACACTTAAGAAAACATTTACGCTGCAACGGGAACCTTTAATCAGGGAGGTAACGGTTACCAACCCCAAGGTGACCGTAATTTGCTCAGCTACCGTTCTAACAACTTCCTCGGACCACCCGGTTTCCCACCAAATCAAAATCAGCAAGTGCAAAACCGCAATGTTCAAAATAACCAAAATCAAAATCGGGGCAATCAAGGTTATCAAAATCAAGGGAATTATAACCAAGCCCCGAATCAAGGAAATTTTCAAAACCAAGGAAATCAGAATCAGGGAAATTTTCAAAACAACAACCAAGGTTTTAATCAAAACACCGAGGGGAAAATCTTAACAATAATCAAAATCAAGGATTTTTGCAAAACCAATCGCCCTCGGATGAGATTTTGAAACAGTTACTCCTTCAAAGTCAACAACAACAAAAATTTAACAAAAATCAAGAAGAAACAACTAGGTTTTTGATTAAGGAAATGACCGAAATGAAAAAATCTTTAAATGATCGACCCTCGGGTTCGGGTACTACTACTCTTCCAAGCAACAAGATCGCCAACCCGAGGGGCGATGCTAAGGCGATCACTACAAGGAGCGGTGTTTCATATGATGGAACCACGGCTCCGGCTACCTCTTCTTCTCTACCTCCCAAGGTAGTCGTCCGTGAGACCGAGGTGACCAAGGACATGGAACCTCCTACTAACAACGGAGGAACCAAAGACGTCCAACCTCCGGTCGTCCATCCATCTGAACCGAAGAATGTTGAACCAAAAGAAATTCCCGTCAAAGAAAACCTTCCGTATCCTTCGAGATTGAGTGATCAAAAGCTCCGTGAGAAAGATTCAACTCAAATGGAGAAATTTTTCCAGATTTTTCAAGAGTTACATTTCGACATAAGCTTCGCGGATGCTTTGCTTTTGATGCCAAAGTTCACTTCCACACTCAAAAGTTTGTTGAGCAATAAAGAAAAATTATTTGAAGTGACAAAAAATTCAGTGAATGAAAACTGCTCAGCGGCAATTCTCAAAAAGCTTCCGGAAAAGCTTGGAGATCCTGGAAAATTTCTCATCCCATGTGAATTTCTGGGAATGGTTGAATGCCACGCCTTGGCCGATCTTGGTGCAAGCATCAACCTAATGCCGTTGTCAGTTGGGAAAAAAATGTCTCTGCCCGATCTCACCCCCACTTGCATGACCCTCGAGCTTGTAGATCGGTCCATAACCCTTCCTAAGGGTGTAGCCGAGGATGTCTTTGTAAAGGTGGGGAAGTTCCATTTTCCAGCAGATTTTGTGGTAGTTGATTTTGACGCCGATCCCCGGGTTCCTCTCATTCTCGGAAGATCATTCTTGAGGACCGGGCATGCTTTGATCGATGTCTATGGTGAAGAAATTACTTTGCGGGTCGATAAGGAAAAAGTTACGTTCAATATTAATCCGAACTCGAAACCTCAAACCGACAAATGCAATGTCGCTACGGTTGATCAAAAGTCCGATCCCGTAATTGCTCCTAAAAGAGTTGATCCAAACCTTTCAAGATTCACGGTCAAGAGTATGTCAGAAAAACGTGCAGAGCTCAAGGCCATGAAAATCAATCCTTGATCGAGCAAATGGTTTGAGTGTTGTGCTGCAAATACTAAGAGTGTTCTTGACGACGATGATAAAG
This sequence comes from Artemisia tridentata subsp. tridentata, assembly GCA_021014915.2. NCBI lineage: Eukaryota > Viridiplantae > Streptophyta > Magnoliopsida > Asterales > Asteraceae > Artemisia > Artemisia tridentata. The sequence goes on along the minus strand of CP139502.1, from coordinate 232,197,620 downwards.
ATGAATTGAAGACTACAACGGAAGCGGTGGAAATTGCTAGCTCTAAGAGCACACCACTTGTCCCACCTCCAGAACAAGTTTATCACATCGAGATTCTTAATTCCGAATCTTCCCATCCTTCTCCTCCAATTGAGGGAAGTGATATCTCGAGGGAAGAGCTCGAGGTGTTGTCTGATGATGCTCCAATATTGCCGGAAATTGTTGAAACTGACAGTGATCCGGGGGAAGATGATTCATTAAAAATAATTGATGAACCGTTCCTATCCCTTCCCCCGAAGGAAGTTTATGAAGAAGTTATTCTTGAAGAAAAGCCGTCAGATCCTCTACAGCTCATACAAAAATTTATTAATAATTAATTAATATAAAAACTAATTTATTATTAATTTATTTATTAATTAATATAAAAACTTAGAAAAGCCTTAATCCAAGACTTGGAGAGGCAGTTTGAGTCTCTAGACAAAGAAACCAACCGTACCAAATCTCTTCCTCATACCACAGATTTCAAGTTAAGACATGAATTTGTCTCCGAATCACCCTTGATCCGAAACGAACATGATAAGGGTGATGTTGAATTTATTGAGGAAAATCATATCCCAACCATTCTGAACCCAATCATGACAAATTCACCAACCGAACCACCTTTTCTCGAGGATTGCACCGTGCATACCACTGAACGTTCAGCGAAAGACAAGATGTGTGTACACGATGAATTACCGACTCATGTTGGTAACGAGGAATTGGATGCGATTGGAGCTGTTGGAAATGGAGTTTTGAAAAGGAAAGAGATTAGAAAGGATGAAAAAGGAGTGTCAAAGGTACCTGACCTAGATTGGAATGAGAATGGAAAATTGGTTCTTCGAGCCGATCACAACTATCAATACATTTGTCACCCTGCAATAAAGACTCCATACTGGAAACGAATTATCAAAGAATCCTAGAGCGGGGAAGAGTCTAGCTAATGACTAAGAAATAAATTAAGCGCTTCTTGGGAGGCAACCCGAGCTTTTAATTGTTTTCATGTTTTTATTCTTGTTTTAAATAAACATGTACACCCTTTACAAAAATACTTTCAAACTTGAAAAATCATAAGTATGGGGGTGTTACGTGCTAATAATGTTTATTATATTATTGCTTGCATTTTGGTTTTTTTTTTTTTTTTTTTTTTTTTTTTTTTTTTTTTTTTTTGAATAATTACAGTAGGTGATGGAGATGGGATGCTTGGGAGAGAAATCGATTGATGTAGCTTACCTAACATCTTATCATATGGAGATTCGATCGCAATTTCTTGAGCCCGTGAAGTTTCGTTTCTCTCGGTCTTTTCTTATCTTATTTTTCCCTATTTTACATGCTTTAAAGTTTATTTTTTTACATTGAGTATAATGTGTAACTTAAGTGTGGGGGGAAACTAAAATAGGAAAAAAGAAACTAGTTTTAAATTTTCATATTTTTGGGCCAATTTTTAAAATTTTGTATACTTGTTTGCCCTTAACTTCTAGTTGTTTTCAACCATATAGGTTAATATATTAGAATAACTAGATCATCTCACTAGTGAAATCGGTAAAATTTTGAAAAATTCGAGATGTGTCCCGATTGACATTGCAATCCATTTTTTGGATCGATAACATTTGCTAGCGCATTTATAGCCTTTACCACTAAATATGTGAGGATTTGTGCCTATTTCGTATAGCATACATCTTTTATGCTTGAATCTTTTTGCTATGAGTATGCCGGTGATTTTATTTATTCTAGAACTTGTACTTGTAAATCATTACCAGACCGCAGTGAGATCACATTCGTGTGATATAAGTGTATTCGTGTGACACAGAGGCACCTTAGGAATTAAACCAAATGGCCTTCATTTTACATCTAACGAGGACGGCTGCGAGCCTCCGCGTTGCGGCGGGGCAGTGATCTTGCAGCAAATTTCCGCATTTGGTTGCTTCATAAATGAAGCGTTTGGTTTATCAAAAACTGTAGTGATACCACTGTACATCATTTATATAAAACCATGCATAACTAAACACCTAACTGAGTGCAGGCCCATACCTTATTTTTGAAAACTTGAACTACAATTAGGTAACACAAATTAAAATAGTAAAACGGGTCATTTTTTCCCTTTGTCATAGATAATCGGTCCATCAATTTTGATTAAGAAACAGTATTATTACACTAATAACATAGAGACTGCTTTAAAAACTGAATATAGAATTTATGTGACTTTCAAGTTTCACCCGTTTCGACCAATCTGACATGTTCCCCTATTAGGTATAAATTTTATGGGTCAAAAATTGGCACTTATGGCCACAATTACCTGCTGCAGAAGTTCGCGCTGAGTGATTGCTTCTTGCAGCTCTCTATTTAGTTTCCTCTTAAGTTCCGTCATTTCTACTTTGAGTTGACTTGAATGACCTTTATGAGTATCAGCTTCCTCTTCTATAGGTAGGTACTCCTGCCTACTTTTTGACACTCTTTGTCTTTCCTTCTTCAGGGACTTAGTTACTTATGTTTGCTCAGATCTGAAACTTGATATCTGCAACAGAATGTGACTGTAACCTAGTGACATTTATGAAAGTAAGCAATTAAGGATATGACAACAAAAGCACATGAGCATCAAGAACATTTATTCGGGATATGTTTGGGATAACCGTTCATTAACAGAATGGTCTCTTTCCTCTGCAGCTTCAGCTTTAGCCTCTGCATCCTGCAAATTGAGCTATCTGAGAAAACTATGATATAAATCAGGGCTTTTTTATAGAATAACAATGAACTTTTTCATTTGGCCTGTTTTGGTCATTTTGTAACCCATATTCGTAACATTTATGTTTTTTGTATTACACACAACAACTGCGTAGCTATACTGTCATATTATGCTAACCTGTACAGAAAAGTCATCTGTTTCTGGAATATTTGGATTGAAGTAGTAGTAGGTTGCAGGGCTGCTTGAAAGCTGCAACCCTGTAGATCGTACAACACATTAAAAATTTTATTTTGTACCCTTTTTTCGTGTTTGTTTATACTCATAAAGTTACCTCCTTATGTCTAAACCCAACATGAACTAACAGCCATTATCGTTGGTTTCGCAGCGTCTTCGTATGCGTCAGTTTTGAAGTTCTTGGCTTTTTCATTCCATAGCGTGAATGTGACTATATTGCCTCTGCATTTGGAAACAGAGTGTTATTTGTTTATTGTTATAAGTTACATATATCTGGCATGTGATAATAAGACTTACTCCAGGTCTCGAAGCATTATATCTCTCCACGCTATCTTCTCTCGGTCTGCGTTTGCAACATCGTGTACGTCTCCAACGTCTATGACACATCCGATATAATCTGTAAATGGAAAATATGCAGTTAAAACGGAAAACATGTATGTATCAGTAATGTTAGCGACATGTACTTGTTTATATCACGTCGTCATTATCTGCACGTGTAGCCAGTTCATTGTACGCAACGAAGCTAAAATGGTGCGCCGGGAAGCTGGTTTCGAAAAATGTTTGCGCGTCAGAAAGGTTTCCTAGTATCAATGTAAGGCGATTGGGAAGTGTTTGCATCCATGTTTTCGTCTCCATTAACTCAAAACCGGTTATTGTGTATGTACCATTTATCTGGAGTATATTATCGAAACGGATTCTGTTAGGATTTTCTGCGTTTGCTTGTATTGCCCCACCCTATAAGATGTTGTGTCAGTGCAACGAATTATTTTAAGTATGCACGTATACATTGTAATGTTTGGTGTATCGATGTCGTACCTGTTGGTCTAGTAGTATCAAGAAAAGTGTTGAATGCCTCGCCCCTATGACGGGTGTGATTGTCCACTTACGGTACACCTTTACGTGTATGGCTTTTCCAATGTGTGATGGTTTGATATCTGGAAAATGCAAAACCAAAGAATAAGAGCCTGCAACAATAGGCAGTAAATATTCAACATACATCCAAAAGTTACGGTTTCATTTGTTTGAAAAGAGTATGAATACATAAAAAATTATGTTGTATTTGTTTCAGACAAATTGATTGGAGTAAGGATTGTATTATAATAAATGTATGTCAGCAAATACATCACGAACAAACATCAGGGAACACTAAAATAAAATAAGACTTTCATTATGTTTATTAGAATACTTACGGTTGTGTTCTGGATCATAACTTGGAATGTCGAAGGGATTAAGTGTGGTTTCAAAGGCGATAAGTAAATATGAACATTGTAAACTGCCGAGTGTGTACGCGACTTACGTCGATGGGTGCTTGTAGATGGTTCGGAATGGTTACTGAAGTTAGAATCTTGGGCCGCCGGCGTAACAGTAGCACCGGTTTGAGCTGCAACAACAACAAAGAACCATGAATTAGCACCGCCAACTATAACGAATACCTGAGAGTTAAACAAAATAATAACGGCTTATGACACACATAACGGCCACAAATTCAATAAGAAAACCTTACCAGAAAGTGCACCAGCTGTCGTCGGTGTTTGTTCATTCGTAGAACACGACGGCATAGTACTAAGTCCACTGAAGGTGGATGAAGAGACGCCAAACCCACATTAGGTACAGTACTAACAGACCCACCATCTTCCAACATACGTTCCCCATCAGCTCTACGGATAGCTCTACTCTTGGTTTTCATAACTAAACAAACAACATACACATCAGCAAAAGACAGAAGAAAATAGCAAAAGCACACACTACAGGCACGCATGACGACACATATCCCAGAAACCATAAACCTAAAAATATCAATTAAAAAAACAACGGATGCAGATATAAAACAAAACAGAACGTTAAAACACAAAGACCGTAGGACCTTATTCTATCAGTGATATCACGCCGTTGCACCAAAAAAGACAGAAGTTGGAAGACGTAAGGTCGGCAGCTCCAGAACAACTCCAACAAGAAGATAAGAATGAAGATACATATGTTTGGTACGTGTCTATGGTAATTTTGGTAATGGACCAAAATGGGTAATTTTGCTCACATCAAAACTTGTTGGGTGGTCATTGAACCCAAACCACATTTCTTTAACTCTTGTATAACATTTCCTCATAGATCAATTTATATAAAATAGATTATCAATATGATAGTAGAATATAAATCATATAACAATTAGCAAGAACATTACTCCTACTCCTTCACATACAAAAGTTACCTATTAATGCAAATCTTTTTGGAAATACGCTACTCATTTAGTAGGACTCGATCTTCTTATGGAACTCTAGTGCACTACGCATAACATAGTTGTGGTCTCCTGCAAGATAAATCTGCACCAAAAAGTGGAACAATAATGATATAATTTGTTTAATAACCATGAAAGAAATACTCAGTTAACAACTCAACAACAATGCCTTCTATTCAGAAACATGTCTTCTAAATATTAATCTATATATTAAGCATTTGTTGATGAAAAAAAGGCCCAAATCTACCACAAAAAATTGAAAATCTAATTAAATCAAACCTCATCTTGACCATCACTAATCGTTAATCAATGGTTACCGCAACGGCTTCAACCTTCTCTTCATCTACCAAATTTATGGTCGAAATCTTCTCTAGAATTGTTTTGTGTGGTTTTGTGCAGTGGTTCGATTAATAAGAAGAAGGGATGAAGACACCTGGAATGTAAAGAAGCTTCAGGATATAACAAACTGCCTTTTGAATCTTAACGGAAAAAAAATGTAACGGGCTAAAACCACGGGCTGGACAAACCAAACGGGCTAGGCCATGAATGTGAGGGTGAGGGTGACGTAAGCTGACGTCATTTGACGCTATATTTTATATATATATATATATATATATATATATTATATATATATATATATATATATATATATATATATATATATATATATATATATATATATATAATGATATATTAGCTAGCCACATCGGTTAGTTAACCTCCCCTATGGACCCATTTATTGCGCACATCTTTAGCGCTAGATACCCTTAGTACACCCTCCGAGCCATTCTTTTCTTTTGCTATATCCAGAAAAATACAAAAATATTTTACACTTTAAACCTTAGCCTAACCCTTTGTCAAATTCTAAACGGTTGGTTGCTAGTTGCTTGGTTGTTGGATTGTTTTTGATGATTATTAGTTAGCCACACTTTGTCATTCGTGTGTGCCATTTCGACAAAGATGAAGATTGATCACCTTTATGTTTTGTATTTTTGTGGTGTGCTTATGCAAAGTGTGGGGGAGATGTGATGTACAAAGGAGAAAGGTTGAAAAAAAAATGTGTAAAAAAAAAAAAAAAAAAAAAAAAAAAAAAAAAAAAAAAAAAAAAAAGTCATCGAAGAAAAGAAAGAAAAAAAAATATGTGATGACAATTATAGCCAATGTGCTAAATATGAAGAATATTATTATGGCAAATCGATGTATCGATATGTGAAAGTTCGAAGAAGAGAAGATTGTAACTATAATCATTTACGGGATTGTGGTTTGTTCGTAACTAGCAACATGGGACTTAGACTTAACTTTATTTTTCTTTTAAAATCAATTTCATAAATATTCCCATGCTTTATCCCTACCTTTTTGGCTTCATGAAGATATCAAATGTGCGAATATTCTAGTGACCATCCGGTTTTTGAGTGATCGAATAACGAGCCAGCGATCTAAGGTATATTACTTTAGTGACCATCCGTTGTTTGAGTAAATCAAGAATTCACGCTAGCGATCTATTATGTTTTTGCATGAGATATTTGAACATAAGCCTGATATTACCATAAGCCTGATATTACCCTTAAGCCTTACATTACAACCCGAATAAAAGTCCTCTTTAGATGTTTACACTTGGTACTTACGCCACGTCGGTGGAGTTTTGTTTCTTGTACAAGCCTTTGGTAATAAACGGATCATGACTGAGCAATGAGTGTGATTTTCTTATATACTCCATCACCAAAAATATATGAGTGTTGAGTGAATTATACTTTCATTCCTTTTCGTGAGGTGCTTAGCCATGTTATCAAGCGAGAGAATCAATAGGGTATTGTCAAACATCTCGGTTTTTCACCACTAAAGCTTAAAACGATGAATCGTATCTCGTACTTGTACTTGGTAGATTTGCATCATATTTTTGATAATCATTTTTCATACACCATGTGGGATATATTTTTCTTAATTTCTAGATTTGCTTGAGGGCAAGCAAAACCTTAAGTGTGGGGGAGTGTGCGCTCAATTTTCGCCTATTTATAAAAAAACTAAAAAGATTTTTCGATATTTTCAAAATTTTTCATAAATTTAAAAATTTTTCTTTCCTTAGATTTGCTTGAGGGCAAGCAAAGTTTAAGTGTGGGGGATTTGATAACGCTCATTTTGTACATATTTTAGTCGCGTTATTCGTATGTTTGTGCATATTATTTGGTTGTATTTGTGAACATTTTGCGCTTAAAAGGTATAAAAGACGTATTCAGGTTCAAGTACAACTATGTCGAAGGAAATAACGAAAAGACGAAGAAATGTCGACAAATCAAGAGTATGTGCACGAACAGAAGTTTTCCGTTCAAGATAAATCTTCACGCTATGATTATTTCCAAGTTCAAGTAAAAGATTATGAAGTTATTCAATGAAAGAAGGAGTCAAGATTTAGTGCCAAAGATGATTGTTAAAGATGGAGTTTATTGCCAACCCAAGGTTGAAATACACATGCAAACCAATTTCTAACCTAAGGTTGATGCTGAGTCATAGGTTCATACCTCTACCTGAAGTTGGGCAGTCATTCGGCCGCGGGTTGAAGTCCAAACCGTGGGTTGAGAGTGATTTTGGTGGTCAAAAACTTCCCAGCCGCCAAGGTTGAGATCCCAACCGCAGGTTGCTGCACTAAAAGTCCTCCAAAGTTGCATTTAAGTGAGGAATTAAGTGCCATTAACACCATGGCCGACCATATACTCTTCATTAATCATTTTTACTGCACTTTTATGACACTTGGAGGCCAAGTTCACATCCCTCTCACCCACAAGCATATATACAACCCTTGTGCAAGAGTTTTGGATATGAATTTACAACATAACATCACCACTCACCATTTATCCCCTCTTACATCATAAGGACAGGATATCTCTTCAATATTATCAATCCCAAAAGACCAAGGAACCTCTACCAATTCAAGAAGAAGTGCTCAAGTGCTAGAGAAAGTGTTTGGACATAATTTTCGGGTTGGTTAGAAGCTTGTAGTTGATTGGAGGCCCAAGGATTGCTATAAGTCCTTTCCATTACCAATTGTAATCTTACTTTGGTAATTCACTTTTATATTTCAAGATGTTTGTTGGTTTCATGATTATTGCTACATTGGATTTTGTTGAAAACAATATGGAGTAATTTATTTATTACACTTGTTTGGATGATGTTATTGATATGAGGATTGCTTGTGTTAAATTATGGTTTTGATCAATTTCATGCTTAGTTAAAGAACCAAGTGTGCTTGACTTTTTGTGACATTTTCCTATCAAGTTTAATTAGTTGTTGGTGATTTCATAGGTCGAAAGGGTTATTATCAACCAACTAGTTATAATCATTTTGTCTATGGATGATTATCTATTGTATTGACCATTTCATTAGTAACTTGATTTTGCAAAGAAACTTGGATATAATTGTTGATAAGTTTGTGAAACTACCGCGAATCAAACTTGTTATATAAAATTAGTCTTGAATTAGTTGATTATGCTTTATGCTTGATTTCATTGTTTTATGATCTTTCGCGAGGGTTATATACTTTAAATCATAGATTGGAATTTCTCACCATCATATTCTAATATTTGTAATCAACTTGTCAAACCATCCTCATATTAAACAATCCAAATATCCTAAACTAATCCAAACAAGTGTTGTCTCTTATATTATTGAATTTACATCATTATCATCTTCGTATTATTTGCTACTTATATGTTTAGATGCCTCATAGTATTTTGGACCGTGACAACCAATATACTTTTAGCACATGTTTGTTACACTAGATTCTTCATCTCGAAAACACTCAAATCTCTTGGGACGACCTTGACTTACCATTCCCTAACTATACATGATAAGGGTATACTTGCCCGAATGTGTTCCTAGTTTACCGGTAATTCTTGTTTATAAATTTAAAACCCGGTGCTACATGCATCAAACACCTACTTTAGGTTTTCTAAGACCATTTGGGTGTCATGTAACTATTCTAAATACCTTAGACCATCTAGGCAAATTTGATGGCAAATCTGATGAAGGTTTCTTGGTTGGGTACTCACTAAATAGCAAAGCCTTTAGGGTATACAACACAAGAACAAGGAAAGTAGAGGAAAACCTGCATGTTCAGTTTCTAGAAAATAAATCTAATGTTGCAGGTGAAGGTCCAAAATGGCTATTTGACCTTGATACTCTAACCCAATCAATGAACTATGTGCTAGTTGTTGCAGAAACTTTTTCTAATGAATTTGTAGGTTCAGAAGAGGATGTTGCAACAAATGAAGCAAACTTGGGAAAGGAAAAAGGTCAAGATCATATACTGATGCCAATATGGAACAGTGTGGATTCATCTTCAAAGAATGGTGAGCCTTCTACTGATGAAGACAAAGAAGGTTTTGAAGATGGAAACAATGAGGATGGAGCTGAAGAACATGAGAATCAAGAAAATAGTACAAATGAAGATTGTACTGCTGAGCCCCAAGTTAGTACTACTGGGCAATATGTTCATACTGCTGGCCCATCAGATACTTACACTATTGATTTCTCAGAAAATGATGTGAATATCAACAACATGCCACTCACCTATTAAGTTCCAACATATCCACACACAAGAATACACAAAGATCACTCCCTAGACAATGTGATTGGAGACATACAGTCTGGTGTGAAGACAAGAAGACAGACCATGACTTCAGATCAACAAGGCTTTCTTAGTGCTGTTTATGAAGAAAAGAAGCATGAAGATGCCAACTCATGTCTATTTGTATGCTTCCTTTCACAATCTGAGCCCAAAAATGTCCTTAAAGCCTTAGAAAACTCAAGTTGGGTAAAAGTCATGCAAGAGGAGCTTCTCCAATTCAAGATTCAGAAGGTTTGGGTACTAGTGGATTTACCCAAGGGTATAAGGGTAATTGGAACTAAATGGATTTTCAGAAACAAGAGAGTTGAAAGGGGGATAGTGATCAGAAACAAGGCAAGGCTTGTAGCCCAAGGATATACACAAGAAGAAGGGATAGATTATGAAGAGGTTTTTGCACCTGTAGCTAGGATTGAAGCCATAAGATTGTTCTTAGCTTATGCTTCTTTCATGGGCTTTACTGTTTACCAGATGGATGTCAAGAGTTCCTTTCTCGATGGTACTATTAAAGAGGACGTGTATGTCTCTCAACCTCCAGGTTTTGTAGATCCAGAACATCCTGACAAGGTGTACAAGGTGGTGAAAGCTCTTTATGGATTGCACCAAGCTCCAAGGGCCTGGTATGAAACATTAGCTTCTTATTTGTTGGAGGATGGTTTCCAAAGGGGTAAGATTGATCAGACTTTTTTCATCAAGAAAAACAAGGGGGATATCTTGCTGGTACAGGTTTATGTGGATGATATTATATTTGGATCTACAAAGAAGGAGATGTGCTTAGAATTTGAGAAACTTATGCATGATAAGTTTCAGATGAGTTCCATGGGGGAGCTTACTTTCTTTTTGGGGTTGCAAGTGAAGCAATCAACTGAAGGCATATTTATCAGCCAGGATAAATATGTGACTGAGATACTATGGAAATTTCAATTTACTGATGCTAAAGTGGCAAGCACACCTGTTGATCTAGAGAAACCTTTGATTAAAGATGCTGATGGAGAAAGTGTTGATGTACACACCTATAGATCAATGATAAGGTCCTTGATGTATCTTACTTCATCAAGACCAGATATCATGTTTGCTGTGTGTACCTGTGCAAGGTTTCAAGTCAATCCCAAGGCTTCTCATTTAACTGATGTCAAGAGGATCTTTATGTACCTTAAGGGTCAACCTAAGTTTGGTCTGTGGTATCCTAGGGAATCACCTTTTGATTTGGTGGCATATTCAGACAGTGATTATGTTGGTACTAGCCTGGATAGGAAATCAACAACGGGTGGTTGTCAGTTCCTTGGTTGCAGACTTATATCATGACAATGCAAGAAGCAGACAATTGTGGCAACTTCTACAACTAAAGCTGAGTATGTAGCTGCTGCAAGTTGCTATGGTCAAGTTCTTTGGATTCAAAATGAACTGCTTAACTATGGGTATAATTTTATGAATACCATGATATATATTGACAATAGCAGTACAATATGCATTATTAAAAATCCAGTGCAACATTCTAAAACAAAACACATAGAAATTAGGCATCATTTTATAAGAGACTGCAATGAGAAAAAGTTAGTTCAAGTTGTTAAAATTGATACTGATCAAAACTTTGCAGATCTTCTCACTAAAGCTTTTGATGTTTGAAGGTTTCAATACTTAGTAGCCAGTATTGGAATGTTTAATCCTTAAAAATTTTAAATCTGTGTGTTTTTGTACATTAAATTGGATTTGTACTGCTAGGCTTGTCAATAGGTACTGTTATGTATAGTTTGTACTGCCAGTACAAATTAGGTCTGTTTGTTAGAACTGTTAGTCATATGATTATACTGCTATGAAGCAAATGCTTTGTCATTTGTTTTCCTGGTTTTGGACTAACAACTGCAGGTATGGATCGTTTGGGCACAAAGGATTTACTAGTGCATTGTGTGAGCAGCAAATGGAGGAATGGTTGCTGACATAATAGATTGATGATGGACTGAATTTGGGCATCTTATTATGATGTTTTGCATTGGAATTTCTTTCTTGAAATCTTATTATGATGTTATGAATTTCTTTCTTGAAATCTTATTATGATGTTTTGCATTGGAATTGATGGCATAGTTAGTTAGACAGTAACTCACCTAACTCACTCTCTACCATTTTATACTTCTAGTATAATGTGTTAGTCCAAGGACATCTGGTAGAGAGAACAGCGAGCAAACGTGAATCTAACACATTTGTGTTAGAGGCAACACCTGCCACGAGCTGGAAACCCTGTCAAGAAAGCTCTTTGAATGAGTTTATTTGATCACAGGCAGTTATTTATAACTGAAATCATTGGTTCTCATACAACCAGAGGTTGCATTAAACTGAAATTCTGATTAAGTGTCTGTCTTTACACTTAATCCCTTCAAAATGGTTGTAAGCAGTATTGTTTTTAATCAAAATTGAGTTAATACTGCTAAGTCAAAATTTTTCCAAAAAGTTAGTACTGCCAGGCCAAAAGTTAGTACTGGTAGGCTTAAGTTTGTACTGCTGGATAACCGTTAGTACTGGTGTGAAATAACAATTTTTTAAAAATAGCCGTTGGGAGTTTGTTGAGATTTTTACTGATCAATATCTTATCTTAAGGGTTTCCTTTTTGGATATTTTTACTTTTAATCTATTATATTCACCTTTCTTCAATCAAAAGTTATCTTTTAATTGAAGTCGGTCCAATAGAAACCCTCATAAGTCTTTCATAATATCTCAATTCACTTTCTTCCATCTACTTTCTAACCTAAATTACTTCAATCCCAGCAGTCAAATCCCACTTTTACTGACAAATAATGGAATCTCTATCTTTTGTTGATAAGCACAACATGGTCGCTGATGAGGCGAAAAGTGTACCGCTTTTAAGGGGTCATTTAAGCCCGAAATCGTATTTATTTGATCAAATATTGCCCTAAATCGTTCCTTTTGTCATTTTAGGTACTTTTGAGGAGAAATCTGGAAAAGGAGGCATTTTGGACGTTTTTGGAGCATAAAAGTGAAGAAAACGGCAAAGTCTCAAAATTGTGCTGAAAGTCACCTTTGACGGCGTCAAAATTAACTCCAGACGGCGTCATGCTTTGGCAAGAAAAGTTGGATGTGAAATTTACTCATGACGGGCCAGTGAGTTTGCATGAGAATTCTGACGGCGTCACGCTTTAACTAAATCAAGGGCGTCACGGCTTAAATCATAAGGGGACGGCGTCACGTTATAGGTCCGACGGCGTCAAGCCTTGATAAGCCAGAATGGATTTTTGAAGAGCTAAAGAGGGACGGCGTCAAGAAGGTCACCCGGGAACCCTAAAAGCGGCGAGGTGACGGCGTCACAATGCATAAGGTGACGCCGTCAGATGTCAAAGTCTATATATAGTTTTCTAATTTTTTGTCATTAAGGGAGAGCTTAGTGTGTGGAATTTTGGGATAAAACCCTAAGACGATTTTAGCTACTTTTTCAGGGCTTCTTGCCTTGAGATCTTCCATGTTTCATTGAAAGATAAGTTATCAATTAATCATTCAATATGTCTATGTGTTGTTTGATTCTATCTTATGCTTGTCTTTTGTTTAACATGTTAGGCTAATTTTATCTTGTGTTTGCTTAGATCTAATGAAACCTAGCTATTGATTATTGGTTGTTAGTGTGTTGTTAGTTGTATTGGATGATTGTTTATCTATGTTAGGCTTAAGAAAACTGGCTAACTTCCTATTCGGTAACTTGCTTGAACGTCTTAAGAAACATGAACCAAACGCGTACTAAAGGTTTTTATGGTTGTATTTAATGCACAAGCGAATTCTAGTGATCCCATGTTAGGAGCTTCCTAGCCGGCTCGACATAGGAGTGAAGTAGGAGCTTGTAGAGTTTGGGGAAGTAAGTACGCCACCCCACGAATGGTATTAAGGAATACACCCGTCATCCACGCGACTAATACACACTAATTAACCGGTAAAAGATAGTTAGGGAGTAAGGAAATCTAAGTAAACACATTTCTCCACACATAAGTTTCTCACCACTTTTCATTTTTGTTATTTTATTTTATTTGCATTTGTAGTAATTTGGGTTAGTTGACTAGCAACTAATTCCGCCCACTCCTTCAAAACCCGAGATTTTACTTGCTTTCATAAAAATATAAAAACATAAAAAGAATCTTCCTCAACCCTTAGACCTAATTAGAGTAGCCTTTCATACCTAACGAACACTATTCCCTGTGGAGAACGATCAATCCCCCGTACTTACCACTACACTATACTACATCGGTCAGGTACACTGCCTGGTGGGGTTGTAAGCCTCTTGAGATCCCTTGAGAGGTAAAACCTGTTGTAAGGTTGCAAAACCCACGCATCAAGTTTTTGGCGCCGCTGCCGGGGAATAGTTATTGTTTAGGTTGAATTTTTATTTCTATTAGGTCTACTCACTAGATTCCTTTCTAGTGAGATTTTTATTTTATTTTTCTAGGTTTTCTTTAGTCTATCTATTTTCTTCGTGTCTTTGTTCGTAACCATTACCGTCCGACATCATGGAAGATGGTAATATCCTTAACCCCCACAACCCACCACCACCTCCTAGAACCCGCACTTTAGGAGGATATTCCCTAAGTTTGGATGATGACCCCCCTAATCTTAGAATCACTAGGAGCCGAAGCTCGATAAAGACTCTTGCCACACCCTATGCTGAACCCGAAAGGGAAATGCATAAATTAAGGCGACTCCACCAAGCGGCTGAACCATCCACGATCAATTTTGATGATGCCCTCTCCGAGGAAGAATCCAGTCATCATTCTACACCTCCTAGCCCTCAACCCAATTACGATATGGAAGTTCCCGAAATCCCAATCCCCAAATGTCTCAAGGACTACTCTTCTCCCACCCCTCGTGGTTTTTCCAATGCTATCGTTTTTCCAAATGAACACACGGATGGGGTCTTGCGTGCAACTGATATTTGGCTGGTCCAAAGTGTATGCAAGTTTCACGGATTGAAAACTGAAGATCCAATCCAACACATCAAGGACTTCCTGAAAATAGTGGATACCCTCCACACGGACGGAGCCACTAGAGATACCTCCCGGTTGCGATTCTTTCCCCTCACCCTTCATGAAAGAGCCGGAGACTGGTATAACCAACTTCCTTCCGAATCCATCTTCACATGGGAACAGCTTATCTCAAAATTCTATGAGAAATTCTTTCCCATAGGAAGAACTTCAAAGTTGAGAGACGAAATCCTCCGCTTCCATGTTGGACCAGCAGAACCTATTCACAAGTCTTGGGTTAGATTCAAGGATCTAATTAGACAGGTCCCTCATCATGGCATTGAACTCTGGCTTCTTGTCCAAATCTTTTATGACAGTGTCTCCAAAAATGACCAATTGGGCATTAATAATTCATCAAAAGGAAAAATAGCCAAATTAAGCGTTGAGGAAGGATGGAATAGAATTGAGGAATACGCGAATGATCAAGACGATACCTGGGATGAACCCGATTCGATCATGAGCGTTTCCAAGATCATGAAAGAGCCTCCTTTTGCTAGCCGGGTGAGTAGATTGAATGATCAGGTATCTTATCTAGACAAATCGCAACCAACTAAGCGGTTATCAAACCCATACTTGATCTGTGATCAATGTGGTGGCCCGCATGAAGTAGAGGAATGCGAGGATGGTACCACCACCGAACAAGCATGCTTGTCAAGCCACGACATCTTCGATGATCCTTCGCTCTTAACTTTCTACCAAAACAATGATTTCACCCCCTGGGGAAATCTTGTGAGAGAAGGGGGAGGAGGAGAATATCCTGACTACAAGGTTAGGAGCACTTTTGAGGATGATCTTGGGCACTTCACGTTTGAGAAGAATCTGCAACTAAATGGTCTCGACAACCTCGTCACTAGCCAACAAAACGACGTGAAGGCCAAATTCGCAGAACTCAACGCCATTCTCGACGGCCTTGGCGAACCACAAAGAGATCCTTTACTCGCCATCACCACTCGTGCTGGAACAACTACTAAGGATCCACCCTACCCAGCTCAACCATCTAACGCCATGGAACCCAACACCCCTCATGAGGAGAACGATAATGTGAACGACGAAAATCCCGAGCAAACCCCTCCGGTAACTCCATCCTCACCTACTCCTGCCAAACAGCCCCTTAAAGTCCCATACCCATCTCGCCTCAAGAATCAAAAGGTCGAAAGTGATAATAAAAGATTCTTGTCATATTTAAAGAATTCGGTCGTCACCATACCCCTTCTTGATGCATGTTATCATATGCCCAAATATAGTACATACTTCAAGAGGCTGCTTACCAACAGGAAAGGGCTCGAGGGTCTTGTAACCTTAGGAGAAGAATGTTCTGTGGTGACTCAACGAGGGCTACCAAAGAAGGTGGACGACCCAGGTAGTTTCACCTTGCCCTGTTCAATTGGATCTCTTTCAGTCAAAAATGCCTTAGCCGACTTAGGAGCAAGCATCAATCTTATGCCGCATTCCCTGTTCCGCAAGCTAGGGTATTCTGGGTTGAAACCAACCCGTATGAGCATCCAACTGGCCGATAGATCAGTCAAATACCCCTTAGGAATATGCGAGAATGTGCTGGTTAAGGTAGGGAAGTTTAAATTTCCAGTTGACTTCGTCATCCTAGAAATGGAAGAAGATGATCTTGTGCCCATCATTCTAGGAAGACCCTTCCTTGCAACTTCTCGTGCTGTTATTGATGTTCATGACGGCAAACTAACCTTACGAGTGGGGGCCGATAGCTTAACCTTCGACATCAAGGACACAATGAATCTTTCTCTCGAAGCAGATAATCAACTGTATTTCATTGAAGAAATCGATGAACTATCCGACGAAATTGATAATTGTGTAGATGAACAGGTGGAAGCTGGTTGGTTGCGAGATGAAGCTTTCTTACCCATCTTAGAGGAGGAGAAGGCTATGGATGTGAATGCAGTCTCCTTCTATCCCAGACAAGAAATCGAACAGCTTGAGCTTCGTAAACCCGAGAACAAACTTAAACCTTCCATCATCGAGCCACCCACATTAGAACTCAAGGAACTCCCGAACAACCTTGAATATGCCTTCCTTCATGGAGAAGATCAACTTCCGGTAATCATAAGCTCCTCCTTGAAAAGTGAACAAAAAGATAAACTCTTAGGAGTTCTAAAAAAATATAAAGGGGTTATAGCATGGAGTGTAGCCGACATCAAGGGGATTGACTCTACTTTCTGCACACATAAAATCCTCATGGAGGAAGATTATAAACCCTCCGTGCAGCCTCAAAGGCGAGTAAATCCCAACATAAAGGAAGTTGTAAAGAAGGAAGTCATTAAGCTCCTAGATGCAGGACTAATTTACCCGATTTCAGACAGTCCATGGGTAAGTCCTGTACAGGTTGTACCAAAAAAGGGAGGAATGACGGTGGTGAAGAACGATAAGGATGAGTTAGTACCTCAACGAACAGTAACTGGATGGCGTGTGTGCATCGATTATAGGAAGTTGAATGATGCAACCCGAAAAGATCATTTCCCTCTCCCATTTATCGACCAAATGTTGGAAAGGTTAGCAGGGCATGAGTACTACTGCTTCCTAGATGGGTTCTCAGGGTATTTCCAAATCCCTATCGCTCCTGAGGACCAAGAAAAGACCACGTTTACATGCCCTTATGGCACCTTCGCCTACAAGCGAATGCCCTTTGGACTATGTAACGCCCCCGCCACTTTCCAGCGCTGCATGACGGCAATCTTCCATGAGTTAATGGAAGACAGCATGGAGGTCTTTATGGATGATTTTTCAGTCTTTGGGAACTCTTTTGATCGCTGTCTTGCTAACCTAGAGAAAATGCTCAAACGTTGTGAGGAGACCAACTTAGTACTAAACTGGGAAAAGTGCCACTTTATGGTAAAAGAAGGGATTGTGCTGGGGCACAAAATCTCAGGAAGTGGGATCGAAGTAGACCGGGCAAAAATTGAAGCTATATCTAAACTTCCCTATCCAACAACTGTCAAGGCAATCCGTAGTTTTTTGGGTCATGCTGGCTTCTATAGGAGATTCATTAAGGATTTCTCAAAGGTAGCCAAACCGATGACTCAGTTACTCATGAAGGATGCCCCGTTCGACTTCTCTCAAGAGTGCAAGGACGCATTCGATCTATTGAAGCAGGAACTTACCCAAGCTCCAATTATGGTTACCCCTAACTGGGAGTTACCCTTTGAAATCATGTGCGATGCTAGTGATTATGCTGTTGGAGCAGTATTAGGCCAAAGGCTTAACAAACACTTTCAGCCAATATACTACGCTAGCAAAACCATGAATCCTGCTCAAGAAAACTACACTACCACTGAAAAGGAATTACTAGCCGTGGTATTCGCTTTTGATAAATTTCGCCAGTATCTTGTCCTTTCTAAAACGGTTGTTTTTACGGATCATTCAGCTATTCGATATCTTTTCGCTAAACAGGATGCTAAACCACGGTTACTTCGTTGGATCCTATTATTGCAAGAGTTCGATGTTGAAATTCGTGATAAGAAAGGAGCAGAGAATCTTGCGGCTGATCATCTCTCTCGTCTCGAAAACCCCAGCCTCGCTGAATCTGACAAGAGTGAGATTCGGGAAACATTTCCTGAAGAGCAGCTCATGTTAATAAATGATTCTGAACCTTGGTATGCGGATTATGCTAACTACCTGGCAAGTAGAGTAATCCCTGAGCATATGAGCAGGCATGAAAAAAAGAGGTTCTTTAATCAATTAAAGTACTACTTTTGGGATGAACCCTTCTTATTTCGAAGATGTCCAGATCAGGTAATCAGGCGTTGTGTTTCGGAAAGAGAGGCTGTCAGAATTATGAAAGAATGTCATGCGGGTCCATCAGGAGGACATCACGGAATAAGCACTACTGCACGAAAGGTCTTCGACGCGGGATTCTATTGGCCTACAATATTTCGTGATGTGAAGGGAATGATACAAACGTGTGACGCATGTCAAAGAGCTGGGAATATCTCTAGGAGGGATGAAGCCCCACAGAATTATATACAAGTTTGTGAGGTTTTTGATGTCTGGGGAATTGATTTCATGGGACCATTCCCATCTTCTGGAGGGAATGAATACATCTTGGTGGCCATTGATTATGTTTCGAAATGGGTGGAAGCACAAGCCCTTAGGACTAACGACGCTAGGGTAGTCATTCATTTCTTAAAGAAATTGTTCGCTAGGTTCGGAATTCCGAAGGCTCTTATTAGTGACAGGGGAACCCATTTTTGCAATTCACAAATGGAGAAAGTCATGAAAAGATATGGAGTCTCTCACCGATTCTCCACCGCTTACCATCCTCAAACCAACGGTCAAGTCGAAAACACTAATAGAGCCATAAAAAGAATATTAGAGAAAACAGTTAATCAAAACAGAAGAGATTGGTCTTTTAAGCTCGATGAGGCTTTGTGGGCATTTCGAACCGCCTATAAGACGCCAATCGGGACAACCCCGTTCCGTATGGTATATGGCAAGGCATGCCACCTCCCAGTAGAACTGGAACACAAAGCATATTGGGCACTTAAGGCTTGTAATTTGGATTATACAGTTGCGGGAACAAATAGATTCTTACAGCTCCAAGAGCTTGATGAGTTGAGATTAGAGGCTTATGAATCTTCCATCACATACAAAGAGAGGGCGAAAAGATGGCATGACCAACGGATTAAGAGACCCAAGGAGTTTTCAGAAGGAGACAAGGTCTTATTATATAATTCTCGCTTAAGGCTATTTCCTGGGAAACTTAAATCTAGATGGTATGGACCTTTTACCGTAAGGAGCTCCTCTAAAACCGGAGCCGTTGTATTAATTGACGACGAGGATAGAGAATTCACTGTGAACATTCAACGAGTCAAGCATTATCAAGAGAATGGTAATGAAATGATCAATGAGGAAGACATTACTTTTGATGAAGAAGTCACGTAATGTACGTGACTTTGAGTCTAGCTACAAGACTCGTTAATAAAGAAAAGCGCTTCTTGGGAGGCAACCCAATCTTTATTTGCTTTATTTGCTTTGTGTGTTTGTTTGTTTGTTTTTATTTGTTTCCGTATGTGTGTTTAATTTTTATTAGTATTGATTCATGTTCAAAACTAATTTGTGAAAATGCTTTATTTTGTTTTTAACTTCGTCTTAACTACATATAAAGGTATTTTGCAAAAGATAAGTGTAAGGGAAATCTAAATCGGTTTATTAGAACACAAATTAACATGAATCGTAATAATAATAAATTAGCATACATATCCGTATTTGTTTGAGTCAAATGCTTGTATCGAGTCATAATGAGGTTTTGCAGGATTTCCAGGAAGTAAGGTAAAGGTTTTTCCAGAAATTTTCCGGAAACTTAAAATGAGAATTTTTGTCAGGTCATTTCTGACGGCGTCAGGGGTTATAACCTGACGGCGTCAGATTTAATTTCCAGAAATTTTTGAAAGTTTTGTTTTCATAAAAAGTTTTTATTAAATCTCTAACTTATAATCTCCAGGAATCTGCAAAGTTATCATTCCACAAGCATTATATCCTTATATATAGATTTTATCCCGCCGATGTTATGCAGGTTTTCGTGTTTGTTTTCTCAGGTTCAACAGGTTATTTTGGACAAGGAAATGTTTTGAATCAAGCTTATGGCGATGCATTAGTCATGGAGCTTCAACATTCTCTTTGGAGGAAGATTTAACCGTGTAATTTCATTATCCAACGAGCGAATCAGGGGAGTATTTGATTTCATTCTTTTACTTTTTCTTTTACATCTTGTTATTTGAACATTAGGGACAATGTTCATCTTAAGTGTAAGGGGAGGGTAAAAGTACGATTTTAGAAAATACAATTGCGCTTGATTTTTGTTTGTTTAATAGTAGATGTGTAATAAAACTGAGAGAAATACTTGTTAAGGTAATTTTAGTGCCAAATTTAAAATTTTTTACAACATATAGGAGTGAAACTTTGATCTTAATGAGCGTCTCACGGATAGGAGTTATATGACTAGCACAAAAACCGTACCACTAAAAAAATTTTCCACCCCCAAATATGTAAGGTTCGCCCCTAGAATTGGTAGGAAAAGCATTTATGCTATGATGTGTGTACCGGTAGCACTTAGATTCTAGAACTTGCGTTAGGACCATTCCGAGGCCACAAGTGAGACTACATTCGTGTAGTTAGATTTACTACATGATAAGAGGCATTAGGATTAACCCATGTTTTACACCTGTGTTTTTGTTATAATTACTTTGGCTACATTGGTCAAGTAATTCTCCCACACCCTTTGCGTTGTACTCATTTTTAGTACACGATACCCCTAGTACACCCCTCAGAGCCTATCTTTTCGTTTCGACCTTTAAGCATTTTACTTAAAGGAAGAATTTGTTACACCCCACTTAAATGTACACCCAAATCGCCTTAGCCTACCTTGTATGCACTCATCTTTAGTGCATTATTGTGACAACATTTGTTTAAACCCCAAGTTAATTATCTAATTGATTACATGGTTGCTAAGTCGAGTCATATCCTTGTACATATTGTTTTGGGACGATTGGGACTCATGGGTAAAGTACTAGTGTAATGGAGTAATGGGGAAGAAACAATCATTTAATTACCGCCATATTGTGTAAATGTTATTAAAAGTCTCCAAGTTTTCAATAGCTTAATCAGCATAAATATTGTAAAGTATGAAGTAAATGTAAGGACAATGCCCCTATGATGTATTATTTTGGATGGTAGGGTAAAAGTGTATGCAAAAAAAAAAAAAAAAAAAAAAAAAAAAAAAAAAAAAAAAAAAAAAAAAAAAAAAAAATCAAGAAAAATACAAAAAAAATGAGAAAAAGAAAAATAGAAAAAACATACGGACTACCATCCCGTTTCATTTTATGTTTATTTTTATGTTTTTGTTATTTTGTTATTTTCTTTCGTTAGCTTAAGATCGAGTCTAGTCTTGGCTTAGCAACATTGTATAGTACATGTAATTGATCAAGATCTTTAACTCGCCACCAGTAAAATATCCCGTATCCAACAAAACCGTGTTTTCCTTTTCCCTACACCTAACGTTATAACCCATTTAAAAGCCCTCTTTGATAGTTTATCTTAGGTGCTTACGCCTAGTGGAGGAGGTTTTCGATCCTTTCCCAAGCCTATGGTAATCTATTTGCTATGACAGGTAGTGAGAGATATTATCCGTTTTCATTTATGAGATTTATTTTGATGACACTTGAGAGATGTGAGTATCTAAATACTACTTGTGAGGTGCTAGTATGTAATCTCCGTGCTTATTATGATTGAAGTGGAACGATTATTTGTTGTAATTACTTTTATGTTTGCATTAAATGACCCCTAACTTGTATTTTGATTAGAATAAAAGCGCATTTGCTTGAGGACAAGCAAATCTCAAGTGTAAGGGTATTTGATGAGGCGAAAAGTGTACCGCTTTTAAGGGGTCATTTAAGCCCGAAATCGTATTTATTTGATCAAATATTGCCCTAAATCGTTCCTTTTGTCATTTTAGGTACTTTTGAGGAGAAATCTGGAAAAGGAGGCATTTTGGACGTTTTTGGAGCATAAAAGTGAAGAAAACGGCAAAGTCTCAAAATTGTGCTGAAAGTCACCTTTGACGGCGTCAAAATTAACTCCAGACGGCGTCATGCTTTGGCAAGAAAAGTTGGATGTGAAATTTACTCATGACGGGCCAGTGAGTTTGCATGAGAATTCTGACGGCGTCACGCTTTAACTAAATCAAGGGCGTCACGGCTTAAATCATAAGGGGACGGCGTCACGTTATAGGTCCGACGGCGTCAAGCCTTGATAAGCCAGAATGGATTTTTGAAGAGCTAAAGAGGGACGGCGTCAAGAAGGTCACCCGGGAACCCTAAAAGCGGCGAGGTGACGGCGTCACAATGCATAAGGTGACGCCGTCAGATGTCAAAGTCTATATATAGTTTTCTAATTTTTTGTCATTAAGGGAGAGCTTAGTGTGTGGAATTTTGGGATAAAACCCTAAGACGATTTTAGCTACTTTTTCAGGGCTTCTTGCCTTGAGATCTTCCATGTTTCATTGAAAGATAAGTTATCAATTAATCATTCAATATGTCTATGTGTTGTTTGATTCTATCTTATGCTTGTCTTTTGTTTAACATGTTAGGCTAATTTTATCTTGTGTTTGCTTAGATCTAATGAAACCTAGCTATTGATTATTGGTTGTTAGTGTGTTGTTAGTTGTATTGGATGATTGTTTATCTATGTTAGGCTTAAGAAAACTGGCTAACTTCCTATTCGGTAACTTGCTTGAACGTCTTAAGAAACATGAACCAAACGCGTACTAAAGGTTTTTATGGTTGTATTTAATGCACAAGCGAATTCTAGTGATCCCATGTTAGGAGCTTCCTAGCCGGCTCGACATAGGAGTGAAGTAGGAGCTTGTAGAGTTTGGGGAAGTAAGTACGCCACCCCACGAATGGTATTAAGGAATACACCCGTCATCCACGCGACTAATACACACTAATTAACCGGTAAAAGATAGTTAGGGAGTAAGGAAATCTAAGTAAACACATTTCTCCACACATAAGTTTCTCACCACTTTTCATTTTTGTTATTTTATTTTATTTGCATTTGTAGTAATTTGGGTTAGTTGACTAGCAACTAATTCCGCCCACTCCTTCAAAACCCGAGATTTTACTTGCTTTCATAAAAATATAAAAACATAAAAAGAATCTTCCTCAACCCTTAGACCTAATTAGAGTAGCCTTTCATACCTAACGAACACTATTCCCTGTGGAGAACGATCAATCCCCCGTACTTACCACTACACTATACTACATCGGTCAGGTACACTGCCTGGTGGGGTTGTAAGCCTCTTGAGATCCCTTGAGAGGTAAAACCTGTTGTAAGGTTGCAAAACCCACGCATCAGTCGCATATTTGGAAAAAGCAGAGGAGGATACCCAAGTCCATCAGATAGTGGACTTTTTAAATGCTTCACATATAAGGTATTCCTTGACTCTTAATCCCACTATCTATGTCTCCCAAATCAAAGAGTTTTGGCAGACTGCTACTGTTAGAACATTTGACAATGGAGACAAAGAATTAAATGCAACAGTAGATGGCAAAACCATCACTCTTACTGAATCATCACTCAGGAGGCATCTCCACCTGAATGATGACAACAGTATTAGTGTTATGCCAAATACTGAAATTTTTGAAACTTTAACCAGAATGGGGTACAACATCCAATCACAATCTTTAACTTTTCAAAAAGGTTGTTTTGCCCCACAATGGAGGTTTTTGATTCACACCATCCTTCACTGTCTTAGTCCTAAGAAAACCTCATGCTCTCATATGCTTAGCTACTAATAGGACTTTCAACTTTTCAAAACTTATCTTTGAAGGAATGGTGAAAAATTTTGATAGCAAATCAAAGTTTTTGATGTATCCCAGGTTCATTCAAGCTATTTTGAACATGAGGAAACATCAGCTTCTTCCTCACCAAAATGTTTATCCAACACCCAAACTTACCCAAAAACTTTTTAGTAATATGAGGATGGCCTCAAAAGGGTACAGTGGGGAAAAAGTTCATTTATTTGATACAATGATACAGGTACAGGGTGAAGGGTCAACAGCCCCAGTTGACTTCCAACACACACCCACAAGCTCAGAATACTCAGCCTCACAACCCACCTCATCACCTGATAGGTCTTTATCCAGAGAGGGCTCTGATGTACCTCAGCACAGAGTTCCTACCCCTCCCCATGTAGCAGATGAGGCTGACTTTGTCAGTATAGGAAGGGCTGCCCCTACTGTCACAAGCTTAGAAGCTGGGTAGGAAAGGGGTAACATCAATAAGACCCAACCTATGGCAACACCTACAGTACCAAGTTCTTTTGAACCTAGTACTGTTGGTGGAATCCCAAGCTAACCAGATATATTGGGTGGCTCAGATACTCACCATGTGGTGAAGTCTGAGTCTTTTCCCCATGATTCACCTCTCCCTGAAGGTCACACATCAGGAAGTGCTGAAGGCAGTAAGACACTTAATGACTTGATGGAAGTCTGTACAACATTGTCTGATAAGGTTTCTACCTTGAAAGCTGATCTCAAAAGTCATAAACAGGTCTTTGGAAAAGTCTACACCAAGCTAGTTTTAAAGGTGAAGAAATTGGAGAAAACAGTCAAGACTCTTCAAAGGAAAAGATCAGCCCAAATGGTAGAATCATCTGACTCATCTTCTTCATCAAGCTTAGATGATGGTCAGAGTGAAGGTAAAGGTGAGGAATCTTCCAAATAGGGGAGGAAGATTGCTCAATTAGATGAAGATCTTAACATTTCTTTGGTCCTAGAGGAGTTTGATAATCAGGGGAGGCAAGATCATCAAATAGAAGAAGGTACTACCAGTCAAGTGGAAGGTACTTGTGGTGTATTACAAGGTACTGCTAGTGGTTCTCAAGGTACTGCTGGTGCAGTATATACAAGAAGACCAAAAAGACCAAGAACTAATAAGGGTAAGGGTATAATGACAGAAGAAGAACCATCTCAGAAGATCACCAAGAAAATTCAAGTTCAGATTGCTCTAGATGAGGAGTTAGCTCAGAGATTTCATGAAGAAGAGTTAGCAAGGGCAGCTGAAGAAGAAAGATTGGCAAAATTTATGGTTGAACACAAGTTTTTTACTGAAGAAGAAGAAAGAGCTGCTCAGGTTCTTGCTGATAGTGAGTTAGCTGCAAAGTTACAAGAAGAGGAAAGGTCACAGTTTACAAGAGAAGAACAAGAACAAGCCATTGATGACCTTTTGGAACAGATTAGACAAAGTCAAAGAAAGAAGAAAACCTATCAGAAGAAACCTCCTACAAGGAAAGAACAATTTTCTTATATGAAGACTTATCTAAAGCACCAAGATACCTGGAAAGAACACCACTTCAAGGGAATATCTTTTGAAATAATAGAAAAGATATACATCAATACTCATAGGAGAATGCAGATGTTCCTGAGAGGTGATCTAGAAACAAATGAAGGCAGATGAGAGAAAAGAGCAGCAGAGCAATTGGAATCAGAGGAGTCCAAGAAACAAAGAACTGAAGAAGAAACAGTTCAAGAAGAAACAGTTGAAGAAGAAGAAGTTGGGGAAAAGGAGTAGAAGAAAAATTGACTGATGAACATATCCATGGTATGATGGTGGTAGTTCCAGAAGCTCTAAATGTAGATCCCATTCAGGCCAAACATCCATCATTAATTGGGATGTTTATTCAGATGGAATGATTAAAGGATGGAAGATTATCAGAGTAGGAGGAAAATTTGAAGTCTACAAGTTCTTTGAAGATCTGATTAAAGCATTTGACATAGACGATTTGGATAAGCTTTGGAGCTTAGTTTAAGAGAGATTCAAGACCACAGATCCCACTGATGATAAAGATAAAGAGTTATGGGTAGAGCTAAAAAGACTATATGAACCAGACTCAGGTGAGGCAATATGGATGTCTAAAGCTCATCACTTAGCTACCACATGGAGACTGTTTGACAATTGTGGAGTGCACAAGGTATCTACAAAAGCAGAAGTGGAAATCTATATGTTTGTTGAAAAAGATTATCCACTAAGAGCAGAAGTACTAATGGTCATGCTTGCATCAAGACTTAAAGTTGAAGAAGATTCAGAGATGGCAAGAGAATTGATAAGGAAGATATTCCAGCTACATGAAGAAATGAAAGCCAGAAGATTAACGTTGACAATGTAGTATTTGGAAGAGTCCTCACAATCCTTACAAGGTATTCATTTAATTCAGAAAACTTGATGATTTAGGGTAAATCACAAGTTTAGGGGAGGATTGTTGGGAATTAAATGTCTCAAGACTTAGTACTGCTGAAAAGATTACTCTAACAGAACAAACTGTTAGTGTATAATTGAAGACTGTTGAAGAATAACTAACAGTACAAACTGTCAAGTTAGTACTGCTAGTATATATATGAAGGTATTGTTGCATGATAGGGTTTTAGAAGACGTGTAAAAGATAAGTATAGTATAGATTGTATGTATATCACAATTAGTTAGAATTATATGGGTAGATACTTATCTTGTAAAGGACTCCTTATGTTTATAAAAGGAGGTCCTAGGTTAGATCAGAGATATATGTTTTTGTGAAGATTCAAGGTTATTGTAACCCTAGTGATATTAAGATCACTCGTATTATTTCTTAATTGGAGTGAACTTGGCCATCACGTTCTTCCTATCTTGATTTAGTACCTTTTTTCCTTTTATCGTTTGTCTTGCATTATTTAGTTTATTTAATTGCTTTCTTAGATAATTAGTAACCAAACTCGTGTCAGTCTCTCAGGCTGAAACCCCCTTTGCGTTAGTTTACGTTATTTAGTAGTTAAAATACCTTTAGGATTAGTATATTAGTAATTCACTCTTGACGAACAATATAAAAATAGTAAAACTTGGTAATAAATATATAGACCACAAACGACACATCAATACCTAAACATGTTTTATTGATGTTGGTGTATGAAGTGATACAAAGATACCTAAACACGTTTTACTGATGTTGGTGTATGATGTGAACCGGGATATATTTGATATAAGTGAAATGCAATTATCTTATATTCATACAAGATACATGATCTTATATTTCATAGTTCGTGGATCACTTACACTATAAAACGATATTATTATATTTTAATAACTTTTATTCTAATCATCTTGAAATAATTGGAGATGAAGATTTCTTTAAAGCTGTCTTCTATTTTCTTAGTTTTGTTCTACTTGCTTGCATGGTTAATGGTACATATTTCGTGAACACATTTTTGGGCGTTTTTATACACATGACATAATTGTGAATTATTAACCCTCTTAAATCTATGGTGAACGATGTTTATTTTTCTTTAATGATATAATGTTGTTATTGCTTTTTGAATAGTATCTAGTGTTTTTTTAAGTTTGCACGCTTTCTATTTGTATACTTTAGTTTTGAAATTTTGTAACATATAATAATTTAGTGCAATTAGTTGAATTTACTCGTGAAAATTAATATCATTTTTTTAATATCATTTGTTATTAAATATAACTTATAGTTGTGTAATTAAAGTTTTGATAATATTATGACATCTAAAACTTATAATTTTTTGTTATTTGCTCCATAACCAATCTTGACGCCCCTTAAAATATCGACTAAATTAATCCACAGACCACATAAACAACACATTTTGATATATATATATATATATATATATATATATATATATATATATTATATATATATATATATATATATATATATATATATAGAGAGAGAGAGAAAGAAAGAGAGAAAAGTGAATATGAGACTGTCTCACATCTAAGATTACATGTGAAACCACTCTAAATCACCTAAAAACGTCATTTTAATTGATTTTTTTCTCAAAGTTTGAATAGTGGAACCCATATATGAGTAGTGCAACGCTTTTTAATCGTGAATTTAATCCAACAATTGTTTAATCTGGTGATTGAATAAGGTTGAAAAAAAAGACTTTTACATCTCCAATTTTTTTTGTTGGACTACTAGACATACTTCATATTTCCTTCCTGAAGGTTCGCTAAAAAAAGTAATTTCATCACACAAATTTGTACACAAATTTTAGAAAATGTGTAAAATATTTTTGAGTTTATTAACACTTATAAATGTATAAACATTAGTTACGTTTGAACTTTTTTAAAAAACAAAAGAATTTTCACACTTATATTTGTTTCAAAAATCCCATTATTAAATATAGAGCTACAAATCTATAGTTTGTTCACACTTAAAAGTGTGCACTCCATTTGTAACATCCAAATTCTTAATACAAGTGAAAATGCGGAGAAATTGAGAGTTACAAATTAATATACACCCTCGTAAGTATGGACAAATTCTATATTTCTACACACTTAAAAGTGTGGATTATTTTTTGAAACAAATATAAATGTGAAAACTCTTTTGTTATTCAATATTTATTTACTTATTTATATGATTAATTTTTACATATTTTTAAATGTTAACAAACTCAAAATATTTTACACACTTTTATAAAGCGTGTAAAAACATGTGGTAAAATGACACTATTTTTTGTAGTGGTGTTATAGATCTTTTTGTCATTGTAGAATTAATGACTTTTAATTTTGTCCTCCACTAATATACATTGTTAATATATATACAGTAATACAAATATTTTACTCATTATTTGTTATATGGTGGACAGGTAGCACAAGGGGCACCTTGTAAATTAAATAAGCAAGGGAACTGGTGTTGTACCGGACTATGGAGTACAAAATGTTATCCCGGTCCTGATTCCAAAGTTTTATGTGATAATTTGTGTGAGAAAAATATTTAAAAGATACATAAATTTAAAAAAAAAATACATGTAAAATAAAAATTTATTAGTATGTCTAATACTGATACATTATTATTGGTGTAACTCTGTAATTTCTCCTTTAGTAAAGAAATTTATAAAATGCAACTAGCATATACATAGATCTTTAATATAATGTAAATTTCATAACATCTAGTTTATTATTGATTTATCTTTTATGGATTTCATGACTCATTCAAAATAAGTTTTTGACAGAGCTCTGTACATTAGCAAACTAACTATGTGATCTAGTAGATTTTGAATTACGTCTTTTGAGACACGAAGGCCTATTTTTTCCATCTTCCATATATGCCACTCACATCATGTATCCAATTTTAAAGCTAGAAAAATATGTAATCCAAAGCGTAATGACAATAATGGCGTTTATACAAACCATTTCAACGATTTCCCACGAAACCGTTATCCAACACTCATGTCTTGTCATTTCCATAAACTAAAAGAATAGCATTATAATCATGCGTTACATCGGGAATAGTTTTATACCAATAATGTTAAATATATTTTTTTTTAATTTTTGTACATATCAAAAGAAAATCCAACACTAATAAATTATTGTATATAAACATGTTAAAACTTAAATAACATACCAATTGACAATGTCTTCAAAAATATCCTTTTAAATTCTTTTCAAAATGCCTATCAACAGTGTGTCTTTTTGTCAGTGGATTCATAATCTCATCAAGGTTTAGTAGGCTAGTAGTAATGGTGACTAATAAGAGACCACAAGCTGTTAGAATTTTAATACATGACAATGATGAAGCGAAAAGTGTACCGCTTTTAGGGGGTCATTTAAGCTCTAAATCGTATTTATTTGATCAAATATTGCCCTAAATCATTCCTTTTGTCATTTTAGGTACTTTGGAGAAGAAATCTGGAAAAGGAAGCATTTTGGACGCTTTTGGAGCATAAAAGTGAAGAAAACGACAAAGTCTCAAAATTGGCTGGAAAAGTACCTTTGATGGCGTCAGGGATTGTTCCAGACGGCGTCATGGCTTGGCAAAAAAGGTGGATATGAAAAATACACATGATAAGCCAGGGAGTTTTACAAAGGAAGTCTGACGGCGTCACCCTTTAAGGTAATCAAGGCCATCACGGTTTAAGTTAAAGAGAGACGGCGTCAAGCCCATTTCTGACGGCGTCAACCTTTGATAAGCCAGAGCGGATTTTGGAGCACTAAAGAGGGACGGCGTCAAGAAGGCCATCCGGGAACCCTAGACACGGCGAGGTGACGGCGTCAAGATCTACAACGTGACGCCGTCAGCCCTTAAACTCTATATATAGTTTTGCAATTTTTTGTCATTAGTGTGCAACTTTGTGAGGAGAAACCCTAAGACGAATTTCTGCCATTTTTAAGGGTTTTCATACCCTTGGATCTCCCATGTTTAATTGAAGATAAGTATTCATTTAATCAATCAATATGTCTATGTGTTGTTTGATTATATCTTGCTCTTGTCTTTTAATTAACATGCTAGGCTAGATTTATCTTGTGTTTGCTTAGATCTAATGAAACCTAACTATTGATTATTAGTTGTTAGTGTGTTATTGATTGTATTGGATGATTGTTTATCGATGTTAGGCTTAAGAAAACTGGCTAACCTCCTATACGGTAATTTGCTTGAACGTCTTAAGAAACATGAACCAATGCGTACTAGGTTTATATGGTTGTGTTTAATGCATGAGCGAATTCTAGTGATCCCATGTTAGGAGCTTCCTAGCCGGCTCGACATAGGAGTGAAGTAGGAGCTTGTAGAGTTGGGGAAGTACGTATGCCACCCCACGATTGGTATTAAGGAATACACCCGTCATCCACGCAATTAATACACACTAATCAACCGGTAAAAGATAGTTAGGGAGTAAGGACATCTAAGTAAACACATTTCTCTCCACATAAGTTTCACAACCTTTTCATTTTCAGTTATTTATTTTATTTGCATTTGTAGTTATTTGGGTTAGTTGACTAGCAACTAATTCCGCCCACTCTTTCAAAACCCGAGATTTTACTTGCTTTCATAAAAATATAAAAATACAAAAAGAATCTTCCCTCACCCTTAGACCTATTAGAGTAGTTTTTCAATCCTAACGACACTATTCCCTGTGGAGAACGATCAATCCCCCGTACTTACCACTACACTATACTACATCGGTCAGGTACACTGCCTGGTGGGGTTGTAAGCCTCTTGAGATCCCTCGAGAGGTAAAACCTGTTGTAAGGTCGCAAAACCACGCATCAAGTTTTTGGCGCCGTTGCCGGGGAATAGTTATTGTTTAGGTTGAATTTTTATTTTATTAGGTCTACTCATTAGATTCCTATCTAGTGAGATTTTTATTTTCTTTTTATTAGCTTTCTAGTAGTCTATCTTTTCTTTGTGTCTTTGTTCGTAAAAACCTTTCCATTGACTCTTCCGTTCACCATTATGGAAAACGCGAATCCACCCCTTACACCTGGCGAAGTAGCTTTGTTGCGTAGCCAACTTGAGAATGAGATTAGTGAGCTCAGAGAGCTCAATAGAATGATTGATATAGAGCTTGATTATGCCTTGAACAACTTAGAGACCGCCATATACTCAGATAATTACTTTGAACGTAATAATCTTACGGTTGAGGAGTTGATTGAGAAAATTGATGAAGTGAAGGTAGATCCTAGGTTGGATGATTATTTCAATGAATACCCCACTAAGGAGGAGATTGCTTACTATAACAACCTAGTTGATAACCCTCGACCACCTTTTGCTAGAATTGACCCAAAGATTAAGAGGGGTGATCCTGGGAATGTGAAGATACCATGTATGATTGGGTACCAATACGTTGAGCATGCTTACATTGACTGTGAATCCCCAACCAACGTGATGTCATCAGGCCTTTATAGCCAAATCATAAACACACCACTTGAGCCTAGGAAAGACCCCAAGTGCCCCGGCGGAGTTTGCAACTTCGTTGGAAGGATTAAGGATATGCATATCCTTGTTGGGAATTTTACCTTTGTCACCAACTTCATGATCTTAGAAGATTTGGCAAGTGTTATTGACTGCCGCCTATCTCGCGTGGTGTTAGGTAAGCCGTTTATTGAAGCAACCAATTTAAAGTATGATCGTTTAAGAGGCACGGTTCCGTTTTCTAATCACATAGATAGGATCACATATAGGATGCCTTATCGGGTAGATGAATTTCGTTTTGTGCCTCGATTTGACAAGGACAACATTGGTGCGATTGAGGACATCAATGATGAGGATAAAGAGAAAGGCATGGACTATGTTTGGAATAAGAGAAGCCTTTATTATAAAGATTGCTTGAACCTAGGACCTAAATACAAAGTTGATATGGAGGTTGTTAGGATGATCAGAGGGGCAATTGAGAAGCAAAACGGAAAAACGTAGAAACCCAGACTTTGAGTCTAGCTACAAGACTCGTTAATAAAGAAAAGCGCTTCTTGGGAGGCAACCCAAGCTTTATTTGCTTTGTGTGTTTATTTATTTGTTTGTTTGATTTTATTTGTTTCCGTATGTGTGTTTAATTTTTATTATTATTTATTCATGTTCAAAACTAAATTGTGAAAATGCTTTATCTTGTTTTTAACTTCGTCTTAACTACATATAAAGGTATTTTGCAAAAGATAAGTGTAAGGGACATCCAAATCGGTTTATTAGAACAAATGAACATGAATCATAACAATATTAAATTAACATACATATTAGTATTTGTTTGAGTCAAATGCTTGTATCGAGTCATAATGATGTTTTGCAGGATTTCCAGGAAGTAAGGTAAAGGTTTTTCCAGAAATTTTCCGGAAACTTAACATGAGAATTCTGTCAGATCATTTCTGACGGCGTCAGGATTTACAACCTGACGGCGTCAGGTGTTAATTTTCTGAAATTTTTGAAAGTTTTGTTTTCATAAAAAGTTTTTATTAAATCTCTAACTTATAATCTCCAGGAATCTGCAAAATTATCATTCCACAAGCATTATAACCTTATATAGAATTTATCCCGCCGTTGTTATGCAGGTTTTCGTGTTTGTTTTCTAAGGTTTAACAGGTTATTTTGGACAAGGAAATGTTTGTGGAATCAAGCTGTTGGCGATGCTTTAGTCTTGAAGCTTCTACATTCTCTTGGAAGAAGATCTAACCATGTTACCTCTTTATCCACCAAACGAATCAGGGGAGTATTTGATTTCATTCTTTTACCTTATTTACTTGTACATCTTGTTATTTGAACATTGGGGACAATGTTCATCTTAAGTGTAAGGGGGGGTAAAGTACGATACTTTAGAGAATGCTATTACGCTTGATTTTTGTTTGTTTGATGGTAGATGTGTAATAAAACTGAGAGAAATACCTGTTAGGGCAATTTTAGTGCCAAATTTAAAATTTTTTACAACATATAGGAGTGAAACTTTGGTCTTAATAAGCGTCTCACGGATAGGAGTTATATGACTAGCACAAAAACCGTACCACTAAAAAATTTTCCACCCCCAAATATGTGAGGTTCGCCCCTAGAATTGGTAGGAAAAGCATTTATGCTATGATGTGTGTACCGATAGCACTTAGATTCTAGAACTTGCGTTAGGACCATTCTGAGGCCACAAGTGAGACTACATTCGTGTAGTTAGATTTACTACATGATAAGAGGCATTAGGATTAACCCATTGTTTTACACCTGTGTTTTTGTTATAATTACATTGGCTACATTGGTCAAGTAATTCTCCCACACCCTTTGCGTTGTACTCATTTTTAGTACACGATACCCCTAGTACACCCCTCAGAGCCTATCTTTTCGTTTCGACCTTTAAGCATTTTACTTAAAGGGAGAATTTGTTTACACCCCACTTAAATGTACACCCAAATCGCCTTAGCCTACCTTGTATGCACTCATCTTTAGTGCATTTTTGTGACAACATTTGTTTAAACCCCAAGTTAATTATCTAATTGATTACATGGTTGCTAAGTCGAGTCATATCCTTGTACATATTGTTTTGGGACGATTGGGACTCATGGGTAAAGTACTAGTGTAATGGAGTAATGGGGAAGAAGAACATTATTACCCCCATATGTGCTAAATATTTTAAAAGTACTCCAAGTGTTTCGATTATCTTAATTCGAGTCATTAGAATAGCTATTTGTAAAGTTATGTAAAAGTTCAAGTGTAAGGGGATGAAACGCCCCTATGATGTATTATTTTGGATGGTAGGGAAAAAGTGTATGAAAAAAAAAAAAAAAAAAAAAAAAAAAAAAAAAAAAAAAATCGAAAAAATCAAGAAAAATACAAAAAAAAATGAGAAAAAGAAAAATAGAAAAAACATACGGACTACCATCCCATTTCATTTTATGTTTATTTTATGTTTTTGTTATTTTGTTTTTAGCTTAAGTTGAGTCTAGTCTTGGCTTAGCAACGCCATATTGTACATGTAATTAATCAAGATCTTTAACTCGCCACCAGTAAAATATCCCTTATCCAACAAATCCGTGTTTATCATATCCCTACACCTAACATTATAACCCATTTAAAAGCCCTCTTTGATAGTTTATCTTAGGTGCTTACGCCTAGTGGAGGAGGTTCTTGATCCTTTCCCAAGCCTATGGTAATCTATTTGCTATGACAGGTAGTGAGAGATATTATCCGTTTTCATTTATGAGATTTATTTTGATGACACCTGAGAGATGTGAGTATCTAAACACTACTTGTGAGGTGCTAGTTTGTAATCTCCGTGCTATTATGATTAAAGCGGAACGACTATTTATTGTAATTACTTTTATATTAGCATTAAATAACCCCTAACTTGTATTTTGATTAGAATAAAAGCGCATTTGCTTGAGGACAAGCAAATCTCAAGTGTAAGGGTATTTGATGAAGCGAAAAGTGTACCGCTTTTAGGGGGTCATTTAAGCTCTAAATCGTATTTATTTGATCAAATATTGCCCTAAATCGTTCCTTTTGTCATTTTAGGTACTTTGGAGAAGAAATCTGGAAAAGGAAGCATTTTGGACGTTTTTGGAGCATAAAAGTGAAGAAAACGACAAAGTCTCAAAATTGGATGGAAAAGTACCTTTGACGGCGTCAGGGATTGTTCCAGACGGCGTCATGGCTTGGCAAAAAAGGTGGATATGAAAAATACACATGATAAGCCAGGGAGTTTTACAAAGGGAGTCTGACGGCGTCACCCTTTAAGGTGATCAAGGCCATCACGGTTTAAGTTAAAGAGAGACGGCGTCAAGCCCATTTCTGACGGCGTCAACCTTTGATAAGCCAGAGCGGATTTTGGAGCACTAAAGAGGGACGGCATCAAGAAGGCCATCCGGGAACCCTAGACACGGCGATGTGACGGCGTCAAGATCTACAACGTGACGCCGTCAGCCCTTAAACTCTATATATAGTTTTGCAATTTTTTGTCATTAGTGTGCAACTTTGTGAGGAGAAACCCTAAGACGAATTTCTGCCATTTTTAAGGGTTTTCATACCCTTGGATCTCCCATATTTAATTGAAGATAAGTATTCATTTAATCAATCAATATGTCTATGTGTTGTTTGATTATATCTTGTTCTTGTCTTTTAATTAACATGCTAGGCTAGATTTATCTTGTGTTTGCTTAGATCTAATGAAACCTAACTATTGATTATTAGTTGTTAGTGTGTTATTGATTGTATTGGATGATTGTTTATCGATGTTAGGCTTAAGAAAACTGGCTAACCTCCTATACGGTAATTTGCTTGAACGTCTTAAGAAACATGAACCAATGCGTACTAGGTTTATATGGTTGTATTTAATGCATGAGCGAATTCTAGTGATCCCATGTTAGGAGCTTCCTAGCCGGCTCGACATAGGAGTGAAGTAGGAGCTTGTAGAGTTGGGGAAGTACGTACGCCACCCCACGATTGGTATTAAGGAATACACCCGTCATCCACGCAATTAATACACACTAATCAACCGGTAAAAGATAGTTAGGGAGTAAGGACATCTAAGTAAACACATTTCTCTCCACATAAGTTTCACAACCTTTTCATTTTCAGTTATTTTATTTTATTTGCATTTGTAGTTATTTGGGTTAGTTGACTAGCAACTAATTCCGCCCACTCTTTCAAAACCCGAGATTTTACTTGCTTTCATAAAAATATAAAAATACAAAAAGAATCTTCCCTCACCCTTAGACCTATTAGAGTAGTTTTTCAATCCTAACGACACTATTCCCTGTGGAGAACGATCAATCCCCCGTACTTACCACTACACTATACTACATCGGTCAGGTACACTGCCTGGTGGGGTTGTAAGCCTCTTGAGATCCCTCGAGAGGTAAAACCTGTTGTAAGGTCGCAAAACCACGCATCAATGACAATCATAATTAAATAACATAAACATCAAGTATACATGCGGAAGCGTATAGGATCATATAATATGTAAACTAATTAACCAAACATAAATAGTATGTGTACCTTATGATTCTAGCCAAACAAGAATCAATTCCAAGCAATCAACCTTATGAACCCTAATTAGGGTTTATGTAGATTACTGGAATTACCCCTTACCTTTTTGTAATTCAATCCAAGATTCAATTAATAGTGTGATTGAATCACGTTCTTGTACACACGTACTAATACCAAGTAAACGTTTATGCTAGGTAAAAGAACACAAAACAAAAAGCCAAACAATTTGTTTAATGAAAACAAAAGTCAATCACCCCTAAAGGGTTTAGGGATCAATCGAACTCAACAAGAAAAGAGGAGAGAAAAGGTTTAGGGTATTGTATGTGTACAAGATATTTAAAACAATAAACCTTGGCCCTCTATTTATAGGATTAGAAACTTAGGGAACAAGTTAGGCTTTGGGTTGGGTTTCCCCTCCCTAGGCCGGTCGACATACACGCCCAAAGGGTGTTCTAGATCCTTCTTGTTCTCTAATTAATTCTACCTATAAAACTTTCCTTTTTCTGGTTTAACGGTCGTTAGTCATTATCCGTTAAATACTAACGGTCGTTATATATATTTTGTGTTATTAATAATTAAATATAACGTTTTAGAAATAATTATTATTCATTTACTCTTCATACGTAAAATGTGCAATCCCGTGATCTCGAGTTCGATCCTAATACATAACTACTAATTTATGTCCACAAAACTAACAGCTCCCACTTGGACATATTTTAATAGTGTGATCACATCGGTTAGCGTCTAGCAACACTTCGATGCCTCTAGTACAACTCGAGTAAGGTCTCCTGGAAAAACCTTTTAATGATTCATCATTACTATTATCCTTTTGTTACTAATACCACGTTAAATAAAGATATGGATCTAAGTCATTCTTTATTCAACTGTTATGTTTCTCGTTGTTTGTGATTGAGCAAGATTACCAAATCTTTTGAACATATTCAAGGGAGATCTTGGGCGTGGCCACGCAAACATCTTGTCAACCCTACGAGGGGCCCAGCAGTATTAAACTCCAAAATAAATTTGAAGGAACAAATTCTATCTTGACTACAAGCATAACCCATGAATTTTGTAACACTTCCGAAAACAATCCTTATGACTACCAGTTACGTGTAGCGTTAAATTGTTGCACAGAATGCACTACATTCATAACAGATATCTGGTATCTCAAGTCTGAGGATAACTATTCATGGTTTACTTAATAACAATATCCATAAAGTAACATCGTGTAGTTTGGGATAAGTCCTATATTCAATTCATTGAATATCATGTGAATTTTGTATGTCAACGCATCAATATACTTTCAAGTATATTATACCAAAACTCACATTTGTCTTAATTTAAGGATATTCCCATATCATTAATTGACAACGGACAATTTAGAATAACTAAATTATTCATGGATTAAACGTGCAAATATAGGACACAATTTATTATTAATGAAAATAAACGTACCAAGTACTTAAATTCATTACAAATAATAAACACTTAACATCCTTTATCCAAATACTAAAGAGATCAATGCATGAAAATTCTAGTTGATGAATTGTGTCTCAAGCTATGACAATCATACTTGTTGACAAGACATAAATCAACCAACTTTGATCTATCAGAAATTTGAGTACTTATTTCAAGAATTCAACTGCTGAAGTTCTTGTATGTGTACATTCAAATAATTTGATATTGCCACATAATATTTCTTAAAGTGTGTGACAACCTCAATCACCAATTTATGATTATCAAACTTTCAAACATTTTTAAAGTTTAAAGTATTCTTATTCTTTTAATGTATAATGCAACTATACTCTTAGTGAGCATAACTAGTTCACATGGCTAAGGATGAAATCCTACCATGACTAGTATTGAGTGTCATCTCAATTAAACCAGCATCATTGTAAACAACAACAATATGCTCTTTAAAATTCTGTAAACTTTAATATCTACTGTGTAATGTTTGATGCCTTCCAAACTTTCAAGTTTGTTGGCTATGACAATTATCACAACAATTGACAAATTGTTCATCTATAGAATCTGGAAGCTGTTCCAGGCTGAGGATGTAATTCTATATCCAAACATATTCCATTAGAATATTCATTACACTAATTATCTAATAACTTTCAATTAGATATTAACATTGTCATAACATCTTATAACAATTCGTTTATGTAACATGATGTTCATGAAAAATCTTCGAGTCATTCTTAGATTTTGATCATATTCTATCTTTCCAAAAGATTCGTATCCATTTAGATTTTCTAAATGATATATCAGGTTCTCTTAGATTTATTTACCGCATACGTTTATAATAATAAACATATATTCCAAGGTTATATGTTTTACTTCCTAAATCTTTTATGTGAAGTTTCATTCCAAATTAAGTCTTAACATTTAACTTATATGGAATGTTACTTCCTATATGTTATACAACATATATGATTCAAGAAAATAAACATAATACACCCACTAGCTTTCAGGAATACTTAGGAATTATCTTATTTAATTATCAATTCAAAACATGAATTTAATATTTAAACATAAGAATTATCTCCTAGATACATGCATTAATTCATTCATGAATTGTTGCACTTTGTACACTTCCAAAGATTATTATAAATTCAAAAATCCTTTCGATTACTTACCGTCCTCGCTCAAGTAATCACTTAAGAAAGAGTTTTTGTTAGGTCATAATACTAATCACAAGGCGTAAATTCTAGAGAGAGAAAGTAAGAGAGAGAGAGATGGTTGAAACTTGTGTATGTAATAATAAAAGATTCATTAACCAAGAACCAACACCCTCTCCCTTCAAGGGAGGGGGTATTTATAGTTTTTACAACATAAGGGGCGTTACCCTATTAACAAATAATAGGCCGCTCATGGGCTTTCTTCATGAGCGGGCCTTGTAATAAACATACAAGCCTTATAGTTTACGACCTAATACATATACTAAATGACCGACACTTTATAATGATTACACATAATCCCAACAATCTCCCCCTAAGGGTTGGTCATTTCAATACTTAGGTCATCTAACGTCTTCTTTCCTTCTTTGGCTTTGACGTCTTTCGTATCTTTGTTCTTTGTTCTTGTTATGTGTGATATGATAATGTTGTGATCTGCCTTTCATCAACGTCTTTAATTCTAGTGTCTTTACGTCTTTTCCACCATGCTCATACTTCTTTTGACTTTGATCTTTATACTTCAAGTAATTCTCATTCTTTAGCTTTGATCTTTGACTTTTGAATGTTTGCTTCGCTTTGATCTTTGTGAGAACTTTCTTTGTGATGTTAGTATGAGCATGATGGTAATGGTGGTGGTGGAACTCCCAGTCTCTATAAGTACCTGCAAGAAAACAGTTAGCAATAAAGCATCCGGCACTTACAGGTTCGAACTTTGAGATCGTTAACAGCATAGTGTGAAAACTTTCTCTAATCCTTGCCAAGGCCGTTCCTGAATCGGATGCCCCAAGAGGGCTTACACAGATACACCGAAGTGTATCAACGATTCAGGGTGAGCCGCTGAAGCATACCGAAGTATCACTCCACGACTGTAGACCGTTTGAAACTACCGCGAACACTAAGTGTAACCTACAAGGTATTACCGAAGTGACCTACTATCATGGCTGTTTGATGTTGACCCTGGCAGGAATTTCCATCCAATCACTGAGAATCACAATTGTGAATTCCCTTATGAATGTTCTTGGCAGATTGCTAATATCTGCGTAGGGCTCTTGTTATTTACAACTGGTGTCCTTAATGTTGAACAACCAGTGTAGAAATATTAAGTGTTCTTAAGAGATCTTTTGATGTATCTCGCGGCTCTAGACTCGATTTAGTGCATTTTGGTTTTAAGTTGTCGGAGGCATGGAGCAGAGTGCCTCTTTTTCAATATCAACACATCTCGGAGTGAGAGGTTGATAGATTATACGAGGTTCTTCATGAGAAATGAAACAAGCATCTTTTGAGAGATACTTGAGTGGCTAGAAGGTTTAGTGCAGTGCATCACTGGGTCCACGACGGCTTGTCTTCAATACCGGTGTCACCGTAGTAACTGCCAGTAGCATATGAATTGAACCCGGTTTCTGCCCTAAGGTTGAACATTTGGAGGGCTATTTCTTTTCACCCTTTCATTTACTTTTCTTTTTAATTCTTCAACCCCTTATTTCTCCTTTCATTTCTTTACTCCTTTTTCAAACATACCTAAGGACTTCTAGTTCTAAACTATTGGTATTGTCCATAGGTAGATCCCTCCGGTTCTGGCGGATCATAGGACGTATTTCCTAACCTTATTCACCTTATAACTCCATGACCATCCTATGTTTCCATAAACCAATCATTTGAAAATCTCTCAAAGTGTTTATGATTATAAAACATATTTTGTTAACACCTTGAGAGTTTTTGTAACACCCCCAATTTCGAGATACGCAGCGGAGATTCAAACTGGGTGTTACTCGACGGCACAATAGTTATAATAATAGAAAACAAACCCTAATTGAGTCGTTTTAAAAGATTTATCATTTGAATATTAGAGTTTACAAAATGAGGTCCCAGTAGTTTTACAGTTTGTTAAATAAGTTTTGAATGATAATTAGATTTTAGGCTTCTATTAGTATCCGTGCCCTTCCGTGCCATCCTCGTTCGTTATGGACCTGAGATAAACGTGCTAAAAGTGTCAACACAAAGGTTGGTGAGTTCATAGAGTTTATAAGTAAAACAGTTGATTTTAATAGTTTCAAGTTTGGGCGATAATTGTAATTATTAAAAATATCAATAAAATGAATAGTGGGCTACGTTGTTTTACACCCATAGTGTTTTGTATAATAATCCGTTGATCACAAGTTTCAAGTTGGATAATTGTATATAAACACAATTATAGTAAAACAGTAATATTGCAGTACAATATATTGCTCTAAGTCTCGTGACACGTAAACCTTAACAGATGGACATCATAATAATGACATAAGATACTGACATTATAAAAATGTAAGTAACAAGGCCCTCGGGTAGGAGCTTGCCAACTT
Organism: Artemisia tridentata subsp. tridentata; assembly: GCA_021014915.2. NCBI lineage: Eukaryota > Viridiplantae > Streptophyta > Magnoliopsida > Asterales > Asteraceae > Artemisia > Artemisia tridentata. The sequence goes on along the minus strand of CP139502.1, from coordinate 232,156,060 downwards.
CCTGTTTAATCTCAAATAAAGTGCATTTGGCTACTTATCCAACAACACAAATGGGGCGTCAACTGCCAATAGATTTATTCACTATATTCGCGTTCACGGGTAACTTCCCTGCATTAACCTTCTTCTTTCCTGACATAGCAGTATCGACTTTGGCGACCTCTTGTCGCTTGTTCTGGTTGTTGTTGTTGTTGTTTCTGAAGTGACCATCCCATTTCCTTTTTTTGTTGTTGCGGTTGTGGTTGTCGTTGTTGTTACCTTGAGCAATCCTGGTTCGCACAACTTGACCCATCACATTATGTGCCATATGAATGGCTTCATGCATAGAAGCAGCCTTGGATAAGGCGACATTCCTTTGAATTTCTGGGGAGAGTCCTTGGATATACCTTTCAAGTTTCTTGTGCTCGGGTTCTGTCATAGTAGGACATAGTAATGCCAGCTCGTAGAAACGAGTGGTGTACCCGATGACATCATCTCCTTTCATAGTCAAATCCCAAATTTCTTGTTCCATTGCCCGCAATTCGTCCCTCGAACTGTATTCCGCAATCATTATCTTTCGCAGTTCATCCCAAGGGATTGAGTAGGCGGCGTCGACTCCTACTTTTTGGACATAGGTATTCCACCATCTTAGGGTACGAACCTGAAATGTGCAAGTGGAAAACTTAATCTTGTTTTCCTTGGAGCAGTTACCACACCGAAATATTGTTTCTATTTCTTCGAACCATTTGCACAATTCTACCACGCCTTCAGTTCCACTAAAAGTGTAGGGATTGCAATCCAAAAATTCCTAGTGAGTAAGATTATGGATTTCAGATGTAGCATTTCCTCCTTCTGTGTCTTCAGCTGATTTGGCGGTTTCAAGTCTTCCAGGTGCATCGGTGTAATTGGCGAAGACTGTGGCTATGCTTTTAGCAATGATTTGCTCGATAGAGGCTTGGGTCATCTTTGTTAATTGCCTAGCTCTGTGAGCATCACAAAAGTTATGTCATGATAAGGTGTAAAACCCAAAAATTTAACATAATATGAATTGACAATGATGCCCTCGAGATAAAATTTTAAGAACTTTAAGAAAATCATATAAGTAACAAATTGTATTTAACCTAACATAAGTTATATTATAAACTACCTAAGACTTGAAATTAACTACTTAAGCTAATATTTATATGCTAATCAAATTAAAAATTTCCTAACCTATGTTACTTATACAAAAACGCCACCAATATGTACCTTAACTAGAATGGTGACCAAATTCATCCTGTAACAAATAACTTGATAAAAGCCCACCATATCTCCTAAATTGTAGCACATATTCGGTCCATCAAGGCCTTCCAAAAACCACCACACGGTTTTTCCTTTTCTTGCTATAACCGAATATCACAAAAGCCAAAGAAACCCTATTTTCTCTCTAACAAAGTCTCGGTTCTCTCTCTCCCTTTTGGTGCTGCTGTTGTCGATCCACAAAGACCCCAAAAGGAAGGTTTGATCTTGTTCTACTCTTGTTTCTTTCACATTGTAAGGTAACCATGTTATACTAATATCAATCTATTCGAATTTGGAGCAAACACTAATCGAATCCTTGCCTTGTTTTCGCTCCTTTCTGTCGTACGACCCAAGAAGAGAAGAAGGAGGAAATCGTGGTGATTTTTGTGGCGTCTCGTTCTTGTGTTTTGATCACGCTTCAAGGGTATTCGTATCATCCCTTTCCCTTTCAATTCTTGATGATTTTGCAAGTATACATTCACATATGATCATAAAAGAGAACACATAAAATGATAAATGGTTACGTGAAATAATGATCTTATATAAACCCTAATATGAACCAACTTGCTTATGAATCTGAAATCTAATGGGTGGGAACGTGTTTATGAGATGTATGAATCGACCTATATCTATTTTAATGAATGTATATTTGTTTTGTATCAAGAACTAGAGGTTGGATTAAGAAAACCATAAAAAGATTACATGTTATGATAAGTCTGCTACTGACCTGGAAAATTGTCCTAATTGAATCGATTGTATCTTTGTGATTAAAACGTATTTTTGGGAGTTTCTGGAGTCTAGAATGAAGTTTAATGAAATAGCTTTCAGGAAAAACTAATCTTGTAATTTTTAGAGGCCTGGAAGACCACTTTTTGATTTTTGGAAAAACAAGTGTCAAATCGAATTCGTATACCTGGAAAATTAGTCCGAGTCTATGATTTTTAAATTGTAAACCATGTCGAATTAGAAGGTTTCCTTTGAACTGGATAATATTTGATATGTCTATTTGTTACTGGAATTGTTCTAGATTTTTATAAATTTTATAGATGGGGTAAAGAATTAATTTATGTCCGGGTGTTTCATCAGATATGATTCTGGAACAGGTTAAGAAAATGGATTTTTCATTCATACCTATACTAATTAATAAAATCTGGAAAAATTAGATCAAATACTAGGGACATTTAGGTATCTCTGTGAATTTTTTTAGATTTTATTTCGAAATTCTAATACAATTCATAAATTATTTGAAACAGGTCCAATTCATACATAAAACCTGGTAAAGTGTAAAAAGACATTTAAAAGGTGTTAATTGTTTATTTTCCAAAACTAAAGTGTTTAAATTGTTATTTTGCTAATACTAAAGGACTTAACTTGTAAAAACCTGTAACTTTACAATAATTACACTTTATACCCTAATTTTATGATAATTGCATAATGGTCCTTAAACTTATCATAATTACTTAATAAACCCTCAAATTTGTAAAACTACCATAATAACCTTAATTGTATGTAAATAACCTTATGAACCTTAAACTGCTAAAATGGTCTTCTTAAATACTTTAAGTTGATAAACGGGAATGTTAATGACTAGAGTTGCTTAAAATGAAAGATAAACTAAAATGAGTAATCTAAATTTAGAACCAATTGTAATTCTGTCTTCTACTCCTTTAGGCGCGAAGAAGGAGTGAGTTGCTTTCTGTCAGTTTTGCTATCTTTGTTTCTGTTTGCTTTACTCATAAGGTACATATATTCTACCCTTTCTCAGTAAGGGTGTTCCGTTCTCTTGAATTCTGATCTTGATTCATTAGGATTCCCCAAGCCATTGCTATGTTTCCCCTTGTATTGTGAACCTTTGATATGATCCACTTGATTTGAACCTTGCTTTGAACCCTTGCCGCCTTGATTTCTTGTTTTGAACCTTGCCATGTTCCCTTGATACTTGACATACTTCATTCATCACCTTTGACCTGAATATTCAAATCCTTGGACACCTAGAAGATTTACTTGATATTAAAACTGGATGTGGAAACTTTCTTAATTATATATGAAAATGTTTTGAGAAAAGCTATTTTAAAATGATGCGATACCACTTTTAAATGTAATTCTACTAAAGTTTTTATGAAAATAACTTGTAAGGACTATCTTTATGAAAAACTGTTTTGAAAGACCATTGTTGTGAAAACTATTTTGAAAGATCATTTTTACTAAAACCATTGTTAAAGGATTTCTTTTAAATGAACTTTTAAATTGAACCTTTGCTATAATCTCTTGTCTTGAACCTTGACTTGAACCTTAATATACTTGAATTGGAAACTTGAATTGAACCTTGATACACTTGAATTGGAAACTTGACTTGAACCACTTGAAATGGGAAACTTGACTTGAACAACTGATATGGAACTTGAACTTGAACTTGGAACTTGAACTTGATACTTGATACTTGATACTTGACCCTTGACCCACAGTTTGAGATTACGAGCCATAACTAGGCATGAGGGTTTCATGTCCATGTCATTGATGCACCGATGGCATGACTCTAGGGCAGGAGAGTGATGACCTGTCCCGTCCCTGACTTGACTTGACTTGTTACGTAGAGGAAGAACTTGGCCTACTGGGGCGTATGGATGCATCCAAGATTTGACTTGACTTGACTTGACTTGACTTGTTTATATTACTTGTTATACTTGGTGACTGATGGTGTGTGCGATACACGTCTTTCACATCTTGGGAGCTCATGACTCCACCCCTTGGAGGTATCCCCTCACCTTGTACTTGGTACCGAGGACTCCCCTCCGTACACCTTGCTATTTGATATTTGATTTGGGCTCATAGTGGATTACTTTTTTTCCCTTTACCTTATAACCTTGTACTTAGTATCCCGAGGTCACCCCTCCGGATACATACTTGACCTGACACTTGACTTAATACTTGACTTGACTTGATTTGACTTGGGCTCGGGTTGGGATTATTGTTCCCTTTACTCTTATCTACAGTAACTATTTCTTACTCTTGATATATCTGCATAACCTTTTTATTCTTTCCTAACTCTTGTTATACCTTGCATTGTTTCACTTACTTCACTATCCCATTATTACTGCTTGTTACCTTTATATCTGTTCACTGGGCTTTTTAAGCTCAGCCGCATTTCTTTTCCTGCGGCAGGTTTTAGTTGAAAGCTGGGTATGAGTGGAGAGTACCTTGGACTTAGAAGACCTTAATAGCTATTTTGAATCAGATGACTAGAAGAGCTTATATTCAGACTTAGTATTTATTGTATTTCACATTTGTAACCTTGTAGTTTCAGATTTTTCTCTTGTAACCATTGGAATTCTTATTGTATTATTTATGTCATATGCTTGTGTTTGTTCTGATATGAAACCATTATTGTGACATCTTTACCCTTGTCGGGTCGGGGTGTTACAATTTATGGTATCAGAGAACAGGCTGCGACTCGTAATACATTTACCCTTGACCTGTGCGTTTTGGACCATTAGGCTTCCACTGTAAGAACATAGGAGAACACCTCGAGAACTTGCCTAGGATTTCGTAATATTAACTGAAATTTTGACCAGTGAGGAATGGGTAGACTATAAGGCATTTGTTTAAGTTTAATTGCTTCCGCATCACTCTGATTCGTGCCTTGCTTTTGGTTAAAGCCTATTGAGATCACTCTTGGAAATTGAAAGCTTATACCTTGCACCACCTAAGATTTGAAACCTAAATAAATCTTGAAGGCATTGAGAATTGCATAGTAATTCCTGGCATTACTTGATCCTTATCTTCAGATTCCGACTCTGACCTCTGATCCTTTTGTTTAATCATTTTAATGCCTTTTCGGGCATTATGAGAATCTTCATGGCGATGAAGTACTTGACACCTTCTGCTATTTGTCTCTTGCTTTTGATAAGCATTTGATACCTTCTGTTATTGTCTCTTGCTTTTGATAAGCATCTATATATCTTCAGACGCTATTTGATTTCATCTTACCCATCTCTGTCCCTATGAAAAGTTTTGTGGTGTTTAACCACGAGTATAAGAATGTTTCCCTCTCACTTTTGAACGATAAAATTTGCTATGTTGACTTGTCTGTCTTTGGATAGTTAACTTCGATTTTATTCTGATAAGGGATTGGTAGATTGAGCATTCAAAATGTTGACAACTATCCTCCTATGCCTCACCTTTGGCGTTTGAAACAATTTTGAACTCCCTACCATGATTACCGATTGTTAAACTCTTGGCTATCACTATTACTCTGGAGACTCATGTGTTACCTTCGCGGTTATGAAATTTTCCTAGAACCCATTTCGTACACCAATGAATGAACCTTATCTTGGGAGTTATTTGGCACCCTGAATTTTCTGAATATGATTCTTTGTTGAACCACCAAGTTTTCCACCGGATTGTGAAGTAGGATTTGACATGATACTAAGAGATTGTCTAGTCACGAAGCGAAGATGTCTTTCAAATCATACCAATTGATTTAAGCAACCGGAAAGAGCAGAAACTAAAGACCAAGAGGTGAGTTTGCTTAATTGTATCTTCTGGGCATGTTTCAGTTTCATTCGCGATAAAGAAGGATGGTGACTGAGGATATGTATTGATTACTGGAAGCTGACCCGTATAGCTGTTAGGAACCGTTATTTCTCCACCCTGAAACGACTATGTACCTGTTCAATTTCAGAGCGCGAAGTTTCCTTCAGATGAAAGTACAAATTGAGGATATTCTTGGAATCGCTTTCCGTATTCGTAACGACTGCTATTACAGTTAGTGACGCAGATAGTATTAGCTAAACCTCTAACTGTTTTGTGAATTGATAAATAATATTTTCTCGTAAGTACTTGGGCAAATGGTCATTGTATGACTTAATAGTACATTCGGAGACGAGGAAGACCATGAAAATCATTTTTGCACCTTGTTAGAAATTTGACGATCATTTGTACATTCTGGGAGGTTGGTATTTGTTGAGACAACTAGAAGCATTACTTCACTGCATGACCTGGAGTGGACAACAACGGCGGCTACCCTGAAGAGTGAAGACATTCCTTACAAGACAGAAGTGTTGGCGATGCAGAAGAAGAAAATCTAGTCAAGACGGCGAACCTGGAGTTGATGAAGACATGCAGTCTAACTTCCCTATTCCTCTTGGTTATACCAAGATGAATTGAGAGCGGAAGCAGACTGGATGATGAAGGGATTTGAAGATCGTGCCAGAAATTCACATGACTCCATCACATTCCAAGAAGAACTACAGGAGGCTTGACGAACCAGATACAAGTTCACGATTTTGTTTCACTTCCAGATTGATGAACAAACGAAGATAGATTAACCGGACTTGAAGAGATTAAATGTTTTGAATGAACGGATTTTTGAAACAGACCCTTCGTGTTTGGAAGAATTGATTCTGAGAAGACCGAAGTTTTGACGACTAACTTTCACTTCCATTGACTCACTTAAGCTTCGTTATAGAGTAATGAGACCCTCTAATGATTTAAGTTTCCCTAGAAGCATTTCAGTTCCGTGGCTATTTTTCGTATGTTCGATGATGGCTTTGTCTTGGGGTGTTTGGGCGAATTGTGGAAGATCTGATGATTGTGGACGGCGTACCTTACTTCTGCTAGGCAATCTGGGATTCCGATACTCTTGCGAGTAGATTTGTTTTCCCTCTTGACTATGACATTTGATTTTGTTGACCTCTGAGACTGTAGAAGTACTAGGTGGATTAAGATAGGTTGTTTTGTTTAAGACTCGAGATAAAGTATGATCATCATGAAGGCATATTTATGTGGTGCTAGTATTATGACGCCTGATCAACGTGATAATACTTACACCATATAACGTGCACTCATTGTGGCCATAGGACATCTTGAGGAGTACCTAAGAAGTTTAGAATTTGATCTCCGTTGGATTATCCGTGATTAGTGAGACCTTAGGTTCATTCTACCTATGCGTATACTCTGCCCTTGTTCATTAGATATCTGGATGAGTTTGGACTCTCGTTTTGCATTCTGTTGACCTCAGTTATAAATCTTGAACTCCTCGTAGAACTCTCTTCTGTGGATACAGTTAATTTGATTTGAAATCTTGTTCGTATTCTATATGAGTTTTCCAGAAGATTCGCCTATCGTCCATTTTATGTCACATAGACCTTTTAATCAGAATCAACTCAATTTGTCTCCTTCTGAAAATTTGAAGCCACCTTGTTTTGATTTGAGTCTTGGGAAACTATTTGGTCTGAAGATCCTTTTTGGAAGAACCTCCCCGGGCGTGAGTATGTTGTGACGATCTTTTGCGATTTGCTACGACTTCGACTAACCTTGCGACATCAAATTTTGAGGACGAAATTTTTCTTTTAGAGGGGAAGAAGTTGTAAAACCCAAAAATTTAACATAATATGAATTGACAATGATGCCCTCGAGATAAAATTTTAAGAACTTTAAGAAAATCATATAAGTAACAAATTGTATTTAACCTAACATAAGTTATATTATAAACTACCTAAGACTTGAAATTAACTACTTAAGCTAATATTTATATGCTAATCAAATTAAAAATATCCTAACCTATGTTACTTATACAAAAACGCCACCAATATGTACCTTAACTAGAATGGTGACCAAATTCATCCTGTAACATAAGTTATATTATAAACTACCTAAGACTTGAAATTAACTACTTAAGCTAATATTTATATGCTAATCAAATTAAAAATATCCTAACCTATGTTACTTATACAAAAACGCCACCAATATGTACCTTAACTAGAATGGTGACCAAATTCATCCTGTAACAAATAACTTGATAAAAGCCCACCATATCTCCTAAATTGTAGCACATATTCGGTCCATCAAGGCCTTCCAAAAACCACCACACGGTTTTTCCTTTTCTTGCTATAACCGAATATCACAAAAGCCAAAGAAACCCTATTTTCTCTCTAACAAAGTCTCGGTTCTCTCTCTCCCTTTTGGTGCTGCTGCTGTCGATCCACAAAGACCCCAAAAGGAAGGTTTGATCTTGTTCTACTCTTGTTTCTTTCACATCGTAAGGTAACCATGTTATACTAATATCAATCTATTCGAATTTGGAGCAAACCCTAATCGAATCCTTGCCTTGTTTTTGCTCCTTTCTGTCGTACGACCCAAGAAGAGAAGAAGGAGGAAATCGTGGTGATTTTTGTGGCGTCTCGTTCTTGTGTTTTGATCACGCTTCAAGGGTATTCGTATCATCCCTTTCCCTTTCAATTCTTGATGATTTTGCAAGTATACATTCACATATGATCATAAAAGAGAACACATAAAATGATAAATGGTTACATGAAATAATGATCTTATATAAACCCTAATATGAACCAACTTGCTTATGAATCTGAAATCTAATGGGTAGGAACGTGTTTATGAGATGTATGAATCGACCTATATCTAGTTTAATGAATGTATATTTGTTTTGTATCAAGAACTAGAGGTTGGATTAAGAAAACCATAAAAAGATTACATGTTATGATAAGTCTGCTACTGACCTGGAAAATTGTCCTAATTGAATCGATTGTATCTTTGTGATAAAAACGTATTTTTGGGAGTTTCTGGAGTCTAGAATGAAGTTTAATGAAATAGCTTTCTGGAGAAATTAATCTTGTAATTTTTAGAGGCCTGGAAGACCACTTTTTGATTTTTGGAAAAACAAGTGTCAAATCGAATTCGTATACCTGGAAAATTAGTCCGAGTCTATGATTTTTAAATTGCAAACCATGTCGAATTAGAAGGTTTCCTTTGAACTGGATAATATTTGATATGTCTATTAGTTACTGGAATTTTTCTAGATTTTTATAAATTTTATAGATGGTGTAAAGAATTAATTTCTGTCCGGGTGTTTCATCAGATATGATTCTGGAACAGGTTAAGAAAATGGATTTTTCATTCATACCTATACTAGTTAATAAAATCTGGAAAAATTAAGTAAAATACTAGGGACATTGTGGTATCTCTGTGAATTTTTGTAGATTTTATTTCAAAATTATAATATGATTCATAAATTATTTGAAACAAGTCCAATTCATACATAAAACCTGGTAAAGTGTAAAAAGACATTTAAAAGGTGTTAATTGTTTATTTTCCAAAACTAAAGGGTTTAAATTGTTATTTTGCTAATACTAAAGGACTTAACTTGTAAAAACCTGTAACTTTACATTAATTACACTTTATACCCTAATTTTATGATAATTGCATAATGGTCCTTAAACTTATCATAATTACTTAATAAACCCTCAAATTTGTAAAACTACCATAATAACCTTAATTGTATGTAAATAACCTTATGAACCTTAAACTACTAAAATGGTCTTCTTAAATACTTTAAGTTGATAAACGGGAATGTTAATGACTAGAGTTACTTAAAATGGAAAGATAAACTAAAATGAGTAATCTAAATTTAGAACCAATTGTAATTCTGTCTTCTACTCCTTTAGGCGCGAAGAAGGAGTGACTTGCTTTCTGTCAGTTTTGCTACCTTTGTTTCTGTTTGCTTTGCTCATAAGGTACAGATATTCTACCCTTTCTCAGTAAGGGTGTTTCGTTCTCTTGAATTCTGATCTTGATTCATTAGGATTCCCCAAGCCATTGCTATGTTTCCCCTTGTATTGTGAACCTTTGATATGATCCACTTGATTTGAACCTTGCTTTGAACCCTTGCCTTGATTTCTTGTTTTGAACCTTGCCATGTTCCCTTGATACTTGACATACTTCGTTCATCACCTTTGACCTGAATATTCAAATCCTTGGACACCTAGAAGATTTACTTGATATTAAAACTGGATGTGGAAACTTTTTTAATTATATATGAAAATGTTTTGAGAAAAGCTATTTTAAAATGATGCGATACCACTTTTAAATGTAATTCTACTAAAGTTTTTATGAAAATAACTTGTAAGGACTATCTTTATGAAAAACTGTTTTGAAAGACCATTGTTGTGAAAACTATTTTGAAATATCATTTTTACTAAAACCATTATTAAAGGATTTCTTTTAAATGAACTTTTAAATTGAACCTTTGCTATGATCTCTTGTCTTGAACCTTGGCTTGAACCTTAATATACTTGAATTGGAAACTTGACTTGAACCTTGATACACTTGAATTGGAAACTTGACTTGAACCACTTGAAATGGGAAACTTGACTTGAACAACTGATATGGAACTTGAACTTGAACTTGGAACTTGAACTTGATACTTGATACTTGACCCTTGACCCACAGTTTGAGATTACGAGCCATAACTAGGCATGAGGGTTTCATGTCCATGTCATTGATGCACCGATGGCATGACTCTAGGGCAGGAGAGTGATGACCTGTCCCGTCCCTGACTTGACTTGACTTGTTACGTAGAGGAAGAACTTGGCCTACTGGGGCGTATGGATGCATCCTAGATTTGACTTGACTTGACTTGACTTGTTTATATTACTTGTTATACTTGGTGACTAATGGTGTGTGCGATACACGTCTTTCACATCTTGGGAGCTCATGACTCCACCCCTTGGAGGTATCCCCTCACCTTGTACTTGGTACCGAGGACTCCCCTCCGTACACCTTGCTATTTGATATTTGATTTGGGCTCGTAGTGGATTATTGTTTTTTCCTTTACCTTATAACCTTGTACTTAGTATCCCGAGGTCACCCCTCCGGATACATACTTGACCTGACACTTGACTTAATACTTGACTTGACTTGATTTGACTTGGGCTCGGGTTGGGATTATTGTTCCCTTTACTCTTATCTACTGTAACTATTTCTTACTCTTGATATATCTGCATAACCTTTTTATTCTTTCCTAACTCTTGTTATACCTTGCATTGTTTCTGATGTGTGGTTTTGTAACCTTACAACAGGTTTTACCTCTCGAGGGATCTCAAGAGGCTTACAACCCCACCAGGCAGTGTACCTGACCGATGTAGTATAGTGTAGTGGTAAGTACGGGGGATTGATCGTTCTCCACAGGGAATAGTGTTCGTTAGGTATGAAAAGCTACTCTAATAGGTCTAAGGGTTGAGGAAGATTCTTTTTTATGTTTTTATATTTTTTTATGAAAGCAAGTAAAATCTCGGTTTTGAAGGAGTGGGCGGAATTAGTTGCTAGTCAACTAACCCAAAATTACTACGGATGCAAATAAAATAAAATAACAAAAATGAAAATGTGGTGAGAAACTTATGTGTAGAGAAATGTGTTTACTTAGATTTCCTTACTCCCTAACTATCTTTTACCGGTTAATTAGTGTGTATTAGTCGCGTGGATGACGGGTGTATTCCTTAATACCATTCGTGGGGTGGCGTACTTACTTCCCCAACTCTACAAGCTCCTACTTCACTCCTATGTCGAGCCGGCTAGGAAGCTCCTAACATGGGATCACTAGAATTCGCTTGTGCATTAAATACAACCATAAAAACCTTTAGTACGCATTTGGTTCATGTTTCTTAAGACGTTCAAGCAAGTTACCGAATAGGAAGTTAGCCAGTTTTCTTAAGCCTAACATAGATAAACAATCATCCAATACAACTAACAACACACTAATAACCAATAATCAATAGCTAGGTTTCATTAGATCTAAGCAAACACAAGATAAATTTAGCCTAACATGTTAATCAAAAGACAAGAATAAGATAAAATCAAACAACACATAGACATATTGAATGATTAATTGATAACTTATCTTCAATGTAACATGGAAGATCTCAAGGCAAAAAGCCTTGAAAATGAAGCTAAAATCGTCCTAGGGTTTTCTCCCAAAATTCCACACACTAAGCTCTCTCTAATGACAAAAAATTAGAAAACTATATATAGATTTTTGGATCTGACGGCGTCACCTTATGGAGTGTGACGCCGTCACCTCGCCGCTTTTAGGGTTCCCGGATGACCTTCTTGACGCCGTCCCTCTTTAACTCTTCAAAAATCCATTCTGGCTTATCAAGGCTTGACGCCGTCGAACCTTGAACGTGACGCCGTCCCTTTTTGATTTAAGCCGTGACGCCCTTGATCAAGTTAAAGCGTGACGCCGTCAGAATTTACATGCAATTTTCACTGGCTTATCATGAGTAAATTTCACGTCCACTTTTTCTTGCCAAGGCATGACGCCGTCCAGAGTAAATTGTGACGCCGTCAAGAGTAATTTTTAGCCGATTTTTGAGACTTTGTCGTTTTCTTCACTTTTATGCTCCAAAAACGTCCAAAATGCCTCCTTTTCCAGATTTCTCCTCAAAAGTACCTAAAATGACAAAAGGAGCGATTTAGGGCAATATTTGATCAAATAAATACGATTTAAGGCTTAAATGACCCCTTAAAAGCGGTACACTTTACGCTTCATCAAATACCCTTACACTTGAGATTTGCTTGTCCTTAAGCAAATGCGCTTTTATTCTTATCAAAATACAAGTTAGGGGTCATTTAATGCAAACATAAAAGTAATTACAACAAATATTCGTTCCACTCTAATCATAATAAGCACGGAGATTACATACTAGCACCTCACAAGTAGTGTTTAGATACTCACATCTCTCAAGTGTCATCAAAATAAATCTCATAAATGAAAACGGATAATATCTCTCACTACCTGTCATAGCAAATAGATTACCATAGGCTTGGGAAAGGATCGAAAACCTCCTCCACTAGGCGTAAGCACCAAAGATAAACTATCAAAGAGGGCTTTTAAATGGGTTATAACGTTAGGTGTAGGGAAAAGGAAAACACGGTTTTGTTGGATAAGGGATATTTTACTGGTGGCTAGTTAAAGATCTTGAACAATTACATGTACTATACAATGTTGCTAAGCCAAGACTAGACTCGATCTTAAGCTAAAAGCAAAATAACAAAAACATAAAACAAACATAAAATAAACATAAAATGAAACGGGATGGTAGTCCGTATGTTTTTTCTATTTTTCATTTTCTCATTTTTTTGTATTTTTCTTGATTTTTCGATTTTTTTTTTTTTTTTTTTTTTTTTTTTTTTTTTTTTTTTTTTTGCATACACTTTTGCCCTACCATCCAAAATAATACATCAAAGGGGCATTGCATCCCCCTTACACTTGAACTTTTACATAACTTTACAAATACTAATCTAACGACTCGAATTAAGATAATTGAAAAACCTGGAGTACTTTTAAAACATTTAGCACATATGGGGGTAATAAATGATGTTCATCCCCATTACTCCATTATACTAGTACTTTACCCATGAGTCCCAATCGTCCCAAAACAATATGTACAAGGATATGACTCGACTTAGCAACCATGTAATCAACTAGATAATTAACTTGGGTTTAAACAAATGTTGTAACAATAATGCACTAAAAATGAGTGCATACAAGGTAGGCTAAGGCGATTTGGGTGTACATTTAAGTGGGGTGTAACAAATTCTTCCTTTAAGTAAAATGCTTAAAGTTAGAAACGAAAAGAATAGGCTCTGAGGGGTGTACTAGGGGTATCGTGTACTAAAAATGAGTACAACGCAAAGGGTGTGGGAGAATTACTTGACCAATGTAGCCAATATAATTATAACAAAAACACAGGTGTAAAACAATGGGTTAATCCTAATGCCTCTTATCATGTAGTAAATCTAACTACACGAATGTAGTCTCACTTGTGGCCTCGGAATGGTCCTAACGCAAGTTCTAGAATCTAAGTGCTACCGGTACACACATCATAGCATAAATGCTTTTCCTACCAATTCTAGGGGTGAACCTCACATATTTGGGGGTGGAAAATTTTTTAGTGGTACGGTTTTTGTGCTAGCCATATAATTCCTATCCATGAGACGCTTATTAGAACTAAAGTTTCACTCCTAAATGTTGTAAAAAATTTTAAATTTGGCACTAAAATTGCCCTAACAGGTATTTCTCTCATTTTTATTACACATCCACTATTAAACAAACAAAAATCAAGCGTAATAGCATTCTCTAATCGTACTTTTACCCCCCCCCTTACACTTAAGATGAACATTGTCCGCAATGTTCAAATAACAAATGTAAAAGCATAAAGTAAAAGAATGAAATCAAATACTCCCCTGATTCGCTCGGTGGATAATGAAGTAACACGGTTAGATCTTCTTCCAAAGAGAATGTAAAAGCTTCATGACTAATGCATCGCCAAAAGCTTGATTCCACATACATCTCCTTGTCCAAAATAACCTGTTAAACCTGAGAAAACAAACACGAAAACCTGCATAACATCGGCGGGATAAAATCTATATATAAGGATATAATGCTTGTGGAATGATAATTTTGCAGATTCCTGGAGATTATAAGTTGGAGATTTTAATAAAAACTTTTTATGAAAACAAAACTTTCAAAAATTTCTGAAAATTAAATCTGACGCCGTCAGGTTATAAACCCTGACGCCGTCAGAAATGACCTGACAAAAATTTTCATTTTAAGTTTCCGGAAAATTTCTGGAAAAACCTTTACCTTACTTCCTGGAAATCCTGCAAAACATCATTATGACTCGATACAAGCATTTGACTCAAACAAATACGAATATGTATGTTAACTTATTATTATTATGATTCATGTTCATTTGTGTTCTAATAAACCGATTTAGATTTCCCTTACACTTAACTTTTGCAAAATACCTTTATATGTAGTTTAGACGAAGTTAAAAACAAAATAAAGCATTTTCACAAATTACTTTTGAACATGAATCAATAATAATAAAATTTAAACATACATACGGAAGCAAATAAAATCAAACAAACAAATAAATAAACACACAAAGCAAATAAAGCTTGGGTTGCCTCCCAAGAAGCGCTTGTTTTTGTTCGAGTCACGAGCCTGACTCTACCCTTATTTAACGGATAAAGGAGAGGTTTTTCCTACACTTAGGATTAAGTGCGGGTGATAGTAGCGATACACACCATCTTGGTGGAAGTATGCTGCGTGAGGAAAGAGTGGTGGATGAATTATATACTCAAAGGTGCGGGATCCTATCATCATAACCTTACCTAATTCAATTGGGTTAGTGGGCCGATTAAGATTTTCTCCTAGAAAGGGATCATCTTCTATCAACTTTGAGAGACTCCAAGTTAAGAATCCACTTTGACCTAATAAACCTGGTTTAAACCCATAATATTTTTTGTGATCAATCATAAATGGGTGATGTAAGCATGTAAGGTCATGGTTCACTCCTATGTTAGCTTCCTCTCTACAAGGCCTAGAGTCTACTACCTTAATCTTAACATTACCCGGACTACATGGTTTGATGGGTGGATCGGGACCTAATTTAACTCCTAAGTTCACATCTAAGGATGGAAGATTAGTTAACGGTTTTGGTTTAGGCTCCGGCTCATCAAAACTAGGAACTTCCATAGAACTAAAAGAAAGGTTGTGATCACTAAAAGCATTCAAACCTATTTCTTCTAGTTGTGTTTGGTCAAAGGGCTCTACCTCTATTGGGGTTCCTATAGTCTCCTCAACTTCTTCCGGGTAAGTCACCGGCGGTGTGTGTGCCTCAAATGATGGTAGGACTTGTGGGGTACTTGGTAGGCTTATGTTACTTACCTCATCATTCCTTGTGTCAAGACCACCTATATCCTCATCATGTGTTTTATTAGAATCTAACCCTAACATTTTACCAAGTATCTCAAGTGCTTCTCTAGGCATCTCAACTTCAATGTCCGAATCATAAGGATCATCCTGAATATTCTGACTGCTATATTCAAATTGCCCAAAAGATTCATCATGTGTTTCTTGAGATTCATCGTCATCGATCATAAAACCTAGGTCTTTTTGATCAATGTGATCATGCTCGGCTAGATCCTCCATCACATCAAGATAACCTATGTGTTTGTTTTGTACTATGGCATTACATGACAACCACTTAGGTATCTCAACACTAATGTATTCATCCCCAAACAAACTTGTTTCATGATCCAGGAAATTTATATTCAATTGACTTGTACTAACGTCTGTTGGGTTGTCTACCCTATAATAATATTGGGCACAATCTTCTATGGCATCCCATGCTTCTTCAGCACTTAATTCCCTAAAGTCCCCATTGGCAAAATCCTCAATGCGCATTTGGTCATATTGGCCAACACGATAGTAAAAGGTTCGGGTTAGGGATGCTAAAGCGAAACTATTGATGAGGGAATTTTCGGAGTAAATTTCGAAAAGTGTACCGCTTTTAAGGGGTCATTTAAGCCCGAAATCGTATTTATTTGATCAAATATTGCCCTAAATCGTTCCTTTTGTCATTTTAGGTACTTTTGAGGAGAAATCTGGAAAAGGAGGCATTTTGGACATTTTTGGAGCATAAAAGTGAAGAAAACGGCAAAGTCTCAAAATTGTGCTGAAAGTCACCTTTGACGGCGTCAACATTAACTCCAGACGGCGTCATGCCTTGGCAAGAAAAGTTGGATGTGAAATTTACTCATGACGGGCCAGTGAGTTTGCATGAGAATTCTGACGGCGTCACGCTTTAACTAAATCAAGGGCGTCACGGCTTAAATTAAAGAGGGACGGCGTCACGTTATAGGTCCGACGGCGTCAAGCCTTGATAAGCCAGAATGGATTTTTGAAGAGCTAAAGAGGGACGGCGTCAAGAAGGTCACCCGGGAACCCTAAAAGCGGCGAGGTGACGGCGTCACAATGCATAAGGTGACGCCGTCAGATGTCAAAGTCTATATATAGTTTTCTAATTTTTTGTCATTAAGGAGAGCTTAGTGTGTGGAATTTTGGGATAAAACCCTAAGACGATTTTAGCTACTTTTTCAGGGCTTCTTGCCTTGAGATCTTCCATGTTTCATTGAAAGATAAGTTATCAATTAATCATTCAATATGTCTATGTGTTGTTTGATTCTATCTTATGCTTGTCTTTTGTTTAACATGTTAGGCTAATTTTATCTTGTGTTTGCTTAGATCTAATGAAACCTAGCTATTGATTATTGGTTGTTAGTGTGTTGTTAGTTGTATTGGATGATTGTTTATCTATGTTAGGCTTAAGAAAACTGGCTAACTTCCTATTCGGTAACTTGCTTGAACGTCTTAAGAAACATGAACCAAATGCGTACTAAAGGTTTTTATGGTTGTATTTAATGCACAAGCGAATTCTAGTGATCCCATGTTAGGAGCTTCCTAGCCGGCTCGACATAGGAGTGAAGTAGGAGCTTGTAGAGTTTGGGGAAGTAAGTACGCCACCCCACGAATGGTATTAAGGAATACACCCGTCATCCACGCGACTAATACACACTAATTAACCGGTAAAAGATAGTTAGGGAGTAAGGAAATCTAAGTAAACACATTTCTCCACACATAAGTTTCTCACCACTTTTATTTTCAGTTATTTATTTTATTTGCATTTGTAGTAATTTGGGTTAGTTGACTAGCAACTAATTCCGCCCACTCCTTCAAAACCCGAGATTTTACTTGCTTTCATAAAATATAAAAACATAAAAAAGAATCTTCCTCAACCCTTAGACCTAATTAGAGTAGTCTTTCATACCTAACGAACACTATTCCCTGTGGAGAACGATCAATCCCCCGTACTTACCACTACACTATACTACATCGGTCAGGTACACTGCCTGGTGGGGTTGTAAGCCTCTTGAGATCCCTCGAGAGGTAAAACCTGTTGTAAGGTTGCAAAACCCACGCATCAAGTTTTTGGCGCCGTTGCCGGGGAATAGTTATTGTTTAGGTTGAATTTTTATTTTATTAGGTCTACTCACTAGATTCCTTTCTAGTGAGATTTTTATTTTTCTTTTTATTAGATTTCTTTAGTCTATCTTTTTCTTTGTGCCCTTTGTTTGTAAAACCATTTTCATTTGTCACCATGGCGGATGAAATTCCATTTAGATCATTAACAATAGAGGAACAATTACTTTACACGGATAGATTTGCTTCCTGTTGTTCCAATGAATTTTTAAGTGATCTTAGATATATACAAGAGGAGATGGGTATAAAGTTTGATAGGTTTGATGAATTATGTGCATGTGTGGCTTCTATTAAACAATCATTGTTAGGATCAACTCCTTTTAATAAGACCCTTTGGAAAAATTTTGAGGAAAGCCTCCTAACCGTGAACCATAAGTTTAATGAATTAATGGGTTCGTATACATCACAACTTGAGGAAACAATTGAGGAGGATTTAGCCGAACATGAGCATATTGAGCAAAGAGACCTAGGTTTTATGATCAATGACTTTGAATCTCAAGGAACACATGATGAATCCTTTAGGCAAATTGAACATAGTAATCATGTTATCGGGGAAGATTCTTATGAATCGGACTTAGAACTTGAAATGGCTAGAGAAGGATTTGAGATACTTAGGAACATGTTTGGGTTAGATTCTACTAAAACACATGATGTGGATATAATTGATATAGAGACAAGGAAGGATGAGGTAAATAACACAAACCTACAAAGTACCCCACAAGTCCTACCATCATTCGAGGCATACACACCGCCCGTGACTTACCCGAAAGAAGTAGAAGGGACTATAGGAGCCCCAATTGAAGTAGAACCTTTGGAAGAAACAAAACTAGAAGAAATAGGTTTGAATGCTTGTAGAGATAACCTTTCTTTTAGTTCTATGGAAGTTCCTAGTTTTGATGAACCGGAGCCTAAACCAAAACCGTTACCTAATCTTCCATCCTTAGATGTGAACTTAGGAATTGAATTAGGTCCCGATCCACCCATCAAACCATGTAGTCCGGGTAATGTTAAGATTAAGGTAGTAGACTCTAGGCCTTGTAGAGAGGAAGCTAACATAGGAGTGAACCATGACCTTACATACTTACATCACCCATTCATGATTGATCATAAGAAATATTATGGGTTTAAACCGGGTTTATTAGGTCAAGATAGATTCCTAACTAGGAGTCTCTCGAAATTGATAGAAGATGATCCCTTTCTAGGAGAAAACTTCAATTCACCCATTAAAACAATTGAGCTAGGTAAGGTTATGATGATTGGATCCCGCGTCTTTGAGCATATAATTCATCCAACACTCTTTCTTCACGTGGCATACTTCCACCAAGATGGTGTGTATCGCTGCTATCACCCGCACTTAATCCTAAGTGTAGGAAAAACCTCTCCTTTATCCGTTAAATAAGGGTAGATTCAGGCTCGTGACTCGAACAAAAGCAAGCGCTTCTTGGGAGGCAACCCAAGCTTTATTTGCTTTGTGTGTTTATTTGTTTGTTTGTTTGATTTTATTTGTTTCCGTATGTGTGTTTAATTTTTATTATTATTGATTCATGCTCAAAACTAAATTGTGAAAATGCTTTATTTTGTTTTTAACTTCGTCTTAACTACATATAAAGGTATTTTGCAAAAGATAAGTGTAAGGGAAATCTAAATCGGTTTATTAGAACACATATGAACATGAATCGTAATAATAATAAATTAACATACATATCCGTATTTGTTTGAGTCAAATGCTTGTATCGAGTCATAATGATGTTTTGCAGGATTTCCAGGAAGTAAGGTAAAGGTTTTTCCAGAAATTTTCCGGAAACTTAAAACGAAAATTTTTGTCAGGTCATTTCTGACGGCGTCAGGGGTTATAACCTGACGGCGTCAGATTTAATTTCCAGAAATTTTTGAAAATTTTGTTTTCATAAAAAGTTTTTATTAAAATCTCCAACTTATAATCTCCAAGAATCTGCAAAATTATCATTCCACAAGCATTATATCCTTATATATAGATTTTATCCCGCCGATGTTATGCAGGTTTTCGTGTTTGTTTTCTCAGGTTCAACAGGTTATTTTGGACAAGGAAATGTTTTGAATCAAGCTTATGGCGATGCATTAGTCATGGAGCTTCAACACTCTCTTTGGAGGAAGATTTAACCGTGTGATTTCACTATCCAACGAGCGAATCAGGGGAGTATTTGATTTCATTCTTTTACTTTATGCTTTTACATCTTGTTATTTGAACATTGGGGACAATGTTCATCTTAAGTGTAAGGGGAGGGTAAAAGTACGATTTTAGAGAATACAATTGCGCTTGATTTTTGTTTGTTTAATAGTAGATGTGTAATAAAACTGAGAGAAATACTTGTTAAGGTAATTTTAGTGCCAAATTTAAAATTTTTTACAACATATAGGAGTGAAACTTTGATCTTAATGAGCGTCTCACGGATAGGAGTTATATGACTAGCACAAAAACCGTACCACTAAAAAAATTTTCCACCCCCAAATATGTGAGGTTCGCCCCTAGAATTGGTAGGAAAAGCATTTATGCTATGATGTGTGTACCGGTAGCACTTAGATTCTAGAACTTGCGTTAGGACCATTCCGAGGCCACAAGTGAGACTACATTCGTGTAGTTAGATTTACTACATGATAAGAGGCATTAGGATTAACCCATGTTTTACACCTGTGTTTTTTGTTATAATTACGTTGGCTACATTGGTCAAGTAATTCTCCCACACCCTTTGCGTTGTACTCATTTTTAGTACACGATACCCCTAGTACACCCCTCAGAGCCTATCTTTTCGTTTCGACCTTTAAGCATTTTACTTAAAGGAAGAATTTGTTACACCCCACTTAAATGTACACCCAAATCGCCTTAGCCTACCTTGTATGCACTCAATTTTAGTGCATTATTGTGACAACATTTGTTTAAACCCAAGTTAATTATCTAGTTGATTACATGGTTGCTAAGTCGAGTCATATCCTTGTACATATTGTTTTGGGACGATTGGGACTCATGGGTAAAGTACTAGTGTAATGGAGTAATGGGGAAGAACATCATTTATTACCCCCATATGTGCTAAATGTTTTAAAAGTACTCCAAGTTTTTCAATTATCTTAATTCGAGTCATTAGAATAGTTAATTGTAAAGTTATGTAAAAGTTCAAGTGTAAGGGGAATGCAACGCCCCTATGATGTATTATTTTGGATGGTAGGGCAAGAGTGTATTCAATGAAAAAAAAAAAAAAAAAAAAAAAAAAAAAAAAAAAAAAAAAAAAAAAAAAAAATACAAAAAAATGAGAAAAAGAAAAATAGAAAAAACATACGGACTACCATCCCGTTTTATTTTATGTTTATTTTATGTTTATGTTTTGTTATTTTCTTTCATTAGCTTAAGATCGAGTCTAGTCTTGGCTTAGCAGCATTGTATAGTACATGTAATTGATCAAGATCTTTAACTCGCCACCAGTAAAATATCCCGTATCCAACAAAGCCGTGTTTTCCTTTTCCCTACACCTAACATTATAACCCATTTAAAAGCCCTCTTTGATAGTTTATCTTTGGTGCTTACGCCTAGTGGAGGAGGTTTTCGATCCTTTCCCAAGCCTATGGTAATCTATTTGCTATGACAGGTAGTGAGAGATATTTTCCGTTTTCATTTATGAGATTTATTTTGATGACACTTGAGAGATGTGAGTATCTAAACACTACTTGTGAGGTGCTAGTATGTAATCTCCGTGCTTATTATGATTGAAGTGGAACGATTATTTGTTGTAATTACTTTTATGTTAGCATTAAATAACCCCTAACTTGTATTTTGATTAGAATAAAAGCGCATTTGCTTGAGGACAAGCAAATCTCAAGTGTAAGGGTATTTGATGAGGCGAAAAGTGTACCGCTTTTAAGGGGTCATTTAAGCCCGAAATCGTATTTATTTGATCAAATATTGCCCTAAATCGTTCCTTTTGTCATTTTAGGTACTTTTGAGGAGAAATCTGGAAAAGGAGGCATTTTGGACATTTTTGGAGCATAAAAGTGAAGAAAACGGCAAAGTCTCAAAATTGTGCTGAAAGTCACCTTTGACGGCGTCAACATTAACTCCAGACGGCGTCATGCCTTGGCAAGAAAAGTTGGATGTGAAATTTACTCATGACGGGCCAGTGAGTTTGCATGAGAATTCTGACGGCGTCACGCTTTAACTAAATCAAGGGCGTCACGGCTTAAATTAAAGAGGGACGGCGTCACGTTATAGGTCCGACGGCGTCAAGCCTTGATAAGCCAGAATGGATTTTTGAAGAGCTAAAGAGGGACGGCGTCAAGAAGGTCACCCGGGAACCCTAAAAGCGGCGAGGTGACGGCGTCACAATGCATAAGGTGACGCCGTCAGATGTCAAAGTCTATATATAGTTTTCTAATTTTTTGTCATTAAGGAGAGCTTAGTGTGTGGAATTTTGGGATAAAACCCTAAGACGATTTTAGCTACTTTTTCAGGGCTTCTTGCCTTGAGATCTTCCATGTTTCATTGAAAGATAAGTTATCAATTAATCATTCAATATGTCTATGTGTTGTTTGATTCTATCTTATGCTTGTCTTTTGTTTAACATGTTAGGCTAATTTTATCTTGTGTTTGCTTAGATCTAATGAAACCTAGCTATTGATTATTGGTTGTTAGTGTGTTGTTAGTTGTATTGGATGATTGTTTATCTATGTTAGGCTTAAGAAAACTGGCTAACTTCCTATTCGGTAACTTGCTTGAACGTCTTAAGAAACATGAACCAAATGCGTACTAAAGGTTTTTATGGTTGTATTTAATGCACAAGCGAATTCTAGTGATCCCATGTTAGGAGCTTCCTAGCCGGCTCGACATAGGAGTGAAGTAGGAGCTTGTAGAGTTTGGGGAAGTAAGTACGCCACCCCACGAATGGTATTAAGGAATACACCCGTCATCCACGCGACTAATACACACTAATTAACCGGTAAAAGATAGTTAGGGAGTAAGGAAATCTAAGTAAACACATTTCTCCACACATAAGTTTCTCACCACTTTTTATTTTCAGTTATTTATTTTATTTGCATTTGTAGTAATTTGGGTTAGTTGACTAGCAACTAATTCCGCCCACTCCTTCAAAACCCGAGATTTTACTTGCTTTCATAAAATATAAAAACATAAAAAAGAATCTTCCTCAACCCTTAGACCTAATTAGAGTAGCCTTTCACACCTAACGAACACTATTCCCTGTGGAGAACGATCAATCCCCCGTACTTACCACTACACTATACTACATCGGTCAGGTACACTGCCTGGTGGGGTTGTAAGCCTCTTGAGATCCCTCGAGAGGTAAAACCTGTTGTAAGGTTGCAAAACCCACGCATCAACTATGATGAGGGAATTTTCAGAGTAAATTTCTAAAACGAGTCCATGCATCATATATGGGTTCATCTCGATATTGTTTGAAATTCGAGATGTCAATAGGGTAGAATGGCCTTTGTGGTTGGTGGTATGGTGGATTCGCGTACTCCATAATGGTGAACGGAAGAGTCAATGGAAATTACGAACAAACACACAAAGAAAAAGATAGACTAAAGAAAACATAGAAAAATAAAATAAAAATCTCACTAGAAAGGAATCTAGTGAGTAGACCTAATAAAAATAAAATTTCAACCTAAGCAATAACTACTCCCCGGCAGCGGCGCCAAAAACTTGATGCGTGGTTTTGTAACCTTACAACAGGTTTTACCTCTCGAGGGATCTCAAGAGGCTTACAACCCCACCAGGCAGTGTACCTGACCGATGTAGTATAGTGTAGTGGTAAGTACGGGGGATTGATCGTTCTCCACAGGGAATAGTGTTCGTTAGGTATGAAAAGCTACTCTAATAGGTCTAAGGGTTGAGGAAGATTCTTTTTTATGTTTTTATATTTTTTTATGAAAGCAAGTAAAATCTCGGTTTTGAAGGAGTGGGCGGAATTAGTTGCTAGTCAACTAACCCAAAATTACTACGGATGCAAATAAAATAAAATAACAAAAATGAAAATGTGGTGAGAAACTTATGTGTAGAGAAATGTGTTTACTTAGATTTCCTTACTCCCTAACTATCTTTTACCGGTTAATTAGTGTGTATTAGTCGCGTGGATGACGGGTGTATTCCTTAATACCATTCGTGGGGTGGCGTACTTACTTCCCCAACTCTACAAGCTCCTACTTCACTCCTATGTCGAGCCGGCTAGGAAGCTCCTAACATGGGATCACTAGAATTCGCTTGTGCATTAAATACAACCATAAAAACCTTTAGTACGCATTTGGTTCATGTTTCTTAAGACGTTCAAGCAAGTTACCGAATAGGAAGTTAGCCAGTTTTCTTAAGCCTAACATAGATAAACAATCATCCAATACAGCTAACAACACACTAATAACCAATAATCAATAGCTAGGTTTCATTAGATCTAAGCAAACACAAGATAAATTTAGCCTAACATGTTAATCAAAAGACAAGAATAAGATAAAATCAAACAACACATAGACATATTGAATGATTAATTGATAACTTATCTTCAATGTAACATGGAAGATCTCAAGGCAAAAAGCCTTGAAAATGAAGCTAAAATCGTCCTAGGGTTTTCTCCCAAAATTCCACACACTAAGCTCTCTCTAATGACAAAAAATTAGAAAACTATATATAGATTTTTGGATCTGACGGCGTCACCTTATGGAGTGTGACGCCGTCACCTCGCCGCTTTTAGGGTTCCCGGATGACCTTCTTGACGCCGTCCCTCTTTAACTCTTCAAAAATCCATTCTGGCTTATCAAGGCTTGACGCCGTCGAACCTTGAACGTGACGCCGTCCCTTTTTGATTTAAGTCGTGACGCCCTTGATCAAGTTAAAGCGTGACGCCGTCAGAATTTACAGGCAATTTTCACTGGCTTATCATGAGTAAATTTCACGTCCACTTTTTCTTGCCAAGGCATGACGCCGTCCAGAGTAAATTATGACGCCGTCAAGAGTAATTTTTAGCCGATTTTTGAGACTTTGTCGTTTTCTTCACTTTTATGCTCCAAAAACGTCCAAAATGCCTCCTTTTCCAGATTTCTCCTCAAAAGTACCTAAAATGACAAAAGGAGCGATTTAGGGCAATATTTGATCAAATAAATACGATTTAAGGCTTAAATGACCCCTTAAAAGCGGTACACTTTTCGCTTCATCAGTTTCACTTACTTCACTATCCCATTATTACTGCTTGTTACCTTTATATCTATTCAGTGGGCTTTTTAAGCTCAGCTGCATTTCTTTTCCTGCGACAGGTTTTAGTTGGAAGCTGGGTATGAGTGGAGAGTACCTTGGACTTAGAAGACCTTAATAGCTATTTTGAATCAGATGACAAGAAGAGCTTATATTCAGACTTAGTATTTATTGTATTTCTCATTTGTAACCTTGTAGTTTCAGATTTTTCTCTTGTAACCATTGGAATTCTTATTGTATTATTTATGTCATATGCTTGTGTTTGTTCTGATATGAAACCATTATTGTGACATCTTTACCCTTGTCGGGTCGGGGTGTTACATAAGGATTCGTGTGATGATTAGGATCATGGTACATATGAATGTATAACTATCCAGGATAATCTAGGATGACATTTTAAAGTAGTATAATCATTGTCATATAAAGTAGGTCTAATATTTTGTCGTATTGTTTCGCAAAACATGGAAGACAATTACAAATGTTAACATAGATACTACTAACTGAGACTCTCAGTTTAGTGATATAATGATTGAAAGCTACGAACAGAAGGCTAGTCTAAGAACTGCCTAGTGTTTTTCTGGTTGGATTCTTGACAGTGGTATTATGATTAATTATGTTGTGATGGTGAAACGTTGTTCAAGATATCTTGTCGGTTCATTGCGTTGTGGAGGTGTGAGTCGGTCATATTTGGGAGAATATAGAGTCTATATAATTCCCTAATGATGTGCTGACATTTTTGTTAAAGTTGTGGTGATATCCTAAAAGGTCCATTCGGAGAAAGTCTGTAGGCCCTATGGAATGGTATCTTCTGCCCAGGTCTAATGATAGGTATAATTCTAGTCCTATGGCGAATTAATGTTGATACAGGTGGAGCAGCGATTACTTCTCTCTCTTTGAAAGGCTTGGTCAACATCCGACACTATGAGTGATGTGTCTACGATTGGGTCTACTGCTGATAATATCAAAGTAGGGAATGACGATATATGCTTATTGTCCAAATCTGAAGTAAAGGTGATGGAATGGGTAGGTGTAGATATTACTCTGTAATCACCCGGTAATTTTAAATATTTCATAATGTAACTAAGTAATCAGCATAAGTTTACATAAGTAGTGTTTTAGAAACATGGTGGCACGAAGGACTTATTTATGCAGTTATTTAAGTGTGAAAGGTAGTATGAGTGTGTAGTGAATAAAGCAGACATGCGTAGAAAAGAAGTTTTAAGTAAATCTAAAACAGTTCACACTAGGCTAGAATCATAGACTTTTATTAATAAAAGTTTCTGAAGAGATCTTGATGAATGTAGAGAAAGTTGCTGAACTTCAACTTTTGTAGATGATGAATCAGTTTGTTCCTTAGTAAATATTTCCCTTTTTTTTAATATATATATATATATATGAACAGTAATTTGAAACGGTCATGAACAGTAGCCCAACTGCTACTTTTCTTTTTATAAATACCCCATTTTAATATTCATTCTTCCACCACCCATATTTCTCTCATTAATTTTCAAAATGCCGCATGTTGTTACCATTCTTGCGATTGTGTATGTTGTTGCCGCTGCTATCTACTTGGCCTACATTCCAGAAGAAGATTATGAATTTTTGGCCGTGGTGTTAGCGCTTCTCGTACCACTCGTGGTTCTAGCCATCAGCATGGATAAAATATGGGGGTAATAGTATTGTGTTAGGAATGTTTGAAATAAGTCTTTTTTGTGTTTCCATGTAATCTTTAATGAATGCGTAATAAGATTTGTTTGTTTTCATGCATAAGATCATGTCTTTTGATACCGCGTTAATGATTTGTGTGTATTTATCGTACAGAATATTCAAGGTGTTCCATCTAGTCGTGGTTCTCGCTCTCGTAGGCGTAGTGATGTTTTTCATTAGCTTGGCGGATCAACAATTTGGCGATTCTACACCTTACTTAGTGGTCTTTGTAACATTAGCACTACCGATGCTAATTATATCGTTATGTATTAATATTCGTGGATTCTAATAAAAATTTACGTTTTGTGTTTTATGAATTCTAGTGATTCTTGAGTTCATACTTATGTCATTTTAGATACAAATAAGTCCACTCACATATAATTCATTACTTACATAGAGAGGCGTCCCAATCCATTCAAATAAAGACATTGTAAATCATCCTACTTAAGAATTTTTGACTCGACACTCATACTCAATTGACAAGATAATTTAGTGTGTAGGTGTTCTGGGGGTACGAAAAGAGTATTTAAACTTATCTTTGGAGATAGGAGTAAGATAATCAAAGAAAATTGTCATAGTACTCAAAATAGTTGGTGAGTATGTAAATAAGGTAAGAATTGTGCAATCCACAATGTTTTGGAAAATAAACAAGAAATATCCATTGTATCATTACAATATTTGAGAAGTAGATTAGACCATTGTAACTGGTTACAATGTTTTGAGAAGGTTTCGTAAATCACAAAATGTTGAAGTAGGTACAAGATCGAGGAAATGTAATTGAGTCATAATGCCTTAGAATAGGCATACGCAGGTATGTTTATTCCGTTGTTTGTATAAAGTGATTGAAAGCATGTCGAATGTGTATATATCAATATACTTAAGTGTTTTTGTAGCATAAATTACCTAGAAGTCACATAATCGTCTAGAGGATGGAAGCCACGGAGAGCGAAAGGCTATAAAACGTTTGGTTTGTAAAAGTGGCTTTAGTTCAGTTCTCAATTAGACCCGTTTCTTTATAACTATAGCTCTGATACCAATCTGTAACTCCCTCAATTTCAAGATACGCAGCGGAGATTCAAACTGGGTGTTACTCGACAGCACAACAGTTATAATAATAGAAAACGAACCCTAATTGAGTCGATTTAAAAGATTTATCATTCGAATATCAGAGTTTACAAAATGAGGTCCCAGTAGTTTTACAGTTTGTTAAATAAGTTTCGAATGATAATTAGATTTTAGCCTTCTATCAGTATTCGTGCCCCTCCGTGCCATCCTCGTTCATTATGGACCTGAGATAAACATGCTAAAAGTGTCAACATAAAGGTTGGTGAGTTCATAGAGTTTATAAGTAAAACGGTTGATTTCAATAGTTTCAAGTTTAGGCGATAATTGCAATGATTACAAATATCGATAAAATGAATAGTGGGTTACGTTGTTTTACACCCATAGTGTTTGTATAATAATCCGTTGAATACAAGTTTCAAGTTGGATAATTGTATATAAACACAATTATAGTAAAACAGTAATATTGAAGTACAGTATAGTGCTCTAAGTCTCATGACATGCAAACCTTAACAGATGGATATAATAATAATGACATAAGTTACTGAAATTATAAAAATGTAAGTAACAAGGCCCTCGGGCAGGAGCTTGCCAACTTCCTGTTTAATCTCAAATAAAGTGCATTTTGCTACTTATCCAGCAACACAAATGGGGCATCAACTGCCAATAGATCTATTCACTATATTCGCATTCACTCGCAAGTGATTAATGGCTCATGATATGATGGAATTTTAGTGGAAATAATGTGTAACTTAGGCAATATTAATCAGGATAGAATGCAAAAAATACTTGTGTTCAAGTTTGTGACATGTAATATGTTTCAATAAACCAGTAGAGTGTTTTATCAACCGAGTAAAATGTTTAAAGTACACGGGTAAAATATGTAAGTAAAACGAGCATGTATCTCCCCCAAGGAGTTCAAAATAAGTAAAAGAGGGGCTATGACTCACCTCGGTGATACAGTGGTCTAATTGGAAAGCAATTCAAGTATGGTGAATAAACTGCTCTGACACGCAACCTAGGTGAATATGTCAAGTTTCAGTATTTGTATTTATGGCTTCAAATATTAATGCGTGCTTTAATATTTGTATCGCAAGTGTTTTGTCGGTGGTTAAGTGTTGAACGAGGTAATATAAACAATAAGATTTAGAATTTTGATGTCTCTTCAAAAGTTAGTGGATGATAAAATTTATCATATTTCATTTTTTTAGAATTCGATCGATTTGTTAACGAAAGAGAAATATCCCGTATATAAATTTTATCAAAAACCGAGTCGATATGTATTAAAAATATATTTCCGTAATAATATATAGAATATTACACTTTATACTTTTATAGTTTCAAGTATTGACAATTTATACCCCTAATCTTTCATAAAATGACAACTTTTACCTTCAATTTTGGTGAAATGACAGTTTCTACCCTACAGTACTAATTATAACACTTTATACCCTTCGGTTAAATATATTTTGTACCGAAGGTCCTTTATGTAATTTATTAAATCATATTTACACTTTATACCCCTAAAGCATTAAATAGTTTTTAAATTAATTCATTATTATATATATAGGTTTAGAGTTGGGCAAAACAAGCCCTCAAAGCTTTTATTCAATTTATTAATAGTCCTAGAGTTTTGTCACTTATTACCCTCCAAGCAATTATAGCGTTACACTCGTAGTACTTGTTTTGTTTTTGTTGCGTTTAAAATTTAGGAAAGGGCGTGGCTTGTCTTGGCTTATTAGTATAAGTTATTTTAAGTTGTAAATAAGCTATTGATAGCTTATTAGCTTTTGAAAATAGCTTATGGACCTTAAAGCCTAATAAGGGTGCGTTTGGTTTTCTAGCTCGCGACAAGGAAAAACAAGGGGAAAATAAATGAGGCCTTAGGGATTTTTGACAATGCTTTTGTGACTTTATAAACTTTGCTAGGGGCTTATTTAGGTGGCATAATTTTCCAGCTTGTAGCTTTTAGCTTATAGGTTTAATAATTAATCAAAGTGGGGCGTTGGGTTTGTTTAGCGACAAGAAACAAAAGAAAAGAAAAACTAAGCCAAACCTTATAAAGACTTATGGCTTATTTTTAGGGCTTGTTATCATGCTTCCTAGCTTATATAAAGGACTTAAGGAGTAGCTTATAGCTTATAGTTTTGAAAATAACAAAAAAAATAATTAAATAAGGTTGTTTGTTAGCTCTCGGTAAAAAAAGAAAAGAAAGAAAAGGTGATTTTTGATCTTGTTTTTCATTTTATACTTGTTTGTTATCATGTTTAAGTGTTATATAAAAGTATGGAAATGAGTGAAGGGCTTGGGAACTTACAATATGTTCTAGAACTCGATTAGGGATAAAATGACCAATTAGCTTCTATCTTTGGAACAAGGCTTCACCAAGGCTTCAAGTTCTTTCCTTCTCCTTCTCTTAGGCTTAGAACTCAGATTATAAATGTGTGTGTGTGTGTGTATGTGTGTGAGTGATTTGGGTTAGAACAAGGGATGAGGAGAATGGGGAGGGTTGGATCGATTTACATAGACAAGAGTTCTAGGGTTTCCATTAATGAAATTCGCCACTTGTTATGGCTTGTCAAGAAGTTTAGGGACATGGTGAGGTGTCCTTTGAGGTTGCAAGACTCCATGTGTGGTTGTAGAGTGATTTTGAATGGTGTAAGAAAAATAACCACAAGTTTGGCTCACAATTTTTGATCATGGTGTTGAAGGTATAAGGGACATGATGATGTGCTAAATTTTGAGCCTTGATAGTGTTTAGTTGGTTAGGAACTAAGTTAGTTTTTGGTTCGAAATGAACTAGAATAAACAAGGGTGTCGTTTAAGCTTAAGGTACTTGTACCTTGGGCTAGTTGATGTTGTACATGAGGTTTAGAAGTGTAGTAAACTTAGTTTGAGTCTTTAGTTAGGTTTTGTTAAGTTTAGGTAAGTTTAGTTAGGTTTAGAATCAAGAAAAGTATAGTTTTTAATTTTATGCATTAAGCACTTGTACCACAAGCTTTAGGGAGTTGTACTTTAGGTTTGTAAAGTATAAGAAAATCTAACTTAAGGTTTGTGCATTACGGACTTGTATTATGTGTTTTATAGTAAGTACACTAAGGTTTATAATAAGTTTTATATTAATAATTGGTGTCCATGCATTAAGGACTTGTACATGGGCTTGAAAGACTTGTACATTTATATTTTATAGAAATCATGTATATATTAATAAGGGTTTGTGATTTTATTACATAAAATCATAGAATTGTAAATTTAGGGCTTGTATCAGGAAATAAGGTAAAGTTTAGGTTTTCGTTCTTTAGAAGCTTGTACATTAGCTTTGGGGTGTCGTACTTTAGAGTTTGCACTTTAGGGGTCCTTAGTGCACTTTAAGGGTCATCAATGTACCTTAGGGTTATAGTGCACTTTAGGGGTTTTGTGAGAACTTTATTAGATAGCAAATGTTTAGTTTAAACGTCTAATAGTCGTGTGTTAACGAAATAACGTAAGGTGGCAAATAAGAGTTGCAATCTTTTATACTTGACATATAAGGATGTTTATTTGAAATAAACATAAGGCATGTTGGTGTCGGTCCGTGTGTGAGCACATTTATTGAGAATGTGAGTTACGTCACATTAGTGTATAGTGGTGATCAGAATAAATGATAACGTTTAGTCTTTAAAGAAAAAAATATATACGTAGAAAATAGATAAGTATTCTTTATTTAGAATGTGTATTAGTTTAGTACAAGTGAAAATTTACCGGTGGTTACATTTGATTTAACATAAGTTTCAAAATGGTTTATCCAATAGATAAATCCATTTGGTTCAAATAGTGGTGGTCTTTGCATAGATTGCCCTTCTTTAAAGTTTTCAAAATCCATGGATCGTTCCAAGTTTTAAAATACAATATATTTTAAAAATCTTGAGTAACGTAGCTCTTGATGCCAATTGTGGAAAACTTGAATGGGGGTTGAATAGTTTTACTGTTTTCAAATTCTTTACTTTGGAAACTTTATGTGAAGTTGACTAATATATTAACGAATTATGATAGTAAGTAAAATGCAATAAGGATAGAAACGATTAAACCACAACAAGAGGATTTATAGTGGTTCGGTCTACAAGGACTCTTTTTCCTTGCCCTACTCCACTCCCCGAGTATCCAACTCGAGAGTGTCCTTCACTAGTCAACAAGCTCCTTTATCCGGCGAAGAAAACCTTACATGTCGCTTACATAATATTTCCGACACAAAGCTAGATGTCGAGTGTTGATATAAATAATGCCTAAACACGTTATTAATATTTTTCGATATCTCTACGTTTTGATAATCACAAAATGTAAAATCATTAATCGGAAAATTATGACGTAAACAAGTATTTAGTTGTAAATATCTATTTCTACAACTCAAATCACTTAAGGTATGAATGAACTAATGCTTAATGCATTATATGATCAAAGGAACATTTTCTTAATAACTAGATTTTTTATAAAACATCAAAAACATTTTATATATTTTTGAAAAACATTTTTGGTATTAAATAAAAATGTTTAATCTTTTATAAAAATATGAATTCAAATTTTTAACCAAAATCAGTTAAAATGTTCCAGAAAAACCTTCCCCACAAAAGGACAAAACTGGCCAACGGACACCTTGGGCGGCCCCCTTAAAATTAAGGGGGCCGGCCACGCTCCAGTAGGTCTCCAGCTGTCCAGTTTTTCTCCTATAAATACCAGCCTTCTCCTGGATTTTTACTCACCTTTTGCACCCCAAAACTTTCTGTTTTAAATCTTGTAAATACTTTCTAAAATCCTTTGATCATATAATCTTAAGCTTTGGTTTCCAAGTGATCCAAGCTTCCTTCATTCAAGTGCAAAAGAAGAATACTTCTATCAATCAAGATTAGAAGTATTACAACTTAGTATCATCTTGTTACTTAAGTTGTTAGTTTAACAAAGTTTGTAAATCATTCATTCATTTGTGTGTAAGGTGTGTATAGTAGATTAGTGTTGTATGTAAGTAGTGAAGAAGTTGTATAAGTAGTTGTGGTATAGAACATAGTGTAGAAGTTGTGAAGCCGCGGAGTAGAAGTCGTGAACCCGTTGTGTAGAAGTTGTGAAGCCGTAGCTTTGAAGACGTGAAGTCGTTGTGTAGAAGTCGTGAAGCCGTAGCATAGAAGTTGTGTAGCGGTCGTATTGAAGCCGTGAAGTCCTAGTGTTGAAGTCGTGAAGCCGTAGCATAGAGGTTGTGTAGCGGTCGTGTTGAAGCCGTGAAGTCCTAGTGTTGAAGTCGTGAAGCCGCAGCATAGAGGTTGTGTAGCGGTCGTGTTGAAGTCGTGAAGTCTTAGTCATGAAGATATAGTGTTGAAGTCGTGAAGCCGCAGCATAGAGGTTGTGTAGCGGTCGTGTTAAAGTCGTGAAGAAGTCGTGAAGCAGTCGTGAAGCCGTTGTGAAGTAGTCGTGAATAAGTTGTGAAGAAGTTGTGTTGTGAAGTTGTGAGATTGGTTCTAGATACGATTAGAACTCGACATTTAGCTTTGTGTCGTTAAACCCGTGTAAGCCAAAGTTGTGTACGGTTTTCTCCGCCATAAGGGAGCTTATTGAAGTTGTGAAGAAAACTCTCGAGCTCGGTGCTCGGGGAGTGGAGTAGGGCAAGGAAGGTGTCCTTGTAGCCGAACCACTATAAATCTCTCGTGTCTCGGTTAGATCTTTCCATACCTTATTTATTTATTCTTTACTTGCATCGTCATTACTTTCATACACATAGGCCTATATAATTGCTAGCATTAATTAGTGGTCGACTTCACATAAAGATCAAGTTGAAAATCCATTCAAGAAACCAAAAATTTTACAATCAATTTAAAAGAATACATATATAACTAATAATAAGATTTAAGTTTTATTTTTCATAACAAACTCGAATCTAAGTTTTTAAAAGTAAACAAAGGTTTTATAATAAATTAAAAAGACGTAAAACTATTCAACCCCCACTTCTAGTTTTCCACAATTGGTATCAGAGCCAGGTTAATCAAGATCTTTAAAATATACTGTATTTTAAAACTTGAAACGATCTATGGAATCCGAAAAATATTTAGAAGGGGAATTTATGCAAACACTACCACTATTTGAAAACTATACTTTTCTTGAATGGAAAAATAAATTTGAAAATTATGTGAAATCAATTGATCTAGATCTTTGGCATGTCATTTTCATTGGTGATTTTCAACCAACAAAAACGAATTTTGAGAGTCAAACAAAAACGGATTTTGAAACTCAAAATTATTATTTAAAAACAAAGAATAACAAAAATAATGAAGCTAAAATAATTATTTGCAAAACCTTGCCGAAAGTTGAATATGAAAGAATATCTTTCTATAAAACGGCAAAGGATATTTGAAAAAATCTCTTAAACTCTCATCAAGAAAAATGTCAAGCCAAAGATAAGGATTTCGATCTTGTACATGAATTAGTTATTTTAGAAAATTTAATAGATAAACATTTAGATAAAATAGATACATGTGCTACTAGTTCAAATGTTGTTAATGAAGGTATTAACGACGAAGGCTACATGGATCAACTCCAAAGTGAACTCAATCCAATATCATGGAGTGACACAGACGAAGGAGAAGATCATCATCCGGTATGTGACGAATGCAAACTAGATAAAACTCCAATAAGGTACAATCCAAAACCGAACATTTTTGCTATGATCCATTCATTTTAGAATTTTCAAAACTAGAAAATGAGTTTAAACATTTTTGCAACATAGATCTAAAAAAGATTTATAAATATAAATTATCAAAAACTTTTGAATGTAATCTTGAAAAAGAAATAATTTTAGAAGATAAAATGTCTAGACTTGAAAGTAATATTGAAATTGATCTAGAATGCAAATTATGTCAAGATTATAAACTTGAAATTAAAAGATTAAATGAAAGAGCAAAAATATTAGCTAAATTTGAAGAAAGCTCCAAATCTCTTAAATTCTTACTAAGTTGTCAAAAGCCATTCAATGATAAAACCGGTTTAGGATTTAAATCGGATAACTCTTCAACAAGTAAATCAAAACAAATTATAATTAAAAAACCTAGCAGAGAAATTTAGATATAAGGCTATTTACTGTGATTATAATTTATATAAGTCAAGAAATCCATTGTTTGCACATCAAAACAAACTATCAAGGAATTCTTGTACTTCTTGGCGACATTTTCTCCATGTGCATAAAAATGCAATGGATGTCCCCAACTAACCATCTCGGACCCATGAGAATCTGGGTACCAAGCTGTTTTATTTGATTAGGTAATGAACGTGATGCGTGGTTTTGCGACCTTACAACAGGTTTTACCTCTCGAGGGATCTCAAGAGGCTTACAACCCCACCAGGCAGTGTACCTGACCGATGTAGTATAGTGTAGTGGTAAGTACGGGGGATTGATCGTTCTCCACAGAGAATAGTGTTCGTTAGGTATGAAAAATTACTTTAATAGGTCTAAGGGTGAGAGAAGATTCTTTTTATGTTTTTATATTTTTTTGGAAAGCAAGTAAAATCTCGGGTTTGAAAGAGTGGGCGGAATTAGTTGCTAGTCAACTAACCCAAATTACTACGAATGCAAATAAAATAAAATAACAAAAATGAAAATGTTGGTGAAAACTTATGTGGAGGGAAATGTGTTTACTTAGATTTCCTTACTCCCTAACTATCTTTTACCGGTTGATTAGTGTGTATTAGTCGCGTGGATGACGGGTGTATTCCTTAATACCATTCGTGGGGTGGCGTACGTACTTCCCCAACTCTACAAGCTCCTACTTCACTCCTATGTCGAGCCGGCTAGGAAGCTCCTAACATGGGATCACTAGAATTCGCTTGTGCATTAAATACAACCATAAAAACCTTTAGTACGCATTGGTTCATGTTTCTTAAGACGTTCAAGCAAGTTACCGAATAGGAAGTTAGCCAGTTTTCTTAAGCCTAACATAGATGAACAATCATCCAATACAACTAACAACACACTAATAACCAATAATCAATAGCTAGGTTTCATTAGATCTAAGCAAACACAAGATAAATCTAGCCTAACATGTTAAACAAAAGACAAGAATAAGATAGAATCAAACAACACATAGACATATTGAATGATTAATTGATAACTTATCTTCAATGTAACATGGAAGATCTCAAGGCAAAAAGCCTTGAAAGAGCTGCCAAATTCGTCCTAGGGTTTTCACACACAAAGTTCCCCAATAAGTTCCACACTAATGACAAAGAATTGCAAAACTATATATAGATTTTTGGATCTGACGGTGTCACGTTATGGAGTGTGACGCCGTCACCTCGCTGCTTTTAGGGTTCTCGGATGACCTTCTTGACGCCGTCCCTCTTTAGCTCTCAAAAATCCGTTCTGGCTTATCAAGGCTTGACGCCCTCAGACTATGAACGTGACGCCGTCCCTCTTTGAATTATAACGTGACGACCTTGATCAAATTAAAGGGTGACGCCGTCAGAATTTCCATGCAATTTCTCTGGCTTATCATGAGTAAATTTCACATCCACCACTTTTGCCAAGCCATGACGCCGTCCAGGGTTAATCCTGACGCCGTCAAAGGTAACTTCCAGCAAGATTTTGAGACTTTGTCGTTTTCTTCACTTTTATGCTCCAAAAACGTCCAAAATGCTTCCTTTTCCAGATTTCTCCTCAAAAGTACCTAAAATGACAAAAGGAACGATTTAGGGCAATATTTGATCAAATAAATACGATTTAGGGCTTAAATGACCCCTTAAAAGCGGTACACTTTTCGCTTCATCAAATACCCTTACACTTGAGATTTGCTTGTCCTCAAGCAAATGCGCTTTTATTCTAATCAAAATACAAGTTAGGGGTCATTTAATGCTAACATAAAAGTAATTACAACAAATATTCGTTCCACTTTAATCATAATAAGCACGGAGATTATAAACTAGCACCTCACAAGTAGTGTTTAGATACTCACATCTCTCAAGTGTCATCAAAATAAATCTCATAAATGAAAACGGATAATACCTCTCACTACCTGTCATAGTAAATAGATTACCATAGGCTTGGGAAAGGATCAAAAACCTCCTCCACTCGGCGTAAGCACCTAAGATAAACTATCAAAGAGGGCTTTTAAATGGGTTATAACGTTAGGTGTAGGGAAAAGGAAAACACGGTTTTGTTGGATAAGGGATATTTTACTGGTGGCGAGTTAAAGATCTTGATCAATTACATGTACTATACAATGTTGCTAAGCCAAGACTCGACTCAATCTTAAGCTAATGAAAGAAAATAACAAAAACATAAAATAAACATAAAATAAAACGGGATGGTAGTCCGTATGTTTTTTCTACTTTTCTTTTTCTCATTTTTTTGTATTTTTCTTGATTTTTTCGATTTTTTTTTTATTTTACTTTTTTTTTTTTTTTTTTTTTTTGCATACACTTTTGCCCTACCATCCAAAATAATACATCATAGGGGCATTGCATTCCCCTTACACTTGAACTTTTACATAACTTTACAAATAACTATTCTAATGACTCGAATTAAGATAATCAAAACACTTGGAGTACTTTTAAAATATTTAGCACATATGGGGGTAATAAATGATGTTCTTCCCCATTACTCCATTACACTAGTACTTTACCCATGAGTCCCAATCGTCCCAAAACAATATGTACAAGGATATGACTCGACTTAGCAACCATGTAATCAACTAGATAATTAACTTGGGTTTAAACAAATGTTGTCACAATAATGTACTAAAAATGATTGCATACAAGGTAGGCTAAGGCGATTTGGGTGTACATTTTAGTGGGGTGTAACAAATTCTTCCTTTAAGTAAAATGCTTAAAGGTCAAAACGAAAAGATAGGCTCTGAGGGGTGTACTAGGGGTATCGTGTACTAAAAATGAGTACAACGCAAAGGGTGTGGGAGAATTACTTGACCAATGTAGCCAATGTAATTATAACAAAAACACAGGTGTAAAACAATGGGTGAATCCTAATGCCTCTTATCATGTAGTAAATCTAACTACACGAATGTAGTCTCACTTGTGGCCTTGGAATGGTCCTAACGCAAGTTCTAGAATCTAAGTGCTACCGGTACACACATCATAGCATAAATGCTTTTCCTACCAATTCTAGGGGCGAACCTCACATATTTGGGGGTGGAAAAATTTTTAGTGGTACGGTTTTTGTGCTAGTCATATAACTCCTATCCATGAGACGCTCATTAAGATCAAAGTTTCACTCCTATATGTTGTAAAAAAAAATTTAATTTGGCACTAAAATTACCCTAACAGGTATTTATCTCAGTTTTATTACGCATCCACTATTAAACAAACAAAAATCAAGCGCAATTGTATTCTCTAATCGTACTTTTACCCCCCCCCCCCCCTTACACTTAAGATGAACATTGTCCCCAATGTTCAAATAACAAGATGTAAAAGTATAAAGTAAAAGAATGAAATCAAATACTCCCCTGATTCGTTCGGTGGATAATGAAGTAACACGGTTAGATCTTCTTCCAAAGAGAATGTTGAAGCTCCATGACTAATGCATCGCCATAAGCTTGATCCAAAAACATTTCCTTGTCAAAAATAACCTGTTAAACCTGAGAAACAAACACGAAAACCTGCATAACATCGGCGGGATAAATCTATATATAAGTATATAATGCTTGTGGAATGATAATTTTGCAGATTCCTGGAGATTATAAGTTATAGATTTAATAAAAACTTTTTATGAAAACAAAACTTTCAAAAATTTTCAGAAAATTAAACCTGACGCCGTCAGGTTGTAACTCCTGACGCCGTCAGAAATGATCTGACAGAATTCTCATGTTACGTTTCTGGAAAAATTTTGGAAAAACCTATACCTTACTTCCTGGAATTCCTGCAAAACTTCATTATGACTCGATACAAGCATTTGACTCAAACAAATACTAATATGTATGTTCATTTATTATTATTACGATTCATGTTCATTTGTGTTCTAATAAACCGATTTAGATTTCCCTTACACTTAACTTTTGCAAAATACCTTTATATGTAGTTAAGACGAAGTTAAAAACAAGATAAAGCATTTTCACAAATTTAGTTTTGAACATGAATCAATAATAATAAAAATTAAACATACATACGGAAGCAAATAAAATCAAACAAACAAATAAATAAACACACAAAGCAAATAACGCTTGGGTTGCCTCCCAAGAAGCGCTTGTTTTTGTTCGAGTCATGAGCCTGACTCTACCCTTATTTAATGGATAAAGGAGAGGTTTTCCCTACACTTAGGATTAAGTGCGGGTGATAGTAGCGATACACACCAGCTCGGTAGGAGTATGCCACGTGAGGAAAGAGTGGTGGATGAATTATATGCTCAAAGGGGTGTGCTCCTTTCATCATAACCTTACCTAGTTCACTTTGGTCAATGGGTGAATTAAAGTTTTCTCCTAAAAAGGGATCATTTTCTAACAACTTCGAGAGACTCCTAATTGGGAATCCATCTTGACCCAATAGACCCGGTTTAAACCCATAATGTTTCTTGTGATCAATCATGAATGGGTGATGTAGACATGTAAGGTCATTTTTCACTCCTATATTGTCTTCCTCACTACAAGGCTTAATGTCTAATACCTTAAACTTAAGACTACCCGGACTATATGTTTTGATGGGTGGATCGGGACCTAATTCAATTCCTAAATTTTCATCCAAGGATGGAAGATTAGGTAACGGTTTTGGTTGAGGCTCCGGCTCATCAAAACTAGGAACTTCAATAGGACTAAAAGAAAGGTTGTGATCACTAAAAGCATTCAAACCTATTTCTTCTAGTTGTGTTTGGTCCAAGGGCTCTACCTCTATTGGGGTTCCTATAGTCTCCTCAACTTCTTCCGTGTAAGTCACGGGTGGTGTGTGTGCCTCAAATGATGGTAGGACTTGTGGGGTACTTGGTGGGCTTATGTTACTTACCTCATCATTCCTTATGTCAAGATCGCCTATATCCTCATCATGTGTTTTAGTAGGATCTAACCCTAACATTTTCCCAAGTATCTCAAGTGCTTCTCTAGGCATCTCAACTTCTATGTCCGAATCATAAGGATCATCCTCTATATTCTGACTGCTATATTCAAATTGCCTAAAAGATTCATCATGTGTTTCTTGAGATTCAACGTCATCAATCATAAAACCTAGGTCTTTTTGATTAATGTGATCATGTTCGGCTAAATCCTCCATCACATCAAGGTCACCTATGTGTTCATCCTGTATTATGGTAGTGCCTAACCATGACATGCACTTAGGTACCTCAACTCTACCCACCTCATTCCTAAACAAACCTTCCGATTGATTTATCCAAATACCAAATAGGTCTAAGCTTGCATTTTTTGGGTCACATGTTCCACTTCTTTTTTGGGCGAGAATCTCAAAGATTTCCCATGCCTCTTCATCACCATAATCCCACATTTTCCCATCTTCCATATTTTCAATCTCCTGCTGGGTTTGGCGGTCGATACGAGTGTAAAAGATTTGAAGTGGAAACAATAAGTCAAGACCATGATGAAAGACCTTTTTTAATAAGTATTTGAAACGAGTCCATGTATCGGAAAAAGATTCACCATTATGTCGACGGAACATAAAGATGTCATTTTGGAGTGGAAGGGGTAGATTATGTAGTGGATTCACGTTCTCCATAATGGTGAACGGAAGAGTCAATGGAAATTACTTTTACGAACAAAGACACAAAGAAAAAGATAGACTAAAGAAAATCCTAGAAAAAGAAAATAAAAATCTCACTAGAAAGGAATCTAGCGAGTAGACCTAATAAAATAAAAATTCAAACCTAAACAATAACTATTCCCCGGCAGCGGCGCCAAAAACTTGATGCGTGGTTTTGCGACCTTACAACAGGTTTTACCTCTCGAGGGATCTCAAGAGGCTTACAACCCCACCAGGCAGTGTACCTGACCGATGTAGTATAGTGTAGTGGTAAGTACGGGGGATTGATCGTTCTCCACAAGGGAATAGTGTTCGTTAGGTATGAAAAATTACTTTAATAGGTCTAAGGGTGACAGAATGATTCTTTTTATGTTTTTATATTTTTTTGGAAAGCAAGTAAAATCTCGGGTTTGAAAGAGTGGCGGAATTAGTTGCTAGTCAACTAACCCAAATTACTACGAATGCAAATAAAATAAAATAACAAAAATGAAAATGTTGGTGAAAACTTATGTGGAGGGAAATGTGTTTACTTAGATTTCCTTACTCCCTAACTATCTTTTACCGGTTGATTAGTGTGTATTAGTCGCGTGGATGACGGGTGTATTCCTTAATACCATTCGTGGGGTGGCGTACGTACTTCCCCAACTCTACAAGCTCCTACTTCACTCCTATGTCGAGCCGGCTAGGAAGCTCCTAACATGGGATCACTAGAATTCGCTTGTGCATTAAATACAACCATAAAAACCTTTAGTACGCATTGGTTCATGTTTCTTAAGACGTTCAAGCAAGTTACCGAATAGGAAGTTAGCCAGTTTTCTTAAGCCTAACATAGATGAACAATCATCCAATACAACTAACAACACACTAATAACCAATAATCAATAGCTAGGTTTCATTAGATCTAAGCAAACACAAGATAAATCTAGCCTAACATGTTAAACAAAAGACAAGAATAAGATAGAATCAAACAACACATAGACATATTGAATGATTAATTGATAACTTATCTTCAATGTAACATGGAAGATCTCAAGGCAAAAAGCCTTGAAAGAGCTGCCAAATTCGTCCTAGGGTTTTCACACACAAAGTTCCCCAATAAGTTCCACACTAATGACAAAGAATTGCAAAACTATATATAGATTTTTGGATCTGACGGCGTCACGTTATGGAGTGTGACGCCGTCACCTCGCCGCTTTTAGGGTTCTCGGATGACCTTCTTGACGCCGTCCCTCTTTAGCTCTCAAAAATCCGTTCTGGCTTATCAAGGCTTGACGCCCTCAGACTATGAACGTGACGCCGTCCCTCTTTGAATTATAACGTGACGACCTTGATCAAATTAAAGGGTGACGCCGTCAGAATTTCCATGCAATTTCTCTGGCTTATCATGAGTAAATTTCACATCCACCACTTTTGCCAAGCCATGGCGCCGTCCAGGGTTAATCCTGACGCCGTCAAAGGTAACTTCCAGCAAGATTTTGAGACTTTGTCGTTTTCTTCACTTTTATGCTCCAAAAACGTCCAAAATGCTTCCTTTTCCAGATTTCTCCTCAAAAGTACCTAAAATGACAAAAGGAACGATTTAGGGCAATATTTGATCAAATAAATACGATTTAGGGCTTAAATGACCCCCTAAAAGCGGTACACTTTTCGCTTCATCAGAACGCAAAATGGAATGAAACTCAATCTTGCGTTAACCTACTCATATTCAAAACACGCACATGAAGACTTATTAATCTACAAAAATGAGGATGGAACGAAGTGGTACTCATCTATAATTCACTACCTCATATCATGAAGAAATACTGGACCTGAGATAAGTCTTCTTTTTAAACTCTCCTGAGTAGTTACTCCTTGCATATAGTTATGATAATCACTGCCTTAAGATATGCTTAGTTTGATAGGTTGCTTTGCCCTCACACTATTAGTTATATTACTTGTTAATAAACTAGAAAACCTTAAGTTAACCCTCCTAAGCATTAAATAAAGTGTTCTCTATTGAACATATAAAATTTAGTCATCACTATCATTTAAATCGCATAATTTGTTAAAAGAGATAGCATGAGACAATAGCCTTAATCAATCAAGCATGAGATTTTTTTTTAAAACAACAACTCCTTTTATAAATGCAAATCTTCATATTTTGGAAAATGATTTTTCAAAAAGATTATGTCACTTCTCTATTAAACATGTTTTTATCAAAGCCAAAAAGTATAACAACTTCTTTGAAACAAATTCAAATCTACCATGTTGAAATAATTTTCACACTCAAATAAAACCTTTTTCAAACATTGTTGATTAATGCCCAAAAACACTTACTCAAATCATGCTTGATCCAAGTCTAGAAATCCATGCTATCACTAATTTCCCATCATATAGACACTTATTAGGATTAATTAACTAACTAATTAATCGTCATAATAATGGTAGTATGAATTACTTGGTAATTATATGTCGTTTTCTTGTTCACGTATACATATATGCTTATTGGTAAATGAGTAGGTTGCATGATAATTAAAATTGCTAAATTGAATGTGCTTAGCATACATGAGTTATTAAATTTTAAATTGCCTCAAAAATAATTTGGACTTGCTTGAAACTAAACTAAAAAACACAACCTTTTCTACAAATTTCTGCCAAAAACCCATTTTCAGAAATCTGGAAGTCAGCAGATGGGCGGCCCCCTTAAATACCTAGGCGGCCCCCTTAATTATTAAGGGGACCGGCCCCTATTTTAGGGGACCGGCCATCTGGAGATCCGGCTTACTGTTTCCTTTTTCAATTTCCAACCCATTTTATTCCATACTTCCCAATATTCACAAACACATTTTGTCATAAACCACCCACCAAAATTTACCTTCCTAAGCCACATCATTCCTTCACTATAAATGCACCTCCTCATCATAAATGCCCATTCACATCATCCACTCAAAACATGTCATCCTCTAACTACCCAAAATCAAAACCCTCAAGAGTTGCCAAAATCTCGGTGAGACCAATTTGGAGAAGGAAGCTTGAAACTTGCCATAACCCAACTAATGATGTTGTTCAAACACATAACCAATCATCCATTCCTAACCCTTCATCTCCCTATGATCAATCCCAAAACCTCAATCCTAATCTCATCCACACTCAACCCATAAATTCATCATCAAAAACACTCATCACTCTTGGAACATCCACTTCATCCACATCACCATCTTCATCCACTCATGATTACCCAAGTTCACAAACATCTCCATCACCAAGAGTGTCACCACCACCTCCTACCAACTCACATGCTACCCCTATGTTGCATGTGCAAACATCCATCCCTCATAACAACAACACCTTACCATCAACACCTTCATCCGAGCACTTGAAGTTCATCGAGGAACTCAAGGAAGCTCATGAGCTTAGTGCTCTTCTTGCCCTACACCTAGCCCAAAGAAACCTTGATCAACCTCTATCTAGCTCTCCCACATCACCCCACAACAAAAACCAAGTTG
The DNA here is from genome assembly GCA_021014915.2 of Artemisia tridentata subsp. tridentata. Classification (NCBI taxonomy): domain Eukaryota; kingdom Viridiplantae; phylum Streptophyta; class Magnoliopsida; order Asterales; family Asteraceae; genus Artemisia; species Artemisia tridentata. Next base: position 232,111,947 of record CP139502.1, on the reverse strand, counting down.
AGAAACATGTCAACAATTGTCCTTGTTGCATCTTTCTTCAACAACAAACCATTGCTCTAAATGAGCACTTTACTTGGATTGAGTATCTTCTCACTAGATCCAATCCAATATCCCCAATTGAACAACATCAAAACCTTCATCCATCATGGTCCACTCCAAGCTCTCCACCTCAAATGTCTCCACCACCACCATCTTCAACCTCCACACACCCAAACATATACCTTCACTAATCCCATTTACTCACCCTCTCACTTGTTTTCATTTCAAAAACCACCTCCATCATCAAGCAAGTCAAATGGATTTCTTAGGCAAATTAGAATTCTCTAACTAATGTATGCTTTAAGCACTATGTATGTTGTAACAATGATTATGTTTGTCACATAATCATTTTAAATTAATGAATGTTTCTTTCTTTCTTATATATGTTTGCTATGAATGTGTTATCCTCATTTTTTTTTTGTTTAATTAAGATATATGCTTATGACATGCTTACAATATGATCTTAGTAGTTTACTTATAAACATTATTCTTCTTAAATATGTTATTGCTACTATATAATCATACTTCATGTACATGATCCAAATGAAGCTTGCTGCAAATACACCCTAACAATGACCCTTTTCTGAAAATCTTTCAAATTTGGTCGCCTGGGAAAACAGCAGATGGGCGGCCCCCTTAATTCCCTAGGCGGTCCCCTTAATTTTAAGGGGGCCGGCCAGCAATTAAGGGGACCGGCCATCTGGAAAGATTAATTCACTGTTTTCTTTTGCATCTTGTGATCACTTTTACCTAGCCCAGCTACCATTTCTCCTTATGGACGAACTGGTATTGGAATCTTACTACAAAACCTCAAACATTTAACCTAAACCAACCACACTTTCATATTATAAATTCCCTCCATAAAATCACCTCTCATTCCATCATCCTTCACCATCCAAAACCACCATGCTATCACCAAAATCCTCCATCTCTAAGACTCCAAGGAAGCAAAGACTTGTCATCATACCACCAAAACAACCTTTCATAGACTTAACCCAAGATGACACCAAAACTCCATCACCACCACCTAAAAGTTCATCCCCAAGTGCACCTAATGCACCCTCAAAAACACCCTCTACCCATGGAGCTTCATCTTCCTCCATTCCATCCACTTCATCCATCAATGACTACATCCACACTCACCTAACATCATCACTAAGAGCATCATCACCACCATCCACTCAAGAACCTTCATACACCTAACTTGCCATTTCCTTATCACCCATCACACCTCTTGATGCTCACTTCTCACCATCACCAACCCCACAACCATTCTTTCCTATACCTTGGGTATTGCTTGAAGCCCATGGTGACAATTGTCTTTGTTGCATCCATAACCGGACTATAATCTTTGGTCTTAGAGATGAGATACACTACATGTTTTCATCACTTGAACACATGATTACCAACCCAACACCACCAACTCCTCCACCTCCTTCACCCACTACACCACCACCACCTCCATTTTCACCCAATTAAGCATATGCAATGCTTAAAAATAATTTTCAAAACCTTTTTGTGTGCAAGCCCAATGGAAGATCATGTACTCCTAAGATGATTATGTAGTATCATTAGTTGTTTTGTTTCAATGATTGCATGCCTTATGTTGTAATCTACTTGGTTGTGTATTTATACACAACACTTCTATTAAATGAATGCTCTTTTTGCTTGCTTATTGTTGTTACATATACTTGTGCTTCTAACATTTTTCGTGCAAGCGTTCCATAGCTCGTTTCCTTGGTGCCCCCAAACGAGGGGGAGTACACATCAAGGGGGAGTTCTCATACGACAACTTTTTCACTTAAAACTTGTCGGTTAACCTTTTTGATTCTACAAAAAGGGGGAGAAATAGATGTAAACTCACTAAATACTTGTCTAAAAACTAACTTTTAGATTTAATGAGTTTAGATTTTGTAATCATCAAAAAGGGGGAGATTGTTGATATAAATAATGCCTAAACACGTTATTAATATTTTTCGATATCTCTACGTTTTGATAATCACAAAATGTAAAATCATTAATCGGAAAATTATGACGTAAACAAGTATTTAGTTGTAAATATCTATTTCTACAACTCAAATCACTTAAGGTATGAATGAACTAATGCTTAATGCATTATATGATCAAAGGAACATTTTCTTAATAACTAAATTTTTATAAAACATCAAAAACATTTTATATATTTTTGAAAAACATTTTTGGTATTAAATAAAAATGTTTAATCTTTTATAAAAAATATGAATTCAAATTTTTAACCAAAATCAGTTAAAATGTTCCAGAAAAACCTTCCCCACAAAAGGACAAATCTGGGCAACGGACACCTTGGGCGGCCCCCTTAATTTTACTAGGCGGCCCCCTTAAAATTAAGGGGGCCGGCCACGCTCCAGTAGGTCTCCAGCTGTCCAGTTTTTCTCCTATAAATACCAGCCTTCTCCTGGATTTTTACTCACCTTTTGCACCCCAAAACTTTCTGTTTTAAATCTTGTAAATACTTTCTAAAATCCTTTGATCATATAATCTTAAGCTTTGGTTTCCAAGTGATCCAAGCTTTCTTCATTCAAGTGCAAAAGAAGAATACTTCTATCAATCAAGATTAGAAGTATTACAACTTAGTATCATCTTGTTACTTAAGTTGTTAGTTTAACAAAGTTTGTAAATCATTCATTCATTTGTGTGTAAGGTGTGTATAGTAGATTAGTGTTGTATGTAAGTAGTGAAGAAGTTGTATAAGTAGTTGTGGTATAGAACATAGTGTAGAAGTTGTGAAGCCGCGGAGTAGAAGTCGTGAACCCGTTGTGTAGAAGTTGTGAAGCCGTAGCTTTGAAGACGTGAAGTCGTTGTGTAGAAGTCGTGAAGCTGTAGCATAGAAGTTGTGTAGCGGTCGTATTGAAGCCGTGAAGTCCTAGTGTTGAAGTCGTGAAGCCGTAGCATAGAGGTTGTGTAGCGGTCGTGTTGAAGCCGTGAAGTCCTAGTTGTGAAGTCCTAGTGTTGAAGTCGTGAAGCCGTAGCATAGAGGTTGTGTAGCGGTCGTGTTGAAGTCGTGAAGTCTTAGTCGTGAAGATATAGTGTTGAAGTCGTGAAGCCGCATCATAGAGGTTGTGTAGCGGTCGTGTTTAAGTCGTGAAGAAGTCGTGAAGCAGTCGTGAAGTCGTTGTGAAGTAGTCGTGAATAAGTTGTGAAGAAGTTGTGTTGTGAAGTTGTGAGATTGGTTCTAGCTACGATTAGAACTCGACATTTAGCTTTGTGTCGTTAAACCCGTGTAAGCCAAAGTTGTGTACGGTTTTCTCCGCCATAAGGGAGCTTATTGAAGTTGTGAAGAAAACTCTTGAGCTCGGTGCTCGGGGAGTGGAGTAGGGCAAGGAAGGTGTCCTTGTAGCCGAACCACTATAAATCTCTCGTGTCTCGGTTAGATCTTTCCATACCTTATTTATTTCTTTACTTGCATCGTCATTACTTTCATACACATAGGCCTATATAATTGCTAGCATTAATTAGTGGTCGACTTCACATAAAGATCAAGTTGAAAATCCATTCAAGAAACCAAAACTTTTACAATCAATTTAAAAGAATACATATATAACTAATAAAAAGATTTAAGTTTTATTTTTCATAACAAACTCGAATCTAAGTTTTTAAAAATAAACAAAGGTTTTATAATAAATTAAAAAGACGTAAAACTATTCAACCCCCCCCCCCTTCTAGTTTTCCACATAAAGCTAGATGTCGAGTTCTTTTACAAGGGTACAACCACTCCCGTTACACTACGTATTTTGAGGACTAAAATACTAACCGATCACTACAGATGATCATGATTTTTTGGTACAAACAATGATGTATGAATAATTACAATTCACACAATATATGCAGAGACTTGCTTTCACTTTCTTGAAGCTAGTAAGTCTTCAATGATGTGATCTTCTTGCTACTTAAGAAGTTCACAAACACAACTGTGAAAGAGTTAGATGATGAATATTAACAAGTGAGAGATAGTATGTAATTTTATGTATATAATTGATGAGAAAACAACTAAGTTTTGGGCTGCTATTTATAGCCATAAGGCTTCAGCAACCCACGGATTGGTCGGAACCAAAAAAAGGTTCCGCCCTTGTAAATTTTTGGTTCCGTCAGTCCCTGACACATGATCTTGCAAATCTTTACAAAATATTCTCTACGATCCTACTAGATTTGCTATCTCAGATTATACTATAATAGGATGATCCAAGTAGTGATGAAATAATGCATTTTCATTTTGATTAAAATGTTTAACAAAGTTAACTTGTAAATTGTAAAATGTAGCTAGCTAAAATGTGTTTAATAGGTTGTACCATGTTAGTTTATGACTTACTAAAAATGTTTGATTACTTATGCCAGTGTATGACTTGGTTGGATATGTAATGAACATTATTTTGGAGACATGTACAACACATGAAGCATAGTGTACATGAAACTTGTACAACAAAAGTGTGCAACATGTTTAAAAACCTTAGTGATGTTTAAATGAAATTTGTAGCTATATATAAATGACTTGACAATTTTTATGCTTTGCGTAAATAAACTTTATCATTGTCATCAATAAAATTTAGCAAAGATCGTAAAATATAAATAACTTTTTTTACACGATGTTTGTATTAACAGTTTCCTTACATTCACATTTTATATGTCATATTTTACTTTTTCCATTTTTACGTAAACCTTGCACCTTTTACATTTTACGTGTTTACAACTCACATTTTTAAGTTTAACAAACATTCAATCACTCTGTTAAACTCATGTCTCATCTAAAATATTAAAATTAGTAATTTTGACAAGTTAGAACATTTTTATATGTTTTAGACTTTTATATTACCTGGGTTCACATTTTGCGTTTTTAAAGCTTTGCGTTTTCAATTACCGAGATCAAACTATACCCTCTAAAATTAAACTGTCTTTATAATATAAGATTAACACAAAATATCTATTTTTTTTTTCTCTTGATGCCACGCCTAACCATGCTTAGTCATTCTACCTAGTCATCATTTAACTACATAATATCTAGTAAAATATTTCACAAATATCCTTAGTTAACACCTCATTCCTTTAGCTCTCATCACTTAGCAAATTTCAACAAATATTTCCCTTCTTTTTCCGAACCACCGAACAGCCCCATATATACCATTTGATTTTCATTTTGCTAGTAGTTTTCATCTAGTGATTGAAGGTTTAGTTCCTAGTTTCAATCCTTAGTTTTTTTCACCATCAAACAACACATCAAACTCATCATTTCTTGGGATTTTTCTGGAAGATTAAGAAGACACTTGCATGTGTTAGATCTAGCTAGATCAAGGGTTTTTAAGAGTGAGTTTTTGATTTGGAAGCTTGAGTTATTGATTTGGTGATTTGGTTTTAAGTGTTCTTGTTTTGTACTTGATTCATTGCTATCATTCTTGATTATTTTTCACCACCAATCTTGTTAGGAAGTTAGAAGCTCATCTTCATTTCTATAAACTTTGTACATTTTATATGTTATATATATTTATTTGACTTGGTTATATATTGTATATGGCTTAAAATAATAGAAAATCATGTTTTGGACTTATTTTGTAAAGACAGTTTTGACCAGGGACAAAAATGTAATTACTAACAAAAATAGGTCAAGAGACTTGGACAAAAATATAGGGTTATAGTTCTATGTCTTAAATTCATTTCGCCGGGTGGCTCAACCCATAATTCCACCCGATGAATTAATTAAAAAATAAACGGTAAACTATGTCAAAAACTGCACACTAAACTTTATTGGATAAAAACTCATAAAACTTGTTAAGAACCTACTGTTGGGTTTCAAATAAGATTTGTAGCCAACCCTTTAACTTAAACATAGCAAGTTATACGAGCGGACTTACGGTTTAGGAGAAACGGCCATTTTACCCGGACTGATGTAAGCTGTCCAAAAATAGCCTAGACATCTAATAACATTTTAATTAACAGAACTATTTTATAAACATGTGGAGGTGGTAGGACCCACAAATTTGATAAATACACTCAAATACCTTTTCATGGACGTAAAGACCGAATTAAAACTCCTTACGGTTTGGGAGAGACGGAATTTATAACATAGGGTAACTACTTTAAAACTAAATCACGCTTAACATTAGGTTTATTAAATTTACTAAACCGTCGTAAAAATTATCCTAATTTCTTTATAAAATTTATAAACAACATGTACAATGATGTAATCAATATAAATAATTTATAAACCTTCTTCGCATATTTTCGTTATCATTATAAAACCTAAGACGCAACATATTATTTTAGCTTGCTTCTAAAGGGTTTCTCGGCTTATTCGTCATTTCACTTATTCGAATTGCTATCATCTTTGTATACAATGAGATCAAAGCCCCATTTTCACTATATAATTGTTTTATAAACTCCTTTAGGGAGATACATGCTAGTTTTTACTAAGGACACAAGTGTTTAAAACCGAAAGTATTATTGCCTAAGTACCCCTATTGCCAAAAAATTGCCTTATATCATGAACCATTAATTAGTTTGTGTAAATGCGAATATTGTGAATAGGCCTGTTAAGATCAATGAATCATGTTTGTGTTGATTAGATAGAGAACCAAACGCACTATACTTGAGATAACTAGGTAATGGCAAATTACCTACTAGGGAAATTGTTACTATTATCATTATTTTGATACCCCAATTAACGTTTTAAGTGTCGTGAGCTTAGAGCAACAATAACTATTTTAACGATTACTGTATTCGTTGCGATCATCACCATAACTCTGAAATCTTGTTGTCCATTACTTTAAACATTAAACCTATGAATTTCACTCAACCATTGTGTTGACGTTTTAGCATGTTTTATCTCAGGTCCTTAAGGTACTAGCTGGCATGAAGTTGCACGGATATTTTGAATACTTTGCATATTATTATCATTTGATAAAACTTTTAGACTTTTATGTTCTTATTATTATGATGTATGAACTACTGGTACCTCTTTATAAACTCTGATGTTTTATATTAATCGAATGATAATTTATTTTAAAATGTCTCATTTAGAGTCGTTTTCTGTAACTTCTACTTTGTGCTATGAAGTAATACCCTTGCTTATCTTCCATTGCTATCTGAAATTGGGGATGTTACAGAGATTGATAGCAGTATTAACTCTGACACTCTAGATATGGATTCTATTGGAAACTTAGACACCAAGAATATAGTGAATGATGAGCAAACACGTACTCACTTTGAATCATTACTTAAAACATGTAGTTTAGAGATTGAAAAAGTTTGAAAAAGTTAAATTGATCAATCGCAAGGTAAAATCCGCGAATGACAAGTTAACTGCTTAGCTTGAGAGATACAAGGAAAATGATAAAGTTTTTGAATTTAGCAAAAAGCTAGCGACAGAATTAGGAACTGGTTATCAAAATTTTGTTTTAAGAGAAAAACAACTACAAATTAAGTTTAACACACTTGATGTCAACTCGAACAAAAAGATTAAATCTTTAAACGAAGAAATTTCTGATTTGAAAAAACAAGTTTCTAAACAACAAATAACTTGCTCTAATCTTGAAAAAGTGAAGAAAAAATTAAAAGCTGATTTTTTCAAACGTGAAAATGAACTTCTTGATGAAATACTTGAGAAGCAGGATTAAATGAAAGAATTAGAAAAAATTTTAATTGTTAAAACTGGTTACTCACATCAAACAATTCATATGCTTATAAATAATCCATATCCATTTTTCCATACAACAAAGAAAATGGCTCTTGGCTGTCAAAACCCTTGGACTCTCAAGAAAGCTCAACAAGCACAAAATGTTTTGTATATGTTAATGCTTTAATTGAAAAACATGAACCGATTACTGTTTTGGACTCTGACGAAATGATAGAACTTGCTGAAGAGAGTAGATAAAAATGAAACAAAAGAACTCAGAAATAAAACCCATACACTATAACAAGCTTAACAAATATTCTGAAATTACTTTTGTTCCACAAAAACAAAATTCAAAAAGTGTTTCCAAAAAACCCAGTGTCACAAAACAAGTGTCAAAACCATTAGTTGTCTCAAAAAGTCCTTCAAAACTTGAACAAATGTCTTCTAATAATACTTTTCACACAAGTGTTGCAAGAGGATTTCTTGAAAATGTCAAAACAAGAATTGAGTAACTTCAAAGGACTGTCGAATCAAAAACCAGTCTTACCTTAAACACTTGGAATTTGAGTTTTCATAAAGAGATGAAAAAGGTGTTTGAAACCAAAATTGCTACTCCATTGAATAACATCCATGTAAAATGTAATGTGATTTGATAATTGATAATGAAAGAGTTTGCTATAATATATACACTAAGCAACACATGGCTTGGCCTAATATACACTAAATATTATCTGCTAATAGCCCCCCGTGGTAGGAGCAGGAGGAAGTTGAACACTCAAACTGGACCGAAACTCATCAAATAAAGCAAATGGAAGACTCTTGGTGAAGATATCGGCATACTGATAATGAGAAGGAACATGTAAGACACGAACGTAACCTGCTGCAACACGGTCTCTAACAAAATTTACGTCAATCTCGATATGGTTCGTGCACTAATGATGGACGGGATTAGAAGACAAATATACCGCACTTACATTATCACAATAAACTATGGTAGATGAATGTAAAGGAGAATGAAGCTCACCAAGAAGATTCTGCAACCAGGAAGTCTCAGTGACCGCATTGGCAACACCACGGTACTTAGCCTCGGCACTAGAGTGAGACAAAGTGTACTGCCTCTTGGACGACCAAGATAGTAGATTGTTGCCAAGAAAAACACAATATCCTGAAGTACAACGTCTAGTAGTCGGGCATCCTGCCCAATCAGCTTCAGAATAAGCAACCAACGAAGAAGTTGAGGAAGAATAGAGCTGAAGACCATAATCCAAAGTACCGCAAACATATCGTAAAATCCTCTTAAGAGCAGCAAGGTAAGGCTCCCGAGGATCATGCATTTAGAGACAAACCTATTGAAATACATAAGACAAATCAGGTCTAGCAAAGGTGAGATACTATAAAACCCCTACAAGGCTCCTGTAGATGGTCAAATCAGAAATCGAAGTACCATCAGCTCCCAATTTGGACTCCGTATCAACAGGGGTCCAGCACGGATGGCAATTGCGCATACCTGCTCGCTCAAGAATCTTTGCTGCATACTTTTTCTGGCTAAAAAACATCCCCTTAGTGGAACGTGTGATAGAGATGCCCAGGACCAAGATCAGTCATAGAAAACTCATGACGTAAAGAAGTGATAATCCTTTGTAACGATGTTGTAGAAGAAGCGGTCAATAAAATATCATCCACATAAAGTAATAAGTAAGCAATATCAGATCCCTATTTATAAATGAACAGGGACAAATCACATCTGTTGTATCCAAAACCAACACGAGTAGCATAACTCCCAAACCGCTGAAACCTTGCATGTGCTTAAGGCCATATAACGATCATTGTAAGAGACAAACATGGTCGAGACGCTGAGGATCCCAAAAACCAGGAGGTTGATGCATGTAAATAGTCTCAGACAAGGTACCATGTAGAAATGCATTCTTGACATCAAGCTGGTGAACAAGCCAATGTCGAGAAGCAGTTAGACTGAGTACAGTACGAATCATGGCCAGTTTAACAACTGGACTAAATGTCTCATCATAGTCAACGCCAAGTTGTTGACTGTTTCCATTAGCTACAAGCCGTACTTTGTACCTGCTTAAAATCCATCTGCAAAATATTTATGCTTAAACAACCACATGGAATGAACTATGTTCGCGTCCGTTGGCCGTGGCACAAGAACCCAAGTATTATTTTTAATTAAAGCATTATATTCTCCAAGCATAGCTCGTTGCCAGTTAGAATCTTGGGTGGCTATGGCTAATGATTTTGGAAGGGGAGAAATGGTAGACACATGACAATTGTATTGCGGGTTCTTTTTATTAGTACCAACTTGAAAACGAGTGACCATAGGGTGAGTTGAGGTTGGGGTTTGGATGAGTGTTAAGGTCGATTCGGTTCGTAATAGGTGATGGGTCGGTTATAATCGGGTTGGGAGTTGGGTCGGTGTGGGTTGTGTACTGCAAAAGTGGGTTGGTTGTACCATGTGTAACATGAGAGGGTATGGATGGGTTAGGAGATGTGGGCGGTATAGTAGGTGTGAAAATTGTAGGAGGCGTGTGTTAAAGAAGATGTTGGGCGATTATATTTAGAGTGGTGTCGAGAAAGGTGTATGAAGGAGCAGCATTTGGTGTCATCGAGCCGTACGGGAAAATGGTCTCATTAAAGGTGACATTAAAGGGAAATGACAATTTTATTGGTGGAAATGTTTAGGCAATGAAAGCCACGATGGTTAGATGGATATCCAAGGAAAATACAAGGAGTGGATCGTGGGCCAAGTTTATGATTGGTTTCGATGTGAACATAACATAAACAACCAAAAATACATAAAGATGTATAGTTGGGTTTTGTGTTATAAAGGCAAAATTGGGGTGTATAATTATTCATGGCGGTGGATGGTAAAATATTCAAGACGTAGGTGGCCATGTGAAGAACTTCGACCCAGAAATGAGATGGGATATGGGCTTGAAAAAGTAAGGTAAGGATAAGTTATTTATTGTTCGAATCATACGTTCAGAATTACCATTTTTGTGGAAAACTAAAAGCGGGTTGAATAGTTTTACCGTCTTTTAGTTAGTTATAAAAGTTTAGTTTGTGAAAAACTTAGATTCAATCCTTTGTGAAATCAAGCAACAACAATATGAATACTATGCTACAACTATTAAATATAAATAACAAAGATAAGGAGTCAGAGATGGAAAGATCAAACCGAGACAAAGTGATTTATAGTGGTTCCGTAACAAAGCTCTTCTTCGCCCTACTCCACTCCTCGAGTACCCAACTTGAGAGTTCTAAGCACTATGTCAAAAAACACTCTTCAGGCAGAGAAAACCGTACAACGTCGCCTATCACAATTTCCGACACCAAGCTAAATGTCGAGTACTAATCTAGCTAGTACCAATCTCACTCACGATCTACACGATCCTTACTAATCACACAATCTACAAGATCCACACGATCTCCCCTAGATCCACTTAATATATACTCATCTATACTCTCTCAACACAATCTACACGAGATCCACACAATCTCCACAAGATCACAATGATCTACACAAGATGAAAGACTACTTGATTTATGTCACGATACAACAAGTATGTAACAATTTACGAGTGCACTATACTAATACTACAACACCTTGTATCTTCTTGATACTTTGTATTCTTCTCTTGCACTAGTAGAGTAATGAAGGTGACCACTTGGTTGAATGATTGGATCACTCTTAAACAAAATAAAACTATCTAAATGATCAAGGAAATGTAAATGTGATTGAGGGATTTAACTCAAAAAGTTTTGTGTGAAAAAGGATACCTAAAAACTGTGAAATGCACTGGTATTTATAGGCAAATAAAATTTGACCGTTACAGGGGGACGGCACCACTAAATTTATCACGGTACCACTAAATTTAACGGTACCGTGACAATTAGTGGTACCGTGCCAGACAATAACGCTCCTAACTTTGTTTTTAGTGGTGAAAGTTTATTTGGGGAAGTTTGGAGCTGATTTGGGGGGAAAATAGTTGTTGGAAGATTCAAACTTATTTTTCTAATTAAAACATTTCTTTTGAATTCAAAAATAATTTGTAAAATGTATTTTTCAAAAAAAATGTTTTGTCACATTAAAAATGTGAAGTTTAGAACACAAATTCAATTCTTTGATCATTTGTCAAGTTGTAAATTTATTTGTTCTTACCTAGAGTGATTTACGTAGAAACGGAATATTTCGACTAAAAACTTGTTTACGTTAATTTTGACTTAAAGTATTTTTACATTTTGTTATCATCAAAACGTAGAGATGTCGAAAAATAAAAATAACGTTTTTATACATTATTTGTATCAACAATCTTCCCCTTTTTGAGGATGACAAAACATAAACTCATTTAGGTGAAAAATTAATTTTAACTAGTTTTTAATTTGAGTTTATATCCTATTTCTCCCCCTTTCTGTCGAAGCAAAGAGAGCGCTAAGGCTCCCCCTTGATATAAGCTCCCCCTTGTTTGGAGGGCATCAAGGAATCGAGCAATGGTACTTGCTAAAAAACAAGGTTAGATGACAAATATACACTATCTAACATGTAGCAACCATGACAAATATCTAACCATAAGACACTATAAAAGATAGACTAAGTAGCCAAAAAGAAATCAATCCAACCATAAAACAATCAATAATAAAACAAGCCCATTCATTCATAGATAAGAGATGATCACACATAAGGTGTGAGTACAACATGAAAACAAAGATATTGCAACTACTAGAAGAAGCACATAAGTTTCTTTAGTGACATAAGAGGTCCTAAGATTTGATTCTTGGTTTACAAAAGGGGTCATAAACATTTATTCTTGAAAACTAAACATACACATGTTTAGTTGGTTGGGCTATTGGTTGGTGGAGGAGGTGGGATGATGAGCCCTTGGGGTGGTGTCAAGAGGTGTTCCAAATAGAAGAACATGAAGTTCAATTCATCCCTAAGATTAAGATGAGGTTGCGATTGTGGTGGAAACATGGACAACATTGGCTATATAGCTCAAGTGGGTAGAGAATAGGAGATAACCCATAAGGGGTTGTGGTGATGGAGAAGCGGAAGATGACGGTGTGGTATAGGCAAAGTCAAGTGGAAATGGTTTTTGATGGAGCATTTGGTGTAAAAATGGAATGAGTTGAGTTGTTGGAAGGTGGTGGTGTTTGAAGCTCATCATCATCATCTAGTGTAAGATCAATGAAAATGATTTCCTTTGGTGGTTTAGGGGAAAGTCTTGGTTTCTTGTCTTTGTTTGAGGTTGTGGCAATGGTGGTAGACATGATGAGTGTATGATAAGTGATTGAAGAAATGAGTGTGATGAAGATGAATGCATGAGAATTGCTTAAATAGCCAAAATAAGTGCATGCATGAGAGTGATGAATTGTAAAGTACTAAGGGTAATAAGGTGTGTTGGTTTTCTGATTTGGTATGTGTTGGAATCAGCTAATGTTGGCAAAATATAAGGGAAAGGAGGTCAAAAAGTGAAAGCAAATAGTAAAATTCGTATTCCCATGGGACGGTACCACTAAAGCACCCACGATACCACTAAATTTAGTGGTGTTGTGGCACAATTAGTGGTGTCGTGACCTGCTGGGCACGAATTTTCCAACTCTGCATGTTTTTAGACAGCCTAAAGGGATGTTCTAGGTGAACTATTTGCAGCAAATCCTAGTGCCTCTATCCATTAAAGAATAATCACATAAATTTCCTAACTTTAGCTACAACTAGCATCAAACATAAACACGTGATTTGCTAAATTAGGCTACTAGTAAGCATGCAAAAAGACAAGTTGCATAATCATATAAATTTATGCAAAAGGAAAAATCATGTAAAAAGATTAATGCTAAGTCATGCAAATAATAGAAAATAGATCAAGAAATAATCTTGATAAAATCGGGTGGTAAAATTGAACGACTCACCCGAAACTAACCATTCCAAGTTAGTTATCATAAGTTATAGTTAAACTAAGTTGTTAGTGTCATAAGGCCGTAGCCAATACCCAATAATACATTAGTTTAATAATAATAGACTTTTAATACTAAGTACGTAGTAGTTTAATATTTTTCATTTCCCCTCGACCTCACTTTCCTAACTTCTTGATTGCCTTGCCAATTCCTTTAATCGCCTTCCCAATTGACTTGATCCCCCCCGATTGTTTGCTCGTGCATAGAAACTTGTCGATTCGTCATCGTTGTTTGCCTTCTCATCATTGTGTTTAGGTTGGTGTGTTTGAAGGAAGGTTTGGTTGTTTTAGTGTAGGATGACATATCGAGATCACGAAAATATGACTCGAGTGTGGGAGTACGAGCATGGGAAGTTCCTTCTTCATACATTTCAACATCATCATCATCTATGGGTTGAGATGAAGATCTATGATGGAAGGAGGAAGAAGTGGCATCGGAGCTGGATTTACGACCACGTTTTGACCCTTTGTCACTACGTTGCTTTGTGCGACATTTTGGTCCACCAAGAGGTTTCATGATGGGATCGACAAGAAAGAAATCATCACTTTGGAGGTGTGGATAATTGACCATGACCCAACGATAAAGACGAGTAAGCAACATACCGTATGGCATGAGCTTATCGGACCGACCATGAATGTTGGCAATCCTTTTTGCCATGTAGTAAGCAAGATTGTAGGGTGTTTCAGTACTAAGACAATAGAGCATATGGGCAAGACTTGCCGGAACATGATCCCAGTTGCCCGCAAGAGACAAGACATTCTCACGAAGGAGGAGTTCCCAATTTTTAAGATCGGGAAGAATTTCCTTGAGATAGACCCGGTTTGGGTCGAGATAGACGAGTGTACGATCACGTTTTTGGTAGGTGTGACTGACTCGAGGAGTTTGGACATGTTGTTTGATTGTTTGTGGATCGGGAATTTTGGTTAGGTAAGGACCTCCATTTTCCAAGTTGTAGACAAGAGACTCTAGAGAGTGATCTTCCGTGTAGGCACATTGACCTACAGAGGGGACACCGAGGATATTTCCAAACTCGGGAATAGTCAAAATGATATGTTCATTTTGAATCCAAAAGTCTGGAAAGACATTTTTGTCAAGATCATTGAAGGTACGGACACGACTATAAAATTCGAGGATGAAACAAGGACAAATTTGATCATTTATTGTGCATAAACAATCAAAGTTGATAGTTGGAGAGCATATATTAATGTCATCCAACGGAGCAAAGAGAGCATCAACAACACGACCCTCATGAATGAATCGATGTTGGATGCGTTGATAGTAAGCTTTAACTCAATGGGAATGTTTGGGTCTTCGGTGAGTAAAGGGATATAGGATTTAGTGTCTTGATAATCATTGCGAGGCATTGTTACCTATAAGAAAATAATATAGATATATAAGTATATATGTTTATTGTGTGTTTAATTGTTAGTGAACACTTGCCTAGTGTGTGTCTATATGCAAACAATATGGAGGTGCGGTAATCTCGACTCAAAAATAAAAATAATGAGATTACCCAAATGATGCGTGCGTGCGAGTGCTCTAATTTATACCCACGGTATGTCATTGTGGTTTTAGCAGTATTCAAGTTTTAAATTTATATTTAGCCGACTTATCAATAACACACACACTTTAACGAGCAGTGTACCCGGTCAGTATGAATATAATGGTAAGTAGAGTGTCGATCACTAAGAGTGGAACGTATTATCTAGTTATTCTAATCAGTATTTTAATATCTTAAGTTAGCTATACAACCTATTCTAACGCAAGGGGGTTTCAGCCTGAGAGACTGGCACGATTTGGTTGCAATTAAATAATAAACTAAACTAATAGGCACGAATCAGCGAATAGCACACACGTACACAGATAAATACTCGAGACAATAAGAAGGCCTGTCCTGATAGTTAAGTAGCTTGTCACTTGTTTTATTGCTAGTTTTATATGAAGTGTATAGTTCGATGCAACGCACCGAGATTAAGTCCTTTCTCGTTGGTTCTAATCTTATCGGCGAGTAAACCCTTAATGATTACTTATGACTATCCTATTTATCTTTCTTCCTACTTTTCTACAGACGATAGAATGCATAGGCGATCTAATAAATAGGCGAGGGCAGAGGCATGGCGACCCGATCAACGCTCAGCTAGACACAGAGGTTATCAATGCACTAATAAAAGTCACCAAAGACATCAACATATAAACTTTAATTAATGGGAAAGCAGTTTTAAGGGAGTGCAATCTTTACGTTGTCACATTACACAAGCCACCAATCCTGATGAATTAAAGTTTACTAACACAATAAAACAAAACTACTTAATGAATTAAATACATGCAGGACCTTCTTACAGCTCTTGTATCTTCGTTCAAGGTGTGTCTTGTGCTGTTATCTCGACTGAATTCGGCCTTAGGTTTCTGTGGTCTTCGGTCTTCTAAAACTGTCCAACTCTTTATTTCGTCTGGTCTTGGGGTATTTATAGTTTCTGTCTGAGGGTGAGATGCGGCGCATCTAATAAGTAGATGCGGCGCATTGACTTAACTTCGCGTGGGGTCCAAGATTAATATATTCAGGAATATTCGTACACCGCCAGAAGATGCGGCGTAACTCCATTCTCAGATGCGGCGCATGTCCTTTTGTATCTTGGATCGTATCTTGTGAAATCTTGATAGTGATGCGCCGTATGTAATAAGCAAGATGCGGCGTATCTGGAGCAGAATGTCTTGACCTTGTACATTTCAGTAGACTCTTAACTTCTTGCTTGTTTTGCTCCATAATTAGTCCAAAATCGCCAAGTTTCACCAAATACTTGTTTTTACCTGAGAATTACAAAAGTAAACATTAACGTATCAATTCTCACAGATAATATAATAAAACAAGTCAAATAAATAGGATAAATGACGATAATAAAATGTACTTATTTGAGTTCATCATGAGATTACCCAAATGCTCCTAACTTTGCTATTGCTCAATCGAATATGTCAAAAAATACATATTAGTTATGTATTTCGGCAAATATTCGTAAGATCACGTATGCATGAGAAGACGTTTTTAGTTTGTATTAACAATGCATGAAAAACATTTCATGATCCTAGTTACATGAAATTTTTCGAAAAAGGAATTGGGGTGTTTGGCTAGTTCAATATTTCGGTGCCAAGAATCCTAAAATTAAAAAGCTTGAATATTAATGATTTCTAATTCAATTTTAAGTATCCTAAACATGATTCCACTAACAATAACCAATCTAATTCGAATTTTAATTGTAAAATTCGGACCAAAATATAAATTATATGTGGGTTTATGCAAATCCTATGTTTAGGGAATCATGATATTTATTATCTAATCCTAGTCCTAATTGCATAAAAATCCAATCAAAATTGAAAATCCCCAATTCGAATTTATGTGCATAAACAAACTCTAGACTCAAAATTAAAGAAAATTAAAGTTAATTGACTTACAATTGTTGTTAAGAAATATGTAGTAGTTGGTGATCTTGAATTTCAATGCCTCGATTTTGATTTTGAAGGAGTGGAATTGGATGTTGGTTGTGGTGTTTTGTTTGACAGCAGGTGCAGAAATTGGGTGTTTTGAATGTGCAGAGTGAGGGAAAAGAAAGGGGAAAAACGGCCTTTGTCAGGTCCATGGTACCACTAAATTTAGTGGTGTCATGCCCACTTTAGTGGTGCTGTGGCCTGCTGAGACAGATTTTTGTCTCGTTTTGATTTTTGACGAATAAAAGAACTTATACCTAATAAATTCTTTTAAGAGATAGATCCAATAGGATTTGACGAACGATACTAGACGAGAAAAGATGACTTTAATATTTCCAATGAAATAGTTAAGTAGTCATTAGATAGAGTTAAAGATGACTTTAATATTTCCAATGAAATATTTAGATAGAAGACGATATTCGGAGGATGTTTTTGAACACACGTAAATTATAAAATTCATGGAATGTGTTCCATCATTCCTAAACCTAGACGTAGATAGTTGAAGGATTCTCGTTTGAGAGGTTTGGTTAATATGTCAGCGATGTTGTCTTGAGAATGAACTTTCTCGATAGAAATGTTTCCTTTTTGAACGTTATCGCGAAGGAAGTGATGACGTATATGTGTTTCATACGAGAATGTTGCACGGGGTTTTTGCTCAAGTCAATGGCACCTTTGTTGTCGCACATAATCGGGATGTCGTCGAGATGGATGTCGTAATCGATTAGAGCTTGTTTCATCCATAGTGCTTGTTGACATGCCTTTCCAGTGCTTACGTATTCGGCTTCGGTCGTGAAGATAGCAAGAGCCATTTGTTTCTTGGAGAACCAAGAAGTTAGACAACAACCCATGAAAGTACAAACGCCACTCGTGCTTTTTCGATCCATATATTCTCCCGCATGATTAGAGTCGGCATAGACAATAATTTCTACACCGGTCCCCTTGGGATAATACAATCCCAAGTGCATAGTGCCTTTAATGCCATATGCTTAACCGCCTCAAGGTGAGAGGTTTTGGGATCCTCTTGGAAGCTGGCATAAAGGCAGACACTAAACATGATATCGGGCCAACTTGCCGTTAATTATAATAAACTACCAATCATGCCCCTATACTTAGTGCTATCCACGGACTCACCTTCTTCGTCTCTCGTGAGTTTCGTTTTCGTGGACATGGGCGTTTTCATAGGCTTAGACTCTTCTAAGCTAAATTTCTTAAGCTTTTCTTTGATATACTTAGATTGATTAAAGAAGATACCATCTTCCATTTGTTTTATTTGTATATCAAGGAAGAAATTTAATTCACCCATCATGCTCATTTCAAACTCTTCATGCATGATCGTTGCAAAATCATCGCATAGTTCTTGACAAGTTGAACCGAATATAATGTCGTCAACATATATTTGAACGATGATGAGATATGAATTTCGTTTCTTCGTGAAAAGTGTATTGTCTACCATCCCCATGGTATACTCATGTTTAAGCAAGAAAGCCTTTAATCTATCGTACCAAGCTTTGGGAGCTTGTTTAAGACCATAGAGTGCTTTCTTGAGTTTATAAACATGATTTGGTTTTACAAAATCAACGAATCCCGAAGGTTTTGCTACGTTTACCTCCTTGTTGATAAAACCATTTAGGAATGCACTTTTCACGTCCATTTGATATAGCTTAAAGTCTAAATCGCAAGCATAGGCAAGGAGTATCCAAATAGACCCTAATCTAGCTATGGGTGTATAAGTTTCATAGTATTCTATTCCTTCTTGTTGGTTATAGCCTTGTGCTACTAATCTAGCCTTATTCCTAGACACGATGCCATTTTCGTCGAGTTTATTTCTAAACACCCACTTAGTTCCTATGATGGTTTGATTCCTAGGTGGAGGTACTAGATCCCAAACTTGATTTGCAGGGAATTGATTTAATTCTTCTTGCATGGCAACTACCCAGCTTTCATCCTTTATCGCTTCACCGATATTCTTAGGTTCTACGATAGATATAAAACAAAAGAAATTACTTTTGTTTTGTGCTTGTGACCTAAGGGTTCTTTGGTTTAGGTTTCCTATGACATTTTCTATTGGATGATTCTTGGATTCCTTAATGTTGAAAATTTTGTGAACTTCGACTATTTCATCCTCAATGTCATTTTCTAAGATTTTCTTGCCACTAACCTTAATGGCTTCTTCTTTATCTAATTCATCATCCACCAAGGGTGATGTCTTAGTTGGGGGAGGACTTTCATCGAATGTCACGTTCAGTGATTCTTCGACTTTCATTGTTTCCTTATTTAGGACAACATAGGCTTAACTATTTTGGGAGTAACCTAGGAAAACACCTTCGTAAGACTTTGGGTCAAACTTGGTGAGGTAATCTTTTGTGTTTAAAATGAAGCATTTGCTTCCAAACACTCTAAAGTAATCTAGAGTATATTTTCTACCTTTCAAGATTTCGTATGGTGTTTTTCCTAGGATAGGTATAATCAAAATCCTATTGAGTATATAAGTTGAAGTGTCTACGGCATTACACCAAAAATTTTGCGGTATGGATTGTTTATTTAACATCTTTCTACTCATTTCTTGTAGAGTGAAATTTTTCCGTTCAACTACACCATTTGATTGTGGAGTGCGTGGAGCCGAGAAATTGTGTGTAATACCATTAGCATCACAATATACTCCAAATTGCACTTCATTATCAAATTCCCGACCATGATCCGTTCTAAAAGAGACTATTGTACAACCTAGTTGATTTTGGACTTTCTTACTAAAGATTTCGAATTCCTCGAAAGCTTGTGTCTTATTCTTAAGAAATCTAGTCCAAGTATATCTAGAATAGTCATCTACGATTACTAAGGTATAGTAATTTCCTCCGTAACTCCGTACAGCGGATGGACCAAATAGATCCATGTTAAGGAGTTCTAGGCATCTGGAGGTCAAGACCATGTTCTTAGCTTTGTGACTAGAATGAGCTTGTTTTCCAATTTTACAAGCGTCACAAAAGTGTTTATCAAACTTAAGCTTGGGTAGATTTCTAACTAGATCCTTAGACGCTAAAGATTGTATTAAACGCATATTAGCGTAACCTAGTCTCCTATGCCATTGAGTAGAACTCTCATCTATGGTTGCTAGACAAATTTTGCCCTGAGGCTTATCTCCCATTTTCATTACAAATAAGCCATTCTTCCTAACTCCTTTACCTATGGTTTTGCCATCCTTAGTAATTTCACTACCTTCTTCAAAAAATACTACTCTACACTTATTATCAACCATTTGACTAATACTAAGCAAGTTAAATCCTAAGTTATCTACATGCTCAACATTTCTTATAGTGAGGGAGTTATGGAAAATCGTACATTTGCCTATGATGTTGCCTTTTAATTTACTACCAAATGTCACGTTACCTCAGTTGTATGCTTTGTAAGATGAGAATATACTTTGATTTCCCATCATGTGATTTGTGCATCCACTATCCTTGATCCATTCGTCGGGCTCCAAGTCAATTCCCAAGCATATCTATTAAGTAAGAAAAAAACTCAAACCATTGGTCCCCAATATCTCATGAGTCCAAAAGTTGTTAGTGTTAAATATCCCATGCATTTGTTGCATTTGGTTTAGATGTTGGTACGGAGGACAAATTTCCCATGGTAAATAACTTCGTTGTTGAAGGTTATTCTAAGTTACGGGATATTTACTTGGATTAGTTTGCCTTCTAAAGTTACTTCTCGGTTGAGGAGTTCTTGACCGAGGTTTAGGAACATTTGTTTTTCTTGGTGGAGGAGTTTTTGATCGGGTTTTACAAAACCAAGAGACAATGGTTTGTAAAAAGTCTTAACTACCTTTTTACTAGCAATTGGCACCTTGGCATTATTAATTATTACATGACTTGGTTTAGGACTCAAACTGTTTTTCAAAACCGAATCTGATTCGACCTTTTCAACATACGGTACCACGGTACCACGGTACCACTAATTTTAGTGGTGCCGTCTGCACCTTTAGTGGTGTCGTGTACTATTTGGACAGAATCTGTGGGTTTGAAAAATTTTACTTGTTTTGTCCCACTTATCGAAGCTTCATTTGGATTAAAACCTAAGCCCGCTCTGACATGTTCACTATATCTAATGCTTTCAAACATGTTGTTAAGTGCTTTAGTTCCTTTTTCAAATTTAGTGATTTTAAGAGCGTTTTCCTTGAGTTTTTCATTTTCAACTCGAAGACATATGCATGACTTACATCCATTTTCTATTTCTTTGTTTTTCTCAAGCCTTTTAACTTGATCTTTTAGTTCTAAAATTTCTGTTTTGAATTTATGTAAAGTTGCTTTTAGTGTCTTGTTTCTAGTTATGATTTTAGAACTTACTTCACATAATTTATTATATTCATCATATAGTATATTATCATCTATCGAAGAATTATCATCACTATAGTAAGAGGAATCGGAATGAACCTCATTTGGAGTGTGAGCCATAAGACGTGTTTCGTCGTTGGGCTTTTCCACATCTTCCTCACCGCTATCACTCCAAGAACCTCCTACGAATGCTCTTTGATTCTTGGTTCTCGGTGGTTTAGGACATTCTCCGATGAGGTGATTTGGATCTCCGCATCTAAAGCATTTCCTATCACTTCCTTTCTTATCATCACAGTTCTTTGGGAACGACTTCTTTTTGTCACGAGGTTGTCTAACGAATCTACCTCTTCTCCTAAAGAACTTCTTAAAGTCTCCAACCGCTAAAGCATACTCTTCGTCTTCACTATTGGAAGCCGAACTTTCCTCATCACTAGACTCCTTTTTGGCTTTCAATGCAAGAGACCTTACTTTCTCTCCATTGCCATTAACTATATCGGAGTCTTTATTGATTATCATTTCATGAACTTTCAAGTTTCCTATAAGTTCATCAAGTGATAATGTCGCTGACCGGATCTACATACACTCCTTGTGTTAGATGAATATTTTGAATGATGTCTAGTCTAGCACGCGGAATTTACTAGCTAGCACTTAGAAGATTTATTTGTTTGTGTTACATTTTAACGAATCAACAAAGAATGAACAATGAACACAATACTTCAACTTCAACGATTCAATATTATTAATCAATAATACGAGTGATCTTCTATCACTAGGGTTTACAACCTTGAATCTTAACAAAACAACACGTACATCTATATCTTTTCCACGTTTTCAACCTTAATCCTAGGCAATCCTTTTATAGACTAAGGATTCCTTCACAAGATAACTATCAACTAAACATTATACGATATACATTAAATCTTTTCCATAAATATCTTTACACGGTTTTATCATAAACAGTACAAACTTCTTCACTCAACAGTACTAAATGCTTATGTCTTCAAAACTCTTCAGCAGTACTAACTTCCATCTTCAACAGTACTAACTGCTATAGCTTAATTTTCTAACAATGTCGCCAAGTTTTTTGGCTCTTCAATGGCGGTGACGTTTGCTCTCCATTTGGGATGTAGAGCCCTAAGAAACTTCCTAACATAGTTCTTGCTAGAGTAACCTTCATCAAGAGCTTTAAGACTAGTAATAACAGTATTAAATCTAGCAAAAGCATTATCTATAGATTCATCTTCGGGAATAGAAAATTGTTCATATTGTTGCACAAGAAGATCAATCTTGTTTTCTTTGACTTGACTATTACCTTGATGAGTGACTAACAAAGTTTTCCAAATTTATTTTTCCGTGTTACACATAAAAATTCTTTCAAGTTCCTTTTTCGGCAAAGCATTATAAATCATCATTTTAGCCTCATTATTTTTGGCTAGTTTTCTTTTAGGATTATCACTTTGTTTATTATAAGGAACTATTTCATCCCTTTTTGTTTCCGAATTCTTTTCAATCGGTTGAAAGTCAACCTCGGTAGTAACATGCCAAAGATCAATATCTTTTGATTTCACATACGTTTCGAATCTTGTTTTCTAATAGATAAAACAATTGGTTTCAAAAAGTGTGGTCTTTGCATAGATTGCCCTTCTTGATATTTGTCGAAATCCATTGATCGATTCAAGTTTTAAAATACAATATATTTTAAAAACCTTGGTTGACATGGCTCTGGTACCAATTGTGGAAAACTAGAAGGGGGTTGAAAAGTTTTACCGGTTTTTAGTTAGTTATATAAGTTTAGTTTGTGAAAAACTTAGATCCAATCCTTTATAAAATCAAGCAACAACAATATGAATACTATGCTACAACTATTAAATATAAATAAAAAATATAAGGAGTAAGAGATGGAAAGATCAAACCGAGACAAAGCGATTTATAGTGGTTCAGTAACGAAGCTCTTCTTCGCCCTACTCCATTCCTCGAGTACCCAAATCGAGAGTTCTAAGCACTATGTCAACAAACTCCCTTTAGGCGAAGAAAACCGTACAACGTCACTTATCACAATTTCCGACACTAAGCTAAATGTCAAGTACTAATCAAGCTAGTACCAATCTCACTCATGATCTACACGATCCTTACTAATCACACAATCTACAAGATCCACACAATCTCCCCTAGATCCACTTGATCTATACTCTCTCAACACAATCTACACGATATCCACACGATCTCCACAAGATCACAATGATCTACACAAGATGACTAAACAAGATGAAAGACTACTTCATGTATGTCACGATACAACAAGTATGTAACAAGTGTTACGAGTGCACTATACTAATACTACAACACCTTGTATCTTCTTGATACTTTGTGTTCTTCTCTTGCACTAGTAGAGGAATGAAGGTGATCACTTGGTTTGATGATTGAATCACTCTTAAATAAAAGAAAACTATCTGAATGATCAAGGAAATGTAAATGTGATTGAGGGATTTAACTCAGAAAGTTTTGTGTGAAAAAGGATACCTAAAAACTGTGAAATGGACTGATATTTATAGGCAAATAAAATTTGACCGTTACAGGAGGACGGCACCACTAAATATATCACGGTAACACTAAATTTAACGGTACCGTGACAATTAGTGGTACCGTGCCAGACAAGAACGCTTCTAACTTTGTTTTTAGTGGTGACAAATTATTTGGGGAAGTTTGGAGCTGATTTGGGGGGAAAAACAGTTGTTGGAAGATTCAAACTTATTTTTCCAATTAAAACATTTCTTTTGAATTCAAAAATAATTTGTAAAATCTATTTTTGAAAAAAATGTTTTGTCGCATTAAAAATGTGAAGTTTAGAACACAAATTCAATTCTTTGATCATTTGTCAAGTTGTAAATTTGTTTGCTCTTACCTAGAGTGATTTACATAGAAACGGGATATTTCGACTAAAACTTGTTTACATTAATTTTGAAGAAAACCGTAAAGTATTTTTACATTTTGTTATCATTAAAACGTAGAGATGTCGAAAAATAGAAATAACGTTTTTAGACATTATTTGTATCAACAATTTTGTTGAGATGTACGAGGACACGAGAAGCGTGTATGGATGTCGTGTTTTGTAAATAATTGATGAAAAATGATGTTGTCAAACTAACCACCATGGTCACGCTGAAAAGCTTTAATTACCGCACTAATTGAGTTTTTATAAGAGAACGAAATTCAACAAATTTAGCAAAAGCATTGGACTTATTACACAAAGGATATACCCATAAATAATGAGAAAAATGATCCAAAAAGATAACACAGTATTTAATACACATTGACTTGGAAGTGGGGATGACCACAAATCCGAATGAATAATATCGAAAGCAAAATTAACAACTGTATCCGAAATAGAAAATGGAAGCTTACATGCTTGCCAATTTGGCAAGCATGAAAAGTTGGGGGGACTTCACTTTATTACACAAAATACTATTATTGGAAAGTAAGGAACGTAGCACTTCATTTTCTGGATGTCCAAGTCATTGATGCCACGTGTGATGACTAGTGAGAAAAGCCTATGGGTAGGATGTTGGTGTGGTGACAAGATATAGATCTCCAGTGCTATCATATCAGAGCAGAATCTACCGAGTCAAATAATCCTTCACAGAAAAACAAAACTCGTCAAATCCAATAGAAACTTTGTTATCACGAGTAAATTGACATACGTAAATTAAATTTTTGACAATATGTGGAGTAATTAAAACATTATGAAGATGAAGGAGACGGTGAGGGTTAGGCAACAAGCTATGGCCTGTGTTGGTAACAGGAATGGAGTTACCGTTACCAACAAAGACAAATGGATAAATGCTTTTATTATAAATAGTACTAAGATTATTTGCATCTGAATTTAAATGTGAAGATGCACCTGTATCCATATTCCACCCGACTTCTTTGAAATCCTGAAGAGTTAAGGTATCAAAGGTTTGCTAGAGAAGGGTTTCTTGACCATTGTAACACCCAAACAAACCCAGACTATGTTGTGGGACCTGTGTGACCTTCTGTTGAGCCAGAGGGGCCGGCTGTGTAGCCTGATGAATAATAGCTGAATAATGGGCTTGAGGGGCTGGTGTTGGACCAAAACCAGGGGGTGTAGGGGGTGGGTTATTGGGCTAGCTTGAGGGGAGCTGGTGTTGATGGGCTTGTAACAACCTTTGTACCTGAGAAATGTTATTAGCCAAACCATATTGGGCAAACAATTTTTGTTGGGCTTGAACAAGTTGCACAAGTTGAGCCTGTCCCATACTAGATAAATTTTTGCTATTACCATTTGTTGTGTTGTTTGGTTGACGAGAAAAAGTGGAAGACCAAAGACTATTCTCATGTGTTATATTGACATGACCAGTTGCAATACCATGACCTGTTGCATTATTTCGTTGTGTATTTCCATGAGCAAATCTACAACCGGTTCCCCACTTACAAAGGAATGTTCTAGTAAAGTGACGACATACATTTTGAGAGGTGTTACCACGTGTGTCGCGCGGTCTAGAGTCATGGTTCGAACTCTCGGTAAGTAAAATAGTGGGGTCCGAGGAGTGGGTTAAATCATTCAAGGGAGAAGGTTTTTGTTTAAGGCGAAGGTCCTCGGTGGTCACCATGGATCTAAACGTATCTAAGTTGGGAAACGAGTCGCGATGGGCAATAATCCCGGCTACATGGGCAAAAAGGTCACTCAAGCCATTAAGGGCATATATGACAAGGTCATCTTCGTGCATGGGTGAACCTAGATCGGCTAGAAGTGTTGCAATAGCTTTAATTTTACCAAAATACTCATCAACAATCATGTCTCCAATGGTTAATAGCCTTAGTTCCCCTCCATGTGCAAAATACTTTGAATGTTGATACTAACAAGTGGTTTCAAGAGCCATACGTTTATCGTAAAATGTTTTTTTTCAAAAATCTTCATAAGCACACGTGTAGGGGGAGTAGTTCTTCAAAACAAAAACTTTCAATGTGTTATCAAAACAAGTTTTTCAAAAACACGTTGACTGATTTTTCAAAAATGGTTTAAAGGCTGAGATGTTACACCAAACTAACAAACCAACTCTTATGTTCATGAAGATATAAGGCGGTTAAGTTTAGGTTTTATCCTATGATCCAGCCAGAGCCGGAAGGATCTACCCAAGGAAAATCCACTAGTTAGTGTAGATGTCCTTAGGTATGAAAAAAGAAATAATTAAGAAAAAATGGGAAAGAAGGGGTTAAAGAATGAAAAAGAAAAGTTAATGAAAGGGTGAAAAGAAATGAGCCCTCCATAAACTTAGGATAGACACCGGGTCAATTCATATGTTATCTCTAATCACAAAGATGATTAAGATATTGAAGACTGACATCATGGAGACATGGACCCAGTGATGCAATGCACAACCCATTCCCAGCCACTCAACTCTCTCAAAAGATTCTTGTTTCATTTCTTACGGAGATTAAACATGTAATCTATCGG
This sequence comes from Artemisia tridentata subsp. tridentata, assembly GCA_021014915.2. Taxonomy (NCBI): domain Eukaryota; kingdom Viridiplantae; phylum Streptophyta; class Magnoliopsida; order Asterales; family Asteraceae; genus Artemisia; species Artemisia tridentata. Next base: position 232,085,021 of record CP139502.1, on the reverse strand, counting down.
CCTCTCATTCCAAGATGTGTTGATATTGAAAAGGTGGCACTCTGCCCCAGCCTCCACTCACTAAACCAAAATGCACGAATTAAGTCTAGAGCCAAATGAGATTCACATATAAAATCTCTTAGGACATATGCCAATCATACATTTGTTTTTCATAAATAAGAACACAAATTGTAATCTTAGAGTCCTTCACAGATCTTAGTAATCTTGCCAGAACATACATGAGATGATTCACACTTGTGATCCACAGTGATCGAATGGAAATTCTTGCCAGTGTCAACATCGAACAGCACTGACAGCAGGTCACTTCATTAATTCTTCGTGAATTAAGCTTAGTGTTTCCGTGGTAATTTAAGCATCAAACGGTCTACAGTTGTGAAGTGATATCTCGATATACTTCAGCAACTCACCAGAATTATTGTAAGCTCTCATGTGGCATCTATTTTTGTAATAGCCCTTGTAAGGATTCAGATACTATTTACACACTATGTTGCAAATACTCTCGATATCTAAACTCGTAACCGCTAGAAATCCTGGTAAGGAGATTCATATTACGAATCGATTCCTGATATTATGAATCGATTCCTGAAGACGTAGGTCTTAACTTGGATTTATCCAATGTATTGATAATTGTCCCTAACGGGATTAGGACAGCTGATTCGCCCGACCAATGTGAATGGGATCAGGACATTCATCACTAAAACAATTAAAGTGAATCAATTCTCTAAGAAGAGATTTACAACAATCAACTGGACTAACATGATTATTGTCTACCTTAGTAAATGCAGGTACAAAAAGATGTTAACCACTCGAGATGCACCACCACTTATATCGATATGTTCACTTCCATAAACTCATACTGATGCATCTATTATCATCAACAAAGCTCAAATCAAGAACGTTCAAGACAAAGAAATCAAGATAAAGACAAAGTTTCATCAAAGTCAAGATCTAATCAAAGAAAGTCAAGAACAAGTGTCAAATGTCAAATGTCAAATAAGGAAAGCTTAAGTATGAAGATCAAAGCTATACATGACGTATGAGTATGATGGAAAGAACGTGATAAAGTCAAGATGAATATATACGATCAAAGGCTAGAAATGACATCAAATTCATATCACAAGATCACATAGCATGAAAAGAACAAAGAATCAAGGCTCGTCTACTTCAACGTTTAAGGTTCAAAGATCAAGATTAAAGAAGACCAATTCACAACAACTTATCCAAGATAACTAAGGAATGACATCCCTTAGGGGGAGATTGTTAGCATTACTTTTAGTAATATAAGTAACAGAAGTGATGGTTATTCTATGTTTAGAAACTATGTAACGTTAATAGATAATATGTAAGAGTCTAGTATCGGGCTATAGGTACTAAACAATAAGCTACTAGTCTTAGTCTAATAGTGATGTAATCTAGGTCAAGCCTATGAGAACTAAGCCCATGTTTAGGCGTTAGGATGGTATAAGGTAACACACAAGGCTTACTTGTGCGTGTGTGCTTGTAGGTGTTTTAGTGTGTGATATAGAAAACTCTCTCTTCCTCTCCTCTCCTCTGTATCTCACGAACACCACCACTACCACCATCAAGTTACCACCTTTTTTTTGTTTAAGTTGATAACATGGGAACCTGCATGGTTATCCATCAGAACAATGAATGTCACTGATATTTTTGTCATGTCTATAGTGTGAGATTGTTAATTTGTTTTTCATAAAAGAGTTAGTGGGCACTCTATCTATACATTATTCAAGCACGTATTTACGTGTGTACATTGTACTTTTTAATTTTGTGTGTAATTATATACTTTTGTTATTGATAATTATATGTAGATGTCTTTATCTCCTATCATGAGTTAGAATCAAACAACCAACTAACACAAATGATAAAAACATTGTTAAAATGGTAAAAAGAGTTTTAAGTAAATAAGTAATTAAAGTCAAGAATAAAAAACATTCATAAAACATTTCAAAACATATGGGCAAACCTTGTAAGGTTGTTCATTGGTTCGGTTATGGAGTTTTTCGGTTTATTTGGTTGGTTAGTTCGGTTAAAATTTTTAAGGGGTAAAACCGAAAATCGAACCAAACCAAATTCAAATTGGATTAAAACCGAACCGAAAATCAAATTTAAATTCGGTTAGGTTTTCAGGTTGACCCGAATAACCCGAATTACATGATTTAAAAATAGATTATATAGAACACCAAATTATATATTTCCATTTAATTATACAGATTTTAGTACAAAAAAATATTTCAAGTTTAAAAGATGTTATATTTATAGTAAGAAAGAGTTTTAGTGATATTTTCATATAAATATATAAAATATATATATATATATATATATATATATATATATATATATATATATATATATATATATATATATATATTGTGTGTGTGTGTGTGTATATATATATATATTTATGTGAATTCCGTTTTTTATTCGGTTCGATTATCATTTTGCGAAAATCATACACAAACCGAAAACTGAATATTTAATTCGGTTCGTTTTGGAAAATTCAATTCGATTTTATTCGGTTTTGGTTTAGGGGTCATTTGGTTTGTTGATATGAATCACAATTGGTATGGGATTTGGTATGAGGTAGAATGACAATGGAATGTAATTAGATATATCACTATCATTGCATATGTTTGTTACTAGCCAAAGGTATCACAATTGATAGGCCCCATTTATATTTATTCAAGGGTTCGTGTTATCCTAACACCCCCTAAGAGCACAGGGTACCCTTGGCTGATGGCTCAAGCCATGGCCACCAGCCAACCATGGCCGACGGCGCACGGTACCGCCGGTCGCGCCATGGTGGCCGGCGCCGTAGCCACCAGCCCACGCCATAGTATTTTTCCTTTTTTTTTGTTTGTTTATTTTTTATTTGTGTTCGTGATGTTTTGTGTTTGAGTAATGATACTGGGATGTTTCTTTCTTTTTTTTTTGTGTGTGTATTTTTTGCAGGGATTTGAAGTGTTCAAAAAAGAAGACGATAGTATATAAATGAGTTTGACTAAGATATAAATGAGTTTGACTAATGTAAATGAGTTTGACTATGATAGTATGACAAGCAAAAAGTAGATAGGATATAAGTGGTAAAATGCAAAGCCACGTAAACGTAATAGCCTTTTTTTTGTTTTCTGCTTTATATTCGAAGAGTATGTATGGAACCTTAATTACTAGGTTTTTATCTATTATGTGGAAAACTAGAAGGGGGGTTGAATAGTTTTACCGTTTAAAATTTGATTCGCTTTGTTACTTAATGTGATTTCAAATAAAACATACACAAACAAATAATCACACAATATATATGAAAAGTAAAGAGAGGAATGATCAAACCACACAACACGGATGTTTATAGTGGTTCGGCTACAAGGACTCTCTTCCTTGCCCTACTCCACTCCTCGAGCCTCTAACTCGAGAGTTATCTTTCACTAAGAAACAAACTCCCTTCTAGGTGGAGAAAACCTTTACACGTCGCTTACTTCTTTTTCCGATACTAAGCTAAACACCGAGTTCTTTACAAGGGTACAACCACTCCCGTTTGGTTCTTTCACAAGGGTACAACCACTCCCGTTTGGTTCTTTACAAGGGTACAACCACTCCCAACACTCTTTGTGTTTTAAGGACTAAAACACTAACCTCACTCTACTGATGTAAATGATACAAACAATGATATGCAAACTAGTACAAGATCACACAGTGACTAAACTAGACGGATAACGACAGAACGTTGATCCTTGTATGTTTGATCCCTTTGCTACAAAAGGAAAGATCAAATGAATGATATGAAATGGGTTAGTAAATGAATGAATATGTATTTAAGCTATATGAGTGATAAAATGTCCAAATGAACAGCTGGCGGATCCGGCGGATCCCAAAATTTGGATCCGTCCTTGTATGCACTTGGATCCGCCAGTGCAGGACAGCTAATAGATTTTCAAATCTTTCCAAATCTTGCCATATCTTTCCATATCTTCAAATGTCAACTCTTTGGCTTGAAGATCTAAACAAAATATCACAAAATCTTACCAAGATTGTGTACATGATGCATGCCATGATGTCATCCTAATATTTAACTAATAAAGTTTCCATTTTAGGAAATAAACATGTAAATGTATAAAATGTAAATTCTAGTGATCTTGTGAAATGTAAATGTGTTCTAAAAAGACTTTAACTTGTATTTATGATTTGCTAAAAGATATAACTTGTATTTGTCATTAACAAAACTAAGTAAAGATCATAAAATATAAATAACGTTTTTGGGACGATATTTGTATTAACAATCTCCCCCTTTTTGTTGATGACAAAACATAAGGTGTATTTTTAAGCAAATGAATAAATGAAGTATGAGTCTTTTTAAAAATATAGATTAAGTTTGTTTTATGCAAGTTTTGAAAATAATTTCAAGTATAAATGTATGTACTGTGATGTTTCACAGTAATGCAAACTTAATCCTTTCTCCCCCTTTTTGTCGAAACAAAAAGAAGATATGCGTAGCGGAATGCGATTTTGAGAACTTTAAAGCTCCCCCTTGATTTATACTCCCCCTAAATGGAGTAACAAGGATATGATGTATGTTCCTACAAAACAAATGGTTAGACTATGATATGCTCCCCCTCGATGTATACTTCCCATTGCTAGAGTACCAACGTATACATTTCAAGGATAGGAGATGCTACAAAAGAAAAGTTAGTTACTTCATGGAAGTAAAATGCATATGTAATTGTCAACCAAACAATAAGTTTCAGCCCATTTGACTTTAAAAAGTCAAAATAAAGTGTCTGATCAAAATTTAGTACCTAATGTACAATTGATCAAAGCAATATGTGAAGTTAAGACAATCATACTATGATGTTAGTATTCTAAAATGAGATAATATGCTTACTGTTGATCACCCACAAGCATAAAAACATAACATTCATTACTTGGAAAAAATGATGTTACATTTAAACAAGAAAAATAAATCCTAAGAAGAAATTCTAAAACAACATCCTAAAAGTTCCTATAAGAGGAAACTAACAAAGCTCCTATTGAGGAGGATGAGAGATTGCATTGAGATGCTCGAGAACATGGTTCAAGATGAACCTCATCTCATTTTGGAGCTCATGGACCAAAATGTTGGTCCTTTGGGCCAAGTGACCCGTTCTCTCGCAATGCGAGCAATCATGGCTTGAGAAACCAGGAGGAAGAGTGGTCTCAAGGTTTTGTGGTGGTGGTGGTGGTGGTGGTGGTTGTTGTTTTTGGATGGTTGTTGTTGTTGTTGGTTGGATGATGGTGGAGTGGGGATGGAGTTTATCAAGATGGTTTGGAGATCCATTGCTTCATCAAGGCGAGATCTAACCATATTAGAAAGAGAATAGAGGCGAGTGAGTTCCTCACTAATCTTTTCTTGGGTTTTTGGTAGATTGATCCACATTGCCTCATCAATGGCAACTAGTATGAATGTGGGTGATAAAGGTTGTATTTGAGGTTGAGGTGGTGGTACATCATGGTATAAAGGACCATGGATATCCGGGTAAACCGGATGAAAAAGCATGGGTTGTTGACCTTCAAAAGTCATGGGTGGAGGATTGGTTGACCTTGGTGGAAGGTCTTCCAAGTCATCAAGGTATGGGTGTGGTGATGAAGGTGGAGTCCTAAATAGCTCCATTGGTTGTAGTTTGGGTGATTTTGGGGGTGATGGTGATTTAACAGGTTGTGATGGAGCGGGTGGTGGAGTGGTAGCTATTGGAGTAATTATTGGTGGTGGAGTATGAATGACTACATTTGGTGGTGTTGGAGTGGAGAGTGTGAGAAAATTCTCACTTGCAATAGGTGATGAGATATTTAGAGGAGATGATTCCTCTGATGATGAGTTTGCTAAGTTTATGAAGCAACATGGTTTAACACTAATGCGGGCATTTCATTTTGGAGGTCTAGAGGTGGAAGAGGTGTTTGATTTAGTCATGGTGAAGTAATGTAGCTAAGATGTACAGGAGAGAAAGTAGAGGAAATGGTGAGTGAGTGAGTTTAGTGATGATCCTAAGGTACTAATTTATAGGCAGAAGGTTTGTTGGTCTGTGTGTTTGGATTGGATGTAAATCCAATGGAGAATGTTGGTTCCTATTGATTTGGAACAAAAATTTAAGTTTGTCACATCTAAAAGTCAAACCATTGAAATGAAGTTGAGTGATATGAGGGGGATTTGCAGTAAATGCAAGGAGATAGTGGAAAATCTGTTGATTTGATATTCCCACGGATTTGACGGATCCCTTAAAAGGGTTCCTTACTTGTATTAGAAAGGTAACTCACATGAAAATTTTGAAAATTCAAATTTTGGTGGGAAATTGAGTTCTTAGGGTTCTAAGGGTTCCTAAATCATTCTAGAGAGTTTAATGATCAGTGAGTATAATCTAAAGAAGCTACAAACCAAAATCAAAGTGTCGGGATGAGTCGGGAATTTTTTTGAAAAAGTTACTATTGGTACCCACGGATCCAATCGACAACATAGGCGGAGCCAAAGTTTGGGAGCCGTCGGATCCGTGGGTTCTGGACTGGCAGATCCAAGTGATACACTTGGCGGATCCAAATTCTGGGATCCGCCAGATCCGTCGTTCGAAACTTCAAAAACAAACAGAGAGCATTGTAAATTTCGCGTTTTTCGACTAAAACCCAAAATTTCTCCTATAACGTATGTAATAGCTAATATGTACTACAAATATGCTAAATACATATATTCTAACACACGTTTTTACATAAATAAATCCGATCATAATATTCTACCATATAGGGAGTTAAGCCAAACAGGGGCTTATTCTCGGAAAATTGATAACACTAAGTGTTATCGACCTGCAAATCTGAGTTAGTTCACATACACATCAAGTACTAACATAATAAGTTAAGAATTTATAAAATATTAAGAAACACATAGATTCAACAATGCATAATCAGATAAAGTCTTGTACCACACACTCCTTAGATGTCACTATTTGTTCAACATCTTGATTATTTTCTTCTGACCCTTATGAAGTTTCATGATCCATCGACCTAGATTCTTCATCATTCCCTTTCTTTGTCGATGCTCCATAGATTCATTATCAACGGAAGGAAGTTGACGCAAGTATTCGAGTGGAGGAATCCTAGAGTTAGGTAAACCATCTTCGTCACTAGCCGATGATGAAGATGAGGTTGGAGAATATGAGCGTTTTCCTTTTACTACTACTACTCTATGATCACTTAGAGGAACGAAGGTGTGTGGAATTTCGGTGTAGTCTGGAAGAAACCCATACGAGTTTGGAGGAATAGGAATAGAAGCTCTAAATAGACGAGTAAGAAGCATTCCATATGGCATTGCGGTGGAACCTAAGATAGGTATGTCGACCATTCTTTTGGCTATATAGTAGGCTAAATTGAATTGTTGATGGGTCGACACACAGTAGAGCATGTAGCATAGACTAGCATTTACATGATCTCTATTTCCAACAGTGCTAATGACATTTGCTCTAAGAATCTCCTCTAGTTTCTTATATTGAGGTTTGAGTTCATTAAGTTCCATAGCAAATGGATCTCGATTTACTTGTTTACCTCGGATTTTCTTAGTCAGGTTGGTTCTAGGATTGAAGAGATGATCACGGATAATTTCTTTGGAAGTGAGAGGTGTGTTGTATGGGTGGTCACGACCAAGGTTTGACTCTAGGATGGATAATGGCCATTTGTCTGAGTAAAAACAAGTTCCTTGACTAGGAATGCCTAAAACTTCTTCGAATTGATCCAAAGGGAAACTAAATTGATTTTGGTTTACTTTGAAATGGATGCTCAAAAATCCCAAGTCGTCAGTGCTAAGTTTTATGGAAGCATAAAATTCAAGTATAAACCTAGGAATGATAGGCTCATTTATGTCGAGGAGATGATCAAATTGGATAGCGGTTAATTGTTCACGGATATTGGTTTCTTCTAAAAATGATGAGTCTACCGTTCTACCTTCGTGAACATAACGGTTTTCTAATGACTTAAAGATTTTGATTTGAGCTTCTGTGAGTCCTTTGGTTTGATGGTGTTTGGGTAGGTAGTGGATGGTCTTTTTGTGATCGTAGTTGGTTGCGGGAGGCATAGTTATCCTAGACACGAAAAATATATAGTTTAGTTAAAATTATCAAAAATGCATATATATGTCTAGTGTGTGCCTACATGGGGACAATGTGGAGGTGCGGTTATCTCCATTTCTTTTGATGTATGAAATTTATGTTTATGCAAGTTTTATGATAAAACTAGAGATAACCCAAACGCTCCTGTTTGATGTAGCTACGTTTGAATGTACCCGAAAATACATATTAGTTATGTATTCTCTTTGGCATTCAAGAGATATTATGCACGTGATGTAAAAATTAACGTTTTTGTATTTGTATGAACAACGGTTGAAAACCGTTTTTCCTAATTGTGAGAAGATTTTTATACAAGTTTCTCATGGGGTGTTTGATGATAATGCATTATGATATCCAATTCCTAGCTAATGAAAACATGATTTGTTATGTATTTTAATTGAACATGTTTTATGAATTTATGAGAAGAATGCATAAACCCCAAGTTTTGATTTTGTGCAACAAATAGAAATCCTAGACTCAGATTGTGAATTAGATTATGAATTAGATTATGATTAGGATACTTACAGAGATGATTCAAGCACAAATTGATGGTGGTGAATGACCTAAGTTCTGGGTTTGGAGTGATGGAAATCGAATTCCAGAGGGATGTATATTTTTGGGGAAAGTTATAAATAGTACAGGGTATTTGTTTAATAAATAAAAACTGCCTCAGCAGATGAGGATCCGGCGGATCCCAAACAAGGGTTCCGCCCTTGTTGTCGTTTGGATCAGCTGGATCAGAACTCAGGTTGGGTTTTTGCCGTGTTTTGTTGGATTTTTGCTGTGTTTGGTTAATCTAAGGTTTGAGCTAACGTTTAATCTATTAACTAGGTTCCATTAATCCTAAACCAAGTCTAAGATAGTTGAAAGGTTCTCTCTTGAGAGGTTTTGTGAGGATATCGGCAATGTTGTCCTCTGAGGAAACTTTCTCAATTGAGATGTTTCCCTTCTGAACATTGTCACGAAGGAAGTGGTGACGTATTTCTATGTGTTTGGTTCTAGCGTGTTGGACTGGTTTTTGCTACGATCGATAGCTCATTTGTTGTCACAAAGAATAGGAAATGTCATTGAGTTTAATATCATAATCGTTGAGAGCCTGCTTCATCCATACTCTGCCTTGATAGTTGAAGTTGCGAGGACTGTTTGTTTCTTAGTAAATCATGAAGTGTAACAGTGTCTTACACTGCTTGTACTTCCCCTATAAACATAATTACCGGAATGGTCTAAATTGGCATACACTATGGTTTCTACACCTGTCCCTTTGGGATACCATAATCCTAAATGTGTAGTGCCTTTAATGTACCTAAATATCTGTTTAACGGCTTCAAGATGGGATGTTTTGGGATCTTCTCAAAAGCGTGCACCTAGACAAACATTAAACATAATGTCTGGTCTACTACCCGTTAGGTAGAGTAAACTACCAATCATCCCTTTATATTTAGAGCTATTTACATATTCACTTTCGTCATCCATGGTAAGTTTGGTTTCGGAAGACATTGGTGTTTTCATGGGTTTAGAGTCTTCAAGACCAAACTTCTTAAGCATATCCTTGATATACTTTGATTGGTTGAAGAATATCCCATCTTCTAATTGTTTTATTTGGAGACCTAAGAAAAAGTTTAGTTCCCCCATCATACTCATTTCAAACTTGTCATGCTTGATTTTTGAGAAATCGTTGCATAGCTTTTGATAAGTTAAACCGAACATAATTTCATTAACATATATATGGACTATGATAACATGTGATCCCTTTTTCTTGGTGAAGAGAGTATCATCTACTAAGGAAGTATTAAGTCAATTATACCAATCTTTTGGTGCTTGCTTAAGTTTGAATGATTTGAGTTTGTAAACATGGTTTGGTTTTTCAAAATGGGCAAAGCCGGGAACAAGACCTAAGACATTTCTAGGAGTGGGTTCGAAGGTTTTATAGAGACGGGTCAAAAGCATCCCGTAGGGTCCAAACGAGTTTCTTAGATGATAAGGATAACCTCATATTGGCGTGACCTAAGCGTCGATGCCATAGAGTTGAGTTTTCGTCCAAGGAGGTAAGACAAAGCTTGTCTTTAGGTGTTTTGTCGAGTTTCATAACGTAAACGTTATTCTTCAAAACACCTTTTCCTACAGTTATGCCATCCTTAAGTATTTTACTTTCATTTTCACTGAAAAGGACGTTATACTTTTTGCGGCACAATTGACTAATACTAAGCAAGTTAAATCCTAAATTATCTACATGAGCAATATTATTAATAGTGAGAGAGTTATGAGAAATCGTACCTTTTCCGATGATTTTACTTTTAAGCTTGCTACCGAATGTGACAATACCTCCGTCGTACACTTGGTAGGTTGAGAAAAAGTCTTTTGTTTCTCATCATGTATCTTGAACACTTACTTTCTTTAATCCACTTATCTGATTCTATCTAGACTTTTGAGCATACCTTAGTTCAAGAAAAGCTCAAACGTTTGGTTCCCAATATCTCATGGGTCCGTTTGGGTTAGACACAACATTACCATGGTTCACTGATATCTAGCATATAATCGAAGGGAATTGCCACAACTTGTTTCCTAAGCATGGTTCCTTCATAGAATGAGGAGTCTACAGTTGTTTTGATTCTATACTTACTTTGATCTTTTTCTAAAGAGACTGATGGTTTTTGTTTGTTAATAGTTGTACTAGTGTTAGGTTTTCTAGTGCCATTAACAAGATTTGTACGATCTAATTTACTACCTTTCTGTTCATCTTCTGTTTCCGCGGATCCTTTGGATACAACCGGCGGAACCAAAATTTTGGATCCGTCAGATCCGTGGTTATCAGAAGTAGTTGGAACAGTTTCTTTTTCTTTTACCGTTTGTTCCTGAAAATCACGTAAGTTTCCATTTTTCATAAAATCTGGTTTGAAACTTCCATGAGGTATTCTTTGCATTTTCATTATGTTATCAGTACAACTTAAGTGTTTATCAAACCTTTTGAATTTGGAGTTTTGTTTGATAAGACTCTCCTGTGTAGATTTTAGTGTATCTATTTCAAGTTTTAGTTTTTGACATAAAACACATGTTTCTCTAATACCTTTACCTCTTATAGCTTTCTCTTTTAACTGATGAATTTCGTTTTCTAAAAATTCCTTTTTGGTTTTTAAGAACTTATTTTTGCTTATGATTTTTAGAGTGATTTCACATAGTTTGTTATATTCTATATCTAATGTGTCATCATTAATAAAAGAGTATGACGAGTCAGAATGTACCTTTTCTGCGTCATGAGCCATTAGAGCAACTTCGTCGTTCTTAGGCTTGTCGTCATCTCCTTCACTATCACTCCAAGCTCCACTGACAAAGGCTCTTTGAGACTTGTTCTTTGGAGGCTTTGGACATTCTCCTATAAAGTGACTAGAATCTCCACATCTAAAACACTTTCTATCTACCTTTCCTTTCCTATCATCATGGTCTTTCCTGAAGGATTTCTTTTCTTTATGAGGAGGTCTACCGAACTTTCCTTGTCTTCTAAAGAATTTCTTGAAATCTCTTACGGCCATGTCATATTCTTCATCTTCACTACTAGAACTAGAATCTACATCACTACTTGACTCTACCCTAGCTTTCAAGGCAATGGACTTCATTTTCTCCTTTTTGCCTTTGACTATTTCTGAATCTTTTTCCATTACCATCTCGTGAACTTTGAGATTTCCTATGAGCTCGTCCAGTGTCATTCTTGAAAGATCCTTAGATTCTTCAATGGCTGTCACCTTTGCTCTCCACTTCGGGTGAAGTGCTCTTAGAAATTTCCTGACAAAGTTCTTACTAGAAAAAGATTCGTCAAGTGCTTTCAGAGATGTAATAATAGTATTAAACCTAGCAAACGCACTATCAATGGTCTCATCTTCAGAGATAACAAATTGTTCATATCGTTGAACAAGAAGATCAATTTTGTTATCTTTGACTTGTGAGTTCCCTTGATGAGTGATAATAAGTGATTGCCAAATATCTTTAGCCGTTTTATACATAAAAACTCTTTCATATTCTTTCTTAGGTAAAGCATTATAAAGCATCATTTTGGCTTCACTATTTTTGGCAATCAACTTCTTTTGTTCATCACTGTGACGAATAAAAGAAGTACCTATATCCCGACCACCTGAAATATCATTACTAATGGGCTTATAGTCACCCTCTACAATAATATACCACAGATCTATGTCCTTTGACTTCACATATGTCTCAAAGCGATTTTTCCAATATATGAAACAGTTTGGTTCAAATAGTGGTGGTCTTTGCATAGATTGCCCTTCTTTAAAGTTTTCAAAATCCATTGATCGTTTCAAGTTTTTAAAATACAATATATTTTGAAAATCTTGAGTAACACTGCTCTGGTACCAATTGTGGAAAACTAGAAGGGGGGTTGAATAGTTTTACCGTTTAAAATTTGATTCGCTTTGTTACTTAATGTGATTTCAAATAAAACATACATAAACAAATAATCACACAATATATATGAAAAGTAAAGAGAGGAATGATCAAACCACACAACACGGATGTTTATAGTGGTTCGGCTACAAGGACTCTCTTCCTTGCCCTACTCCACTCCTCGAGCCTCTAACTCGAGAGTTATCTTTCACTAAGAAACAAACTCCCTTCTAGGTGGAGAAAACCTTTACACTTCGCTTACTTCTTTTTCCGGTACTAAGCTAAACACCGAGTTCTTTACAAGGGTACAACCACTCCCGTTTGGTTCTTTCACAAGGGTACAACCACTCCCGTTTGGTTCTTTACAAGGGTACAACCACTCCCAACACTCTTTGTGTTTTAAGGACTAAAACACTAACCTCACTCTACTAATGTAAATGATACAAACAATGATATACAAACTAGTACAAGATCACACAGTGACTAAACTAGACGAATAACGACAGAACGTTGATCCTTGTATGTTTGATCCCTTTGCTACAAAAGGAAAGATCAAATGAATGATATGAAATGGGTTAGTAAATGAATGAATATGTATTTAAGCTATATGAGTGATAAAATGTCCAAATGATCAGCTTGCTATTTATAGGCAAACTGAGTGAACAACTGGCGGATCCAGCGGATCCCAAACTTTGCATCCGTCCTTGTATGCACTTGGATCCGCCAGTGCAGGACAGCTAATAGATTTTCAAATCTTTCCAAATCTTGCCATATCTTTTCATATCTTCAAATGTCAACTCTTTGGCTTGAAGATCTAAACGAAATATCACAAAATCCTACCAAGATTGTGTTCATGATGCATGCCATGATGTCATCCTAATATTTAACTAATAAAGTTTCCATTTTAGGAAATAAACATGTAAATGTATAAAATGTAAATTCTAGTGATCTTGTGAAATGTAAATGTGTTCTAAAAAGACTTTAACTTGTATTTATGATTTGCTAAAAGATATAACTTGTATTTGTCATTAACAAAACTAAGTAAAGATCATAAAATATAAATAACGTTTTTGGGACGATATTTGTATTAACAATCTCCCCTTTTTTGTTGATGACAAAACATAAGGTGTATTTTTAAGCAAATGAATAAATGAAGTATGAGTCTTTTTAAAAATATAGATTAAGTTTGTTTTATGCAAGTTTTGAAAATAATTTCAAGTATAAATGTATGTACTGTGATGTTTCACAGTAATGCAAACTTAATCCTTTCTCCCTCTTTTTGTCGAAACAAAAAGAAGATATGCGTAGCGGAATGCGATTTTGAGAACTTTAAAGCTCCCCCTTGATTTATACTCCCCCTAAATGGAGTAACAAGGATATGATGTATGTTCCTACAAAACAAATGGTTAGACTATGATATGCTCCCCCTCGATGTTTACTCCCCATTGCTAGAGTACCAACGTATATATTTCAAGGATAGGAGATGCTACAAAAGAAAAGTTAGTTACTTCATGGAAGTAAAATGCATATGTAATTGTCAACCAAACAATAAGTTTCATTCCATTTGACTTTAAAAAGTCAAAATAAAGTGTCTGATCAAAATTTAGTACCTAATGTACAATTGATCAAAGCAATATGTGAAGTTAAGACAATCATACTATGATGTTAGTATTCTAAAATGAGATAATATGCTTAATGTTGATCACCCACAAGCATAAAAACATAACATTCATTACTTGGAAAAAATGATGTTACATTTAAACAAGAAAAATAAATCCTAAGAAGAAATTCTAAAACAACATCCTAAAAGTTCCTATAAGAGGAAACTAACAAAGCTCCTATTGAGGAGGATGAGAGATTGCATTGAGACGCTCGAGAACATGGTTCAAGATGAACCTCATCTCATTTTGGAGCTCATGGACCAAAATGCCGGTCCTTTGGGCCAAGTGAGCCGTTCTCTCGCAATGCGAGCAATCATGGCTTGAGAAACCAGGAGGAAGAGTGGTCTCAAGGTTTTGTGGTGGTGGTGGTTGGTTGGTTGTTGTTTTTGGATGGTTGTTGTTGTTGTTGGTTGGATGATGGTGGAGTGGGGATGGAGTTTATCAAGATGGTTTGGAGATCCATTGCTTCATCAAGGCGAGATCTAACCATATTAGAAAGAGAATAGAGGCGGGTGAGTTCCTCACTAATCTTTTCTTGGGTTTGTGGTAGATTGATCCACATTGCCTCATCAATGGCAACTAGTGTGGATGTGGGTGATAAAGGTTGTATTTGAGGTTGAGGTGGTGGAACATCATGGTATAAAGGACCATGGATATCCGGGTAAACCGGATGAAAAAGCATGGGTTGTTGACCTTCAAAAGTCATGGGTGGAGGATTGGTTGACCTTGGTGGAAGGTCTTCCAAGTCATCAAGGTATGGTTGTGGTGATGAAGGTGGAGTCCTAAATAGCTCCGTTGGTTTTAGTTTGGGTGATTTTGGAGGTGATGGTGATTTAACAGGTTGTGATGGAGCGGGTGGTGGAGTGGTAGCTATTGGAGTAATTATTGGTGGTGGAGTATGAATGACTACATTTGGTGGTGTTGGAGTGGAGAGTGTAAGAAAATTCTCACTTGCAATAGGTGATGAGATATTTAGAGGAGATGATTCCTCTGATGATGAGTTTGCTAAGTTTATGAAGCAACATGGTTTAACACTAATGCGGGCATTTCGTTTTGGAGGTCTAGAGGTGGAAGAGGTGTTTGATTTAGTCATGGTGAAGTAATGTAGCTAAGATGTACAGGAGAGAAAGTAGAGGAAATGGTGAGTGAGTGAGTTTAGTGATGATCCTAAGGTACTAATTTATAGGCAGAAGGTTTGTTGGTCTGTGTGTTTGGATTGGATGTAAATCCAATGGAGAATGTTGGTTCCTATTGATTTGGAACAAACATTTAAGTTTGTCACATCTAAAGGTCAAACCATTGAAATGAAGTTGAGTGATATGAGGGGGATTTGCAGTAAATGCAAGGAGATAGTGGAAAATCTATTGATTTGATATTCCTACGGATTTGACGGATCCCTCAAAAGGGTTCCTTACTTGTATTAGAAAGGTAACTCACATGAAAATTTTGAAAATTCAAATTTTGGTGGGAAATTGAGTTCTTAGGGTTCTAAGGGTTCCTAAATCATTCTAGAGAGTTTAATGATCAGTGAGTATAATCTAAAGAAGCTACAAACCAAAATCTAAGTGTCGGGATTAGTCGTGAATTTTTTTGAAAAAGTTACTATTGGTATCCACGGATCCAATCGACAACAAAGGCGGAGCCAAAGTTTGGGAGCCTCGGATCCGTGGGTTCTGGACTGGCGGATCTAAGTGATACACTTGGCGGATCCAAATTCTGGGATCCGCCAGATCCGTCGTCCGAAACTTCAAAATCAAACAGAGAGCATTGCAAATTTCGCGTTTTTCGACTAAAACCCGAAATTTCTCCTATAACGTATGTAATAGCTAATATGTACTGCAAATATGCTAAATACATATATTTGATGCGTATGCGTGTCGTAGTATAGTTTTAGCAGTTTTAATGCCTACTCAAGTTTTAAATTTATATTTAGCCGACTTATCAATAACACACACACTTAACGAGCAGTGTACCCGGTCAGTATGAATATAATGGTAAGTAGAGTGTCGATCACTAGGAGTGGAACGTATTATCTCGTTATTCTAATCAGTATTTTAATATCCTAACGCAAGGGGGTTTCAGCCTGAGAGACTGGCACGATTTGTTTACAATTAAATAATAAAATAAACCAATAGGCACGAATCAGCAAGTAGCACACACGTACACAGATAAATACTCGAGACAATAAGAGGGCTGTCCTTATGATTAAGTAGATTGTCACTTGTTTTATTGATAGCCTTATATGAAGTGTATGTAGTTAACCCTTTCTCGTTGGTCCTATTCTTATCGGCGAGTAAACCCTTAATGATTACTTATGTCTAAAAGTTATTCCTAAGTGATCAATTTAGTAATAACCGTGGGAGCCACATTATGTCCCTGCAGTCAAATGCCCGCAAGCCACTAATAAACACAGAGGTTATCAATGCACTAATAAGTAGTAACCAAAGACATCAACATATAAACTTTAATTGATGGGAAAGCAAGTATTAAAGGGAGTGCAATCTTTCGTTGTCACATTACACAAGCCACCAATCCTGATGAATTAAAGTTTGCTAACACAATAAAACAAAACTACTTAATGAATTAAACACATGCAGCACCTTCTTACAGCTCTTGTATCTTTGATTTGGGTGTGTCTTGTGCTGCCTCCTTGACTGAATTCGTCCTTGGTTTCTGGTCTTCGGTCTTAGGTTAAAACTTTTGAACTTCGAACTCGTCTGGTCTTTGGGGTATTTATAGTTTCTGTCTGAGGGACTCCATGATTAGATGCGGCGCATGTCCTCTTGTATCTTGGATCGTATCTGGTGATATCTTGATAGAGATGCGGCGCATGTCATGAGTGAGATGCGGCGCATCTGGAGCAGATTAGTCTTGATCTTCTTCATTTCAGTAGACTCTTAACTTTATGCATGTTTTGCTCCATAATTAGTCCAAAATCGCTAAGTTTCACCAAATGCTTGTTTTTACCTGAGAATTACAAAAGTAAACGATTAAGTATCAATCCTCATACATAATATAGTAAAACAAGTCAAATTAATAGGATAAATGATAGTAATAAAATGTACTTATTTGAGTTCATCAAATATCCCCCCACTTGAACTTTACTTGTCCCCAAGTAAACCTTAGATTAAATCTTATGAAAATGTATCCTAAAAGATGTTAGGATTTATTTTTATATTTAAGCATGTATTCGTTTTTGTCATAATCACACAACTAAACACTTAACGAATTAGAAGTAAAATAAAATAAGTTGATAAAAGCAAATCTAATCGTTTAACTGTCCAGTCGTGACGAATATTCTATCATAATCTTGGCAAGTATACACATCTCCTCCACTAAAGCTAAGGAAAAACAAGTCTAAAGCGGTAAAAAAGGGTTTTTAGGCTTAAGGGTTAATTATTCTCTTTTCACTATCGATTTCAAATTCCAGAAAAGGCGACAAAATCACAAATACATGATCGAATCCACGAACACGATACTTGCAATTGCTCAAATCCTTAACTCGAATAGGCTAAAGATAGGTCCAAACTTCACCAATAATAATATATCAAAAAGGGCGACAAAATCATAAATACATAGCCGAATCCACGACTACGATACTTAAGATTGCTCAAATCCCTAATCTCAATAAATCAAAGGTTTGGTTGGATAAAGAATAATAAAGGGCATGGATAACATTTGGGATATAAATTGGTGTAAAATGAAAAATAAACAAAACAAATAAATTAAAATCCTAAGTGTGGTTAATCACTATCCCAACCATCCCATGAATAAGACTCATATCATTGAATAACTCACGCTTTAACACTTGAAACACACGCTTTAGGTAGACACGAATTATACTCAACAAGATCTTAATCAAAGAATAAACCTTAATCGGCGTTCCCATAACTGCCAATTCCCATTCAATCCATAGATATAGTACAACAAATAGTGGTGATATCGACCACTTACATAACTTTACATAAGTTGGTTTAACAAACATCCAACTCTCCCTTTTTCTTTTTCTTTTCTCATTTTTTTTTTTTTTTTTTTTTTTTTTAACTTTAATCATAAACATAGATGTGTAAAATTTCACCACATCACTATAATGATAATTCTGGATAATTTTTCCATACTTCTCATACTTCAGAAATAACGGTAATAGTGAAAGTAGTAAACACACGAAAAATAAACTCAAAAATATACAATATTTACTTTCACTCCAATTGCATTGTGCAATTTCCCGACCTAACCAAAGATAATGAATTACGCACGCGAACACAGGTAATGTAAGGAAACACACTTTGCCTATAGCAATTAACCAACCACGGATTCTAATCTACAGGGTAGGCTAAGGTGTAAGGTGTAACGAAACATTTTAAACATAGGTGTAAGAAACGAAAGGAATGGCTCTGAGGGTTTTTCTAGGGGTATCTTACTCTAAAAATGAGAGTAACAAAGGGTTTATACGGGGGTTAACTAACCAGTGTAGTTAGTTAATAACACATAACATAATAAAGGCTATTTGGGTGTAATCCTAGAATTTTACCAATTTAGACAAGTCATTCCAATTATATAAATAATACTCATTATGGTGGTCTCGAATAGTATACAAGCCAAGTTCTAAAGTTTACAAGTCACCGGCACACTCATAGATTTGTGAATTTTGGAAAATCACAATTTTTGAAAATAACGTCATGTGTGCAGCTATGCAACTTAGATCTTAAACAAAAACATGCTAAAAATTTTAAGTTTGATATATTAAGCACATTTTAAGCATAATTTTTGAAAAAGTTTAGGACAAGTAAATGTTAAGTGTTCTAATTCTCCAATCCCCCCACTTAAGTTAAACAACGTCCTCGTTGTTTGTATAAAAGGTTAAAAACTGGAAAATAAAAGAATTAGAACAGGAAAACTCCCCTGAGATTTGCTCGGTATGATCCTCCATTAGTATAAGAGCAAAAATCATCTTTCTTGTGGATTAGAACGTTAAAGCTTCATACTTGATGTATCCACAGGAAATCCAGGAAACTATAATACCACCAACACTTTAAAACACACCTAAGATAAGAAAGGTTCAAACTTGCATAATACATTAGTAGTTAGGAAAAATAAAACTTAAAAATTAAAAATGAAAATCATCAGGTCAGTCGATGCGCCGTATCTTATGGAAGAAGATACGCCGTATCGAGCCTGGAATTAATACGGATCAGAATAAAGATGCGCCGCATCCTTAACCAGGGATGCGCCGCATTAAAATAAACTGATAAAAAGTTTTAAAGTCGAAAATAAAAATGCAGAAAAATAAAATAAGATATGACCATTGCAGGAGATGCGTCGCATCTCAGAATTGAGATGCGCCGTTTCTTCATGCGGGCCTGACTGACTCGACACAAAACAGAAAATTAAAAGATAAATTCGGGTTGTCTCCCGGTAAGCACTTGTCTTTATTCCAGAGTCTTCAAGTTAGACTCACGTTCAGCTCTTTAATATCGATCATTGAAGGAGTCGGAAACATCGCGCTCCCTCATCGCCAATTCAGTAATATTGAACACTCCTTGCTCGTCCTTAATTTCCACGCCGTTCTTCTTCAATATCTGTATGAACAAAGTCCTGTCCCTTTCGGGCAGAGATGACAAAATGATAGACGGGAAATTCTTATTATCATATAGGCATAAATAAGCAAGGTGGGGTGGTAGTTCAATAAACACATCATTGTTCAAATTCGTTTTCTCAACTACTCTCCTACGTTTATTAATTACTACACAATCATACCACTCATCATCAGAATCATTAACAACATTGCGTCTAAGTTCGGTAGGTACATTAAGGTCAATGAATTCCTCAAAGTTCTCATGATTAGGATTAGTTGAGTTGTTTTGAATCAATGTTTCTCCCATAAGTCTAGCTTCAAGATCGAGGTCCATACGCTCTCTTAATCCTAGCACATAAACACCTCTAATTATGCTTTTAACCGGATCTTGGCACTTATAGACTAGTTTATTATTCCCTACCCTTAATGAAATTTTTTTTTTAAACACATCAATCTTAGCATGGGCAGTAGACAAGAAAGGTCTTTCGAGGATTAAAGGAATCTTAACATCCTCGGGCATGTCTAGTATAACAAAGTCTACGGGAAAAATAAACTGCTCAATCTTAACTAGTACATTATTAGCAATCCCTTCAGGTCGTTTTACCTTTTTATCAGCCAATCCAATAAGTAACTTAGTTGGTGCTAATTTTCCTAGTCCTAGGGTAGCGAATGTCTTAAGAGGCATAACACTAACACTAGCTCCTAAGTCAGCTAACACATTATTGAAAGATATATCATTAATAGAACAAGGTAAAGTAAAACTTCCTGGGTCTTTTTCTTTATGAGGCAAGGCATTTAAGTCGGTTGCAGAGCTCTCTTCTTTCATTGTTGCCTTGATCTCCTCTTCAATCTTTGTCTTTTCTTTTAGTAGTCTCCTTAAGCTGATTGAAGAATTAAAGAAAAATTTGGGTCTTGCACCATCATCACCATTCATCGATCTTCTAGGTATATTAGGAGTTACTTCTTCAGTGGTGCTTATGGCCTTGACATGATCTCTTGGGTTGGTTTCAGTTGAGCTCGGTAAACTTCCATATCCCCTTTCTTGAAGAACTTTGCTCATTTGACCAATTTGTTGTTCCAATGCTTTGATCGAAGCTCCTTGATTTCTTGTAGTAGTGTCCGTTGAAGCTCGGATTTATTTGATCATAGCAGTATTCTCTTCATGTCTTTTAGCAGCATCGGCCATAATTTGCTTTAAAGTATCGTCTAAAGTCTGCCTCCTCTCTTGATAAGCGGGATTGAAGTTGTTCTTTTGATAGAATCCCGGACTAGCTTCCCTAAATCTTCCTGAAGGTCGGAATGGTTGTCCAAATTGGGTGTAATATGCTTCTTCAAATGTCTCACTTTCATTCTTGTTCGGGCAATCTTTAGTGTAGTGAGGTCCTTCGCACTTTTCACATCCAACTTGGGCAGCATATGCTCTTTCATCTCGCTTCTTCATCTCTCTACTAATTTTATCCAATTGAGCTTGAATAGCAGCAATCCCGTCAAAATTAGTGCTGCTCTTAGATCTAGTAGAGGTCCCATCGTGCCATTTCTGAGAATGATCAGCAGCTTCTTGGATCGCTTTCCTAGCATTAGTTGCACTCATCTGAGGTACGGCTCCCTTAGCATCCAAAATCTGTCTTGTAGGCACGTCCAATCCTTGATAAAACAATATTATCTCCTGCATAGGGGTTAGATAGTGTTGAGGACATTTTATCAATAAATCTTTAAACCGTTTCCCAAGCTTGATAAAGGGTTTCATCAGGCTCTTGCTTGAAACTATTGATAGCCTCCATCTTTTTAGCAGTCTTAGCAGGTGGACAATATCTCTTCAGGAATTTGCTCTTCAAATCTCCCCATGTAGTGATTGAACTAGCAGGTTCATTCCTTAGCCACTTGTTAGCAGCTCCTTTTAGCGAGATTGGAAAGATTCTTAGCATGATCTGATCGTCAGTGACTCCTTCTGAAGTAAACAAATCTTTAATCTCCAGGACCTTTTCAACATGCTCATTAGCATCCTCATGTTCCGTCCCACTGAAAGCATTCTCTCTTAGTTCTTTGAGAAATTGACCCTTCAACTCAAATTTTGACTTATCATCAAACTTAGGTCTAGCAACTCCTGAAGTGTAATCAGCACGGGTGCTGTTCATGTATTCCTCTATAGTAGTGTTTTCGCCCATTGTTTCTGTTTCAACTTCCTCTTTTTCTTCAGAAAAGTAATCAAGCTCGAGTGAACTTGAAAGATCAAAGCTTTTTGTGTTGAAAAGCCTTTTAAGCGAATGTAGGGCTCGTTCAGGATCTTCGAAAGGTTGAATCAAGTTCTTCGTAGAACTCCTGGTCATGCACTTCCTGAAATCAACACAAAAATATCAGTAGGGTATGCTCGAGAAAGTGATATATCAGATAATTAATAACGAAAACGGAATACGAAAAATTAAAGTTACTGATATCTGCAGACGATGCGCCGTATCCAAAGAGTTGGATACGCCGTATCTTATAATCGTTAAAATTTAATCAGACTTTATTCAGAAAATAGATACGCCGCTTTAGAATTTAAGAATGCGCCGTATCGAATTAATCAAAAATCAACTTATCTAATTAAAATTTAAATGCGTCGTATTAACGAAAGTTAATGCGCCGTATTTTCGTTACGTTTAAAAATAAATATCGATTTTTGATTCAGAAAGATGCGCCGTATCGATATAGATCGATGCGTCGTATCTGTTTAATAATTCGCAAACTGTTTTTAATTAAAATAATAGATACGCCGTATCTACGAAAGCAGATGCATCGTATGGCGTTAACGTTTAGAAAATTTTTTTTATTAAAAACAGATACGCCGTATCTGCAAAAGCAGATGCGTCGTATTACTTTATCGCTTTAAAAAAAAAAAAAAAAAAAAAATCGTATTAAAAACAGATACGCTGTATCTTGGGGAAAAGATGCGTCGTATCGAATTAATTAAACGCGTTGTATTTTTAAAAATTAAACGCAATACGCCGTATCTGAGAGATCAGATGCGCCGTATCGTTTGATTTAGCACAGTACAACGATAGCAGAACAGAAAAATACGAAAAATAAAAACAAAAATAAAAACACACAAACAAAAATAAACAAAAACAAAAATAAAAGCAAACAAATAACACAAAACAAATAACACACAGTACAACAAATATGCAAAATAATACAATGATGCAATTAATCTAATAAAAAGAAAATCCTAATTAAAATACTAATCAAATTAACAGATAATAACAATTCACTCCCCAGCAGCGGCGCCAAAAACTTGATGCGTATGCGTGTCGTAGTATAGTTTTAGCAGTTTTAATGCCTACTCAAGTTTTAAATTTATATTTAGCCGACTTATCAATAACACACACACTTAACGAGCAGTGTACCCGGTCAGTATGAATATAATGGTAAGTAGAGTGTCGATCACTAGGAGTGGAACGTATTATCTCGTTATTCTAATCAGTATTTTAATATCCTAACGCAAGGGGGTTTCAGCCTGAGAGACTGGCACGATTTGTTTGCAATTAAATAATAAAATAAACCAATAGGCACGAATCAGCAAGTAGCACACACGTACACAGATAAATACTCGAGACAATAAGAGGGTTGTCCTTATGATTAAGTAGATTGTCACTTGTTTTATTGATAGCCTTATATGAAGTGTATGTAGTTAACCCTTTCTCGTTGGTCCTATTCTTATCGGCGAGTAAACCCTTAATGATTACTTATGTCTAAAAGTTATTCCTAAGTGATCAATTTAGTAATAACCGTGGGAGCCACATTATGTCCCGCAGTCAAATGCCCGCAAGCCACTAATAAACACAGAGGTTATCAATGCACTAATAAGTAGTAACCAAAGACATCAACATATAAACTTTAATTGATGGGAAAGCAAGTATTAAAGGGAGTGCAATCTTTCGTTGTCACATTACACAAGCCACCAATCCTGATGAATTAAAGTTTGCTAACACAATAAAACAAAACTACTTAATGAATTAAACACATGCAGCACCTTCTTACAGCTCTTGTATCTTTGATTTGGGTGTGTCTTGTGCTGCCTCCTTGACTGAATTCGTCCTTGGTTTCTGGTCTTCGGTCTTAGGTTAAAACTTTTGAACTTCGAATTCGTCTGGTCTTTGGGGTATTTATAGTTTCTGTCTGAGGGAAGATGCGGCGCATGTCCTCTTGTATCTTGGATCGTATCTGGTGATATCTTGATAGAGATGCGGCGCATGTCGTGAGTGAGATGCGGCGCATCTGGAGCAGAATAGTCTTGATCTTCTTCATTTCAGTAGACTCTTAACTTTATGCATGTTTTGCTCCATAATTAGTCCAAAATCGCTAAGTTTCACCAAATGCTTGTTTTTACCTGAGAATTACAAAAGTAAACGATTAAGTATCAATCCTCATACATAATATAGTAAAACAAGTCAAATTAATAGGATAAATGATAGTAATAAAATGTACTTATTTGAGTTCATCAATATTCTAACACACGTTTTTTCATAAATAAATCCGATCATAATATTCTACCATATAGGGAGTTAAGCCAAACAGGGGCTTATTCTCGGAAAATTGATAACACTAAGTGTTATCGACCTGCAAATCTGAGTTAGTTCACATACACATCAAGTACTAACATAATAAGTTAAGAATTTATAAAATATTAAGAAACACATAGATTCAACAATACATAATCAGATAAAGTCTTGTACCACACACTCCTTAGATGTCACTATTTGTTCAACATCTTGATTATTTTCTTCTGACCCTTATGAAGTTTCATGATCCATCGACCTAGATTCTTCATCATTCCCTTTCTTTGTCGATGCTCCATAGATTCATTATCAACGGAAGGAAGTTGACGCAAGTATTCGAGTGGAGGAATCCTAGAGTTAGGTAAACCATCTTCGTCACTAGCCGATGATGAAGATGAGGTTGGAGAATATGAGCGTTTTCCTTTTACTACTACTACTCTATGATCACTAAGAGGAACGAAGGTGTGTGGAATTTCGGTGTAGTCTAGAAGAAATCCATACGAGTTTGGAGGAATGGGAATAGAAGCTCTAAACAGACGAGTAAGAAGCATTCTGTTAGGAATATGAATATTCAGTTGAAGACTCGGTCACCCCGAGTACTTATTAGCACATCATAGCTCGTAGGATAACTAGTAATATTAGTAGTAGCTTAGTTATTATTATTAGTATTGTGGAGTGGGTCGGGTCTTTACCCTCTGTCAGCTCTCTCTACAGCCCGCTAGGGGCATATTATGTAAGAACTATAAATACCCTTTCCCACACAAGGGAAAGGGTGGAACTTCTCATTATTTCACAAGCTAATACACACACTCTTTCTCTCTCTAAGTTCCCATCTCTCTCTCTCTAAACTCTCTTCTATTCGATCCATACTAGTCCCAATCTTGTGTTTATGTGTTAGTGAATATCCTACAATTGGTATCAAGAGCCATGGTTAGGTCCATGTGTGTTGATATTCACAGATTCGAGTAGATTGGGGTTGTTTTTGGGTCGAACACTTTTGCTCCTAAAAATCCATTTTGTGCTTTGTTTAGTGGTTAAAAGTTGTTAAATCTTGTACTTTATAGCTTAGGGATTACATAGGAGTAGTTTTTGGTGTTTGGAATCACAGATCTAGGCTTTGTGTGGCTGGCGATTTGTCTCTGATAGTGACTGTTCTGTCCTGTAGCGACTTAGCGATTTGTGTCTGGCGATTTGTGTCAAAGATAGCGATTTGTCTGTGGCAATTTGTCTGTGGCGATTTGTCTGTGGCGAGTTGTCTCTGGCGATTTGTCTGTGGTGATTTGTCTGTGGCGATTTGTCTGTGGCGATTTGTCTGTGGCGATTTGTCTGTGGCGATTTGTCTGTGGTGATTTGTCTGTGGCGATTTGTCTGTGGCGATTTGTCTGTGGCGATTTGTCTGTAGCGATTTGTCTGTGGCGATTTGTCTGTGACGATTTGTCTGGGGTGATTTGTCTGTGGCAATTTGTCTGTGGTGATTTGTCGGTGGCGATTTGTCTGTGGCGATTTGTCTCTGGCGATTTGTCTGTGGTGATTTGTCTGTGGCGATTTGTCTGAGGAGATTTGTCTCTGGCGATTTGTCTATTTGTAGTGGGAAGTTATTCTTAGGTTACGGTTTGTTTCTTGGTGATTTTAGAAAGTCCCGCGAAAGATTTGATTTCTCGGTTAAATCACAAGATCTGTAAAATCCCGTATTTACTATGGCTACCATATCAAACACCTCATCAGATGATATTCAAGCAGCAGGATCTGACACTCGTCCACCTATGCTAGATAGGACGGACTATGAGTCTTGGGCACAACGAATAAGACTTTACTGCTTGGGAAAAGAAAATGGAGCAAACATTCTTAAGTCCATTGATGAAGGACCATTTCATATGGGTACCACCAGAGATGTTGTTACTACTAGTGAAGAAGGCACAGTCACACTTGGAATTGACAGACCTCGTGAGTACAATGATCTTAATGATGAAGAAAAGAAGAGGTATGATGCTGATATTAGAGCTTCAAACATTGTCATTCAAGGTCTGCCAAAGGATGTATACAAGCTCATCAATTTCAACACTGAAGCTAAAGCTGTGTAGGACAATGTTAAAATGTTGTTGGCAGGGTCAGAACTCACAAAGGAAGACCGTGAGTCATAGCTGTATGATGAGTTCGAGCATTTCAAAATGAACCCAGGAGAGAATATCACAGACTACTATGTGAGATTTCATAAGTTGGTGAATGATATGAGGATGATCAGAATGACTATGCCCAACATCCAACTAAACTTAAAGTTTGTGAACAACATGACTCCTGAATGGGACAGATTTGTTACTGCTGTCAAACTCAACAAAGGTTTAAGGGATACCAACTATGAACAGCTATATGCCTATCTGCAACAACATGAGAAGCATGCTGCCTACGATCGGGTGCTGAGAGAAAAGTTAAATCCTTTAACTCCAAATGATCCACTGGCTTTTATGACAAATGTTCTACCAACAACCCAATCATCATCCAACCCAAGCTATCATCAACTTCACTCACCAGTACCTGCTATGAGTTCTCAACTTGACTCAGGCTACTCTCAGACCGACAAAATGATTGACAACCTCACCAATCAAGTATCATTACTGGTTCAACAGTTTCAAGCATCACTCCCTCAGACCAACAATCAGTTAAGGAATTCATCCAACCCACGCAATCAAGCAATGGTGGAGGATGGGAAAATTGTGGTTCAGAATGTGCAAGGGAGAGCTGGAAGAAACATGGGTCGAGGTTATGTGCAGAATAGAGCAGGGAATGCCAATCAGGGGCAAGGGAAACAGATCAAGTGCTACAATTATGGAGGACTGGGACACATTGCTAGAAACTGCAATCAACCTAAACGTCCTCAGAACTCAGATTACTTCAAAGACAAGATGTTGTTAATGCAAGCTCAAGAGAATGGAGCTGTATTGGATGAGGAAGAGTTATTGTTCTTGGCTGGTGATGGGGGAAATACGTTTGATGAAGATGTGGATGAGCAACCAGTTCAGGATCTAGCACTCAACGATCCTAACATCTTCAAGGTAGATGATTGTGATGCATTTGACTCAGATGTAGATGATGAACCTACGGCTCAAACAATCTTCATGGCCAACTTGTCTTCCTTGGCTTCATCACCTCGACAAGCTGGTTCCTCTAGTGCATCTGTGATATCTGAGGTACTAAAAATTTATGACACATATGATATAGTTGATGGACAAAAGAATCCCAAAGAAGTACATCAGGCAGATGTTTCTGACTCAAGTAATGTTGACATGGAAAATAGCAATATTATTTCATATGAACAGTATTTGAATCACAACAACTCGCCTGATGTACTGATGAGGCGAAAAGTGTACCGCTTTTAAGGGGTCATTTAAGCCCGAAATCGTATTTATTTGATCAAATATTGCCCTAAATCGTTCCTTTTGTCATTTTAGGTACTTTTGAGGAGAAATCTGGAAAAGGAGGCATTTTGGACGTTTTTGGAGCATAAAAGTGAAGAAAACGGCAAAGTCTCAAAATTGTGCTGAAAGTCACCTTTGACGGCGTCAAAATTTACTCCAGACGGCGTCATGCTTTGGCAAGAAAAGTTGGATGTGAAATTTACTCATGACGGGCCAGTGAGTTTGCATGAGAATTCTGACGGCGTCACGTTTTAACTAAATCAAGGGCGTCACGGCTTAAATCATAAGGGGACGGCGTCACGTTATAGGTCCGACGGCGTCAAGCCTTGATAAGCCAGAATGGATTTTTGAAGAGCTAAAGAGGGACGGCGTCAAGAAGGTCACCCGGGAACCCTAAAAGCGGCGAGGTGACGGCGTCACAATGCATAAGGTGACGCCGTCAGATGTCAAAGTCTATATATAGTTTTCTAATTTTTTGTCATTAAAGGAGAGCTTAGTGTGTGGAATTTTGGGATAAAACCCTAAGACGATTTTAGCTACTTTTTCAGGGCTTCTTGCCTTGAGATCTTCCATGTTTCATTGAAAGATAAGTTATCAATTAATCATTCAATATGTCTATGTGTTGTTTGATTCTATCTTATGCTTGTCTTTTGTTTAACATGTTAGGCTAATTTTATCTTGTGTTTGCTTAGATCTAATGAAACCTAGCTATTGATTATTGGTTGTTAGTGTGTTGTTAGTTGTATTGGATGATTGTTTATCTATGTTAGGCTTAAGAAAACTGGCTAACTTCCTATTCGGTAACTTGCTTGAACGTCTTAAGAAACATGAACCAAACGCGTACTAAAGGTTTTTATGGTTGTATTTAATGCACAAGCGAATTCTAGTGATCCCATGTTAGGAGCTTCCTAGCCGGCTCGACATAGGAGTGAAGTAGGAGCTTGTAGAGTTTGGGGAAGTAAGTACGCCACCCCACGAATGGTATTAAGGAATACACCCGTCATCCACGCGACTAATACACACTAATTAACCGGTAAAAGATAGTTAGGGAGTAAGGAAATCTAAGTAAACACATTTCTCCACACATAAGTTTCTCACCACTTTTCATTTTTGTTATTTTATTTTATTTGCATTTGTAGTAATTTGGGTTAGTTGACTAGCAACTAATTCCGCCCACTCCTTCAAAACCCGAGATTTTACTTGCTTTCATAAAAATATAAAAACATAAAAAAGAATCTTCCTCAACCCTTAGACCTAATTAGAGTAGCCTTTCATACCTAACGAACACTATTCCCTGTGGAGAACGATCAATCCCCCGTACTTACCACTACACTATACTACATCGGTCAGGTACACTGCCTGGTGGGGTTGTAAGCCTCTTGAGATCCCTTGAGAGGTAAAACCTGTTGTAAGGTTGCAAAACCCACGCATCAAGTTTTTGGCGCCGCTGCCGGGGAATAGTTATTGTTTAGGTTGAATTTTTATTTCTATTAGGTCTACTCACTAGATTCCTTTCTAGTGAGATTTTTATTTTATTTTTTTTTCTAGGTTTTCTTTAGTCTATCTATTTTCTTTGTGCTTTTGTTCGTAACAAATTCTCATTGACTATTCAGTTTGCCATTATGGAAAACGCGAATCCACCCCTTACACCTGGCGAAGTAGCTTTGTTGCGTAGCCAACTTGAGAATGAGATTAGTGAGCTCAGGGAGCTCAGTAGAGCGATTGATATTGAGCTTGATTATGCCTTGAACAACTTAGGGACCGCCATATACTCAGATAATTACTTAGTACGTAATAATCTTACGGTTGATAAGTTGGTTGAGAAAATTGAGGAAGTAAAGGTAGATCCTAGGTTGGATGATTGTTTCAACGAATACCCCACTAAGGAGGAGATTGCTTACTATAACAACCTAGTTGATAACCCTCGACCACCTTTTGTTAGAATTGACCCAAGGATTAAGAGAGGTGATCCCGGGAATGTGAAGATACCATGTATGATTGGGTACCAATACGTTGAGCATGCTTACATTGACTGTGAATCCCCAATCAACGTTATGTCCTCAGGCCTTTATAGCCAAATCATAAATACACCACTTGAGCCTAGGATGGACCCCAAATGTCCAGGCGGAGTTTGCAACTTCGTTGGAAGGATTAAGGACATACATATCCTTGTTGGGAACTTTACCTTTATCACCAACTTCATGATTTTAGAAGATATGGCAAGTGTTGTTGACTGCCGCCTATCTCGCGTTGTGTTAGGTAAGCCATTTATCGAAGCATCCAATTTAAGGTATGACCGTTCGAAAGGCACGGTTCAGTTTTCTAATCACATAGATAGGATCACATATAGGATGCCTTATCGGGTTAAAGAATTTCGTTTTGTGCCTCGATTTGACATGGACAACATTGGTGCGATTGAGGACATCAATGAAGAGGATAAAGAAAAAGGCATGGACCATGTTTGGAATAAGAGAAGCCTTTATTATAAAGATTGCTTAAACCTTGGACCTAAATACAAAATTGATATGGAGGTTGTTAGGATGATTAGAGGGGCAATTGAGAAGCAAAACGGAAAAACGTAGACCCCGTGACTTTGAGTCTAGCTACAAGACTCGTTAATAAAGAAAAGCGCTTCTTGGGAGGCAACCCAATCTTTATTTGTTTTATTTGCTTTGTGTGTTTATTTATTTGTTTATTTGTTTTTATTTGCTTCGTATGTGTGTGTAATTTTTATTCTTATTGATTCATGTTCAAAACTAATTTGTGAAAATGCTTTATTTTGTTTTTAACTTCGTCTTAACTACATATAAAGGTATTTTGCAAAAGATAAGTGTAAGGGAAATCTAAATCGGTTTATTAGAACACATATGAACATGAATCGTAATAATAATAAATTAACATACATATTAGTATTTGTTTGAGTCAAATGCTTGTATCGAGTCATAATGATGTTTTGCAGAATTTCCAGGAAGTAAGGTAAAGGTTTTTCCAGAAATTTTCCGGAAACTTAAAATGAGAATTTTTGTCAGGTCATTTCTGACGGCGTCAGGGGTTATAACCTGACGGCGTCAGATTTAATTTCCAGAAATTTTTGAAAGTTTTATTTTCATAAAAAGTTTTTATTAAATCTCTAACTTATAATCTCCAGGAATCTGCAAAGTTATCATTCCACAAGCATTATATCCTTATATATAGATTTTATCCCACCGATGTTATGCAGGTTTTCGTGTTTGTTTTCTCAGGTTCAACAGGTTATTTTGGACAAGGAAATGTTTTGAATCAAGCTTATGGCGATGCATTAGTCATGGAGCTTCAACATTCTCTTTGGAGGAAGATTTAACCGTGTAATTTCATTATCCAACGAGCGAATCAGGGGAGTATTTGATTTCATTCTTTTACTTTTTCTTTTACATCTTGTTATTTGAACATTAGGGACAATGTTCATCTTAAGTGTAAGGGGAGGGTAAAAGTACGATTTTAGAGAATACAATTGCGCTTGATTTTTGTTTGTTTAATAGTAGATGTGTAATAAAACTGAGAGAAATACTTGTTAAGGTAATTTTAGTGCCAAATTTAAAATTTTTTACAACATATAGGAGTGAAACTTTGATCTTAATGAGCGTCTCACGGATAGGAGTTATATGACTAGCACAAAAACCGTACCACTAAAAAATTTTCCACCCCAAATATGTGAGGTTCGCCCCTAGAATTGGTAGGAAAAGCATTTATGCTATGATGTGTGTACCGGTAGCACTTAGATTCTAGAACTTGCGTTAGGACCATTCCAAGGCCACAAGTGAGACTACATTCGTGTAGTTAGATTTACTACATGATAAGAGGCATTAGGATTAACCCATTGTTTTACACCTGTGTTTTTGTTATAATTACTTTGGCTACATTGGTCAAGTAATTCTCCCACACCCTTTGCGTTGTACTCATTTTTAGTACACGATACCCCTAGTACACCCCTCAGAGCCTATCTTTTCGTTTCGACCTTTAAGCATTTTACTTAAAGGAAGAATTTGTTACACCCCACTTAAATGTACACCCAAATCGCCTTAGCCTACCTTGTATGCACTCATCTTTAGTGCATTATTGTGACAACATTTGTTTAAACCCAAGTTAATTATCTAATTGATTACATGGTTGCTAAGTCGAGTCATATCCTTGTACATATTGTTTTGGGACGATTGGGACTCATGGGTAAAGTACTAGTGTAATGGAGTAATGGGGAAGAACATCATTTATTACCCCCATATGTGCTAAATGTTTTAAAAGTACTCCAAGTTTTTCAATTATCTTAATTCGAGTCATTAGAATAGTAATTTGTAAAGTTATGTAAAAGTTCAAGTGTAAGGGGATGCAATGCCCCTATGATGTATTATTTTGGATGGTAGGGTAAAAGTGTATGCACAAAAAAAAAAAAAAAAAAAAAAAAAAAAAAAAAAAAAAAAAATCAAGAAAAATACAAAAAAATGAGAAAAAGAAAAATAGAAAAAACATACGGACTACCATCCCGTTTTATTTTATGTTTATTTTATGTTTATGTTATTTTGTTTCTAGCTTAAGATCGAGTCTAGTCTTGGCTTAGCAACATTGTATAGTACATGTAATTGATCAAGATCTTTAACTCGCCACCAGTAAAATATCCCGTATCCAACAAAACCGTGTTTTCCTTTTCCCTACACCTAACGTTATAACCCATTTAAAAGCCCTCTTTGATAGTTTATCTTAGGTGCTTACGCCTAGTGGAGGAGGTTTTCGATCCTTTCCCAAGCCTATGGTAATCTATTTGCTATGACAGGTAGTGAGAGATATTTTCCGTTTTCATTTATGAGATTTATTTTGATGACACTTGAGAGATGTGAGTATCTAAACACTACTTGTGAGGTGCTAGTATGTAATCTCCGTGCTTATTATGATTGAAGTGGAACGATTATTTGTTGTAATTACTTTTATGTTTGCATTAAATGACCCCTAACTTGCATTTTGATTAGAATAAAAGCGCATTTGCTTGAGGACAAGCAAATCTCAAGTGTAAGGGTATTTGATGAGGCGAAAAGTGTACCGCTTTTAAGGGGTCATTTAAGCCCGAAATCGTATTTATTTGATCAAATATTGCCCTAAATCGTTCCTTTTGTCATTTTAGGTACTTTTGAGGAGAAATCTGGAAAAGGAGGCATTTGGACGTTTTTGGAGCATAAAAGTGAAGAAAACGGCAAAGTCTCAAAATTGTGCTGAAAGTCACCTTTGACGGCGTCAAAATTTACTCCAGACGGCGTCATGCTTTGGCAAGAAAAGTTGGATGTGAAATTTACTCATGACGGGCCAGTGAGTTTGCATGAGAATTCTGACGGCGTCACGCTTTAACTAAATCAAGGGCGTCACGGCTTAAATCATAAGGGGACGGCGTCACGTTATAGGTCCGACGGCGTCAAGCCTTGATAAGCCAGAATGGATTTTTGAAGAGCTAAAGAGGGACGGCGTCAAGAAGGTCACCCGGGAACCCTAAAAGCGGCGAGGTGACGGCGTCACAATGCATAAGGTGACGCCGTCAGATGTCAAAGTCTATATATAGTTTTCTAATTTTTTGTCATTAAAGGAGAGCTTAGTGTGTGGAATTTTGGGATAAAACCCTAAGACGATTTTAGCTACTTTTTCAGGGCTTCTTGCCTTGAGATCTTCCATGTTTCATTGAAAGATAAGTTATCAATTAATCATTCAATATGTCTATGTGTTGTTTGATTCTATCTTATGCTTGTCTTTTGTTTAACATGTTAGGCTAATTTTATCTTGTGTTTGCTTAGATCTAATGAAACCTAGCTATTGATTATTGGTTGTTAGTGTGTTGTTAGTTGTATTGGATGATTGTTTATCTATGTTAGGCTTAAGAAAACTGGCTAACTTCCTATTCGGTAACTTGCTTGAACGTCTTAAGAAACATGAACCAAACGCGTACTAAAGGTTTTTATGGTTGTATTTAATGCACAAGCGAATTCTAGTGATCCCATGTTAGGAGCTTCCTAGCCGGCTCGACATAGGAGTGAAGTAGGAGCTTGTAGAGTTTGGGGAAGTAAGTACGCCACCCCACGAATGGTATTAAGGAATACACCCGTCATCCACGCGACTAATACACACTAATTAACCGGTAAAAGATAGTTAGGGAGTAAGGAAATCTAAGTAAACACATTTCTCCACACATAAGTTTCTCACCACTTTTCATTTTTGTTATTTTATTTTATTTGCATTTGTAGTAATTTGGGTTAGTTGACTAGCAACTAATTCCGCCCACTCCTTCAAAACCCGAGATTTTACTTGCTTTCATAAAAATATAAAAACATAAAAAAGAATCTTCCTCAACCCTTAGACCTAATTAGAGTAGCCTTTCATACCTAACGAACACTATTCCCTGTGGAGAACGATCAATCCCCCGTACTTACCACTACACTATACTACATCGGTCAGGTACACTGCCTGGTGGGGTTGTAAGCCTCTTGAGATCCCTTGAGAGGTAAAACCTGTTGTAAGGTTGCAAAACCCACGCATCATGTACCAAATGGTGAATCTTCTGTCAATAATGATGCTGGTGTTATAAGTAATGTGTGTGCCCTAGATACTGCGTGTAATATAGATAATGCATGTGAGTGCCATAAGAACAACTTGCCTGTCCCTGATGATAACTTGATCACTAGACTAAACATTTATAAAGAACAAGTGGCTATGTATGAACAGCGTGCTAAGTTTGAGCTTAATGAACATGAGCAAAAATTAGAAGGTCAAATGAGTACACTTATTAAAGAGTCTAGAGTAAGAGAAGAAACATTAAAACAAGAGTTGAATTCTTTGAAAAGTCAGCTAGAACAGTCTGTCAAACAGAAACAGGAAGTACAAAAGTGTATAACTACACTTAAGCTAGAATTCAAAGAAAAAGAAAAGGAACTCTTAAATGATTTCTCTAGGCTCAAAACCTTAAAAAATAAGCTTGAGGATAAGTTGTACACACAAGACCAAACCAGACAGACTGCCCAAATGATGTATAAGCACAGAAAGTTAAGTGACAAGCATAGTGAAAGCAATGTAGGTAGATCTAAATTAGCTATTCATGAGATTGCTAAGATAGCCCAACCTGCATTAAATGATTCTAATGTGATGTTTATGCCTAATCATGACCCGCCTGAGCATATCTACACTAAAGAAGAGGATGAGATAAGTGAGAGAACAAAGGAAAGAATCAATGAGAAAATGAGGGATCCCGAGTGCATAGCCAGACGAATAATAATCAAGCCCCATGACTATAGTGAGGAAAATCGTTTGATTGTTTTTGCTCCTCAAAAGAAGTTAACACCTGAACAGATATTCTGGAAACAAGATAATGAAAAACTTAAGGAAGAAAAACTTAAGGCCAACACCCCTCTCATTAGAAAAGTTGCGTCCATAACGGTGTATCCTCCCAATACACCTAGGAATTTGGTGCCTTTGTCTCTTCCCACTGAATGCAAAACCTTTATTAGCTTATATGTGCTTTGGCAACTGTTTGCTGATTTTGATAAAACATGTAAGAAGAGAATCACACCAACCGGCATTACTGAGGGGGAAAGGTGTTTTGAACATGCAAAAAGGTGTTACTTAACTGAGGTCATGCCATTCTTTAAACTACTCAAAGAACATTTTGAAGGGCTGCAAACTGCCCTCAACACAGAAATAAAAGAAATGAAAGTAGTGTTTAAAGATATGGAAAATGAGGTGAATGAATATGCAATAGAACTTAAGAGTCGTGAGATTGAAAGAAAAAACATACTCATCACTAATGACAACTTGATTGCTAAATGTATTGCACAAGATGTATTTTACACTGCTACTGATTCTGCATTGTCTGCTTGTCAATTTAATGAGTATGCTATTGCGTTAAATGTCACCCAGAATCGTGTTGTTGAGCTTGAGGGGGAGAATTTAAAATTTCTTGAAAAAATTCAAAATGATGACCATGATAATATGGTTAAACATTTTTCAAAATTAGAAGTTGATTATCTAAATTTGCAAATGAAACATCAACATTTAAATGAAAAACATAAAATATCAAATGACAAGACATCCTTGGATGCTCCTGAATTTGATACTTATTTTGAATTAAGCAAACGAGATGAGAAAATTCAAGCTCACACGAACACGATTCGACTGCTGAGGGCCCAAATTGCCCAATTGAAATCCAACAAGTGTGATGTGTATGGCACCAATAAACCTTCGTCTTCAGATTCTCAGAATTTTCAATATCAAAACACCATAAATAAGTTACATCATGAAAATGAGTGTTATCGAGAAGAAAATTCAAAGGTCAAACAACATTTCAAAGAGTTATATGATTCTATTAAAGTTACAAGAAGCAATCACAATGATCAAATAACCTCTTTGACAAATGAAATTGAGAATCTTAAGGCTCGGGTGAAAGGTAAAATGCCATGCACCACTTGTAATTGTGATGCACCAAAGGCTACTGCTAGTAAAAAGTATGATGTTGATGTTGGGCGTATTCCATTTAACCTTAGAAATAATAGCTTTGCCCATCAAACATATCTCGATCATCTTAGAGAGGGCCTTGACACACTTCGTGAGGTAGTTGAAGAGGATAGAACTGAAAAGCCACTTGATAGGGCAGTTGTTTATGCCTGCAAACTCACGAAAAGGATTCAGGAAAACTTAGAATATGCCATAGGCTCAGTTCCTAAGTTTAACAGCCATAGAGATAGATTTGTTGCATCATCATCCACTGTTAAGAACAAGCATGTAGCCTTTGATCTACCACCTAAAACATCAGAACCCAACACATCATTATCAGGAAGGCATGTGACAGAAAAACAAACTAATGTTCCCTTCGATGCTTCTACAGGAGTAAAAAGTGACATCCAAGCTAGCGGGTCAAGGTCTAGAGGAAATGCAAGAAAGGATAGGACTACGCCAGCTAAGAATGATCACTTGAAGAAAGTAGAAGCCCAACCTAGGAACAATAAGTTTGCAATGAGTAGGATGAATCGTGTTGATTCTAGTATCAAAAGTACTGTAATTAATTCAAATTCTAATGCTGTCTGTAAAACATGCGACAATTGTTTAATTTCCTGCTAATCATGATGAGTGTGTTGTGTCTTTCTTGATGTCTTCTGCATCACCCCATGTTAAGAATGTTAGGATAACTGAAGCATGCAAGAAAGTTTGGAAAGCAACAGGAAAAACATTTGCTAGCGTAGGCTATCAATGGAGACCCACTAGAAGGAAATTCAATTTAGGAAAACAGTGCACATTACCTAAAATGAATAAGCATAAAATTGTGAAGGTTAAGGAATGGAGACCAACTGGTAGAATCTTGCCTTTAGTGTCACAATGCCTTCCACCTAGGTCTTGTCCTGCCTCTAGTACAGTCTCCACTGTAAAGACAGTAGCATCTGCGAACTCTGTGGTTCCAGAATATGTGTGTGCTGACCAAACGGACCCCAATTGCACTTGGGGATCCACATTTTTCAGTTATCCATTGTTGTCTGGTTTCAAATGCAGGTCGTACAAATCGTCCTGTGGTATTTGGACTCAGGCTGCTCAAAACATATGACTGGGGATCGCTCGCGGCTCAAGAACTTCGTGAAAAAGTTTATCGGGACAGTTAGATTCGGGAACGACCACTTTGGTGCGATTATGGGTTATGGAGATTATGTGTTCGGTGACAGTGTAATCTCAAGGGTATATTATGTGGAAGGATTAGGGCACAATCTGTTTTCTGTGGGTCAATTTTGTGATTCAGATCTGGAAGTGGCTTTCAGAAAACATACATGTTTCGTCAGAGAATTGGATGGTATAGATCTCCTCAAGGGCAGTCGGGGCACCAATCTATACACCATATCAATTGAAGAAATGTTGAAGTCCTCTCCCATATGCTTGCTTTCTAAATCCTCTAAAACAAAATCATGGCTGTGGCATCGTCGTTTGAACCACTTGAACTTCGGTACCATAAATAATCTTTCCCGTAAAGATCTTGTTAGAGGGATGCCCAGACTAAAATATGAGAAAGATCATCTCTGCTCTGCATGTCAACTGGGCAAAAGCAAGAAACAAACCCACAAGCCTAAAACCATTAACACCAACTTGGAAGTTCTTCATACCCTCCACATGGACTTGTGCGGTCCAATGAGAATACAAACCATAAATGGAAAGAAGTATGTTCTGGTGATAGTAGATGATTATTCTCGGTTCACATGGGTAAAGTTTTTGAGAACCAAGGATGAAACTCCAGAGGTTATCATTAAACTGATAAAACAGCTGCAAGTAAGGCTCGATAAAACTGTCAGAATCATCCGCACTGATAATGGTACTGAGTTTGTTAATCAACAACTCCGCAATTTCTATGAAAGTATTGGCATCACGCATCAGAAAAGTATCCCTCGCACTCCTCAACAGAAAGGTGTTGTCGAACGAAGGAACCGTACTCTGGTGGAAGCTGCAAGAACCATGCTTATATTTTCAAAGGCACCGATGTTTCTCTGGGCAGAGGCTATTGCAACAGCATGTTTCACCCAAAACCGATCTCTAATTCATCCTGTTCATGAAAAGACTCCCTACGAGTTAATTCATAACAAGAAACCAGATCTTTCCTTTCTCCGTGTGTTTGGCGCACTATGCTATCCGACTAATGATAGTCAAGACTTGGGAAAGTTAAGAGCTAAAGCAGACGTAGGTATTGTTGTTGGATATGCACCAGACAGTAAAGGGTATAGAATCTATAATAAGAGAACCCGTAAAATCATGGAAAACATTCACGTCACGTTCGATGAGCTGAGTGAACAACCTGCTTCAGGACGAATTAGTTCTGGACCCGATCTTAAACTTTTGACACCTGGACCCATTAGTTTCAGGACTTGTACAGAATCCCACGCCTGCGGATTCTTATGTGCCACCTACATGTGAGGAGTTGAAGAAGTTATTTGATCCTATGTTTGACGAATACTTTGAGCCAACGAATGGAACCATCCCAAGTGCACCTGCGGTACTTCCTATGGCTGAGGCTCAAGCTCCGCAAGGCACTGAAGGCCCAACAGCTTCAGTATCAGTTAGTCTCAATGCTCCAGCTGCCAGTCAATCGCCTTTATCATCAAATACTCAATCCTCTCCAGTACTACAAGAATCTGCAGATAACCATTCTTTGGAAGTTAATCCTTTTGCTCCTATTGATGAGGTTCCTTTTGAAAACATATTTGCTCCTGAACATTCATCAGACACATCCTCTCGTGAAGAACACAGCACTGCTACATCAGTTCAAAACCCTCAACCTCACGACCATCTCAGAAAATGGACCAGTGATCATCCAATCGACAACATCATAGGCAATCCCTCACGTCCAGTATCCACACGTAATCAACTAGCCACTGATGCACTATGGTGCTTCTTTAATTCTGTACTGTCCAAAGTCGAACCAAAAGATGCCAAAGAAGCAATGACTAAAGATTGCTGGTTCCAGGCTATGCAGGATGAAATTCATGAATTTGATCGACTTGAAGTATGGGAATTAGTGCCTCCACCAGAGCTTGCAATGATCATTGCTTTAAAGTGGATCTTCAAAGTGAAACTTGATGAGCATGGTGATGTGTTAAATAACAAGGCACGGCTAGTTGCAAAAGGGTTCAGACAAGAAGAAGGCATTGATTTTGAAGAATCGTTTGCTCCGGTTGCTAGAATTGAAGCCATAAGAATCTTCCTTGCAAATGCTGCTAGTCGAAATATGATAGTCTACCAGATGGATGTCAAAACGGCCTTCTTGAATGGAGACTTAAAGGAAGAAGTTTATGTGAGCCAACCCGAAGGATTCGTGGATGCTGAACATCCTACTCATGTTTACCGCTTGAAGAAGGCTCTTTATGGGTTGAAGCAGGCGCCAAGGGCATGGTACGATACATTGTCCAAGTTCCTTCTTGTGAACGGGTTCTCCAAAGGTGTTGTTGATCCCACACTATTCACTAGGAAGTCAAGAAAACATCTACTACTTGTTCAGATTTATGTAGATGATATCATCTTTGCTTCAACAGATCCTAGTGAATGTGATAGATTTTCAAAGGAGATGAATTCCAAGTTCCAAATGTCCATGATGGGACAAATGTCATTCTTCTTAGGATTACAAGTTTCTCAAAGTCCCGGAGGCATATTCATTAATCAATCCAAATACGCCAATGAGATCTTGAAAAAGTTTGGATTCGATTCAAGTGAGCCTGTTGACACTCCCATGGTTGATAGA
Source organism: Artemisia tridentata subsp. tridentata (assembly GCA_021014915.2). Taxonomy (NCBI): domain Eukaryota; kingdom Viridiplantae; phylum Streptophyta; class Magnoliopsida; order Asterales; family Asteraceae; genus Artemisia; species Artemisia tridentata. Next base: position 232,045,054 of record CP139502.1, on the reverse strand, counting down.
ACAAAGCTGGATGAAGATCCTTCAGGGATTCCAGTGGATATAACAAAGTATCGAAGCATGATTGGATCTTTGATGTACATCACTGCTAGTAGACCAGATCTTCTGTTTGCTGTGTGTATGTGTGCTCGGTATCAATCCAAGCCAACCAAGAAGCATGTTGAAGCGGTGAAAAGGATCTTCCGATATCTTTAAGGCACAGTTCATATGGGTCTCTGGTATCCTAAGGACACAGCAATGGAGTTAACGGCTTATGCTGATGCTGATCATGCAGAATTTCAAGACACTCGTCGTAGTACTTCAGGAGGAGCTCAGTTTTTAGGGGAAAAGTTGGTTAGTTGGTCTTCTAAGAAGCAGATGAGTACTTCCATATCATCTACTGAAGCTGAGTACATTGACATGTCTACTTGCTATGCACAAATCTTTTGGATGCGATCACAACTTTCAGATTATGGATTCTCATACAACAAAATTCCCCTATATTGTGACAACAAAAGCGCCATTGCTCTTTGTTGTAACAATGTTCAGCACTCCAGGTCAAAACACATCGACATCAGGCATCACTTCATCAGGGAACAGGTGGAAAAAGGAATTGTGGAACTATACTTCGTGAGGACAGAGTTTCAGTTAGCTGACATCTTCACCAAGGCTCTCCCAAGAGAAAGGTTTCAGTTTATTCTCCCACGCCTTGGTATGAAAAGCATGACACCTGAAACCCTCAAGTGTCTTCAGGAAGAAAAGGAGGAGTAAAGGATTGTCTTCTTATATCCTTCTACATAGTTGTATATATCTTAAAACAAAAAGAAAATACAAAAATACAAAACCTATAAAAACCATAAAAATCGAAAAATCAGAAAATACAAAAATAGTCCTACCTAGGCATGTCTTCTGTTTATCGATAACATTTACGGATCTAGAAATGTCATTCAACAATGACACGGATCTTTAAATGAAGCTCGAGCAGAAGTTAAACTAATCAAGTTAAAACATGTCTTAATGGCTTGCTATTACTTCAGATAGCAACCCACGTTATACATTGAGGAAAGCTTGTCGCCAAAAAGACAGTTGTTCCTCCAACTGGGTGATATTCACCTGGGCATGGATTACTTTATATCCATGTTTCTTCGATCTGATGTACGTTTCAGTGCATCATTTCTTGTATAAGAAGAGAAGTCTTCTTTACATCAGACTCTTTTTTTTTTTTTTTTTTTTTTGATTCTTCAAGAGAGTCTTGATGTTACACAAGGTGGTAAATTGAATTAAATTTTCACAAATACTCGTCGCTCAATTGAATGACTACAGCTCTTTAAATAGAAAACGGGTCATTAATTGAGGGGGAGAATATTTGTTCAAATTTCTGACACCTTGCCAAATTTGTGCAATATCAGCAGTGACACTCTCTTGTGGTTTAAGGGGAAGCATAGTATGCTCCGAAATCAGAATACATTTAAACCTGACCACATTGTCTCCCAAATTTTCTAAACTTATTTAAATCAATTGGGATCACAAATCTCAAATGGTTTGAAATTTTTGATCGGGGAGAGAGAATGTGATTTAAATATGAAATCTGATAAAATGTGATGATTTGGATGTAAAAGTAAGCTCTCCAGTATGTGCTAAACTGCTTTGTATATCAATGCACATATTGAGGGGGAGCAAAATGTTTTGGACGTAAAAGCAAGCTCTCCTATATGTGCTAAACTCTTTCGTATATCGATGCACATATTGAGTGGGAGCAAATGGTTTTTAACAAAACATAAAGGATTGGGCATCCCATGCGAGTGTGGCTCAGACATAACAAATGAATTGACGAAACTTGAACTGTCATCAATCGAAAGGATGCGTCTTGGCCGGGTAATAATTTCAAGCTGGTCTAACCAGTGATGTAAGCGTGTCTCGAAAAAGACGTATCTGAGTAGAGTGTACTGTTTCGAGAAACTTTCTGTGGACTTGACCAGGCCGGGTAATAATTTCAAGCTGGTCTAACCAGTGATGTAAACATGTCTCGAATCGGTCATGTTCACTAAAAGTTGATCAATTCAAAAAGTGCGAGCTCTACCTAACATGTGCAAATTTATAAAACAATCACTCGAGCACATGTTGAGGGGGAGCATTTGAAAATTTCAAAACTCTCAAAGTGTCAGTAAAATGTGTTTCTTAATCATGAACACTTTGAGAGATTTTTCAAGGATTTTGGTAAATGGCAACATAGGATAGTCATGAAGTTATAAGGTGGCTAAGGTTAGGAAAACCGTCCTATGATCCGCCAGAGCCGGAGGGATCTACCCAAGGACAACACCAAATAGTTAGTATTAGAAAGTCCTTAGGTATGATATGAAAAAAGGAGTAATATGAGAAAGGAGAAAGAAGGGGTTGAAGAATTAAAAAGAAATGAAATGAGAAAGGGTGAAAAGAAATAGCCCTCCAATTATTCAACCTTAGGGCAGAAACCGGGTTCAACTCATATGCTACTGGTGGTTACTAAGGTAACACCGGTATTGAAGACAAGACGTCATGGACCCAGTGACGCACTGCACTAAACCTTCTAAACCACTCAAGTTCTCTTAAAAGGACTTGTTTCATTCTCACGAGGAACCCTGCATAATCTATCGACCACTCATTACGAGTTGTGTTGATATTGAAACAGAAGACACCGCTCCAGTCTCCGACTACCAAAAATGTACTTTTCGAGTCTAGAGCCACTAGATGCATCATAAGATCTCATAGGTACACGTGTTACTTCTACACTGGGTGTTCAACATTAAGGACACCAATTGTAAACTTTTGAGTCCTACGCAGATCTTAGCAATCTGCCAGAACATTCATGAGGGAATTTACAAATGTAACTCTCAGTGATTGAATGGAAATTCCTGCCAGGGTTAACATCAAGCAGCCCTGAAATCAGGTCACTTCGGTAATTCCCTGTGGATTAAGCTTAGTGATTGCGGCGGTTTCAAACGGTCTACATTCGTGGAGTGATCTCCAGCGACTCACCTAATCGTTGATATACTACGGTACGATCTTAAAAAACCCTCTGTGGGTTTTCGATTAGGAACGGTCCTGGTAAGGATTAGAGAGAGTTTTCACACTATGCTGTTAACAATCTCGAAGTCCGAACCTGTAAGTACCGGACGTTTTATTGCTAACTGTCGTATGCAGGAACTTCTGGCGGCTGTAGCTGTTGGATGCTGTAGCTGGTTGCAGTTGTAGCTGGTTGCAGAAAAGATGCCATTCCACCACCACATGTTCACACTACAACATCATCTTTAACAAAGAAGTCATGATCAATCGAAAAGACCTTCAACACTGCTTCCGTAACTCTGAAGCTGAAGATCATGATCCAGATAAGTGTGAGCATGTTGGCGCAACATACACAATCCATCACCACATGTTCGCTCTACTCCATCATCATGTTCAATGAAGTCATGACAACCTAAATGACCTTCAACACAGCTTCTGATAACTCTGATGCTGAAAGTCATGACCCAGAATGGAGTGAGCATGTCGGTTCAAAGAGTACCACATCACATTGATACATACCACTGAAAGATGACATGGAAACACATGGTGGATGATAACTCCAAAGAATCAACAAAGATCATCCAAGACAGAAGAAAAAGTCATCTGAAGATTTGCTGCTGCACAATGATCAAGGATTGTGAAGAATCATTGTTTAACGAGCTATGAAGTCAAGAGCCATGGATGAAGTGCAAAAATTCAGAACATTACTTCAGGGGTGACCTCCCTTAGGGGAAGATTGTTAGGAATATGAATATTCAGTTGAAGACTCGGTCACCCCGAGTACTTATTAGCACATCATAGCTCGTAGGATAACTAGTAATATTAGTAGTAGCTTAGTTATTATTATTAGAATTGTGGAGTGGGTCGGGTCTTTACCCTCTGTCAGCTCTCTCTACAGCCCGCTAAGGGCATATTATGTAAGAACTATAAATACCCTTTCCCACACAAAGGAAAGGGTGGAACTTCTCATTATTTCACAAACTAATAAACACTCTTTCTCTCTCTAAGTTCCCATCTTTCTCTCTCTAAACTCTCTTCTATTCGATCCATACTAGTCCCAATCTTGTGTTTATGTGTTAATGAATATCCTACACATTCCATATGGCATTGCGGTGGAACCTAAGATAGGTATGTCGGCCATTCTTTTGGCTATATAGTAGGCTAAATTGAATTGTTGATGGGTCGACACACAGTAGAGCATGTAGCATAGACTAGCATTTACATGATCTCTATTTCCAACAGTGCTAATGACATTTGCTCTAAGAATCTCCTCTAGTTTCTTATATTGAGGTTTGAGTTCATTAAGTTCCATAGCAAATGGATCTCGATTTACTTGTTTACCTCGGATTTTCTTAGTCAGGTTGGTTCTAGGATTGAAGAGATGATCACGGATAATTTCTTTGGAAGTGAGAGGTGTGTTGTATGGGTGGTCACGACCAAGGTTTGACTCTAGGATGGATAATGGCCATTTGTCTGAGTAAAAACAAGTTCCTTGACTAGGAATACCTAAAACTTCTCCGAATTGATCCAAAGGGAAACTAAATTGATTTTGGTTTACTTTGAAATGGATGCTCAAAAATCCCAAGTCGTCAGTGCTAAGTTTTATGGAAGCATAAAATTCAAGTATAAACCTAGGAATGATAGGCTCATTTATGTCGAGGAGATGATCAAATTGGATAGCGGTTAATTGTTCACGGATATTGGTTTCTTCTAAAAATGATGGTCTACCGTTCTACTTTTGTGATCGTAGTTGGTTGCGGGAGGCATAGTTATCCTAGACACGAAAAATATATAGTTTAGTTAAAATTATCAAAAATGCATATATATATGTCTAGTGTGTGCCTACATGGGAACAATGTGGAGGTGCGGTTATCTCGACTCCTTTTGATGTATGAAATTTATGTTTATGCAAGTTTTATGATAAAACGAGAGATAACCCAAACGCTCCTGTTTGATGTAGCTACGTTTGAATGTACCCAAAAATACATATTAGTTATGTATTCTCTTTAGCATTCAAGAGATATTATGCACGTGATGTAAAAATTAACGTTTTTGTATTTGTATGAACAACGGTTGAAAACCGTTTTTCCTAATTGTGAGAAGATTTTTATACAAGTTTCTCATGGGGTGTTTGATGATAATGCATTATGATATCCAATTCCTAGCTAATGAAAACATGATTTGTTATGTATTTTAATTGAACATGTTTTATGAATTTATGAGAAGAATGCATAAACCCCAAGTTTTGATTTTGTGCAACAAATAGAAATCCTAGACTCAGATTGTGAATTAGATTATGAATTAGATTATGATTAGGATACTTACAGAGATGATTCAAGCACAAATTGATGGTGGTGAATGACTTAAGTTCTAGGTTTGGAGTGATGGAAATCGAATTCCAATGGGATGTATATTTTTGGGGAAAGTTATAAATAGTACAGGGTATTTGTTTAATAAATAAAAACTGCCTCAGCAGATGACGGATCCGGCGGATCCCAAACAAGGGTTCCGCCCTTGTTGTCGTTTGGATCCGCTGGATCAGAACTCAGGTTGGGTTTTTGCCGTGTTTGGTTAATCTAAGGTTTGAGCTAACGTTTAATTTATTCACTAGGTTCCATTAATCCTAAACCAAGTCTAAGATAGTTGAAAGGTTCTCTCTTGAGAGGCTTTGTAAGGATATCGGCAATGTTGTCCTCTGAGGAAACTTTCTCAATTGAGATGTTTCCCTTCTGAACATTGTCACGAAGGAAGTAGTGATGTATTTCTATGTGTTTGGTTCTAGCGTGTAGGACTGGTTTTTGCTACGATTGATAGCTCCATTGTTGTCACAAAGAATAGGAAATGTTGTGGAAAACTAGAAGGGGGGGTTGAATAGTTTTACGTCTTTTTAATTTTATTGTGAAAACTTTTGTTTAGTTTTTAAAGCTTCGATTCTATCTTATGTGAATTCAACTCTTGATCAATATGAACAAATATAAACAAATATAGATAAGCAATTCAAGTAAAGTAAATATAATGAAATGAAAGATAGAGATGGAAAGATCAAACCACAACACGGAGATTTATAGTGGTTCGGCTACAAGGACACCTTCCTTGCCCTACTCCACTCCTCGAGTCACCTACTTGAGAGTTTTCTTCACTATGTCAACAAACTCCCTTATGGCGGAGAAACCTTACACAACTTTAGCTTACACCGGTTTAACGACACAAAGCTAGATGTCGAGTTCTAATCGTAGCTAGAACCAATCTCACAACTTATACACAACTTCTACACAACTAGTTCACACCTTCTTCACGACGGCTTCACGACTTTTTCACGACTTCTTCTTCACGACTGCTTCACGACTACTTCACGACTTCTTCACGACGGCTTCACTACTTCTACACTACTTCTTTACAAGCACAACTACTTACTTACACTTAGATCTACTTATCACAACTATACAACACTTTACACAACTACAAGAATGATATAAGTTAAGCTATAATACTTCTTCTTTAGTTAAAGGAGTATTCTTCTTTTGCACTTTGATGGTGGAAGCTTGGATCACTTGGAAACCAATGCTTAAGAGAATATGATTAAAGGATTTTAGAAAGGATTTACAAAGATTAGAGAAGATTTAGAACAGAAGGTTTGGGGTGCAAAAGGTGAGGAAAAAGTCCAGAGAAAGTCCAGTATTTATAGGCAAAAACTGGAACCTACAGGAGCGGGGGCGGTCCCCTTAAATAGGGGGCCGGTCCCCTTAATTTTAAGGGGGCCGCCTTTATGAATTAAGGGGGCCGCCCCTGCTGAACGTTGGCCAGTTTTGTCCTTTTATGGGGAAGGTTTTTCTGGAACATTTTTGCCATTTTTGGTTGAAAATTTGAAGTCATATTTTTGTAAAAGATTAAACACATTTATTTAATACCAAAATTGTTTTTCAAAAATATATAAAATGTTTTTGACATTTTGTAAAAAGTTTAGAGATTAAGAAAAATGTTCCTTTGATCATATAATACATTAAGCACTTGTTTATTCATACCTTAAGTGATTGAGTTGTAAAAATAGATATTTACAACTAAATACTTGTTTACGTCATAATTTTTCTTTTAATGATTTTACATTTTGTGATTATCAAAACGTAGAGATATCGAGAAATATTAATAACGTGTTTAGGCATTATTTATATCAACAATCTCCCCCTTTTTGATGATTACAAAATCTAAACTCATTAAATTGAAAAGTTAATTTTTAATCAAGTATTTAGTGAGTTTATATCTATTTCTCCCCCTTTTTGTAGAATCAAAAAGGTTTAGCCGACAAATGTTAGACATGAAATTTGTCGGGACGATAACTCCCCCTAGGTGTGTACTCCCCCTCGTTTGTGTGCATAAATGAATCAATATATGGAATTCTTGCAAGAAAAATATTAGAAGCACAAGCATATATATGGCAAAAATAAGCATGCATATTAAAGAAAGATATTCCTAAAAAATGTTGTGTATAAATACACAAACATACAAGATTACATGCAATCCTACATAAGCTAGTAAGTAATGCAATCTACATAATCATTCTAGGAGTACATGATCTTCCATGGGGCTTGCACACAAAATGGTTTTGAAGATTATTTTTAATTAAGCATTGCATGTGCTTAATTGGGTGAAAATGGAGGTGGTGGTGGTGTAGTGGGTGAAGATGGTGGAGGTGGTGGTGGAGGTGGGTTGGTAAGCATGTGTTCAAGTGATGAAAACATGTAGTGTATCTCATCTCTAAGACCAAAGATTATGGTCCGGTTATGGATGAAACAAAGACAATTGTCACCATGGGCTTCAAGCAATGCCCAAGGTATGAGAAAGAATGGTTTGTGGGATTGGTGATGGTGAGAAATGAGCATCAAGAGGTGTGATGGGTGATAAGGAAATGGCAAGTTGGGTGGATAGAGGTTCTTGAGTGGGAGGTGGTGATGATGCTCTTTGTAAAACCCAAAAATCTAAAACATGCAAAAAGACCAAAATGCCCCTACTATCTAAATTTTGATATAATGGGTCCTTGAAGCACCAAATTGGTTCCAAATTTTGGTATACAAATAACCTATGAACCAAAATAATATCATGGCATCTAAATATGTTGTGACACGTTTTGTAAAATTGAATTAAATTAACAAATCAATATAATGTTGGGCTGATAGCTCCTTAAATAACTTATGTACAGTACTTTTAATACACGAAAACCATTGTGTCTAAGCCTAAACTTAGTTGAATCATGACTAGAAAATTAACGTGTGATTATGTCAAGATAATAGTAACTCTAATAATTTCGCTAAATTCAATTTATTCTCTTTGTATCATGTACAAATTATGAGATTTGATCGTATAAAAGATTATTTGTCCAAAATTTTAGTAAATCAATCAACGTATAGCTTATAAATTTTTATTTACATTTCCTTATTGTCCGTGAAAAAAATTAGGCCGTCAATGTTTGATCTGAATATTGTCGATTGGCGATAACATCACCAGATGATACTCCTTCCCTCGTTTGGTATATTTTGATCTCATCAAGCACACAAATTATGCACACTATATATTGAAAAATCACTGTATAAAACACAAAATAATTTCTGAATCCAAAATCTCAGATCTATATAATCCTACAAAGCTAGTAAGTAATGCAATCTACATAATCATTCTAGGAGTACATGATCTTCCATGGGGCTTGCACACAAAATGGTTTTGAAGATTATTTAATTAAGCATTGCATGTGCTTATTGGGTGAAAATGGAGGTGGTGGTGGTGTAGTGGTGAAGATGGAGGTGGTGGTGGAGGTGGGTTGGTAAGCATGGTTCAAGTGATGAAACATGTAGTGTATCTCATCTCTAAGACCAAGATTATGGTCGGTTATGGATGAACAAAGACAATTGTCACCATGGGCTTCAAGCAATGCCAAGGTATGGAAAGAATGGTTGTGGGATTGGTGATGGTGAGAAATGAGCATCAAGAGGTGTGATGGTGATAAGGAAATGGCAAGTGGGTGGATAGAGGTTCTTGAGTGGGAGGTGGTGATGATGCTCTTTGTAAACCCAAAATCAAAACATGCAAAAAGACCAAAATGCCCCTACTATCTAAAATTTTGATATAATGGGTCCTTGAAGCACCAAATTGGTTCCAAATTTTGGTAAACAAATAACCTATGAACCAAAATAATATCATGGCATCTAAATAATGTTGTGACACGTTTAAAAGGTTACCTTGGCACCTAAAACTTAGCTAGAACCGAATTTTGCTAATTAAAATACTTTTAATTCAAAATTCAATTATAAAACATGTAAATTGGTAAAATGCAATCAAATCACAACTAACTGATTTAGTCTTCCTATTGCCGAAATTATGGCCTCATTTCCCCCCTTCATTCGGCCTATCAAGATATAATTTCCTCTTATATTTATCTCCACACCGAAACAAATAAAAACCCTAAACACACAAAATAATTCGTCCCATCAACATCCGATTTTCTCAAGCTCTAAATCATTTTTCCAGTGATCCTTGACATCCATAGAAGCATAGAAAAATAAGCTTGGAGTGGTTCGTGGCTTGGTTCAATCGCTGTGATTTATTTCTTTGTCGAAGGGATAAAGTGAGGTAAACTCTAAATCAATTCGTTCGGTCCATATAAAATTCACCCATTATTTTTCTCACGTTCCTTGTATCATATGTGAGCCACAGAAATATAGCTTTGGAGCTGTTCTTGGTTGGATTCGATCATAGGGAATTAAATTCCTTGTCGCATACAATTTTAAGGTAAATCCCAAATCAATTCGTATAAGCCTTATAAAATTCGTTCATCATTTTTATTATGATCCTTATGTCGAATATACTCTGTGAAAAATAATGACAAGGTCGTGGAATAGCTTTTGGAGTCGTGGGAATTATTGTACGATTTGTCTCATATGCGTATAACCAAAATCATCCAGCCTGATCTACACGTTCGAACCTTGGTTTGGTATTTTTCTCGTGCTCTATACATCCTATAGACATCACAAAATGCTCTTTTCGATCCATGCACACTCTATGAATTATTTGTAAATTAAATCTTAAAAACGTGTATAAAACATAAATAATTAAATCTGAATTTTTGGGGCTTCATATTTATTTTATTTAGACTCTTCATGATCATAATAATCTGAGAAAAATTTAACACTAGTAATTAAGGCTAATATAATTCATCTAGGAGTACATGATCTTCCATGGGGCTTGCACACAAAATGGTTTTGAAGATTATTTTTAATTAAGCATTGCATGTGCTTAATTGGGTGAAAATGGAGGTGGTGGTGGTGTAGTGGGTGAAGATGGTGGAGGTGGTGGTGGAGGTGGGTTGGTAAGCATGTGTTCAAGTGATGAAAACATGTAGTGTATCTCATCTCTAAGACCAAAGATTATGGTCCGGTTATGGATGAAACAAAGACAATTGTCACCATGGGCTTCAAGCAATGCCCAAGGTATGGGAAAGAATGGTTGTGGGATTGGTGATGGTGAGAAATGAGCATCAAGAGGTGTGATGGGTGATAAGGAAATGGCAAGTTGGGTGGGTAGAGGTTCTTGAGTGGGAGGTGGTGATGATGCTCTTTGTAAAACCCAAAAATCTAAAACATGCAAAAAGACCAAAATGCCCCTACTATCTAAAATTTTGATATAATGGGTCCTTGAAGCACCAAATTGGTTCCAAATTTTGGTATACAAATAACCTATGAACCAAAATAATATCATGGCATCTAAATAATGTTGTGACACGTTTAAAAGGTTACCTTGGCACCTAAAACTTAGCTAGAACCGAATTTTGCTAATTAAAATACTTTTAATTCAAAATTCAATTATAAAACATGTAAATTTGGTAAAATGCAATCAAATCACAACTAACTTGATTTAGTCTTCCTATTGCCGAAATTATGGCCTCATTCCCCCCTTCATTCGGCCCTATCAAGATATAATTTCCTCTTTATATTTATCTCCAAACCGAAACAAATAAAAACCCTAAACACACAAAATAATTCGTCCCATCAACATCCGATTTTTCTCAAGCTCTAAATCATTTTTCCAGTGATCCTTGACATCCATAGAAGCATAGAAAAATAAGCTTGGAGTGGTTCGTGGCTTGGTTCAATCGCTGTGATTTATTTCTTTGTCGAAGGGATAAAGTGAGGTAAACTCTAAATCAATTCGTTCGGTCCATATAAAATTCACCCATTATTTTTCTCACGTTCCTTGTATCATATGTGAGCCAAGAAATATAGCTTTGGAGCTGTTCTTGGTTGGATTCGATCATAGGGAATTAAATTCCTTGTCGCATACAATTTTAAGGTAAATCCCAAATCAATTCGTATAAGCCTTATAAAATTCGTTCATCATTTTTATTATGATCCTTATGTCGAATATACTCTGTGAAAAATAATGACAAGGTCGTGGAATAGCTTTTGGAGTCGTGGGGAATTATTGTACGATTTGTCTCATATGCGTATAACCAAAATCATCCAGCCTGATCTACACGTTCGAACCTTGGTTTGGTATTTTTCTCGTGCTCTATACATCCTATAGACATCATAAAATGCTCTTTTCGATCCATGCACACTCTATGAATTATTTGTAAATTAAATCTTAAAAACGTGTATAAAACATAAATAATTAAATCTGAATTTTTGGGGCTTCATATTTATTTTATTTAGACTCTTCATGATCATAATAATCTGAGAAAAATGTTACTTCGAATTATTAAGGCCTAAAATAATTATTTTTGATTTATTTGTTTAATCGGATTTAAGAAAAACTAAGAAGAAAAAGAAAATAAATCGTACAAGCTAGGGTTTGGGAAATTAGGGCTTGTTTTGGTTAATTTAATGATGACATAATGATGATGGAATGATTGGGTGATGATTAGTATTTTTAGGGTTAAGGTTTTATTTATATAAATGTTATACGATCTAAAATTAAAATTATAAAGGGGTGTTTTGTAATTATTGAAACTTGTGGGTTAGTTTTAGAACATTACTTGGGACATGTATAAATCGTATAAAATGAAATAGGAGGGTATCTTGTGTAAATCTTATAGTTAAAGGGCTTAAATTGTTAATTAATTAAAGTTAAATTAGATTTTGTAAATAATTAAAATGGAGGGACTAAATATGTAATTTCTGTAAACTTAGGGTTGATTCGAGTAATAACTTATATTCAGGGGGTTATGTATGATTTTGGTGATTTAATGGCCTAATATGTAATTATTAATAATTAAGGGTTAAAAGTGTAACTTAAAGGTTTAATATGTAAACTAATTAACTTGAGGGGACTATTGTGTAAATTATGGATAAGTGGAGGGACATTCGTACAACTTGATAAAATAAGGACTAATTGTGTAAAATTGATAAACTAAGGGTTTAATGTGTAAGTATTGATATTATAAGGTTTAAAGAGTAACTTAATAATATGAAGGGTGTAAATTGTAAATTGTGTAACCTAAAGGACTAAATGTGTAATTCTGGATAACTTAAGTATGAGAACGAATTTATGATACCTTCATCTTACTAAATATGGAAACTTACTTAATTTGGAAACCTGTTAAAAATGGAAAGACAAGCTAAAATGAATAATTCTCTTCTACTCCTCTAGGTGTGAAGAAGAAGGTTTTGATCCGCTTCTGTGTCTTCTATTTCTTGTTCGTATGTGCATTCGTGACAAGGTACAGATATTCTGCTTCTTTAATAAGAGGCCTTCATTCTCTTATTATGATTCATATTAGGGTTCCCTATACCATTGCTATGTTCCCTTCATTCATGAACTCCGATTATTGAACCATCATGATATTGAACCTTTTGTGATTATGAACCTTTCATTCATGAACCTTTGCTTATGAACCTTGCTTATGAACCTTGCTTATGAACCATGATTATGAACCTATGATTATGAACTTATGAAACATGATATTGACCTATGCAAGTCAACTAAAAACATGATTCATGATACTTGACCTTTACCCTCAGTTTGATACTACGAGCCACTCACTAGGCATGAGGGTTTCATGTCCATGTCAGTCGATGCACCGATGGCATGACTCTAGGGTAGGAGAGTGATGACCTATCCCGTCCCTGCATGTTATGTTTATGATTCATGTTTATGTAGAGGCAGATTATGGCCACCTAGGGCGTATGGATGCATCCTAGATTTGTTCATGTTCATGTTATGTTATGTTATTCATGGTGACTGATGGTGTGTGCGATACACGTCTTTCACACTCCGGGAGCTAGCTACTCCAACCCATGATGAGGACACCCCTCATATTTACAGGATACTAAGAGGTCTCCCCTCTACATGTTTATGATTATGATTATGCTTATGATTTCATGTTATGGGCTCGTAGTGGATTACTGACCTTTCTTTACCATGCACCTTTTTCCTTTCCCTTATGATACCATGTATTCTTACCATGTATTCATGCTTCCATTCTCATTTACTCATGTATTATTCATTATGCTACTGCTTGTTACGTTATATCTGTTCACTGGGCTCTAGTAGCTCAGCCGCATTTCTTTTCCTGCGGCAGGTTTTAGTAGGAAGCCAGGAGCTTGGGTTTGCTTTGGGATGAGAGATTAGCTTATGAAGACGATACCTTAGTTTTAGTATTCATTTATGTATGACTACGTAGATTTGGTATATTTTCCTTTGTAATATTGTAAACCGTTTGTATTATGTAAGTCGTATGTTATGCTTGCCTTTGATATGTCACCATTTGCGTGACACTTCTACCCTTGCCGGGTTGGGGTGTTACACTCTTTGTGGTGATGATGATAGGTGGGAGTTGATATAGTCATTGATGGATGAAGTGGATGGTATGGAGGAAGATGATGTGTCATGAGTAGATGGTGTTTTTAATGGTGCATTTGGTGCACTTAGTGATGAACATTGAGGTGGTGGTGATGGAGTTTTGGTGTCATCTTGGGTTAAATCTATGAAGAGTTATTTTGGTGGTATGATGACAAGTCTTTGCTTCCTTGGAGTCTTAGAGATGGATGATTTAGGTGATAACATGGTGATTTGGGATGATGAAGGATGATGGAATAAGAGGTGATTGTTTGGAGGGAATTTATAATATGAAAATGTTGTTAGTTTAGGTAAATTTTTGAGGTTTTGTGGTAAGATTCCAATACCAGTTCATTCATAAAGAGAAATGGTAGCTGGGGCTAGATAAAAGGGGTCACAAGATGCAAAAGAAAACAGTAAAATTTACTGTCCAGATGGCCGGTCCCCTTAATTGTAGGTCGGCCCCCTTAAAATTAAGGGGACCGCCTAGGGAATTAAAGGGGCCGCCCATCTGGTGTTTTCCCAGGCGACCAAATTTGAAAATTTTTTAGAAAAGGGTCATTGTTAGGGTGTATTTGCAGCAAGCTCCATTTGAATCATGTACATCAAAAATGATTAAATAGTGGCATAAACATGTTTAAATAAGCATGTATACATTTAGGCTAAAATAATCATATTATAGAGTAAGCATGTTATTAATCATTAGCAAGCATACTACTTTAAGCATAGCATTCAAGTTCTTAATTAAGAAAATAGATACTAACATACTACAACATGCAAGAAATAAATAATTCTCAAATACAAAACAAAATAAAATGTCTAAAAACAATATTGTTCTAATAAGCCAACTTCCACATCTCATCTCTTCTTTCCGAAAATCTTCTTGAAAGCTTTCCCTACCGACTTGAAACCACCTCTAACTTCTTCATGCATCTGTTGAGTTGTGTTAAGTAATGCGGTTTGTCGTTCAAATAGGATTTGTTTGGTTTGTTCGGAAGGACGAGGAACTTGATAATCGGAATAGTTAAGTTCCGGGAGATTGTTCACGAACGTCGTGGGAGATGGAGTACTGACACGTGAGGTGCCTTCCTCCTCATCATCATCATCTCTCTGATGATATGTGGAACTACGAGGTGCGAAGAGATTAGGGCGACGAGATTTGCCCTTGTCACTTCGAGATCGACGAAGTTGGCTACGAGTGAGAGGACGTAAGACGGGATGAACGAATTGATAGATATCACTCTCAAGATGTGGGTAATGTTCCATGACAAAACGATAAAGTCTAGTGAGGAACATACCATAAGGAAGATTGGCATGTGGAGTATTTTTGGCGGAGATGATACGATGGACAAAGAAATAAGCCAAATTGTATTGTTCTTCCGCAACAACACAATACAACATGTGAGCGATGCTAGCCGTGAGGTGTGCGCCGGTACCAAACGCATTCTCGCGAATGAGTTCTTCCCAATGCTTCATGTCGGGGCTTAGTTCTTTGAGAAGAATTTGGTTTGCATGAATGTCGACATTCTTTGACTTGATTCTTCGGCTAGTCGTACCACGTTCTAGCTCGAGTAGTCGACGAATGTCGTCAGGAGTTGGAATCTCAGAATAGTATGGACCACCCTGAGGCCGATTTTTCTCAAGAGATGAGAGATCCCATTCATTTGAGAAAACGGCTTGACCGTTGAAGGGAATTTGGAGGATTTGACCAAACTGAGCAAGAGTGAGAGTGATGAATTCGTTTTGGATCATGAAGGAGATGAAGATATAACCATAGTCATCGGTTTGCACCGTAACTTGGCTGTAGAAGTCAAGAACAAAACGAGGAATGATGGGTTCATTGATTTTGAAAAGACAATCGAGACGAACATTGGAGAACATTCGTTCGATTTGGTCGGATAGATAGAAGGATGGATCGACAACTCTCCCTTCATGAATGTTTCTATCTTCGATGGGACGATAGAAACATGCAATAGCGGGAGAAATGCCGGGAGTAGCAGAGACTTTAGGAATATATTCCTTGGTTTTGGAGACATCACCAACCGTAACTTTAGGCATTTTCACCTAAACAAGATAGCAACAAGAAAAATAAGATAAAAAAAATATGCATGTGTTATATACACTACTTATGTGGAACACAAACATACTTCGACTTTAAAAATTAAATCCTAAGAAGTAGTTTGCAATGTTCCTTAGTTTTAATTTTTAACTCGCTTAAAATGTATTTTATGATGTTAAGAAGTAGTTATCATGATGTTTTGATAAAGAATCATAAATATTCAAACGCTCCTTTATACATCATAAGCTACTTTGAAATATGGCTAGACAAACATTAGATTGTATATCTAGCTATTTCTTACGAGTGTTTATGTTAAGTAACTTATTGAACAAGTTGAAAACGTAGATTTTGACTCAAAAATTTCTTTCAAAATGTTATGCCAAACGCTCCCTTAACTACAAAAATAATGACTAATATTTCAATATACATATGAATTATGTATCTTGATGACTCAAAACAACTAGTTGCACGTTTATAAACTTGGCAAGTAGTTGTGAATTTTATTTTGATTAAGTTTTGATGACTCTAGCTTTTAATCCAAACACTTTCTTATATTTAACAAAAACATTTTTTTATGATTTGAAAAGTATATTTGTAGGATTAAGAAGTTGTGATAAAACAATATGATTAGTTTTAACAAGTGTTTATGGCATAATTCAACAATATATAACAAATTTTGACTGAGGGTGTTTGGTTTTTCAAAATTTTGGCATGAGGGTTTTTAATTACTTAGATTCTAAGTTGATTAAGCATTCTAATCCTATGGGAAGCATTTGGTTATATGATTCCTAAACTCAATTTCAACAAAAATTCGGTTTTGAAAAAAAAATCAGGTAAAATACCTAATTATGATTGGACTCGAAATTAGATGAAATGTGTATTGGAAAACTTACAAAATATGTTGCTAATCGAGATATAAGTGTTTGCCCCTTGCGAAATTAGCCCGAAGTGGTGATTTGGTGAGTGGTTTTGGTGTTTTGGTTCATTCACAGCAGAGGGAGAGGAAGGTGTGTTTGTGAAATGGGGTGTTTGGCAAAGATTTTAAGAAGGAAAATTAGTTTTGGCAGCAGCAGATGGCCGGTCCCCTTAAACATTAAGGGGACCGCCCCCGTTTACAAGTCGGTCCCCTTAATTTTAAGGGGACCGCCCTCCAAAACAAAAAAAAATTGTGTTTTGTTTCTGACGGCAAAATATTTATATGTATATATAGATTTATTATATATCAAAAATACGTTGGGTTGTATTGGTACGAGAAGGGAATACTTGACACATTTTGTTAACATTTCGTTAAGAAAATTTTCTTGACAATTTTGGATAAAATGATCAAGATGTCAAGCTGACAGAGGTGGATTTAAGGAATGAAAAGGGAATGTGTATTTATATCTCTACATTATATATAACAGGAGGCATTACACGTAGATAATGCCACATAAATGCCACCTCAATGCCACATAATCATAATAATGCCACATAATCATAGACTATGCCACTTGGCAAATTGGAATAGTTATTTAAAAAAACGAAGCTTGATTGGCTCGAACTTAGGATATGTCCTCTAACAATAATAAACATCTCAACCACCAGAGCTGTCTAACTTTTGTTATTCAATTTCCAAGTCAAAATTGTTAAAGATTTGGAAGCTATTATTTCGTACATGTATTTAGTCTCAACTCTCTCTTCATTCTGTTATACCACAAAGCCCTCATACCAGCCGCACATCAACAAACCCTACTTCACTAACCCCCTAATCCTCTTAGCAACAACAACCTACTATGTAGGATCGAGTACTTCGAGCTTGATTGAGCTTGGTATAAACAAGAACCTCTGTATGCTATACAAGTGTTTATGCGGAACCTAAACAGCAAGTATAATAAAGAAGAAAACTCTAAACGAACAATGATCCTCTATGGATCAAACTATGAACTAAGAATTGTGTTCTTGAATATTGAAAACGTTAAAGGTGTTAAAAGACGTACATAAACTCATAGACGGGTTTATCTTTTATACTAACAAGATCACCTAACCCTAACCCGTTCTACAAGTAAACGTGTGAAGAGATAAACAACAATCTCTTCTAAAAATAAATCTTAACAAACATTCTAAATATACGGATAACAAATAATACTATCCGCAGCAACAACACTATCGGCAGAAACAAGATAACACTATCGGCAGCAATGAGCTTTCAGCAGGAACCAAAGCTATCGGCAGGAACCAGCTTAACACTATCGGCAGCAACAACGAAACTCTTATTTCCCAGAGATCCTAACAATCCTCCCCTAATCTTGAGGTTGACTAGGTTAACCTGCAAGATTCCAATGTGATAGAGCTTGTAACTGCTCAGGCTTGAGGACTGCGACTTAGCAGCAACAATTTTAAGTAACCAGCAGCAACATCCATAACTTGCAAGATTCCAGCTTCTATAGCATCCAGCAACAACTTCAATAGTTCAGCAGGAACAAGAAATCTTCTTCAAAACATGTATACTGGTCACCATTACTTTCACTTGAACGTGGCTGCTACTATGACAATATGTACATCAAATCACTGAAGTTTCATACTATTCTCATCACATCCAGGTGTGTTAACTCCTGTGAGAGGTGAATCATTGAAAATTAATGGATTTGATGTCTCTTTACCAATAGCCATCACTACTGGAGTAGCCAATGTTTAGGTGTGAAAGACCATGGTACATGGATAACCATCTGATTTATTAGCAAATCAGCAACTATAAACGGATTTGACTTGTCTTTACCTGTAGCCGTTTGCTCAGGACTAGTCAATTCTTAGGTTACAGCAAACCTTGGTGAATTGAATACCAAATATGGATACCAAGTGTCTTTACCACAAACCATACTTTTGTGGACTAGCCAATCCTTTGGATCCCATAAGGATTACATCCATGGTGAATTGAGAACCATTTTCAACTCTCAGAAACAAATCATGGGTGAGTTGAAGTACCCTATAGCTTTGAGCAAGCTATTACAGCTATCAACGGATTTGATAATCACACCAGAGCCGTACCCTCATGGTGAGTCAACTCTTTCTTGTCTGCAAGACATGGTGAGTTGAGTACCATTTATTGTGCAGGTGTAAACACCAACACTGTACCTGCAAGGTGTTGCTCAAAACCACTTATTAGCACACAAAATATACAAATTTTTTTTTTTTTTTTTTTTTTTTTTTTTTTTTTTTTTAAGAAACACACCAAAATAAAAGAAAATAAGAAAAGAAACAAAAGAAAGAAAGAAAAATAAAAAAATATACAACAACAACAAGAAGCATCCTCCCCTTAAGCTTCATCCTCCCCTTAATCTGCAAGCCTCCCCTTAAGCTCAGCAACTAAGGATTTACCATTCCAATATGGACCACCAAATGTTTAAACCTTGGTCCATCAAAAGCCTTGGTCAGCAGATCAGCAACATTATCATCTGTGTGAATCTTAACCACCTGAATAAGATGCTTCTCATAAGCATCTCTTATGAAATGATGTCGAATCTCAATATGCTTTGTCCTCTGATGATAAACAGGATTCTTAACAATACACATAGTACTTTGATTATCAATAAAAATCTTAGTGTTCATGTAGTTGAACCCATAATCCAACAACTGATTTTGCATCCAAAGTACCTGTCCACAGCAACTAGCAGCAGCAACATACTCTGCCTCAGTAGAAGATGTAGCCACTATAGTTTGCTTTTTGCATTGCCAAGAAACCAACCTCCTACCCAGAAACTGACAACCTCCTATTGTAGACTTCCTATCAAAGTTAGCCCCAGCATAATCACTGTCACTATATGCCTCCAACACAAAAGGAGAATCTTTAGGATACCAAAGTCCCATCTTTGGCTGTCCTCTTAAATACTTGAAGATTCTCTTAACTGCATTTAGGTTAGAAGTCAATGGTGTAACCTGATGTCTAGCACATGCACCAACAGCAAACATGATATCAGGTCTTGAAGCTGTCAAATACATGAGTGATCCAATCATGGACCTATAAAGATGAACATTAACTGCAGCATCAGGTTCATTATTGGACTTAGGCTTTGGACGTTCAAAAGGAGTTGTAGCAACCTTCACATTTTCCATATCAAATTTCTTAAGCATGTCATAAACATACTTCTCCTGGCAAATAAAGATTCTATCTGGTTTCTGCTTAACCTGAAGACCCAAGAAGAAAGTCATTTCACCCATAGCACTCATCTCAAATTCACTCTTCATCAATTCTTCAAACTCCCTGCACCAGGCTTCATTAGTGGAACCAAAGATGATATCATCTACATAAACTTGTACCAGGATGATATCTTTGAAATTCTTTCTGATAAAAAGAGTTTTATCAATAGTCCCTCTTCTGTAACCATGTTTAAGCAAAAAGGCTGATAATCGTGCATACCAAGCTCTTGGTGCTTGATGAAGACCATAAAGTGCTTTAACCACTTTGTAAACCAAATTAGGATTCTGAGGATCCACAAACCCCTGTGGTTGAGTAACATAAACCTCTTCCTCAATCCTGCCATACAAAAATGCACTCTTCACATCCATCTGATATACTACAAACCCCATAAAGGAAGCAAAAGCTAAAAACAATCGGATAGCTTCAACTCTTGCCACTGGTGCAAACACCTCATCATAATCAATCCCCTCTTCTTGTCTATGACCTTGAGCTACCAATCTAGCCTTATTTCGAACCACAATACCCCTAGCATCCCTTTTATTCTTTAGAATCCATTTAGTCCCAATAGCATGCTTTCCTGCAGGTAAAGGCACTAACATCCATACTTTCTGATTCTGGAACTGCTGCATCTCCTCCTGCATAGCCTCAACCCAATCATCATTAGCAAGAGCCTGAGCTATGCTAGTTGGTTCAACTTGAGATAAGAAACAAGCATACAGACAATGTAAGTAATCAGTATGATTGTTCCTCAACTGATCCTGTATATAACTGAGAAAAGCAGATTCTCCAAACTTGGGTTGATGTAGCTTGCTTCTTGTCTGCACAGGGGAATTTATATCTCCAAGAATCAAAGACTGAGGATGAACTGTATTGATCCTCTTGGTAGCAATTGGATTAACTTCAATGGAGGATGCCTGATTAGTTATGGAGGGATTGAAGTCATCATCATATGAAGAAGAAGTGAAAATTCCAGTTCTGGACTGATGATGAGGATCATTCAGCTTATCTTTTGAAGAGACTGAGTTTCCAAGATCAGAAGGAATTGGAAATCTTTCAGGGGAGTCAACAACACCCAGAGTGTCCACAGATGGAGAAGACACAGGAACATCAGCAGAAACCCAAGAAGGTTCGGCAGGAACAGATCCACTTTCAGCAGGAATGGGATCAGCAGGAACATGAATACCATCAGTTGAATTCAATTGTCTTCTAACTTCAGCTTCAGCCTTTCTCAGAATCTCCTCTGTCTCTTTAGAAAATCCAGAATCAAACATCTCAGCAGCTCTTTTGGCATTAAACTCTTGTCTTTGAAGCCTAGCAAGATCTTCTGCATAACTAGAATCACCTCCAGCCATATCAAAAGAATCCTTGAGCTTTGAACCTGAAATGTTGTTAGAGGGAAAAGAAGGAACAACTATAGGTCGTTCATCACTCTCTACATCAGAATCATCATCTGAGGTACCTGCATTGTTAGTTTGAGAAACATTTGTACCAGCAGATAGATTTGATTTAAATCTATTATAACCTAAGGTGTCAGATAGATAATCCAGATCAAAGTACCACTCTGGACCAGCACCCTGCAAATTAGGTTTATCTTCAAGATATCTTAAGTTGAGAGTCTCTTCTATTTTCTTAGAGGACAGATTATAAACCCTATAGGCTTTACCATGAGCAGAATATCCAACAATAAACCCTTCATCAGCCTTCCCATCAAACTTGCCTAGGTAATCACTAGTATTCAAAATAGTGACATGACATCCAAAAGGCTTAAGGTAACTAATGTTTGGAACCTTCCCAGACAAAAGTTCATAAGGTGTTTTATTATGAGGACTAGTAATAGATACCCTATTCAACACATAACAAGCAGTGCAAACTGCTTCAGTCCAAAACATAGTAGGCATCTTAGATTCAGCTAACATAGTCCTAGCTGCTTCTATCAGGGTCCTATTTTTCCTTTCTGCAACCCCATTTTGTTGTGGAGTTCTAGCATTACTATAGTCCCTTTTTATCCCCTTAGTCCCACAGAGGTCAATAAGATTAGAGTTCTTAAACTCTGTGCCATTATCACACCTTATAGACTTAACCTTTTTACTTAGCTGATTTTCTATTAAGGCAATAAAATCCCTAAGAACTGGATAAGTTTCATCTTTAGTACCCAAAAAGAAAGTCCATGAAAACCTGCTAAAATCATCTGTAATCACCAGGCAGTAGTTCTTATGGTCAATACTTCTGATAGAAGTAGGACCAAAAAGATCCATATGAAGAAGCTGCAAAGGCTCAGAGATGTTGCTCACAGCAGTTATGGCCTTGTATGATGCTTTGTGCTGCTTTCCTTTGTTGCAGGCAACACAATCATGCTCATTAGAGAAGATCTTCATAGGAAGCCCTTTCACCAACCCATTCTTAGCCAACTTGTTAATGGTCTTGAAATTCACATGGGCCATTCTTCTGTGCCATTTCTTAGACTCATCCACAGAAGCTTTTGCAACCAAACAAGCAAGAGATCCCTCAGGCTGAACATCACTAAGATTGAAGCTATAAAGATTGTAAGTCCTAGGAACTTTAAGTTCAACCTGACTTTCATCAGGCAGCTTGAAGTCTTTGGACAACACAAAGCAATCATTCTCAGTGAAGAGAACACTGTTCTTCTTGTCACAGATTTGGGAGACAGAGAACAGATTGAAGTCTTGAAGTTCCTTCACATAAAGTACATCTTCAAAGTCCAGCTTAGCAGTCTTGATAGTTCCCTTCCCAGAAATTATTCCATCTCCTCCTCCAAATGTCACAGTACCTCCATACAAAGGTACAAAGTCATGCAATCTATCCAAATTCCCTGTCATACTCCTGGAACACCCACTATCAATAATTCCAACATCTTTGCTTCTAAAAGGAAAATCCTGAGAGAAAGAATACATATACAATATTAGATACAAGAGAGACTCAAGCCATTGCTGACTTGAGCCTGCCTAGTGGATCAATAAGAATTAAACCCTGGAGATTGATGAGATCCACCATTGATCTTGGACCCCATTTTCATATGTTGGTTATTGATTTTCCAAGAACAACCTGCTGAGGACTTAACAGCAGTTTTCCATCTTGCCCCTCCCTTATTCATGGTGTCAAAACAAACAGGTCTCAAATTATTTTGGAAGTAAGAACTAGTAGGTCTTCTGATAGGTCTAGCCAAATTGCTTCTCCAACCAGCAGGATTGATCCTACTGGCAGGAACTGAATACACAGCAGCAACAGGCTTATCGGCAGGAATGAACCTATCAGCAGCAACAGGTTTACCAGCAGGAACTGGCTTGCCAGTAGCAACTGAAGTTCTCCTTGCTGCTTGAGGAATATAGGGGGGAATATCATTCACATTTTTCCATACAAACCTATTTTGACATGCATTCAAACCCATCTGTTTCTCATAATAGTCACAATCTTTAATGAGATGATCATAACTACGACACACAAAGCAAGATTTCTTTCTAGGGGCCTTTTTCTTAACAATAACTTTCTCATTGCACACAGAATTATTCAACCCAACACATGAAACAAAATTATCCTTAACACAATGAAAACCACAATCATAATTGTTTGAAACAGAACTACAACTAGAATTGTTTGAAAAAGAACCACAACCAGAAACATTATTGTTTTTAACACTATCAAAAGAAATATCTTCAAATGCAGCTATCTTCGAGTGAGATTCATCATTAGCTACTTCTGAGGAGAGATCTTCTGACTTTATTGATGCTGACTTGTCACTTGATCCACATGTGGCATAGTCATCTGTCTTGATTTCTGAAGATTTGTCACTGTAAGAACAAGAGACAAATTCATTAGAGTCACAATCAAGATTAGGCAAGTCCTTTGCCTGTTTGCCATACATCATTTGTGAATCATCAAAGTCATCAAAAGGATTAGCAGGTTTAAATGTTCCAGTTATGGGTGGAGGAACATCATTCATCCCTCCTTCATTCACAAACTTTACAGGCTTTCTATAATCTACAGGTTCTGGGTTAAAAACACTATATTCATTAGGGTCATAATATTGATTTGGCCCTACCAGGTCACCGAACCCTAAACCTCTTTTAGTTTTTGATGACATAGAACTATCAATAAGCCTGTGAAGGTTTGTGGATGACTCTTTCCATTTATCAAATCTAGCCAAGGTATCATCTAGTTTAGACTTTAAATCCTGATTATCTAATACTACCTTAGCTTTTTCCCGTTCAGTATGTTTAAACTCATTAATAGCATTTTTTAAATCTCTTTCCAATACCTTTATTTTTACTTCATAAGCAGACTGTTGTTGTTGATACCAGACCTTTTGTTGTTCTAAAGTTTTAACAGCCTTTTTATGAGCCTTAAGTTGAATAAAGTTATCCTTATTTTCACTTTCTTTATCATCAAATTCCTGTTTCAATTTATCATATTTAGAATCACAACCAAATGGGCAGTTATGTACCTGAGATGGATGACCCATCATTCCAAACTGACCAGCCACTTGTTTCTTTTCACCATATCCAGCTACCATCCCATAGACTTTATCTGCTCCACTCGCAAGAGACTTCTCATGTTGCTCCCAGTCCACCATCGAATCCACAGATACCAAAGCCTTGGGGTCTTCTGACTCCAACTCTTGAATTCTGAAAGCAGAATACCGTGCTTTATCATCCACCTTCTTGTCTGTACATTCCCTAGCAAAATGTCCTGTTTGAGAACATTTATAACACCTCACCTTCCTTCTATCAAACCTGGCAGGCTCCTGTCCATTAAAATTGACCCTTCTTCCTGCCTTCTTTTCAAACCTATCCAACTTCAATGATATCATAGCCACCTGCCATCTTAAGTCCATCTCTTCCATATCCAATTCATCAACCTGATTGAAATCATCATACACAATCTTCTGTTGTGGTGTACTTTCAGCAACAAATGAATGAAGCACATCCACTACAAGATTCTCAGAACTGGTTTGAGCTTTTGGTGTGACAGGTGAGTAGGAGATTGATGATGTTGATGGTGTTGGACTGTTTCCATATGATGTTTTGTTAGCACCAGAGTTACTAACAAAAGCAGTATGGTTGGAGTATGGGGTGTATAGGTGGAATACCCTTTGATATCAAGTTCAAGGGTTTTCAACTTGTTGTACAGATCATCAAAGCTCATAAAATCCAGTCCTCCTTTGGCCTTGAGGGTTATGGAAACCTGCGACCAAGATGGTGGTAAAGCCCTCAGAAACTTGGTGTTGCAATCTTCATCATCCGGCCTAGCTTTCAACTGGTTGAGTTGACTCAGGATCTTGTGGAATCTGTCATACCCTTTGTGAATCCCTTCAGCCTCAGAGATCTTGAATTCCTGAAATTCTTGCTTGAGCATAGACTTTCTCATTTTTCTGGATTCATCATTCCCTCCAAATCTGGCTTTTACAGCATGCCAGATCTTTCTAGCATCATCCAAGTGATGGAAGTCACTCATATGATCCTCTGGAATGGCTTGAAGCAAAAGGGTTCTTGCCTTGGTTTCCCTTTGCACAGCCATGTGTTCTTCTGCAGTAACAGGTGGCTCTATATAGATATTGCCATCCTCGTCCCTTCCAATATTCTTCTTGCTATTACCCTTGAGAATGACATTCCACAGATTGTAATCACTGTTTGTGATCCAATATTCCATTCTCATAGCCCAGACTTCATACTCATCTTTCTTCAGATATGGGAATTTAGCATTGTTGGTGGACATTGTGGTGACGATTTGTGTTTGGACTTGGGATGTTTCAGGTTTGGGTTGTTGGTCTTCCTGGTTAATGACATTGTTTTCTGGGTTTTCGTCTGCCATTGAGAGAGGGTTAAGAGATATGAGATCGACCTTTTTCTTCTTTATCAGAGATCCTTACCAGGCTCTGATACCACTTGTAGGATCGAGTACTTCGAGCTTGATTGAGCTTGGTATAAACAAGAACCTCTGTATGCTATACAAGTGTTTATGCGGAACCTAAACAGCAAGTATAATAAAGAAGAAAACTCTAAACGAACAATGATCCTCTATGGATCAAACTATGAACTAAGAATTGTGTTCTTGAATATTGAAAACGTTAAAGGTGTTAAAAGACGTACATAAACTCATAGACGGGTTTATCTTTTATACTAACAAGATCACCTAACCCTAACCCGTTCTACAAGTAAACGTGTGAAGAGATAAACAACAATCTCTTCTAAAAATAAATCTTAACAAACATTCTAAATATACGGATAACAAATAATACTATCCGCAGCAACAACACTATCGGCAGAAACAAGATAACACTATCGGCAGCAATGAGCTTTCAGCAGGAACCAAAGCTATCGGCAGGAACCAGCTTAACACTATCGGCAGCAACAATGAAACTCTTATTTCCCAGAGATCCTCTTAGCAACAACAACCTACTATGGTGTCAGGAAAGAAAACGGAATTTATATGAAAGTGGGCACAACTTTCAGAATTATTGTTAAAAGGCTAAAGGTGATCCTTCCAGGATAAGATTTTTGTTTCTAATCTTTGAGTTACGATTTATATGATATTAAATGAATGATTGATTCTTGATACTTTCCAGGAGCAAATCCAACATAATGGAGATTTGATGTAAGAAAACAATGTCAAAGTACATAAATGGTCATCTTTTGGTTCTGTTTATATGTATTTGTACAAGAAGATATATTGTGTTCATGTGTATTTAAATAAATTCTATGCTAGAGTGTCCTGAATTTAATATGCATCTTCTTTTAATGTTTCAGTTATTTACATTTAAATAGAACAGCTAGAAGTGCCACTATAATAGTTAAAATTATAGCATCTTTTCAACCTCTTCAAGATTGTCAGGTTTGTTGTTGTTATTATTTGAGTTAACCTTTATTCTGAGAATTGGATTCTTAATAAATTTGGTGGTAATTGATAGAATTTGCAGGTATGCATAAACTACTAAATGGTCATCTTTAGGTTCCATGTGATAATTTGCAAGCGTAACAAGCGTGATATGGAAAAGGGTTGATAGCCATGGCAGTGATCAACGAGGTATCCTTTTGAGAGAACATTTTAGTTATTTCGAATTGTTTATTGAAACGACCTCTGCAAGAAGATGTTTTAAAAAACTCTCCCAAACAGTCCTTTATTACCAATAGTTTTAGTAGAGCAATTCTAAAACAGGGTCGTTATACCCAAATTCTTAAAAAAAATTACAGGTAGGATTTTATGTCTGCAAGTTGAGATTGCATATTCAACAGGGATGTCCTTTTTTACGTAATAGGCAACTAAAGCAAGCAATTTCAAAGAATCCCTAATTTCATACAAATGAGCATTTTTAAATGCTCGAATGAAACTGCTTATTTCAGTAATGGAGTGTTTGGAATTGCTTCTTTAAGTGTGTGTGTGCATTGTATTGCTTTATAAAGCTTTTCAATCATGGAAGCAATCCTAAACACTATATGCTAAAAAAATTATCTTATAAATTTAGAACAGATAAGTATTACGTTGATCAAATAAAATTGACATCATGTTTTGTTCTTACTTGCAGACATTTAGAGAGCACAGAAAGTAGATAGAAAAATGAAATTAGCACATCATCCAATTTTTTGTTACTGACACAACCACTGCCCCTATTATTTCCAGGAAAAGGTGAACATGCTATGGACCACACTTGAGCAGAGAAGAGCTAGAACACTTTTATGCAACATATCGTGAGCTGGTGTGGGTTGAACAAACTAAGGAGCATCAGAAACGATATAGGTCCAACAACGATGAATCTACTGCAGCTGGTGAATGTAGACAATCACCTTTAAAAAATACATCAAATGGCAGCGCAAACCCCGACACGCTGTAAGGTTCCAGCCACAAAACAGTGAAGTGGTCACAACTGCTGCACATTCTGTGGAATTGCAGCCTAAGGTATTTTGAATTCATGTTTGCTGCTATGCAAGTTGTTTTAATACTGTATGAGCTTATAAGGAGTGAATATAAGATTATCCAAATGCCCCGTGCATATATTTGGAGTCCAGAACTTTTGAAACTGATGTTTAAGTGTTTCAAAATAAAGTGAAAATATAATGCCATCATCAAATGAATAAAAATAATATATTTACTTGAAGTGCAGATGATTAGCAAGGCAAATTTAGATTCCAACTAACCGAATCATTTGTCTAAATATATTTTATACAATTCGACTGTCTTTTGAAACAAATGGATTATAATACTAAATTTTATATAAGCTTATTCTTTTTCTGTTCATGTAACTCCCATGCATGTTTCAAAGTCAGGGTATTAAGCGCAAGAGGGAGAAGGTTGAATAGTTATATTTGAAATTTTATAATTTAGAACTTTTTGACATGTTAGTCACCGATTCGCTATATCCTGATTGCAGACACGCTAGATCGGATCGTCATGCGAATCAAGGCAAGTGAACTATTTAGTTTTCTATTGGAATGAACTACTATACATGATATAAATGACTGTTTGCTGATCCGAACAAATATGTTCCTGTAATAGGTGCTCTACTTTAAACACATTGGGCAAAAGGAAACCATGTCTAGATGTGGCCTGCAACGATGAGCTTATAACAGATTACGTGTCTGAAACTTATCATGCTTCCGGAAAGAGGCATTGCACCAGAGGTGGGGTGTTCATTTTGCTTATGATATGCCTGTTATCAATCTTCAATTCTTCATTTTACCGAACGCTTATATATGTTCTCAACAGCAGGCGCAATCAAACTATAAATAACTTTTTGGGTAAATTACAAAGAATATTGATTCAACTTATGTTGTATAGGCCGCTTATTAGTATTAGTAAAATCTGATTATATATGTTGTTGCAGGTACTGATGTTGGATCACCAAATGTCCAGACTTCTTGGGGTTACAACAGATGGCGCAATCAACTCGATATTGTTAACACATTTGCCTTTGACATTGTTATAATTCTACAGGTACATCCGGGTGATCGAATGATGTATCATATGTTTCGGGTTCAGATAACAGTCAACAACAACCGTCACCTGCAGGCCAGTACACAATACTGTACTTTTAGTGCTATAAGGTTTAGCGGCTATCGCAACTTTAAGGCTTAAAGACTTTTCTTACTTCAAGCTTTATTGATATCTATTTTATTAATCATTTTTCCAAAGAGTTCGTAACCTGAAGAATGCAATAGGGGGTGCCAATATACAATAGCGGGTACCCTTAACAACACCCATTACAAACTCATTTGGTCATTTGAAGACCTTTTTTTTTCTTTTTTTTTTTTTTTTTTTTTTTTTTGGAACAGCATCATTTGAAGTATTATACAAGTAAATATCATCAATTAACCATAATGGAACATGTAAGTGTCTTTTGACAAAATATTTGATTTTTCTGGCGCTTATTCTGATTTACAGGGTTTGATAAACTTAAAATAATGAGTGAGGATGAATTATTTATTTGATATAGCATTCCAAGCTTCACAAAAGGTATGCTACTAAAAAGTATTTTCCGAAAATTGGTTGTCATACACTACCTAACAATTTGGATTTGTTGCAGGGCGATAACATGACAAGAGATAGAAGCTTCAAGAGGAATGAGGAAGGAGGGAGGGATATAGAAATGGGACGGTGCCGGCTTGGCTAATGAACAATAGCTGCTTCTCGCACAAAGGATCGGGCTCCTAATAGTCATAAGCATCATGTATGATATAATCTTGAGGTGGTATCTCTTATAGCATGAGCATGTATCATTAGTTGGTCTAATATAATCATACTTTCATACTCTATATACATGATCATGCTGTCTCTTCATGCTTTTGTATGTTTTTTTCCCCCTATTTGAATTGATATGGTGTACTTAATGAAAAAAGTTTATCTGTAAAGATGCTAGCTTATCATATTTGGACCCTATCATGTTAGTCAGTTAGCAATCTTCTTCTCTGAAATCAAGTAAGCTAGAGTGAATGAATTAATATGCAAATCTTAGTAGTTTTTGCAATAAAATACTGAGTTCTGTTTAAAATATTTTTTCGGCTCTATTTATTACATGTTCTTGATGACAATATGAATACTAATTCTTACCTTTGGAATAATTAATTATCGCTTGACCAATAGTACTTTTATAGTAGCATAGTGCGCCCGATAGCTTTATTTTTCATTTTAGTTTAAATCATATTGTTTTATAATTGTTAAAGTTTACAAACCAAACAGATAACTGATTACATAAGTGCATGATACCAAAGATGAACAAATAGGAGTCGCATAGATTGCAGGCCGATTATGCTATAAATCGTGTCAATAGTTTTATATGATGACTTATATTAGGAGGAGAAAAGCGATTGAGGAGATGGTCAGAGTTGTGAAGATTGTTGGGTTGGTTTTGATTACGATTTGCAAGGTTGGAGGCTGCTCAGTTACGGAATGCTACAGCAGGTCTATTTCAATACAGCAGACCACATATGACTAAAGAGGTACCAGTATGCAGGCCGCGTTATGAGTATGATAAGAGAGATGGTAACCAGTTCCGCCCTTGCTACAAGACTAGATACAAAAGACAATGATAAGAAGTAAATGAATATGACGACTTTATGTTAATTTGTAGAAGATCATGACGTCAAAGTTTTTGAAGGGAGCCATTTGGTGTTTGTGGCTGCTGGATGACGAGTTTAAATTACAGGAGTTTAAAGTGACTTTCCAGATATTTACACACTGTGAAACAAAGAAGGTAATTTGACAATTACTCTACAAGACTCTTTTGTAAGCACTTAATCAATTAATGGATACCAAAATACTAATCCCTTTATGCATTATAACTCATTAGATGCTCAAGATGTTAAATTGATTTGGTTGGTGCACACCACTGTACTTATGCTATCTTGATATGCAACGCTGATGTTTCCCTACATCACAAACCATTACTATTAATGCTATCTTGATATGCAACGTTGTGTATAAAGAATGTTTATTTCCCATTTACAGTATTTCATTAGTTCACATTTAGATGGCATAATCATAACTTTGGTCTAAACATGCTTTGTTCCAGTTAGCCGGTCTACATTGAAGCATTTTTGTCGAGAAAATCTTTAGCTAAATGGTTTATTCAATTGCATTTTTCTTTATCATATTTACCCTCTTATATGTGTTGCTGTTGTAGTTGTCATTGAAAGCTTTTCTGATTTCTTTTTAACAATCTTTTCTCTACAGGGTAGGCATAAGTTGTGTTTAGTTGTATGAATCATTGCATAACATTTTCATTGTCGGTTATGGTAGTAACTAACCTATTGCTTCTGCAGATTGCTAAATTCACGAGACCATTGTTTATTGGTCTCATAATGTGCGTTTCTCACTCTAGGACATTCTCAATCGTAAATGGTTATGCTGCCCCTTTAGAGATTTACACGCACTTCGAACATCATGACGATGCTGTAACTGGTAATAATAGTATTCCTTCAATCTGAATAGAATAATTGGTGCTGCAAATCTGCAATCCTGAAGTTGCCGAGAAATAAACTCACGATACACTTCCATACATACCATGAATTTATAGTGTTTGGAAGGAACCATAGTTTTGTTGACACACGAGCATTTTGTTAAGTAGTGGTCGAAGCAAAATTCGCAAGTTACACTGAACCAGACGTCCTCCGAATGTGTTGCTACAGTTTTGAATCAGTGTTACAGGTAATAATTCTTGCTAGGAGTTTTCGATTATATTGAGCAGGCTCTTTCTAGATTTTACGTCAGCTTAGCCTGGTACCTATATTGCATTTATTTGCAGCTATACGAAACTTCTGATATTGGTTCATCGCACTCTTTTGAGATCCATTATAGGTTTTTGTCATTTTTAATATATATGTAGTAGGTTATTGGTGTACATGTGTATATAGCTTATGCTTCATTTATCAAAAAATTTCCTATATGCAAAGAAACAGGATATTAAAGTGGCTAGGCTATAGTTGCAGGACTAATATGCTCACAGGAGCAATGAATGACGTTGGTGGCTTTGCAGGGCCAAAAACTCAAGGTACGTCATAAAGCTAGGGTTGAGCAGGAGCAAAAGCAAGTGAGTTCACTACCTTAGCTTCTTCCACAACTGGCGTATCAACAGACATGAACAGGAACTATGCTGTTGTGACTTTTTTGCGTGAATTATTAGTGGTTGCTTTGTTTCCAAGTCATTTACGAAATAGAAACATGCTGCTAATTTGTGCTCTTTTATTTAGTTGACGGATGGGGTTGTGACGCTCTTTGTGGGGTTGGTTGTAGTGGCTGGAGAGATGGCTGTGGACAATGAGAAGCCGGTGATGGGGATGGCGAAGAAATCGAAGGTCATTTTCAGTAGTGTGCCGATGTGGCTATCAATACTCATGAATGCGGTTAGGCTTCTTTTCGCCTAAAATTTCTTTTAAATTCTCTTTTCCCTTCTTCTTCGCAAGTTTAACTCTTTAGCTGTCAGTTCATGCCTTATTAGAAACTAACATTGTTACGAACCTAAATGATTGTTGCAGCCACGAAGTATGTACCGAAGGTGCTTGATTTTGATGCTGGTGTTGTTCGTGAGGCCGCGAATTTGTATTCATGAGTTGTACGTTGTATACCTATGCACCTATATTATGAACAAACACAATAAGAAAATCGCAAATTAAACTGTCAATTGAACTATGTAATGTACTTATTTATCAATGGTTGTATAACCAATATTTATATCAAATTTTGTTTGGGTTTCAGTTGAAGTACATCGAACATCTTGCGTCATCTCATCCAAATATAACAAATGTCCATGTTATGTATAACCAATATTCACTCAAAGATTCAACATCCCAATGTTTTGGCACTTTATGGTGATGTAGAAGATGGGCCTGCTGGAACGTTAGTTATGGTCACAGAATTTGTTATTGATGGCTAACTAAGGCATGTCTTACTTTGCAAAGATAGGTAACAGTTCCACACTTCCACCTCTAATCCAATCGATCTTTTATTATTACTGACGAAACCAATTTGGCCACCTGTTTTCATATTACAAACACCAAATAAGATGTGTTACATTATCTCTCAACCATGTTAAATCAAAGTTCAACCCTCAGGAGTTGTTCCAGGAAATCAGAAAACAAACAAGTCAACACCCGTTCAATGAGGTGTGTAATTATTTCAGTCATGAAGTGTTTGAGGGTAGTCATGGAGCCACATTTTCGTCATAATATGAAGAGGTGAAGAGCCTATTCCTTACCCGAATTGATGATAGCCAGTAGCAAAACGCGAGCTCAGTAATAATAGGCATTCTTAGAGCACCCAATCCAAAAACTTCTATAGTCATTCGGATGTTCGTCTTGCAGAACTCCCTCCAGCTGATGTAAGTTTTCTTTTACCTTGAATTCAGAACTACCAGTCAAGTCTCACCACAAGATTCTTACAAGAGTTTGACACTAACTATCACTTATCGAAAGTTAGCATCTACGACCTTTTCACAAAGGATCTGAATTATTCGCTTAATAACATATAATCAGGATAATCAGCCTAATTTGGTTGTTATGTCATTCTGTACACATATGCAGGTAGTTGAAGCAAGACTTGATTTAAAAGCCGAGTGCGACAACCAATTGGTCACCATAGAAACGGATAATTGAGGGTTATCTACTATTTCAGTTTTCAAAGAATGCACACAATTTTGATATGATGATCATACTATTACAGTACTACTACAATGTTTTCTCTCTTATTGAATTGCGACATAATATGAAAAATACATTGTTTGAGAAGTTTCATATATTATATATGTTGCAATGAAATAATACTTTCATAATGTATTTGTTTTGCTTTTGTGGATTTGGAGAGGGAATAATGTTTAGACATTGGACTATTATTGTTATACTTAAATGTTTTATCATTTGCAAAACAGTTATTAAAGACATGTATTGAAGTTAAATTGTATTAAATTATTTTGTTTAACATATTTTCCGTTACTCATTATTTATTTACGTGCAATTGATTTTGTTAAACAATATTATGAAACGAATCCGCCCATTTGTGCCACTTTCCTGCTTATCAATTCAGTTAGAATTTATTATAGCCTCTGGAAGTATGCCTTTATCTGTATTCTTACTCATTGTTGATCTAATATTAACACAGATTTACATCCTTATTCAGCAATGATAATGATTCAATGGGGCGAGTTTGGAGTGGGAATGAAGGTGTTTGAGCAATAACTATTACTACTTGGTCTTCTGTAAGAATGTCTTGAGCTTGAATCTATTATATTTTGTTTAACCCGACATAATTTTTAAGTAACCATAAACTAAGCTTTATGAAAAAGCTTAATCTGAAATAAAATTTTCGTGCAGGTCAATGAAAGAGGTGCACTGAAATTGCTGGTCTACGAAAAGGGAGGTCAAAGTGAAACCATAATTAACGATTTTTACTGAATGAAATTCTATTTGTGAATGAAATTGATGTTATTATGTTTATGGATATTGTATCTTAAACTTTGAGATATTAAGATTTTAACTTTTCCATCTTTGTACGTGACGACAAAAGCAATGCTAGACCACAAGGACCAATTGCTTAAAATTCCAGGATCAAAGCTACTCTGGGGTGGCGAAGAGTTGCCTAACCATCCTATTCCTTCAATTTATGGTGCCATAAAACCAACAACTGCCTTTGTTCCGCTTGAACAAATACTTCATAATTGGTTGTTTTTGAATTAGCAGTTGAAGTTGCCAAGGCTATTGACAAATGAAATTCTTGATGAGCTTTTTAAACACATAAAGATTACAAATTAATACATTTTATGTAATTGATATGTTTTAAATGGAGAATGGACTAATCGTCATAATAGATATACATCACAATAGTTTACTATAGTTTCTCTAATTTAGTGAAGTTAGGGCCTATGTAGTAACTCTTATATTTGCATATGCTTTTGTGAAATATATATATATATATATATATATATATATATATATATATATATATATAATATATATATAGTGTTCAATGCAGAACCAGTTTTTTGTACAAAACTGACAGAACCACCAAAAACATACATGCACACCTTTTAAAATAAAATAAAAATACATGCAAATCATCAATAATCGTAAGTATCCACCTATGTTCTTCAATATCATCATGAACTCATCCTCTTTTTTCACAAAAACCTTACACACGGCCGCAATATTGTCATTGCACGCCTTATAAGAATATACATGCACACCTTCAAAGAAAAATTTTGTATTTCCAATTTCTTATCAAATTCTTTAGAACAACCATGTTTTTTTTAAAACATATATGTTTTTTTTAGAACATATGTGCAAAAATACAATTATTGAAGGCGTGCATGTATGTTTTTGGTGGTTCTATAAAGTTCTGTACAAAATATTGGTTCTGCATTGAACGTGACCCTATATATATATATATATATATATATATATATATATATATATATATATATATATATATATATATATAATATATATATATATATATATATACACTTTTAAACCGTTCGATCTTTGAGAAATATAAAGAGAAACTAAAACATTTATATGTTGTTATCCTTTAACTAATACCTTCCAGCAATAAAAAAAAAAACAAAAACAAAAACAAATTTTTTTAACGCATATTTAAAAGTCATAAAAATTATGTCTTCTAAATGAAATTGATTTTTATATTATGGGGTGGTAAATGTAATTGTGGGAAGTGATGTCCTCATCCTACTCATTGACCTAACCCATTATTGTTGTAATATTAATGTCTACTTTTTATTTTCCGTTTTCATTTCAAAAGATAGGATTCACATGTTGCATAACATAACCTGAAAACTTATGTGAAATGGATCTTTTGGAAAATAGAAAACCGATAATACTAATTTCTATACTTTGACCGAAAATGTTTACTACGTAACTGTATTGAAACTTTTTAAACAGTTGGAAGTGAGTTTTTGTTTCTAATAATTGGCAAAACTATTAACCCCATTAATCTTAAAAATGAATTTCCGTTAACTAACACCATAAAAAGAATAATAATATTTTTTAATTCATAATTAAAAGTCAAAAAATTTATGTCTTCTAAATAAAAATATTAACCCAATTAACAATTAAAATGTACGTCAAGCTCGCCTTCTTTAAAAAATATTTCCCGTTAACTAATACCATCAAAATATTAATTAAGTTCATCAAGTAATATTTAAGCTCCCCGTCTTTAAAAATGAATTTCCGTTAACTAATACCATCAAAAGAATAATTATAAGTCATGCCCGCCCATCGGGCGGGCTTCGAAATCTAGTATATATATATATATATATATATATATATATATATATATATATATATATATATATATATATATATATATATATATTATGTGTTAAGGTGGGATGTTGAATGATGTTGAGGGATAATGAGGGAAGGACGGAGATGGGTGCTAACGACGATGGGAGTTTGTTACATAGTTTTCTTGTGCGAAGGTTCGGCTTCGACTTCTATGTTGATCCACTCAACTCACTTCTCTTCATCACCATGAGTTTTGCGAGAGTGGACATAGAAGATTTTCATGTTGAACGTTATAGTCCAAAAGAGCAAAGGGGGAAGAAAATGTTCGAGGACGAACAATTTCTTTTAGTTCTAGATAGTCAACAAATGACGTATCTAGGTTATGAGAGGATATGTATATATATATATATATATATATATATATATATATAATATATATATATATATATATATATATATATATATATATATATATATATATATATTTTATAGTAATATAGGTATATAAGAAGAGAACTTACTAACAAACACATAATTATTTACTAAACTAAGCATTTAAGACTAAAGGGGGCATGCAATAGGCTAATTCATTAATCTACGCATATATTGGTGAGCATGAAAGAGAAGCGTACCTTTTTGTCTTCAACATGTGGTATTCAAATACTTCAAAGAGTATTGACTTATAAAATCCAATTACGAAAGAGATTCCGACTTTCCCGATGAGTTGAAATTCTAGCCACTTGGTCCCCCTGGTCTGATTGGTCCATAGTTGTTTGAACCAAACATGGTTTGCAATTGACTCGGATGCATATATGGTGGAAGTATTCCCCAAGGATTAAAACTTGGTGGATTTGGATAATTCCACATTGGGTGACTATTATTTTGACGGTTTGGTCTATTTTTATTTCTTCTAGGTTAAGGAGTTTTAGGCCGAGGGTGAGGACTAGGTGGTCTTCTAGGAGGAGGTGTTTTTTACCTTAACTTTGGTTTAGAGGATTCTACTTCATTTTTTAAGGGTGGTTTATAAAATGTTTTTACTTCCTCATTACTAGCTATGGGTATTTTCCTATCTTTCATAAGTATATACTTAGGTTTTAAATCTAAAGGTTTTTGCTCACTAGTTTCACATTCAAACTTTACATTTTTAGTTTCACTATTTGAATCCTTAGTTGAATTAAATCCTAATCCGGTTTTATCTCCTGATATTCTTTGAATACTTATTATTTGCCTAAGTGAATTACTACTATTTTCGAATTTGTTAAGTTTACAAATTTCTTCCTTAAGTATTTCGTTTTCATTTTTAGTTTCTTGACATGTTCTACATTCAAAAACTTCTTTCCCTTTTTCTAAGTTATGTAATTTAATTTTTAATTCTAGTATTTCTTTTTCTAATTGGTTATTTTTATGTTTTAGTGATTTATTTTTACTCATTACTTTTTGACCTAGTTTGCATAATTTATCATATTCACTATCTAAGTCTTTTTCATCTAATGATAAATATTCATCACTAAAGTATTCGGTTTCAGAATGTACCTCACTTGATGTCTTAGCCATAAGACATTTCTCTTCCTTTGTGGTTTCTTTCTCGTCTTCGTCACTATCACTCCATGCTCCTCCAACGAACGCCTTTTGGTTTTGCTCCTTTGACATCATAGGACATCTTCCGATGAGATGATTTGGATCACCGCATTTGAAGCACTTCCTCTCGCTCTTGCTACCTTTGCCGTCTTTGTTTCTTTGGAGTGCCTTTCTTTCGTCATGTGGTTGTCTAATGAATCTTCCTCGTCTTTTGAAAAACTTCTTGAAGTCTCTTACGGCCATGGCATATTCTTCGTCATCACTATCGAAGGTTGAGTTATCCTTGTCACTTGATGCTTTCCTAGCTTTCAACGCGATTGACTTGCTTTGCTCTTTCTTTCCTTTGACCATCTCGGAGTCTTTCTTGATTATTGCTTCATAGACCTTCAAGTTGCCAATCAACTCGTCAAGTTGAAGAGTTGACAAGTTCTTTGATTCTTCAATCGCCGTAACTTTAGCTCGCCATTTTGGATGAAGAGCCCTAAGAAATTTCCTAACAAAATTCTTACTAGAGAAACTCTCATCAAGTGCCTTTAAACTTGTGATGATTGTGTTAAACCTAGCAAAATCATTATCAATTGATTGCTCTTCCGGAATCGTAAATTGTTCATATTGTTGAACAAGAAGATCTATTTCATTATCTTTGACTTGACTATTACCTTGGTGAGTTATTAGTAAAGTGTTCCAAATTTCTTTTGCGGTTTTACACATAAAGATCCTTTCGCATTCTTTACGTGGTAACGCATTATAAATAACCATTTTTGCTTCATTATTTTTAGAAAGCTTTCTTTTTAAATCATCACTTTGTTTTTCAAAAGGTACTATTTCATCCTTTTTAGTTTCAAGATTATGTTGAATAGGTAAAAAATCACCATTAGTAATAACATGCCAAAGATCTAGATCTTTTGATTTTACATAAGTTTCGAATCGATTTTTCCAATAAAGAAATCCATCACTTTCAAATAGTGGTGGTCTTTGCATAGATTGCCCTTCTAAATATTTTTCAGATTCCATAGATCGTTTCAAGTTTTAAAATACAGTTTATTTTAAAAATCTTGTTTAACCTGGCTCTGATACCAATTGTGAAAAACTAGAAGGGGGGGTTGAATAGTTTTACGTCTTTTTAATTTTATTGTGAAAACTTTTGTTTAGTTTTTAAAGCTTCGATTCTATCTTATGTGAATTCAACTCTTGATCAATATGAACAAATATAAACAAATATAGATAAGCAATGCAAGTAAAGTAAATATAATGAAATGAAAGATAGAGATGGAAAGATCAAACCACAACACGGAGATTTATAGTGGTTCGACTACAAGGGCACCTTCCTTGCCCTACTCCACTCCTCGAGTCACCTACTCGAGAGTTTTCTTTACTATGTCAACAAACTCCCTTATGGCAGAGAAACCTTACACAACTTTAGCTTACACCGGTTTAACGACACAAAGCTAGATGTCGAGTTCTAATCGTAGCTAGAACCAATCTCACAACTTATACACAACTTCTACACAACTAGTTCACACCTTCTTCACGACGGCTTCACGACTTTTTCACGACTTCTTCTTCACGACTGCTTCACGACTACTTCACGACTTCTTCACGACGGCTTCACTACTTCTTTACAAGCACAACTACTTACTTACACTTAGATCTACTTATCACAACTATACAACACTTTACACAACTACAAAAATGATATAAGTTAAGCTATAATACTTCTTCTCTAGTTGAAGGAGTATTCTTCTTTTGCACTTTGATGGTGGAAGCTTGGATCACTTGGAAACCAATGCTTAAGAGAATATGATCAAAGGATTTTAGAAAGGATTTACAAAGATTAGAGAAGATTTAGAACAGAAGGTTTGGGGTGCAAAAGGTAAGGAAAAAGTCCCGAGAAAGTCCAGTATTTATAGGCAAAAACTGGAACCTACAGGAGCGGGGGCGGTCCCCTTAAATTTAAGGGGGCCGCCTTTATAAGAATTAAGGGGGCCGCCCCTGCTGAACGTTGGCCAGTTTTGTCCTTTTGTGGGGAAGGTTTTTCTGGAACATTTTTGCCATTTTTGGTTGAAAATTTGAATTCATATTTTTTTAAAAGATTAAACATATTTATTTAATACCAAAAATGTTTTTCAAAAATATATAAAATGTTTTTGACATTTTATAAAAAGTTTAGAGATAAAGAAAAATGTTCCTTTGATCATATAATACATTAAGCACTTGTTTATTCATACCTTAAGTGATTGAGTTGTAAAAATAGATATTTACAACTAAATACTTGTTTACGTCATAATTTTTCTTTTAATGATTTTACATTTTGTGATTATCAAAACGTAGAGATATCGAGAAATATTAATAACGTGTTTAGGCATTATTTATATCAACAAATGTCATTGAGTTTAATATCATAATCGTTGAGAGCCTGCTTCATCCATACTCTGCCTTGATAGTTGAAGTTGCGAGGACTGTTTGTTTCTTAGTAAATCATGAAGTGTAACAGTGTCTTACACTGCTTGTACTTCCCCTATAAACATAATTACCGGAATGGTCTAAATTGGCATACACTATGGTTTCTACACCTGTCCCTTTGGGATACCATAATCCTAAATGTGTAGTGCCTTTAATGTACCTAAATATCTGTTTAACGGCTTCAAGATGGGATGTTTTGGGATCTTCTCAAAAGCGTGCACCTAGACAAACATTAAACATAATGTCTGGTCTACTAGCCGTTAGGTAGAGTAAACTACCAATCATCCCTTTATATTTAGAGCTATTTACGGATTCACTTTCGTCATCCTTGGTAAGTTTGGTTTCGGAAGACATTGGTGTTTTCATGGGTTTAGAGTCTTCAAGACCAAACTTCTTAAGCATATCCTTGATATACTTTGATTGGTTGAAGAATATCCCATCTTCTAATTGTTTTATTTGTAGACCTAAGAAAAAGTTTAGTTCCCCCATCATACTCATTTCAAACTTGTCATGCTTGATTTTTGAGAAATCGTTGCATAGCTTTTGACAAGTTGAACCGAACATAATGTCATTAACATATATATGGACTATGATAACATGTGATCCCTTTTTCTTGGTGAAGAGAGTATCGTCTACTAAGGAAGTATTAAGTCAATTATACCAATCTTTTGGTGCTTGCTTAAGTTTGAATGATTTGAGTTTGTAAACATGGTTTGGTTTTTCAAAATGGGCAAAGCCGGGAACAAGACCTAAGACATTTCTAGGAGTGGGTTCGAAGGTTTTAGAGAGACGGGTCAAAAGCATCCCGTAGGGTCCAAACGAGTTTCTTAGATGATAAGGATAACCTCATATTGGCGTGACCTAAGCGTCGATGCCATAGAGTTGAGTTTTCGTCCAAGGAGGTAAGACAAAGCTTGTCTTTAGGTGTTTTGTCGAGTTTCATAACGTAAACGTTATTCTTCAAAACACCTTTTCCTACAGTTATGCCATCCTTAAGTATTTTACTTTCATTTTCACTGAAAAGGACGTTATACTTTTTGCGGCACAATTGACTAATACTAAGCAAGTTAAATCCTAAATTATCTACATGAGCAATATTATTAATAGTGAGAGAGTTATGAGAAATCGTACCATTTCTGATGATTTTACTTTTAAGCTTGCTACCGAATGTGACAATACCTCCGTCGTACACTTGGTAGGTTGAGAAAAAGTCTTTTGTTTCTCATCATGTATCTTGAACACTTACTTTCTTTAATCCACTTATCTGATTCTATCTAGACTTTTGAGCATACCTTAGTTCAAGAAAAGCTCAAACGTTTGGTTCCCAATATCTCATGGGTCCGTTTGGGTTAGACACAAC
Organism: Artemisia tridentata subsp. tridentata; assembly: GCA_021014915.2. NCBI lineage: Eukaryota > Viridiplantae > Streptophyta > Magnoliopsida > Asterales > Asteraceae > Artemisia > Artemisia tridentata. The sequence goes on along the minus strand of CP139502.1, from coordinate 232,003,346 downwards.
ATTACCATGGTTCACTGATATCTAGCATATAATCGAAGGGAATTGCCACAAGTTGTTTCCTAAGCATGGTTCCTTCATAGAATGAGGAGTCTACAATTGTTTTGATTCTATACTTACTTTGATCTTTTTCTAAAGAGACTGATGGTTTTTGTTTGTTAATAGTTGTACTAGTGTTAGGTTTTCTAGTGCCATTAACAAGATTTGTACGATCTAATTTACTACCTTTCTGTTCATCTTCTGTTTCCGCGGATCCTTTGGATACAACCGACGGAACCAAAATTTTGGATCCGTCAGATCCGTGGTTATCAGAAGTAGTTGGAACAGTTTCTTTTTCTTTTATCGTTTGTTCCTGAAAATCACTTAAGTTTCCATTTTTCATAAACTCTGGTTTGAAACTTCCATGAGGTATTCTTTGCATTTTCATTATGTTATCAGTACAACTTAAGTGTTTATCAAACCTTTTGAATTTGGAGTTTTGTTTGATAAGACTCTCCTGTGTAGATTTTAGTGTAACTATTTCAAGTTTTAGTTTTTGACATAAAACACATGTTTCTCTAATACCTTTACCTCTTATAGCTTTCTCTTTTAACTGATGAATTTCGTTTTCTAAAAATTCCTTTTTGGTTTTTAAGAACTTATTTTTGCTTATGATTTTTAGAGTGATTTCACATAGTTTGTTATATTCTATATCTAATGTGTCATCATTAATAAAAGAGTATGACGAGTCAGAATGTACCTTTTCTGCGTCATGAGCCATTAGAGCAACTTCGTCGTTCTTAGGCTTTTCGTTATCTCCTTCACTATCACTCCAAGCTCCACTGACAAAGGCTCTTTGAGACTTGTTCTTTGGAGGCTTTGGACATTCTCCTATAAAGTGACTAGAATCTCCACATCTAAAACACTTTCTATCTACCTTTCCTTTCCTATCATCATGGTCTTTCCGGAAGGATTTCTTTTCTTTATGAAGAGATCTACTGAATTTCCTTATCTTCTAAAGAATTTCTTGAAATCTCTTACGGCCATGGCATATTCTTCATCTTCACTACTAGAACTAGAATCTACATCACTACTTGACTCTACCCTAGCTTTCAAAGCAATGGACTTCATTTTCTCCTTTTTGCCTTTGACTATTTCTGAATCTTTTTCCATTACCATCTCGTGAACTTTGAGATTTCCTATGAGCTCGTCCAGTGTCATTCTTGAAAGATCCTTAGATTCTTCAATGGCTGTCACCTTTGCTCTCCACTTCGGGTGAAGTGCTCTTAGAAATTTCCTGACAAAGTTCTTACTAGAAAAAGATTCGTCAAGTGCTTTCAGAGATGTAATAATAGTATTAAACCTAGCAAACGCACTATCAATGGTCTCATCTTCAGAGATAACAAATTGTTCATATTGTTGAACAAGAAGATCAATTTTGTTATCTTTGACTTGTGAGTTCCCTTGATGAGTGATAATAAGTGATTGCCAAATATCTTTAGCCATTTTATACATAAAAACTCTTTCATATTCTTTCTTAGGTAAAGAATTATAAAGCATCATTTTGGCTTCACTATTTTTGGCAATCAACTTCCTTTGTTCATCACTGTGACGAATAAAAGAAGTACCTATATCCCGACCACCTGAAATATCATTACTAATGGGCTTATAGTCACCCTCTACAATAATATACCACAGATCTATGTCCTTTGACTTCACATATGTCTCAAAGCGATTTTTCCAATATATGAAACAATTTGGTTCAAATAGTGGTGGTCTTTGCATAGATTGCCCTTCTTTAAAGTTTTCAAAATCCATTGATTGTTTCAAGTTTTTAAAATACAATATATTTTGAAAATCTTAAGTAACACTGCTCTGGTACCAATTGTGGAAAACTAGAAGGGGGGTTGAATAGTTTTACCGTTTAAAATTTGATTCGCTTTTTTACTTAATGTGATTTCAAATAAAACATACATAAACAAATAATCACACAATATATATGAAAAGTAAAGAGAGGAATGATCAAACCACACAACACGAATGTTTATAGTGGTTCGGCTACAAGGACTCTCTTCCTTGCCCTACTCCACTCCTCGAGCCTCTAACTCGAGAGTTATCTTTCACTAAGAAACAAACTCCCTTCTAGGTGGAGAAAACCTTTACACGTCGCTTACTTCTTTTTCCGGTACTAAGCTAAACACCGAGTTCTGTACAAGGGTACAACCACTCCCGTTTAGTTCTTTCACAAGGGTACAACCACTCCCGTTTGGTTCTTTACAAGGGTACAACCACTCCCAACACTCTTTGTGTTTTAAGGACTAAAACACTAACCTCACTCTACTGATGTAAATGATACAAACAATGATATGCAAACTAGTACAAGATCACACAGTGACTAAACTAGACGGATAACGACAGAACGTTGATCCTTGTATGTTTGATCCCTTTGCTACAAAAGGAAAGATCAAATGAATGATATGAAATGGGTTAGTAAATGAATGAATATATATTTAAGCTATGTGAGTGATAAAATGTCCAAATGATCAGCTTGCTATTTATAGGCAAACTGAGTGAACGGCTGGCGGATCCGGCGGATCCCAAACTTTGGATCCGTCCTTGTATGCACTTGGATCCGCCAGTGCAGGATAGCTAATAGATTTCCAAATCTTTCCAAATTTTGCCATATCTTTCCATATCTTCAAATGTCAACTCTTTGGCTTGAAGATCTAAACAAAATATCACAAAATCTTACCAAGATTGTGTTCATGATGCATGCCATGATGTCATCATAATATTTAACTAATAAAGTTTCCATTTTAGGAAATAAACATGTAAATGTATAAAATGTAAATTCTAGTGATCTTGTGAAATGTAAATGTGTTCTAAAAAGACTTTAACTTGTATTTATGATTTGCTAAAAGATATAACTTGTATTTGTCATTAACAAAACTAAGTAAAGATCATAAAATATAAATAACGTTTTTAGGACGATATTTGTATTAACATATTATGTTTATGTATTAGGTTTTTTTTTTATGCATTTTGTTTTTTTAATGTAATGTGTGTTTTTTTTAATGTAATGTGTGTTTTTTTTAATGTAATAAAGTTTATTTTAGTTATATTATGTATGTTTTATTTTATGTAAAAAAGAAAAAAAAAATGGATGACGGCACCACATTTTCTGGTGCCGTGGGTACCGCCCAGAATGTGGTGCCGTGGGATTTCTGGTGTTATAGAGATTTTTGCTGACGTGGAAAGGAATTTCGAACCATGGCTCCAGGATACCCACTGCTCTAAATATACAAAGGACACACCTCCTAGTGGGGTAGGTGTACTCTTTTTTTTTTTTTTTTTTTTTTTTTTTACTTTTTGTCTTTTTGTTGTCTTTTTATTTTTTATATATATTTTTTAAAGTATGTATTTGTTTTATTTTATTTTGTGTAATGTTTATTTTAGTGTTTATTTGTTATGTTTTTTATGTTATGTTATTTGTATTCGTCTAATGTGTTTCTATTTAATTAAACAACAACAATAACACGTTAACGTTAACACATTAAACAACTACAAAAACAACTGTTATTATTCAATTAAACAAGAACATTAACACATTATTTAAAAACAACAACACCTACTACATGTGAAGATTATTTATGTCATCTAAAAACTCATGGAGCATTGCACCCGACTGACATGCGTGATCCTCAGGATTCCTTGCCAATTCCAGTGATGCCTCGAGCGTCTTTATTCTTGTCATCAACATCTTGTTTTGAGACACTAACATCTTGTTTCTTGTTTCAAGCTTGTCAATCTTATTATCTTGCTTGTCAATTTTATTATCTTTAGCTACACAGTTTGAGCACTGCGTTGAAGAAGAAGCTTGACTAAAGAGGCTTGACTAAAGTACTTGTTTGGAAACTTTATACCACAATTCTGCAAATAGTGGTATATTACATTTATTCATTCTCTCATTTTTGCTTCTATTAAAAGTTTCCTTTATCGCAGTTTCTTGCGAAACGAGAATCTTATCGATCGAACTCAACAACGTGTCTAAGTTGGACTATGTGCTGCCCAAGTATAATTTCAACAACGAGTGTTGACCCTCAACTCTACATGTTGTTGACTAGCCGAAGCTGCGATATTGATCAGTAATAAACGCGAGAAACATGTCTGAATAACCTTGCAGCCAGTTATTCAGATACGAACAAATATCTTAAAAAACAATGAATTAATAAAAAGTCATTCGGGTACTTATTTATTAAATAATAAAAACAATGAATTAATAATTAAGTACCTGTATGTTCGACCAACAATTGTTGTAGGTGTTGATAATAATGCGTGAATATGCCGCGTGTCAGAGCTTTAACCATCCAATCCCATGTTCCTTTAATGGACTCATACTCCTTTAGCGAATTGCATCTATTTCTGCAATACTGAAGCACATTTTGTGAAATGTGCCACTGACATAGTAATTTGTTTGCGTTCGGGAATTCTTCTCTGCATGCCCCAACCAACGCTAAATCTTTGTCAGTGATGATAACACGCGGGTAATATTTTTCCTCTATCACCTCCTTCACACATTGCAATACCCATTTAAAATTAGACCCCTTTTCTTTGTCCAAAAAACAAAACGCCATTGAAAATATTTTGTTTGTTGAAGTTAATCCGACAATTTCAAAAAATGGCAATTTAAACAACGTGGTATTGTATGTTGAGTCCATTAGCATGATTTCAGGGAATGTACACCATAGAGCATATGACGTGGGGTGAACAAAAAATAGTTCCTCAAGCTCATTATGCTCATTTACCATCTCGTAATATGTATACCCTGAATGCATCAAATGTGAGTAAAGGACTTGGATTGGAGTTCTATGACCTATTAGGGCTCCACGGATCTTATTTTGTGCGTTATATATAGTTCTAATGCTAGACACGTTATCCGGATTACGCTCCTTTACTGACGAAAGTATATGACGTGGTGGTACGTGATACTCTGTCAATTGTTGCACAAAACTGAACTCATCATCCTTTAGTCTCATTGCATATGGGAAACCATGCAACGACTCTGCAAAATCATGATTATGCCTATCACACTTCACCCTCAACCTCCAAAAATCTTGTGTTTTTGAATATTTAGCCACTAATCTGAATGGACAATCGGTTTTAGAGGTAATGGTTTGCCGTTTAACTTCATCTTCTAAACCTTCACGTTCATAATTCCCACCCTTTGAACACCCATACTGGATTGCGTACAAATACCCCTTATCTGTTTTGGTTCTTTTTTTAACAATAACAAAACCGATCCCTCGAGCTATATTTTGCACCCAATCAGTTAGTTGCTCGGGAGAACTGAACACCTGAAAATACATTACAACGTTTACAACTTTTATTTTTTTTAACAAATTACTTCTTTTTTATAACTTTTCTTTTTTTTAACTACTTTTTTTTACAAATTTTTTTTACAATTTTTTTTACATTGTCTTAGAAAAAATAGAAAAAAAAAAAAGAAGAAGAAGAAGTTAAAACCGCGTATACCACTCACACCACCCACAGACTTATTCTAACCCACCCCACCCCCATCCCATCCTTCAATACTATCTCTGACTCTCTCTTTTCTCTCACTCAATCACCCATCCCACCCCAACTGCTATACTCTGTCTCTCTTTTCTCTCACTCAAAAACTGTGTTCTTGGTGGTTTTGATCTAAAAACTGCTTTTTGATGGTCGTTTTCTTTGTAGATCATGGTGTTATATCTTTTTAGATCTTTTTGATCATGAGACAGAGACATGTATAGAAGGATGGGATGGGGGGTGGGATAAGGGTAAGTCTGTGGGTGTGTAAGTGGTATACGCGGTTTTAACTTTTTTTGCTAGTGGTTTCTTGGTGGTTTTAACAAACCATTACAACTGGTGGTTATTCTGGTGGTTTCTTGGTACTTTTATTGGTTAGATCTTTTTAGATCTAAAACTGATGATATTTTTTTTGCTTAGATCTTTTTAGATCTAAAACTGATGATACTTTTTTGGTTAGATCTTTTTAGATCTAAAACTGATGATACTTTTTTGGTTAGATTTTTTTAGATCTAAAACTGATGATACTTTTTTTGGTTAGATATTTTTAGAACTCGACCCTTTTTAGATTTAAAACCGATGATGCTTGGTTCTGATGGTGGTTAGATCTAAAAAAATGGTCGAGTTATTCTAACCACCACCCCCCCCCCCCTATATGTTGGTGGTTTCACATAAGCAGTTTCACATTACTGTTGGTTCTGATGGTTGTTTGTTGGTTCTGATGATGGTTGTTTGTTGGTTCTGATGATGGTGATAATGATTAAAAAAAAAAAAAAAAAAAAAAAAAAAAAAAAAAAAAAAAAAACCTTATCGATTGGCATGGCATAACCGAATGGACGGCAAACATTTTGCAACCTTCAAATTTGTAGCCATATGTTTAAAAAAAAATCTGAGCCATCTGTGAAATTGCTTATGTGAAACTGCTTATTTAAAACTGCTTATGTTAGCAATTAAATTAGTTAATTGCAAAAGTGATGGTCATTGTTTTATGTAAAACTTTTGTGTCAAGTGTAATATGTACTAAGTAGAGTGGGCTTGTAGCATTAGTGTTAGAAGTGCAAAGTGTATAAGTGTAGTGCAAATACAAAGCCCACACAAGGTCCATTTAAAGCCCATCCAAAGGCCCACTTTGGATTGGCTGTGTATTATATTTACCACACACACACACTCTGCAGTATGGTGTGTGTCTCATTTTTCAAACAGAAGAGTGTGTGTGTGTCCAAAGTACCACAAAAGTCTCGGTTTGTTTATCTTCCAAAGATTAATAAACATTTGACTTGAAATTATCCATATGATCCACCACATCTCTTGTTCTTAATGTATATGTTTGTGAGCATCATCATGGTTGTGTTTGTGTGAAGAAGAAGGTAGTGTTTTAGTGTTACAAGTGGTATCAAGAGCAAAAGGTTAAAGATTTAGGATTAGGATTCGGTACTGTTCTTCAGTCGAGGTTCTATTGTTTGATCGAGTTTCTAGTCGAGTTTCTTCCACTGAATCGATTTACTGGTTGTTTCATCGAGTTAGATGAATTTAACCGAAATTCTGGTTTAGTAGAACTTCTTAACCGAAATTCTGGTTTAGTAGAACTTTTAACCGAAATATTCTGGTTTAGTAGAACTTTTTAACCGAAATTCTGGTTTGATAGAACTTCTTAACCGAAATTCTGGTTTAGTAGAACTTCTTAACCGAAATTCTGGTTTAGTAGAACTTCTTAACCAAATTCTGGTTTAGTAGAACTTCTTAACCGAAATTCTGGTTTAGTAGAACTTCTTAACCGAAATTCTGGTTTAGTAGAACTTCTTAACCGAAATTCTGGTTTGATAGAACTTTTTAACCGAAATTCTGGTTTGATAGAACTTTTTCCAAAATTCTGGTTTGATAGAACTTTTCAATCAAAATTCTGGTTTGATAGAACTTTTTAACCAAAATTCTGGTTTGATAGAACTTTTCAACCAAAATTCTGGTTTGATAGAACTTTTTAACCAAAATTCTGGTTTGATCGAACTTTTTAACCAAAGTTTTGGTTTGATCGAATTTTTTAACCAAAGTTTTGGTTTAGTCGAACTTTTTAACCAAAGTTTTGGTTTGATCGAACTTTTTAACCAAAATTTGGTTTAGTCGAACTTCTTAACCAAAATTTGGTTTGATCGAACTTCTTAACCAAAATTTGGTTTAGTCGAACTTTTTAACCAAAATTTGGTTTGATCGAACTTTGTAATCAAAATTCTGGTTTAGTCGAATTTTTTGATCGAAATTCTGGTTTAGTCGAATTTTTTGATCGAAATTCTGGTTTAGTCGAACTTTTTGACAAAAATTCAGTTTGATCGAATTTTTTTTTAAACGAAATTCAGTTTGATCGAACTTCTTAACCGAATTTTTTTTGATCGAACTTGGACTTCATCAAATTTGGAAACCGTAACCTATCATTTCTTTAACCGATCCAATACCGTCTTAACCATACAAACATCAACAATGACGACTCAACAAGACATTCATGTCGCAGGGTCAGAAAACCGACCTCCAATGTTAGAAAAAGGTGGTTACCTTCCATGGACGAGTTGTATGCTTCGATATATGAGATCCAAACCTAATGGACAAGGTATACTCTTGGTTAACTCAGTCAAAAAAGGTCCATTCCAGCCTTGTGAGATTGAAGAAACAGCTGGAAATCCTACTGCAACACCTCCCGTCGCACCAACGTATAAAATCCAAGAGGAATCAGATTACACTGAAGCAGATTGGAAACAAATTGAAGCTGATCACCTAGCAATGCATCTAATTCAACTCGGTCTACCACAAGAAATATTCTGTGCTGTTGATAGCTGTGAAACTGCCAAAGAAATGTGGGATCGAGTTAGACGTCTTTGTCATGGTACTGAAATTGGCATTCAAGAAATGGAAAACAAGCTTCTGACTGAATGGGAGAAGTTCACTGCCACACCAGCTGAACAAATTGAATCTTTCTACACACGGTTTTGTACTCTAATGAATGAGTTGATCAGAAACAATTTGGCACCTAAACAAATTGTTCAAAACATCAAGTTCATCAACAACCTTCCAGAAGAATGGGGACGATATGTTACTATTGTCAACCAAACTAAGAATCTTCATGATGTGAACTACGATCAACTCTATGACTTTCTCAAACAAAACCAAGCAGAGGCAAATGAAGTCAGAAAAGAGAAACAAGCAAAACAAAAAGATCCTCTTGCACTCATAGTCCAATCACCTACACCTGCAACAGTATGTGCACAACCATCATCATCATCTACTCAGCAAGTCATGCAACAACAGTATATTCCACAATCACCATTCTACCCACAACAACAACATGTAATCCCACAACAACAATACCCACAACACCCAGATCAAGACGATTAGGATGAGTCAACTGCTGCTTTGACTCAAGCATTTGCTTACCTAACAAAAGCATTCCAAGGACGCTACTCCACACCTACCAACAACAATCAACGAATCTCATCGAACACTCGCAACAAGCAGATTGCACAGCCGAGTTTCAACATGGGACAGCAAGGTCAGATGGTTGGGGGATATGGGAATCAGCAGGGATATGCTCCAAGATATCAGATGGGTAATCAGAATGCAGGGCAGTATGTTGGTAATCAGTTGGGTCAGTATGCAGGGAATCAGATGGGTACAGCTGTTGGTATTCAAAGGGTACAGAATGCTGGGAATCAGTTTGGGAATGTTGCTCAGGGAGCTGGGAATAGAAATCAGGGTAATGTGATGAAGTGCTTCAACTGTCAGGGTATTGGTCACATGGCTAGGAACTGTCCAGACAAGCCGAATAAAAGGGATCCAGCGTATTTGCAGAAAGCATTAATGTTGGTAAACAAGGAAACGGCTGGGCTTCAGTTGAGTGCAGAAGAGAATGACTTCATGGCTATTATGGACAATGCAGAAGATCAAGAGGACATCGATGCAAACTGCATTTTTATGGCAAATCTCCAGGAGGCAAAGTACGACACAGATTCAGAAGCACCTCCTGCTTTTGACACCAATGCGGTTTCTGAGGTACAACCATATGCTACATGTCACAATAATAAAATGTTTGATATGTCACCTCAAAATGAACAGCATCCTGAGACTCCTAATCTCATTTATGATACATACATGGACGAACCAAGTTGTAGTAATACTAATTTGGTAACTCCAGATATGGATTCTAATGAAGAATTCGAGTCACAGCATACTGATAATGATGAGGAAACACGTGCTATGTTTGAATCATTATTGCAAAATTGTAGTATTGAAATTGAAAATGTCAAAAAGGTCAATCGCGATGTTAAGGCCGCGAATGAAAAATTGACCACTGAGCTTGAGAGATATAAGGTGAATGCAAGAGCTTATGATTTTCATAACAAAAAACAGTCGGAACTTGAGGTTAGCTTAAAAGATTCTGAGTTAAGAGAGAAACGTTTACAAATCAAATTTGACACTCTAAATGTTAATTTGAATAACCAAATTAAATCTCTAAACAAGGAAATTTCTGAACTAACCAACCAGCTTTCAAAACAAAAATCAACTTATTCCAATCTTGAAAAAGAAAAGAAGGAGTTGAATGAAAGGTTTTCAAAACGTGAAAAGGATCTTCTTAAAGAGATCAATGACAAAAAGGAAACCATTGGAAAGTTGGAAGATTTACTTGTAAAAACGGGTCATTCTGCACAAACGATTAATTTGTTAATAAATGATAAAAACCCGATTTTACATACATTAAAGAAAACGGCTATCGGTTGTGAAAACCCTTATTATCTCAAGAAAGCCCAGAGTGTTCAGAATGTGTTAATATGATGGTAGTGTGCTAAATGATAAACATGATCCTATAGAGGTTCATGATTCAGATGAAACGATTGAGCTTTCAGAAGAGAGGAGAAAGAAAATGAGACAAATGAACCCAGAAATAAAACCAATTGACTATAATGAAGCAAACAAACTTGCTGGGGTTCATCTTGTTAAAAATAAGTCACCTCTGTTTTTTCAAACACCAGTGGTTTTCACAAGACAAAAAGCTGTCTCAAAACATCTGCCTAACATCGAACAAATGGCATCTAAAAACACTTATGATACAAGTGCAGCTAGACTATATTTGGTTGATCTTAAGCAGAGAATTGAGAAACTTCAACGTATTGTGGATTCCAAAATTAACAATAAAAAGTTTGAATGGTTTCCGGGTGTTCAGGATGAACTGAAAAAGATTTTTGAAAGGGAACTTAATCCACATATTAGTGCAATCTATGCGGTTGTTCAAAATGTGGAACATAATCTTTTGAAAGAGTCAGCAGAATTTGTTAAGGACCACAAATCCTTAGTGAAGGAAGCTAATGAATACTTGGAACACATAAAAGTTTTGGAAAAGCAAAATGACTCTCTTTGCTTCGAAGCTCTATCGACTGATATCATGTCCATTATTTACCAAACATATTCTGTTGAGGATGATGAAACACTTCGAGCTGAGACTTCTCAAATTGTTGAAAAATATGAAAAGGCGCTTTTGAAACTTGAAAAACAAAATTGCACATATTTTAAACAACTTGATACAAAAAAGGAAGAATGCAAGTATGACAAATTGTCGTATGAGCGCTCTTACAAAAATATGCAAGATCAAATCAATCTTTTGAAGTCTCAACTCGAAAGTCAAAAAAGGAAGGGTGAGGAAACTACGGGTATTGCACCATCAACCCCCTTGCCTAATGAGAAACAAAAAGAGAAAGTTGTTGTCAAGAACACTAATGTTATAGCACCTGGCCTTTATAGGATTAGTCCCACTACTGCGTCTGCCTCTACATCTAAAACATATAGGGCGATAGACAAAAGTAAGAAAGATACTCCAAATGAGTCTAGGAATGCTACTACAACATCTAAGGACAACAACAAAAATTCTAATGAGTGTGTCTTACCTTCTACAGGAATAGAAAGCAACTCTAGGAGCAAAAGACAGTCTAGGCGCAATAACAAGAAACCTAGTGTCTCGCCTGTTTCTAAGAGTGCATGCAAGAAAGTAGAAGAACACCCTAGGAATTTACCGCTTTCCAAGAAGAAACATGTATCATCTAGTTGTAATGATAAGACTCCTGTTTCTAATGCATGTAATGATTCTGATTGTTTAATGCAAAAGAAAACTTTGTCTGTAAATGCTTGTGATGATAATGTTTCTAATGATGAGAAAAAGAATGATATGCCTGAACAGAAAAAGGTTCCTTTAGTAACTAAGGCTAAGTCTAGATATATTCGAAGACTTATTGCAAAAGCTAGGAATACCACTAGCAGCCTATTGCCTAAGGATCACTCTAGGTTTTGTGCATGGAAACCAACGGGTAGAATGTTTATACTTAAGAATGGCACATTAGAAATAGTTCCCAATGCATCTAAGGAAACCAGTTCTAAGTGTAATTCACCTGTTTCATCTAACCCACTGGAACCAAATGTTAAACGGTTTCCATATACAAAATCCTCTGTTCTTTGCAGGTCATTGAAATTTGTCTTTGGATCGTCGACTCGGGTTGCTCCAAGCACATGACCGGGAATCTGAAGCTGCTGATCAATTTTGTGTGGCAGTTCATGGGGACTATACGGTTTGGGAATGATCATGTTGCAGCTATTCTGGGTTATGGTGATCTTCGGTTTGGGAATTACTTGATCACTCGGGTTTACTATGTCGAAGGGTTGGGACACAATCTGTTCTCATTCGGACAGTTTTGTGATGCTGATTTAGAGGTTGCTTTTAGGAGAAACACTTGTTTTGTCAGGAATTTGGTGGGGAATGATCTCTTAATTGGGAATCGTGGCACCAATCTCTATGCAATTGACATAAACCAAATGGCCTCTTCATCTCCGATTTGTCTCATGACCAGGGCAGGCGAAACAAAATCCTGGTTGTGGCATAGACGTTTGTCCCATCTGAACTTTGACACGATCAACAAGCTTGCCAAAGACAACATCGTTTTCGGTCTTCCTAAATTCAAATACACCAAAGAACACCTATGTCCATCATGTGAGCAAGGCAAGAGCAAAAGGGCATCATATAAACCTAAACCCGTACCTAGTTCGGTTGATAGGTTGCATTTGCTGCACATGGACTTATGTGGCCCAATGAGAGTTCAAAGCATTAATGGGAAGAAGTATATTCTTGTAATTGTTGATGACTATTCAAGATATACATGGGTAAAGTTTTTGAGATCAAAGGACGAAGCACCAAGCACCATCATCACCTTTCTGAAGCGGATTCAAGTTCTACTTCAAGCTCCAGTTAGGATAGTCAGAACAGATAATGGCACGGAATTTGTCAATCAGGAGTTAAGAACATTCTTTGAAGAAACTGGTATTACTCACCAGACATCCGCTGTTAGAACTCCACAGCAGAATGGAGTAGTTGAAAGAAGGAATAGAACCCTTGTAGAAGCTGCTCGCACTATGCTGATCTATTCCTGTGCTCTATTATTCTTATGGGCTGATGCTGTTTCTACTGCTTGTTTTACTCAAAACCGATCCCTAATTCATCTAAGATTCAATAAAACCCCATATGAACTAATCAACAACCGAAAACCGGATATTTCTTATCTTCATGTATTTGGCACTTTATGCTATCCAACAAATGACAGGGAAGATCTGGGAAAGTTGAAGGCTAAGGGTGATATTGGAATCTTCATTGGTTATTCTGAAAACTCGAGGGCATTCAGGGTGTATAATAGGAGAACGAAAAAGATAATGGAGACGATGAATGTGAAGTTTGATGAAATTTCACAGATGGCTTCTGAGAGACTCGCTCTAGAACCCGCGCTTAACCCAATGACTTCTGGACATATCAGTTCAGGACTCGCACCTCAAGGAGCTCAATCAATTCATGACGAACAACCCACAACTCAAGAACTGGATAATTTCTTTGAGTTCATGTACGATGAATACTATGGTGGCGCTTTGAAAAATGCATCTAACCAACATTCCGCTGCACCCACTCAACATCAACAACCACCACCACCACCACCACCAAATCCAGATGCATCCACAACATTCGAAGCTGGCGCACCAACTCCCTCGACATCAACATCATCTACATCTACTCCAGCAACTCCATTCATTGAAATTGTTCTACCAAGAATTGATGAGCAAGAACAAAATAATGCTGTGTTAGACGAAGAAGTCTTTGAAAACCCGTTTGGAACGGAATCTGGTGAATCATCTTCCAGATTACATGAACCGTCTAACACGCAATCGTTCAGTCCAAGGTACCCTTCAACATTACAGTGGACAAAAGACCATCCGATTGAACAGGTTATTGGTGAACCCTCAAGACCAATTCAGACGAGAAAACAACTTCATACCGATTGCGACATGTGCATCTATGTCTGCTCAGTCAGTCTCATAGAACCTAAGAACATTCGGGAAGCAATGGCAGATAATGCCTGGATTGAAGCGATGCAGGAAGAACTTCTTCAATTTCAAATCCATGACACCTGGGATTTAGTTCCAAGACCAATTGACAAACTAGTCATTGATCTTAAATGGTTATGGAAAAACAAAAAGGATGAAGAAATGACTGTGATTCGCAACAAAGCTCGTCTGGTGGCAAAGGGATACAGACAAGAAGAAGGAATAGATTTTGAAGAGTCATTCGCACCAGTTGCAAGGCTTGAAGCAGTCAGGATTTTCTTAGCTTATGCCGCTCACAAGAACATCACGGTTTATCAGATGGACATCAAGACAGCGTTCTTGAATGGAACTCTGAAGGAAGAAGTGTACGTGAGTCAACCAGACGGTTTCGTTGACTAAGATCATCCGGAATACGTCTACAAGCTAAAGAAGGCAATCTATGGTTTGAAACAAGCCCCACGGGCGTGGTATGACGAGTTATCATCTTTCTTGTTGTCAAATTATTTCACCAAAGGAACAATTGATCCAACCTTGTTTACAAGAACATACAAAAATGACATTTTAATTGTTCAGATTTATGTGGATGACATCATATTTGGGTCCACTAATCCGACACATTCAAAACATTTTGAAAATCTCATGAAAAGCAAATTCGAAATGTCCATGATGGGTGAATTAAAATTCTTTTTAGGCTTACAAATTCATCAATCCCCACTTGGAATTTTTCTTAATCAGGCTAAATACACAATTGAGATTTTGAAAAAACATGGAATGGACAATTGTGACTCTGTTGGTACTCCAATGGTCACTTCACCAAAAGTTGGCGCTGACCTATATGGGAAACCCATGGATCCGAAGAAATATCGGAGCATGATTGGTTCTCTCATGTACTTAACTGCAAGCCGACCAGATATTCATTTTGCTGTTTGCTTACTTGCACGGTTTCAGGCAAGGCCTACCAAACTTCACCTCCAAGAGGTTAAACGGATCTTTCGATACCTTCGAAGAACCATTAACATGGGTCTTTGGTATCCGAAGGATTCAGAGTTTACACTAATTGCCTTTTCAGATGCCGATCATGCTGGATGTCAAGTTACAGCGAAAAGTACATCAGGCGGAGCGCAATTTCTGGGAGAAAAGCTAGTAGGCTGGTCGTCAAGAAAACAAGACTGCACTGCTTTATCAACAGCAGAGGCCGAGTATGTGTCTCTATCTGCGTGTTGTGCTCAAGTCCTTTGGATGAGAACACAACTCACAGATTATGGTTTCTCTTTCAACCGCATACCTTTGTATTGCGATTCAAAAAGTGCCATAGCCATCTCGTGCAACCCAGTGCAACATTCGAAGACCAAGCATATTAGAGTCCGCTATCACTTCATAAAAGAGCACGTTGAAGAGGGTACTGTTGAATTGTTTTTCGTGAAGACAGATTACCAGCTCGCCGATCTATTTACTAAAGCCCTCCCAAAAGAGCGGTTTGAAAACTTAGTTCGTCGAATTGGAATGCGAAGCCTAACTCCCGTAGAGTTAGAAAGTCTTCTCGAATCTTCTTGATTTATATCAAAAAGCTTCGCATGTAAATATTTTTGTAAATATATACTTGTTAAAATCTATACTGTAAATATAGAAAAATTTCAAAAAGACATAAAAAATATAAAACTCTAAAACCAAAAATATTCTTCTCACGACATGTCTCTCGTATAATCAATATTCTGTACGTACTTAGAAATGTCATTCAACAATGATACGGGTATTTACAGATGCTTGAGCGAGAGTTATTTTTTATGTTTTTCTAAAACATGTCGTTTCTCAAATTTCTTCATTACGGCTTTCGTGCATTTCAGTACGAAACCCGCGCTACATTGAATGACTTCTGACTATTTCCGATCAGAACTCGCAATGTTAATGGCTAAAAGCTAAAACCCGTGAGTACTTAATCAAAATTGTTTCAAAAGATTTTTCAAAGTCTTCTTATAAATTTTGTGCTCACAACAACTCCCTCAAAGACCTTTAAATGTTTTTAAACTCACAGGTTTAACCATTTGCTCTGATTAAGGGGGAGTATAAAAAGAAAAATGTTCCATTTTTCATGCTAAAATCAGTTCGTCTCTCCACAAAAAGTTTCATTTTAATCAACTGTTTTCAAAAATACCACTTCATGCTATTTTTGAGGGGGAGATTAGGTGTTTATTATATAACGGGGAGAGGACGTGATTAAAATGTGATCTAAAAGAAGTTTTGTCGTCTGAATCTCAAAACGAGTTCTTCAAAAAGACTCAGCATGAACCCTCGAATTGACGAAACTAAATGTCCGCTCTCGAAAAGACATGTCCTGGACGGGTAATAATTTCAAACTGGTTTACCAGTGATGTAAGCGTGTCTCGCAAAGGACTTGTCTGAATAGAATGTACCAATTCGAGAGATGATCTTTGAATATGACCAGGACGGGTAATAATTTCAAACTAGTCTAACTAGTGATGTAAGCGTGTCTCGCGAAGGTCATGTTCATTGAAAATCAATCATTTCAAATGTGCTAACTCTACCCAACATGTGCAATTTATTTCAAAAATGCATGAGCCCATGTGAAGGGGGAGTGTTTCAAAAATGCAAAACTCTCGATGTGTTAACAAAATGTGTTTTCTCATAAACACGTTGAGAGATTTTCACAAGGTTTAATGGCATGTGACAAATAATCTAGGATAATCATGGAGTAATAAGGTGATAATGGTTAGGTTATGTCCAATGATCCGCCAGAACCGGAGGGATCTACCCAAGGACTATTCCAATAGCTTAGCATTAGAAGTCCTTAGGATAGATTGAAAAAAGGAGTATAATGAGAAAGGAGAAAGAAGGGGTTGAAGAATGAAAAAGAAAAGTTTTTGTAAGGGTGAAAAGAAATAGCCCTCCATGAAAACTTAGGACAGAAACCGGGTCAATACATCTGCTATCAGTACTCACCAAGGTGATACTGGTATTGAAGACAAGACGTCATGGACCCAGTGACGCACTGCACCACCCCTCCTATCCACTCAGATATCTCTTAAAAGATATTTGTTTCATTTCTCACGGAGATCAATGCATAATCTATCGACCTCTCATTCCGAGATGTGTTGATATTGAAAAGGTGGCACTCTGCTCCATGCCTCCGATGACTAAAACCAAAACGCACATTATGGAGTCTAGAGACATGAGATTCATCAAAGATCTTTTAGGAACACTTCCTATGCAATACACTTGTGTTCACTCAAAAGGATACAAGTTGTATGAGTCTTAATGAGATCCAAGGATCTTGCCTCACGACATGATGGCCGCTGGACGATTTATTGCTAACTGTCTTATGCAGGTACCGACGAAAGTTCATCCACCATCATCATCTACAACAACGACGCATCCGGACAGAAGAAGTAGATCAAGGCAGGAACGACCAGAAGACGATATTTTGAAGATCACAGTGCATGAAGGAACATTGAACGAAGTATATTATACATTGACACACGAAGTTCAAGACATCAAATGCAAAAGACCATTCACGGGAGCATCATTGAAATGACCATCCCTTAGGGGGAGATTGTTAGCAATTAAATTAGTTAATTGCAAAAGTGATGGTCATTGTTTTATGTAAAACTTTTGTGTCAAGTGTAATATGTACTAAGTAGAGTGGGCTTGTAGCATTAGTGTTAGAAGTGCAAAGTGTATAAGTGTAGTGCAAATACAAAGCCCACACAAGGTCCATTTAAAGCCCATCCAAAGGCCCACTTTGGATTGGCTGTGTATTATATTTACCACACACACACACTCTGCAGTATGGTGTGTGTCTCATTTTTCAAACAGAAGAGTGTGTGTGTGTCCAAAGTACCACAAAAGTCTCGGTTTGTTTATCTTCCAAAGATTAATAAACATTTGACTTGAAATTATCCATATGATCCACCACATCTCTTGTTCTTAATGTATATGTTTGTGAGCATCATCATGGTTGTGTTTGTGTGAAGAAGAAGGTAGTGTTTTAGTGTTACAAACTGCTTATTTAAAACTGCTTATGTTTGAAACTCATTTTATGATGATGGTTGTTTGTTGGTTCTGATGATGGTTTGTTGGTTCTGATGTGGTGGTTTCTTTTATGTGAAAGTGCTTATGAGAAACTGCTTTTATGTGAAACTGCTTATGTTTAATTGCTTTTATGTGAAACTGCTTATGTGAAACTTTAAGAAGTTTTATGTGAAAGTGCTTATGTGAAACTGCTTATGTGAAACTTTAAGCAGTTTTTGATCTTTTTGAAACTTTAAGCAGTTTATGATCTAATAGCAGTTTTATGGCGATGATGATTTAAAAAAAAAATAATTATCGATTAGCATGGCATAACCGAATGGACGGCAAACATTTTACAACCTTCAAATTTGCAGCCATATGTGTAAAAAAAATAATCTGAGCCATCTTTTGAACTGCTTATGTGAAACTGCTTATTTGAAACTGCTTATGTTTGAAACTCATTTTATTTTTGAAAGTGATAGCGTAAAATTATACCTCGTTCGTGTAAAACGGTGATGTATTTATCGTAAAACTGCTTATGTTTAAAACTGCTTCTGTGAAACTGCTTATGTGAAACTGCTTGTTTGAAACTGCTTATGTGAAAAAGCTGCTTATGTGAAACTGCTTATGTGAAACTGCTTCTGTGTAACTGCTGGTTATGTGAAACTCCTTATGTGAAACTGCTTTTATGTGAAACTGCTTATTGTGAAACTGCTTGTTATGAAACTGCTTTGTGCTAATTTTCAATGGGTGAAACTGATGTTGTGAAACTGATGTTTATAATCAAAAGAAAAAGAATCAAAAGGACTACTGTCCCTTCATCACATCCTATGTCGATAAATGAAACCCGTGAATGCAAAGGCCAAAAACGTGTGAAAACTCAACAAAAAAAAAAAGGACAAAGGACTTGTGTTAAAAAAAAAAATATATATATATATATATATATATATATATATATATATATATATATATATATATATATATATATATATATATATATATATATATATATATATATAGACATAATAGGACAAAAAGTACAGACACAAGTACATAAATATGGGGGTTTGTAGGGTGATATGTGTCTAATTACACATATATTTTATATTGTTAAACCCACATAAACTGCCAAAAACACTCTGAAAGTCAAATAATACAGGAAATATCATTAAATTGTGTTTTTATGTGTTACAAATACAAAAGGATTGAAAACTGATGAAAAACATGCAAAATACACATAATTTACAGTTTCAGTCCCTGATCTTTCACAAAATGGCAAAACTAGTCCCGGGATGTTCAAATCATGTAAAAAGTCATTTAAGGTCCTTAGGGATTCTTTAGTTGTCAAATTTAGTCCTTGAAAGTTTAAATTGCAAAAATGACAACTTAGGTCCCTAAAGTTTCAAAATTGACACAAATGGTCCTTGGAAATTTAAAAATGGAAAATAATTACATTTATGGTCCTTGGTTTATCACATTTTGCAGGTTAGATCCTTGAAGGTACTTTGGGAGAATTACAATTTCAGTCCCTATACTTTCAGCAAATTACAAGATTGGTCCCTATGATTTAATAAACCAAAATCCGGATTCAACACAAACCTTAACACCCAAAATAAATAAACAAACAAACCCAGCCCAACAAGCCCAACTCCCTTAAAACCCAACCCGACCCAACCTGGTATTTAAAACCAGGTTTGACTTCGGTCAAACCTTTCTCCCTCACAACCCACCCCGCCAAAACCACCAAAACCAATACCACTTCCACCCACAGCATTCACTGCCACCTCCCCCCTCCTCCTCAACAAGTTACCTAACACACCAAAAAGCATTTATTGCTTCTTCCCCACTCCCTCAGACCCATGTGCAATTTTCCCACTAACTGACTTTCCCGCCAAAAATCAAGTGGACAATTGAGAAGATATTAAGGCAATTAAAGGATCAAGGATGACTCAGAGAGGATGACTCATGGTTTCCCAGCATTTTGTACTATAAATAGAAGCCATTGTAATCGTATCAAGTAGTAGTTAATTTAGTATAATCGCCTTTTACTTAATCAGTCTTACTTATTGTAATTTCAAGTTCAAATATTTAATACAAGTTCAGTTCTATCTTAGTAATCTTGTTTCAATCAATTTTATTCTAATTATCAGTATTGTTAAAGTTTCAAGTTGTCTGTTAACTAGAATAAGCTCCAAGTTAGTCTTAAATATAATCAAAAGCTCCAAACCACCTTGAAATAAGCTGACATAAGCTCTTCTTAGCTTCATGTAAGCCTATTTAGATTAAATAAGTTCTTAACTCCAAGATTGAAGAAAAGTCAACTAAAGTCAACGAAGGTCAAATAAGCTACCATGGAGGTCAACAAGCTAAAAGTCTGGAAGCTTATGGTTTAGT
Organism: Artemisia tridentata subsp. tridentata; assembly: GCA_021014915.2. Lineage (NCBI taxonomy): Eukaryota > Viridiplantae > Streptophyta > Magnoliopsida > Asterales > Asteraceae > Artemisia > Artemisia tridentata. The sequence goes on along the minus strand of CP139502.1, from coordinate 231,982,991 downwards.
GATTCTGTGGAGAGCCTATAGGTTGTTTCTGTTCTTGGTTCTTTGGTCCACAACCTCAATTCGATTGTAAGCATAAAATCTCATTTTAGTTTAATTTTGCATTTCACTATTAAAAATGCTTATTGTAGCTTTTAAACCTGCTCAGCATAGCTCATATAAGTTACTTATCAGTTAAAGTTCCATATCTAAGCTTAATTCAACCAGTTGCAGTTCAAAATCAAAACAGACACACCCTAAAGGGGTGTTTGGTTCAGCAGTTCACTTGGCCAAAATTAGCTTCTACTGTAGATTGGTCATAAGCTCACTTTTGAACCTGCTTTTCTAAGTCCTTATAAGCCATTTCCAAGATCTCATAAGCTTTACAGATAGAAAAAGCAAGTTTGCATAACCTGTGATCATCTCAGACCCATTAAGGACCAAATAAGCTCACATAAGCCAGAAGCTTATTCTGACCCCATTTTTGGTTTTTATAAGTCCTAGTAAGTCCATTTAGAGTATTCCATAAGTCCTAGACTCATTGCACAAGTGTGCACAAAGTTGCAATACAAAACAGATAAACAGACTGCTAAGGCAGTTTTTTGGGATTTTCAAGGAATTTTAATTCTCTGCTCACAAGCTCTTTTAAGCTAATTTTCTGGATTATCAAGCTCACCCAGCTTGTGATCATCAGATTATTTTTAGTTCAATTTTTAGATCTTTCTAAAGCATCATAATAGCCACCAAAAAAGGGCTAATCTGCCCTGGTGCAAAGACCACATCAGCAGACCAAAAGAAAAGCCATAAGCTCTTGTGAGCTTATCTGGCTTATTAAGCCAGTGTTTTTGAAACCCTTAGCTTCTTTAAGTGTAATTCAGTCCATTGCACCATAGTTCATAATCTCATAGCTTATTTTCAAGCTTATAGCTATTTTGTTCAATCCAAGTTTTCTAAACACCTTAAAAGCCAACTGTTTAAGTTAATAAGCTGTTTCCAGCTTATTTAGCAAGAACCAAAAATAAGTCCCAGTTTAGAAAATACTCAGTACCAGCTTATTAGTCAATCTCAAAAGAAAAAAGTCCAAAAAATAAAGTTTCATAAAAAGTGGGGTGAGAGGGATTCGAACCTGGGACCTCTTGCTTAAACAACACACCCCCTTCCATTGCACTGGGGCACCAGTTCCAGCATAACTCTTCACCATTTATTACTTAACCACCATTTTCAGTTTTAGCCTTAATAATCATTTAGCTTATTAACAGCTTATCCAAATAAGCTGTCACCCTCTTTTTATTTTTCTTATCTTTGTTATCAAATAAAGTAATTTAGGTAATTTTTCCAGAATTTATTTCATAGGTTTAGTATTTTTTATCAATTAATTTAGTTTATATAGTAATTAAATCATAATAAATAGAAAAATAATCAGAAAAATACAAATCCAATTTTCATAATTTTCTTTTGTCATTTTTAATCTAGGAAAAATATAAAAATATTTTTAGGTCTTAAGAAAATCAAAAATAGAAATAAAGTGATAGCTTCTATCTAATAGAATTTATCTTTTTAAATTTTAATTAAGTAATTTTCATTTTTATAATTTTCTTAGCTTTTTCTCATCTTATAATATTTTTAGAGAAAGTTTTAGAATTTTCTTAGTGCATTTAGTATTTTTTATAAATTTAAATAGTTTAATTAGTAATTAAAATAATAAATAATTAATAATAATTAAATAAAAAGTGTAAAAAATATAATTTAAGTTTTTAAATAAGTTTTAAGTAATTTTACATTTTTAGGTTTTAAATTTTATAAATTTCAGTTTTTGTCCCGTTTTAGCTTTTCCGTTACGGTTTGTAATTTATTTTATTCGCGTTTAATTTCCCTGTGTATATCTGTTTTTATTTGTTATTTAGAATTGTTAAATAAAGCAAAAATCAATATCTGATTTATCAATCACTCTAATCCAAAGCTTTTCACAGTTTTCCATTCACACCTCGTTGGGAAACGATCCGGGTGATCACTTGCCTGGTTTCACACACTACACACGAGCATCCTGTTCTGAGACTGCATTTGTTTAATTATTAGTGTTGTTTCGGGACGGATCAAATTTTGGCGCCGCTGCCGGGGAGGTGTGCTGCGACAGTTGTGTAAGTTTTAGCGATTAGTGATCTGAGACCCTTCTATCAGAAGTTCCTATTTCCCAAAAACAATATAAAATACAAAAATATTTTTCATTTCTTTTCTATATATATTATTATTATTATTATCATATAAAAAATAAAAACACCAAAAATAAATTCCGTTTTCTTTGTAGATAATAAATAAACAATAAAAAATTACCATCGAGAACCAAGACAGAGTACTACCTAACTGGGGGTACGACCATAATAAGTTCCCAAACCAAAGATTTAAAACTTGCCTTTGTATCACTTGCGAATATCGGCTCACCTTTGATTGATAAACAAACTCTAACGGAGGTTCTAGGATAGTCTGACATTAAATTGTCGGACTGAAAGAAGCGGGTTTTTAAGGAGCGTAATTGCCCACCTTTGCTTCTCCGCCACTCTGTGCGTTTATCTTTTAGAGAGCTACCGTACGCTTGCTGATTATTGGTTTAAGTTCACTTGTGTTTTGCTTCTGTCTTGTTTTAATTGGAATATTTTACTTAGTGCATGCGCACTCGTTCTTCCACGTCATCAAGCCCTTTACGTGAACTCGTTGAAATTTCGAGAAGACGTAATCGTAGACGTGCTGCCCAAATAGTCGAACCCGAGATTCGTACTGTTCTCACTGAAAATATGGCAGACGAACGCACTATGGCTGAAATGCTCCAGGCACCCACCGAGGGTTATGGAGATACCATTGTTTTACCAGCCATCGATTCTGATCATTTTGAACTGAAAACACATCTGATTCAGCTCGTGTCCACAAACCAATTCCACGGGTTTGAACGAGAGGATCCTTATGCACACATTCGTTGGTTTAACAAACTGACTTCTACAATCAATTACAAGAATGTGCCACAAACAGTGATCAAATTGATGCTATTTCCATTCTCACTTGAGGGGGCAGCCCGAATTTGGCTGGATAAAGAAGCCCCCTCGATCCATTGAAACCTGGGAAGATCTCGTTAAGAAATTTGTAAATTATTTCTTCCCTCCATCAAAGACGACTAACCTAAAAAATGAAATTGCTGGTTTTCGTCAAGGTTTTGATGAAAATTTCGGAGAGGCATGGGACAGATTTAAAGATCTCCTAAGAAAATGCCCACATCACGATTTCAATGTGTTACAACAGATAAATACGTTTTATAATGGGTTGACCCAAAACGATCAAGATGCACTTAATGCAGCCTCCGGTGGCAATATCTTGAATCGTAAACCTAGAGAGGTGGTTGAAATTTGTGAAAATAAATCAAAAGTTCCTATTTCTAGAAACAAAGTGAATGTTCCTGTCACTCCTACTGCTTCTTCTTCATCCGGTAACTCATCAGAGTTAGCCTTCCTTACAGATTCAATGCGTTGTATGATGAAGGAAATGAAAGAATTAAAAAGTGAAATTCATAAACCGGAACAAATCAAAGCAATAAACAAAGTGTGTGAAACTTGTGGTGGCCCACATGCGTATTTTGATTGTCAAGCAACCGATGCTTCTCTTTACCCAGCTCCCGTAGCTGCAGTAAACCCAAATCAATACCGTCCGCATGTTGAGACTCAGTACCGAGCACAGAATGCTATGGTCCCACCTGGTTTTCCACCCGTGCCAAATCATAATAATCAAAATCGCTTTGTTCAGAATCAGGGACAAAATTTCCACAATTCTCAAAATTTCAATCAAAACCGAGGTCAGAATCAGGGTAATTTTAACCAAAACCGTGGTCCAAATTTTAATCAAAACCAAGGTTCAAACCGAAATCAGACGTCCTCAGATGAGTTGCTTATGCAATTCATGAAAACCCAAGAGGAGACAAATAAGACACAACGTGAGACAAACCAGTTATTGGTTGCCCAATTAAACCAGATCAAAAAGTCTTTAACTGATATACCTTCTACCTCGGGAGGTCTCCCAAGTAACACTGTTACCAACCCTAGGGGTGAACTCAAAGCTGTCAGTACACGTAGTGGTAAATCTCATGTTGGATTCAAGGTAATAAAGGACCCGGTACTTCCCACTAACAATGGAAGTGCTAAATACGTCCAACCTTCGGTCATCCAACCTTCAGTCATCCAAAAATCTACACCCACAATTGCTCCCCAACCGTCAAGAATCGATCCTACTCTTTCATGATTTACGGTAAAAAGTTTGTCAACCAAACTTAGTGAGCAAAGGTCAGCCAGATATTATTCCGAAATGCTCAATGATGTTCCTGTCAGTATACTTGATGACAGTGATGATGATGAAGATACCACTTTCGTCAAAGCTATCACCACTCGGAGTGGTGCTTCTTATGAGGGGCCAGCTGGCCCTATTCCTCCTCCGTTATTTGAAATGGAAAAAGAGACGGAGGATACCACGGACAAAGTGCAAATTCCAAGCCCACAAAGTACAGCACATGTCCAGCCTCCGATTGTCCCGAAAAAATCCAAACCAGGAGTTGTCTTTGAGACTCCTGAAGTCATTGCTCCTAAATCCAAACCTTACATTCCTTACCCATCGCGCTTAAATGAGCAAAAGCTCCGTGAGAAGGCTAGTCAACAAAATGATAAATTCTATCAAATCTTTAAAGAATTACACTTTGACATAAGCTTTGCGGATGCTACTATTCCGATGCCCAAATTTGCAGCAGCAATCAAACACTTGTTAAGCAACAAGGAAAAACTGATTGAAATGGCTAAAACTCCAGTAAATGAGAACTGCTCAGCGGTTATCTTGAAAAAGCTTCCGGAGAAGCTTGGAGATCCTGGAAAGTTTCTACTGCCTTGTGTCTTTCCAGGAATGGTTGAATGTTATGCCTTAGCAGATCTAGGTGCAAGCATCAACCTGATGCCTCATTCAGTATGGAAGAAACTCTCTCTTCCGGCTCTTACTCCTACCTGCATGACTCTTGAGCTTGCAGATCGAACCATAACTCATCCCCGCGGCATTGCCGAAGATGTATTTGTGAAAATAGGAAAGTTCCATTTTCCATCTGACTTTGTGGTTGTTGATTTCGACGCAGACCAAAAAGTTCCTCTGATTCTTGGAAGAGGATTCCTAAAAACGGGCCATGCACTTATTGATGTATTTAAGCATGAAATCACCTTGCGTGTGGATAAGGAAGCTGTTACCTTTCATCATGATCAAACTTCAAAGTACTCCTCTAATTATAATTCTGCTTCGGTTAACCGAATCGATGTCATTGACATTTCTTCAAAGGAGTACTCTCAAGAAAATCTTGGTTATTTTCATAATTCTGTGAGTGGGGAACCCACCACATCTTCTCAACATATCATAGCCGACTCTTCCCCTTCTCTCACTTCGGTTGAGGGAAGTGATCCCTTTTGGGATGAAGTCGATGCTTTTCTTGCTCTAGATAGTTCACCTCCGCATGAGGTTGATGATGACTATCTTGATCCTGAGGGGGACATTCTTTTTCTTGAAAATTTGTTAAACGAAGACTCATCTTCCCCTCTCCCACAAAAACAACTTCATAATGAGAAAACTGATAATTGTCCTGAGATCCAGTTTAAGGACTTGCCTCCTCCACTTGCAATTCTTGAGGAGGAAGTTCTTGTCTTAATTGCTATTCAGATCTCTCTTCTTCCCTTCACCTACTCGGTGATTTCCCCTATCTTTCACTCATTCGGGAGTGAGGATATTACTTTTGACCCCGGCATTGTCCATCTAACATTGGTTTAAATGCCGGATTTCCTGGTCTCTTACTTCCCCATAAACTTTTAAATTGTTTTTTCTCCCGGGCTGTTCAGGAACCCTTTGTTACAGTTAACCGTTCACAAGCGGTTAGCTTGCGTGATAAACCTGACTGTTCGGGAGGAATCAACTCAATTCGGGGTCGAGTCAAGCTCGCAACTCGGTTATCAAAAACAGTAGCAAAATATGGGTTTTCACCCATGTCTCACCTTAGTGTGGGGGAGATGCCCCACATGTTGTAAATATGTACAGTAAAAAAAAAAAAAAAAAAAAAAAAAAAAAAAAAAAAAAAAAAAAAAAGGGAATTTGCATGCCTTAACGGCTTAAATGCAAATTAAATAAAAATAAAATAAAAGGCTATTAGTATTTCCCTTTCACGTTCTAAGTGTTGGTTTCACAACCAGTTCTTTGAATATTGAGGGCAATATTCAGTTCTAAGTGTGGGGGGGAATTCTTGCGAATTTAACCAAATGTATCATCTAGTACCCCCATTTTAGCCAAAATTTAAAAAAAAAAAATTTCTCACTTAGAACGCAATAAATGGTTATCAGTCCGCCATGTCTAACCCACATAAGGATTGGCTAATCCGAGAGCAAACGGCTCTTGGTAAAGATATATCAAATCCGTTTATGGCTTACAATTTGCCGAAAATTGTATGGTTTTCGACTCACCATATCTTCATAAGTGAAGAGTTGGCTAGCCCGCAAGGTTATGGCTTGTGGTTAAGGCAGTGAAAATCCATGATTGGTAATCAGCTCACCAAAGATAATATTGATAATTTATCTAAGAGTTGGCTAGTCCAGAAGCAAACGGCTTCTGGTAAAGACAAATCAAAACCGTTGACAGCTTGTGGTTTGCTCAAAATCACTTGGTTATCATTGTACCAAAGTTCTTACTTGAACTGAAACAATTGGCTACTCCAGAAGTAATGGCTTTTGGTAAAGAGACAAAATCCATTAAATTTTCAAAAATATTGCTAGGGACTAGCAATAGTTTAGTGTGGGGGATTTGATATGTGTCTAATTACACATATATTTTATATTGTTAAACCCACATAAACTGCCAAAAACACTCTGAAAGTCAAATAATACAGGAAATATCATTAAATTGTGTTTTTATGTGTTACAAATACAAAAGGATTGAAAACTGATGAAAAACATGCAAAATACACATAATTTACAGTTTCAGTCCCTGATCTTTCACAAAATGGCAAAACTAGTCCCGGGATGTTCAAATCATGTAAAAAGTCATTTAAGGTCCTTAGGGATTCTTTAGTTGTCAAATTTAGTCCTTGAAAGTTTAAATTGCAAAAATGACAACTTAGGTCCCTAAAGTTTCAAAATTGACACAAATGGTCCTTGGAAATTTAAAAATGGAAAATAATTACATTTATGGTCCTTGGTTTATCACATTTTGCAGGTTAGATCCTTGAAGGTACTTTGGGAGAATTACAATTTCAGTCCCTATACTTTCAGCAAATTACAAGATTGGTCCCTATGATTTAATAAACTAAAATCCGGATTCAACACAAACCTTAACACCCAAAATAAATAAACAAACAAACCCAGCCCAACAAGCCCAACTCCCTTAAAACCCAACCCGACCCAACCTGGTATTTAAAACCAGGTTTGACTTCGGTCAAACCTTTCTCCCTCACAACCCACCCCGCCAAAACCACCAAAACCAATACCACTTCCACCCACAGCATTCACTGCCACCTCCCCCCTCCTCCTCAACAAGTTACCTAACACACCAAAAAGCATTTATTGCTTCTTCCCCACTCCCTCAGACCCATGTGCAATTTTCCCACTAACTGACTTTCCCGCCAAAAATCAAGTGGACAATTGAGAAGATATTAAGGCAATTAAAGGATCAAGGATGACTCAGAGAGGATGACTCATGGTTTCCCAGCATTTTGTACTATAAATAGAAGCCATTGTAATCGTATCAAGTAGTAGTTAATTTAGTATAATCGCCTTTTACTTAATCAGTCTTACTTATTGTAATTTCAAGTTCAAATATTTAATACAAGTTCAGTTCTATCTTAGTAATCTTGTTTCAATCAATTTTATTCTAATTATCAGTATTGTTAAAGTTTCAAGTCGTCTGTTAACTAGAATAAGCTCCAAGTTAGTCTTAAATATAATCAAAAGCTCCAAACCACCTTGAAATAAGCTGACATAAGCTCTTCTTAGCTTCATGTAAGCCTATTTAGATTAAATAAGTTCTTAACTCCAAGATTGAAGAAAAGTCAACTAAAGTCAACGAAGGTCAAATAAGCTACCATGGAGGTCAACAAGCTAAAAGTCTGGAAGCTTATGGTTTAGTGATTCTGTGGAGAGCCTATAGGTTGTTTCTGTTCTTGGTTCTTTGGTCCACAACCTCAATTCGATTGTAAGCATAAAATCTCATTTTAGTTTAATTTTGCATTTCACTATTAAAAATGCTTATTGTAGCTTTTAAACCTGCTCAGCATAGCTCATATAAGTTACTTATCAGTTAAAGTTCCATATCTAAGCTTAATTCAACCAGTTGCAGTTCAAAATCAAAACAGACACACCCTAAAGGGGTGTTTGGTTCAGCAGTTCACTTGGCCAAAATTAGCTTCTACTGTAGATTGGTCATAAGCTCACTTTTGAACCTGCTTTTCTAAGTCCTTATAAGCCATTTCCAAGATCTCATAAGCTTTACAGATAGAAAAAGCAAGTTTGCATAACCTGTGATCATCTCAGACCCATTAAGGACCAAATAAGCTCACATAAGCCAGAAGCTTATTCTGACCCCATTTTTGGTTTTTATAAGTCCTAGTAAGTCCATTTAGAGTATTCCATAAGTCCTAGACTCATTGCACAAGTGTGCACAAAGTTGCAATACAAAACAGATAAACAGACTGCTAAGGCAGTTTTTTGGGATTTTCAAGGAATTTTAATTCTCTGCTCACAAGCTCTTTTAAGCTAATTTTCTGGATTATCAAGCTCACCCAGCTTGTGATCATCAGATTATTTTTAGTTCAATTTTTAGATCTTTCTAAAGCATCATAATAGCCACCAAAAAAGGGCTAATCTGCCCTGGTGCAAAGACCACATCAGCAGACCAAAAGAAAAGCCATAAGCTCTTGTGAGCTTATCTGGCTTATTAAGCCAGTGTTTTTGAAACCCTTAGCTTCTTTAAGTGTAATTCAGTCCATTGCACCATAGTTCATAATCTCATAGCTTATTTTCAAGCTTATAGCTATTTTGTTCAATCCAAGTTTTCTAAACACCTTAAAAGCCAACTGTTTAAGTTAATAAGCTGTTTCCAGCTTATTTAGCAAGAACCAAAAATAAGTCCCAGTTTAGAAAATACTCAGTACCAGCTTATTAGTCAATCTCAAAAGAAAAAAGTCCAAAAAATAAAGTTTCATAAAAAGTGGGGTGAGAGGGATTCGAACCTGGGACCTCTTGCTTAAACAACACACCCCCTTCCATTGCACTGGGGCACCAGTTCCAGCATAACTCTTCACCATTTATTACTTAACCACCATTTTCAGTTTTAGCCTTAATAATCATTTAGCTTATTAACAGCTTATCCAAATAAGCTGTCACCCTCTTTTTATTTTTCTTATCTTTGTTATCAAATAAAGTAATTTAGGTAATTTTTCCAGAATTTATTTCATAGGTTTAGTATTTTTTATCAATTAATTTAGTTTATATAGTAATTAAATCATAATAAATAGAAAAATAATCAGAAAAATACAAATCCAATTTTCATAATTTTCTTTTGTCATTTTTAATCTAGGAAAAATATAAAAATATTTTTAGGTCTTAAGAAAATCAAAAATAGAAATAAAGTGATAGCTTCTATCTAATAGAATTTATCTTTTTAAATTTTAATTAAGTAATTTTCATTTTTATAATTTTCTTAGCTTTTTCTCATCTTATAATATTTTTAGAGAAAGTTTTAGAATTTTCTTAGTGCATTTAGTATTTTTTATAAATTTAAATAGTTTAATTAGTAATTAAAATAATAAATAATTAATAATAATTAAATAAAAAGTGTAAAAAATATAATTTAAGTTTTTAAATAAGTTTTAAGTAATTTTACATTTTTAGGTTTTAAATTTTATAAATTTCAGTTTTTGTCCCGTTTTAGCTTTTCCGTTACGCGTTTGTAATTTATTTTATTCGCGTTTAATTTCCCTGTGTATATCTGTTTTTATTTGTTATTTAGAATTGTTAAATAAAGCAAAAATCAATATCTGATTTATCAATCACTCTAATCCAAAGCTTTTCACAGTTTTCCATTCACACCTCGTTGGGAAACGATCCGGGTGATCACTTGCCTGGTTTCACACACTGCACACGAGCATCCTGTTCTGAGACTGCATTTGTTTAATTATTAGTGTTGTTTCGGGACGGATCATAGGGCTAGGGTGGCTAGAGGGTGTTTGTATAGTAGAGGCCTTATTCAAGTTTGAGAGTTGCAGTTTGCATTAAATTTTGGTGGGCCTATATGTTTTTTAATATAAACCAAGGAATGGTTTCTACAAACCTGACTTTTTATTTTCTTTGAGGAAACCTTTGTTTCGTAAATTTCAAAAACACCAATTTTCCAACCAAACAAATTTAATGATTTTTATATCCATTCCATAATGTAGAAACCCTCAAACCAAACGCTTCCTTAGTATTCGTTGGTGTAAACGAGTTTGGCAACCCGTGCGTTGCCACGGGATTGCCTTGTTGATAGTGTTGAGAGTAGATTTGTTGCTGTGAAAATAATAATCTACCATTTACAATTTTTAAATATACATTGAATAATAAAATATGTAGTAATGTTACATAGTAAATAAACTCTTGCAGCAAGTTTGTGTATTCACTTGCTGTGTCTTTTTTTCATTTAGTTCAAGTTTGTTCAGAATCGGGCTTCTGTCTTCATTCGAACTTCTTTGCTCTTCAAGATTGTTAATTTGATTGGTGAAGCTATTGGCCGGACGCTGCAATTGGTATGTCCTGCAATCCCCAGCATACACAATTTCATACTTCCATTGACAGTATGACTAAAAATGACATTTGTATTTCCAAAATCATAAGTAAGACATAAATATTGGAAGATATATTGGTAAATATCACGATAGTTGTACAGAAAAAGAGATTACCTGATCAAATATGAATCTGTTAGCTACACGTTTGATGGTAGCAGTATCGACCGCTTCGATTCGGGAAAATAATTCAGGAAATTGGATTCTACGGCCATATGTAATCAACTGCAAAAACCTTCTGATGTTATGTACCTGTCGTCCAATGTACAAAAGTGTTTGGGATAGTATACGACAAACACATATTGAGCTCCATTTGTCAGTTGACCTTACCCCTAAAACTTGCGGTTAACATCTGCGAAAACCAAACAAAATGGTGAATACAAAATCAGAAAAAGAAAGACCACTTAAGGGAGTGTTTGGGATTGCTTACTAAGGGTTAGCTATCCTCATCGCCGGTTACCATGGTACCTCTTTTAGAAAAACTCTTATGCAAAATTCAACGACAAAAAAAAAATTGCACGATCTACCTGTAAATTCAACCGTATAGCTTCAATAAAAAAAATGAGTTTCAGATCTGCTAGTATAGGTAACAATCCAGACAATATCAAATTTAAAACTAATGTGTTCCCTACCATGACACGCCAAATTCATATTCAATCATTAGTGTGACACATGATCAAGCATCATCAGTGTTACCATCATAAAGCTTAAGACTTTCTATATACGCAGTAGTATAGTACATGTTCAACTAACCTTGGTATCGGTGTCCATTGTAACAACATTATCTCGTATTCGCAGTACCATTCTGAGTCACAGGTTGCCTCTTTCGATGGTTCCTTGGTCACTGGAACTTCAACTTCTTCTTCTTCAATTACCTGAAAATACAGACGGGAGTCAAAAAGTTATAATGTGATTCAGGCAACAAAGACCAACAAAACAAATAATTAACTCAACCAAAAACTCCATAACTGACCTGTGCAGAGTCCACTAAGACAATTCCATATAAGTTCAAACGGGCTTTCACCTTGACTTTAGCACGTTCGCTATTTTTTTGCTTAGAAGGGACCAATCTGTGCATTATTGCCAAGATAAAGTTAGAGCACAGAGAAATTTATACTAATTGACAAAAGTAAAGATCTTACAAAAAGTAACTTTACCGTGTAGGTACTAATAGCTGCAGGCGTCTACAGTTCACTGACATCCGCGTATTGGAGGTCTACTGAAAATGTGCCAAACCTGTAGAAAGTGAGAGCTTTCACACTGGGGATTGGATTTCCCTTGGGAAAGACAATACTTCGTTGATTCTCCACAGTCCTGTTTTCTGAATCTTGGGCCGTACCCTTCCATGCCAAGGCGCTTGAGAAAGGAAAGCTCTCTTGGACCTATACAAATACTAAATCAGATTAGACCTTTAATATAGTATAAATAACAAAACATATAGACAAAACCCGGAATCGTGAGCCATACCTAAAAGTCTCTAACTTTAAATGTAGGACTGAGAATAGCACACTCCAAAGTGAATTAATATCCTGGTGTACCTTCATTAATATCCTGATCCATAATCAAACACGACGAAATCAGTCCAAACCAAAAATATGGTCAAAGATGGAGAGAAATGGATGAATACCCCCAATAATTAAATGATAACATACGAAATCCCAATCCCAACAACCCCTAATTTCATAAGAACCCTAAAATTTAAACGAAACCCTAATTCTTATGTACCATTTCAGGACAATCCCTAAATTATGTACTTCTGCATAATCCATTACCACATATGTCGAACCATATTAGTCACTGAAGCATTCTTAGCAAAGCAACGTTAATGAAAGGTGTTAATTTAGTGATGAACATGTAATGTTACCTGAAAAAAGTTGAGTCCATAGTTTCCTCTACAGCTTATCCGCTTTGATGACGGCAAAGGTTCATAGCCCCACATGTCAGATGAGCATGAGCATATCAATGTGAACATATGGGTGGCTTATTCAAGTCCATTTACTCGAGCTAATATGCCAATACCCAGAAAACATGTGAGATTTAAGCCAATAAGCCCATAAACAGTTCTGATCCAAACACCCCCTTACTGCAAAATTAGCATAACACAAACTCCGTTTAAAAAAACCACTTGATAAAACATAAACATAAATACAATTATATACCGTCTTATGTATTCCCCAAGCAGATTTTGCTGCAAATGACTTTGATTTTTATAATCTCTAACATAATCAGCCTAGTATCAAATAATAATGCAATATATTTATCCTGGGCATTTCATCAAACAGTTAATGCGCAATGTAGAAAATGGCCATACCTGGTGCAAAGAAATATGGTTTTGACATATATTTTTCCCACCTGATCCTCATCATTTTCATCTTCATGATAAACATAATATTCTTCATCATACTTATGATGTTGTTCATCATTAACATAAGTAGAACCAAGGTCAAAAATAGGATATGGGTATGAAAAAAAAGCCCCTAAAGCTACAAACTTTGCTATTACTATTGGGTGTTATTGAATTGTGATTCTGATTTTTTTCATTTGATGCGAAGCTGTTGATGATCCGCCGCTTATTCCAGCGTCCAAGGGTTCACTTGATTCACGGGTGGTTGGATCTGTGTTGTCGCTGGTACATTTGGGGGGTTTTGATGATGAACTGAGTGTGTGTTTTTTTGATGAAAAAGGAAGTGGGTGTGGTCGTGTTTTTTGGTATTAAGATTGGGTTATAGAAGAGGATGAGTGGATCTGGAATTTTCTGAGAGTTGTGTGTGTGAAATGCCATGAATATAGTGGAAATATCTGATTTTAGTAAGTTAAAATGAGGATGTACAACTCTTAAGAACATGGTACTGTTCCAAGCACTGTTTGATACACGTTTTTGAAGCAGCCCATTTCCTTGGTTTTAGTATATAGTAGTAGCAATTGGTGGGTATACCCCATTTGTAAACACCCCTAAAACCTTGGGCCAAAAACGGGTCACGTACAGTATTGGATTGTTCATTTGTGCATGAAGCCCAAAGTGCTGAACCCTAAAACATATTTACTGATAAAACAAAAAAACATAACAGCAGCAGCTGCGGCATCATCCTGAGCAGAACAGATTTTCTTGAAATGTAAGTATTCATCATCATATTCTCATTTTTAATATGGTTTCTGTTATTATTATCATTAGTAGTAACATACCCACAACTTATATTTATATAATTCCCACTTTAGTTTTCTTTTTTAAATACAATTATTAGTACATAAATGAACATAAATTTGTTTTAGGGGTTTATTTGTAGGCTTATGTGACTTTGTTTTCTTTTAATAAGCTTGATTTTTTAGACTTATTTCGAAACCTATGGCTTTGAGCTTATTAAAAATAAGCCGAAATCACGTAAGCTAAAAGAAACACCCCCTTTGCTAAGATTTCTGGGAAGTTCAAAAATGGAAGTTTTATTCGCAAATTTTGGGCTTTTTAATGGGTTGTTTGGATTAGCTTTTTTTTTTGGGGCTTTTCGGCTTATTGAAACTTGCAGGGGTGGATAATTTTAAATCTCCTTAGCTTATTATTTTGAGCTTATGTACTTAAATAAGCCAATGAGTTTGAAAAAGGTGAACTTAGGGGGTGTTTGTTTAAGCTTATATGTTTCTTATGAGCTTCTTTGTGTTTCGGCTTATATTTCATAAGCCTCAAATTTCTGGCTTATTTTGAGACTTGTGAGCGTGTATACAAGTTTATTATGATATCATGAACTTATATAAGCCCATAAGTCTCAAAATAAGCCGGAAATTTGAGGCTTATGAAATATAAGCCGAAATCAAATAAGCTCACAAGCCCACATATAAGCTTAAACAAACACCCCCTTATTTGCCATTGCAAGTGTCACTGGCTTATTTATTTGGCAATTTTTCTTTCTTTTTTCAATCTCGAAAAAGCTGGTTATTCTTTGGTATATGATTAAGAGTTTGATTAAATGTGGTAATTTTTTTAATGATTGTTATTTACGAGCAGATATATCACAAGATGTATACATCAATGAAGAAGATTTCTAAGGATAAGGGCGTCGATCCCACTGAATTTGAGCAGACTGTTGCTCAGGTCTTTTTCCTTTTAAGTTTTTGTCTTTCGTGAATATCATAGTTGATATGTACGTTAACTATTAGGTAGATATCATAGAATAGCACCACTTTTTGTAATTATACTTAGGTAAAGTAAAGTATATTGCTATTTTATGACATTTGCGCTAATTATTATTGTTTTTTCATCTTTTCGCATGTGAATAATGCAGGCATTGTTTGACTTGGAGAATACACACCAAGAGCTGAAGAGTGACTTGAAGGACTTGTACATTAACTCCGCAAGGTAAAGTTTGTGTCTTTGGATTGGAAGTTAACATAGAGTTAGTTTTTTATTTGCTGATTTATATGGTCTTGGTTTCTGTTTGCAGCCAGGTTGATGTTGCCGGTAACAAGAAAGCTGTTGTGATCCATGTTCCGTATAGATTGAGCAAACCATTCCGCAAGATTCATACTAAGCTTGTGAGAGAACTTGAGAAGAAGTTCAGTGGAAAGGTATTCATGCTTTAATTTGATTTCTTCTTTGTTGTATAGTTTGTTATCATAGCTTAATAACTATGATAACATTATGAATTACTATTACTATTAGTGTAGCATCGTAGCCTCATAATTTATCAGAAAGGGAAGCTCCTGAAATACAAAAGCCATATCGAGCTTCAAATGCAACAACTTTTAATAACTATTGAAATAAAATTGAAAATGAAAAACGTACAAGATCGTATTTACCTTAGCGATATCACATAAAACAGTGATATCACATAAAACAACACTATATTCACATAAGGAAATCCAAATGGTGTTTCCTTCTCTGACACAAAGATTCTATAAAAGATGTGGGGTCGGGTACTTCTAACCCATCACCCTCACCCGTGGTTTTTTTCTCACCCATCATCCGCCGGCGGGTACAATTTTCTGCCCATGCCTACGGGTATCTGTTCGAGTTACCCCATTGGTTAGTAGATTGCAACAAAAGCACAAAACCATGATATGAAAACTAACTATAAAATATGCATAATAACACACCATATCAATTTGCCTAATACCAAGCCCAACAAATACTTGAGATATGTCTGAAACTAGCAAATTAAACATCATTACACCAAATCACTGCCATAGTAGTGCATTTCAAGAGATAAGTAAAAAAATTTAAAACATCTTTTGCGAAACACAAAATTCTAGCCACTTGGCCTCTTAGCATCCTATTTCTAGAGAGTTGGGTAGTTATTAAATATATATATCAACAACCTCACTAATATTTAGGTAGTATAATAAATTTTAGTTTAACACAAATGGGTTTACAGTTACACCTACGGGTATTTTGACGGGTACACATCTGGGTATTTTAAATGGTTGTCATGGGTTTACCCGTGACGGGTATACATTACCCGTCACCCGCCTGCCACCCACTGATGGGTACAAAACTACAAACTTTCACCAACGACCCACCCGCGGGTGAAAATTAACGGGGTTACCCACCCATTCAGGTGCGGGTATCCGTGGGTTATAGGTGTTTTCTCGTCCATTGACATCCCTACTAGTGTAGAATTTATATGATTTGATCTCATAAAAGTTTTGACGCGAGGAGTACCTTTGTCCACTAAACGAAAACAAGGAAATGTCAAAACGTATTGTTTTAGTTATTAATGATCATAGTATTGACTTGAGTTTGTTTTAACTAATGTGTCTCTTCAAACTTGTGTTTCCTAAGACTAGATTTGCATGTTTGACACAATTGAGTCATTCAGTTATGATCCATTATCTGGAAAATATATGTTCATAGTAGTGTCTTCAAATGTTTGAGACACAACCTGCACATATTCAAACAATAACCACATTTTAATTAGTCGGTGTGAATCATAAATAAGTGTAAACAATCTTCTGATTTTAAATTTTCATTTTTTTATTTATTCACCCTACTCATTGAAATGTGGGTTTAGAGTATTACTATGCGTTGTAGGCTATGTGATTCATTGCTAATATATTCAACAACGCAATTTGAATGTTATTTCTATCTATTAAAGAGGTCTAGATGGGTTTGGTGTGTGTTTTTGTTAATACTATATGAACAAATTTGGGTATGGTGTCTACCTCCTTCATATTTTTCAAAGTTACAGTTTGCTATAAGAATTGCATAAAAGACTTGATTCGAGATAGTAAAAATATGAATCCCTTAATGACAGTATTTGGTGTTTTTTCATACATTAGTGGAATCTTTGCTTCATGCCTCCATATGTGCTCTATAGATTATCGCAGAGTATGTAAAACCATTTTATGCCTCAATTCAACTCGTATTGAAGAAATTGTTTTACTGATTCTCAATCTAGTTTATGAAATGACTACATTGATTCACGTATTTTGAAGCTCCAGTTATTTAGTTAACTTAGGTTTTCCTTAAGTTTATGCAAAGAAAGTGCCACTTATATTAGTGCCTACATTTTTGCCATTGTCATTAACTGAGTTGTACATGGTCACTCGAATGATGTCAGGATGTGGTTTTCCTTGCCACTCGAAGGATAGTGAGGCCACCAAAGAAAGGGTCTGCAGCTCAGAGACCCCGATCCCGAACGCTTACTGCTGTGCATGAGGCCATGCTTGAGGACATCGTCCATCCTGCTGAGATCGTTGGAAAACGAATTCGATACAGACTCGATGGCTCCAAAATCATGAAGGTAAATTTGTTGTATTTTCACTGGAGGTGGTTGTTTTGTCCCATTTCTTTTTGAAAGTTGCTGAACATGCATCTTTAAAGCGTTCTGACAAAAATTGCTTGGGTCAACCTGACTGGACCAATTTTGACTTGTTCCAAGCTTTCTAGCTTTGGCCATCACTCGACCTGCTCAACGTGTGTTATTTACTGTTTATGGTTTTAATATCCATCATTTTGATTGGTTTTCTGTCATGTTCAGGTCTACTTGAACCCAAAGGCTCGCAACGACACCGAATACAAACTGGAGACATTTGCTGGAGTTTACAGGAAGCTTTCTGGGAAAGATGTTGTCTTTGAATACCCCATCACCGAAGCTTGAGTGCTCTAAAATCGCTTTTATGTTATTTTAATATTTAAATATGATGATGATATTAGTTTTCTATTACTGGTAACTCTTGGGTTTCTGAAATTTTGACCTTCTATGTGGAGCAAAAAAATTACCTTGCTATGTTGTTTATGTATCTGAAGTTTCAAGAAATTTGGCACTGCATATGCATGTTTATTGATATGTATGTTTACCTAGCTGTGGCCTATAGTCGTAAACTAAAGATATTGCGCAAAAGAATTTGTTTTAGATATGGTCATTACAGGTGTTTTGTATATGTCATCTACTTCTTCAATTGTGCAAAAAATGACAACGTAAAAGGAAAAAAAGAAAAAGGAAATTGAGTCCAATAATAATTACCGCCTTTGATCTTTGCATATAAACGAGCTGTGAAGCCCGCGCGTTGCAGCGGCGCGCTTTGCGGAGGTTTTTTTTTTTTTTTTTTTTTTTTTTTTTTTTTTTCGCCATTGTTGGTAACAAATGCAGTGTCCGTAATTCAAAAGGTGATGCGAAATGGATTTTTTGAAAAAGGACTCTTTTTGCAAAGAGCCGTGAACTTCAGGGGTATTTTTTGAAAATTTTGAAACATATTTTTTGGAAAAAAGACTAATTTTGCAAAGAGTTGCCGACTTCGGGGGTATTTTTTAACAATTTTGAAACATATTTTTTGAAAAAGGACTAATTTTGCAAAGGGTTGTCGACTTCGGGGGTATTTTTTGCTAATTTTTGAAACTAAAAAAAAAATACTGTAGCAGTACTGTAGCACTGTTCATGGGCACTGTTCATTCCTTTCCCACGTTTTTTCTGCATAAAACCTAAATCAATATTAACACTTCTACCCTCTTTATAATCTCGGTCGTCATTGTGTTTCTTATCGGTGTGTGCCTTGGTTTCTCCATTATACTCAATGTACTTACTCAACGATCCAAGATGGAACATATGTTGGTGTCTGCCGCATCGCCCACAGCAATGGAACAACATCATCGAAAGCTTTTACTTTTACCTAGCAGTTATTATTGATGTTTATGTTTTTTTTAAGCAATAATCATAGTTTTAAGCATATAATTTTTACTTGTTTTATCCTTGGTGCTCATCTGTGCAAGAATTGTTTATGGATTTATGTCATCATATTTCTGTTTTAGTTTGCGTGCATTTATTTATTTATTTATTTATTCATTTAATTGTTTTAATGTTTCAATTTTTTATTCTCTAGAGTTGTTTGATTTAATCTTTGCGTGTTCAAAATCTGGTTAATATGTGGTTGCCGGAATGCATGTGGCACAACATTTTGCCTAATCCTATAATGTTGTCCTACTATTCTCTTTTAACAATTCCATTCAACGGAATGGATCTAGTAAGAAGAGTTATCGAAAAAGTTTATGTTAAAACCTGTGTATAATTATTAGTTACATTTATGTCACAACTACAAAACATTAAACACGGACAAATACTTACAGTTGGTATATTAAACTAAAATCTAAAATAAAATTGATTTATGAATAATGTCCATGAATTATAACTAATATCGAAAGAAAGAAATAAGCGTGTTATACTAGTAGTATAGGGATTATTTATTGGGAGGTCACCCAACTATTAAACTTTTTACTTTAAGGCAACCCATTTATCAAAACTAACTTATATCATTTATGAGTTTGATTTCGTTTATACCAACCTCGTTCAAATTCTTGCCAGAATTTTCATGCAATAAAAAGAATAAAGCTAACTTTAATATATCAACACAATAATTTTTTTAATTTAAACGTAAAACATTAGTTAAATTATATTAATTCACTTTCAATTAACTAAGTTGCACTTAAATAATGAATAAAACTGATATTTTACATTTCAATAACCGTTTGTGTTGTTTTAATATGTTATATCTAGCTTTATTCTCGTTGTTTGAAGACTTTTGAGATAAAATTATCCGAAATTGGTATAAACAAAACCAAACTCATAAATGGGTGGCTTATAAGTTAGTTTTAATAAATGGGTGTCTTAAAGTAAAATGTTTAATAGTCGAGTGGCCTAAAAGCATTAACCATGTTCTAGTACGTTATTTTGAGCATTGCTTTTATGTTTTGGACTATGTTTTGTAGATGTGAATATTCTACGGCTATGTTTGGTAAAAGTAGCAGTGAGCTGTGAGCAGTAGTCACAGCTCACAGCTTCTTGAAGAAGCATTAAAAAAATAAGCTTTCCTAAAAAATAGCAAAGCTCACCGCTCATTTGCCAAACGAACAATAAAAATCAAAAAGCTCATTGCCCATCGCTCATCGCCCCAAAAAGCTCCAAAAAGCTCCATTTGATGTTTTTTTCCGTTTACTTGATGTTTCAGTTTGTGTTACTAGCAAATTTTATTATCGTCTTTTTAATAAACTATAATATATCAATATTGTTTCACTAAAAATCCATGATTTGAATATAAAGTTCATCAAGATTTGAATCATCGTTTTTTTGGATCCGCTAGACTGCTCCTTTACCATTTTAATTAAGTATTTCATGTTCTTTATGTTTGTTTTACATTAGGTTTGTTTCAATTTTTCATAAGTTGATTATTTTGAGAATTACGGAGTACTACTTTAGAATCAAGCTCACAAGCTTATGTGCTATACGTACTATAAGCTTTCCAAAACACTTTCTATTGTTAGTCGATGTTTGGTGTTTGGGTATCGTCAAACAAATTATCTTTCTATTGCTATTTTCTTAATAATATCATGTTTCCAAGATGATGATGACGCAAAAATACACAAGAAAATAAGGTAAAAAGGCTGTTTTTATACTCACTTCGAGTCGGCTTTATAATTTGATGATCAAACACCGTCTTCTAATCTTTAGTTTTCTATTGTATTCTCACAAGAAAATTACTTTGGTGACTACAAAGATAACTTGTTGAACGTAAAATACAAGGAGGATGTGAAACAGGAAAAAAAATCATTTGTGTGATATCTTTGTGATTAATAATAAGATTCTCTTCTTTCATAAACCAATAGTCTCTTTTATATTAAGAGATTATATCTTCCATGTTTTTAATGCATTGTTCTATATATGAAGTCATTTGATAGATGAACCCCATATAACTTATAGTTCTATATATAACACCAGTTCGTTTAAACATATACGTGTAGTAGACATTGGTGATACTAGACACGTCTCTAATTTTGTATACTGGATGCACAAGGTCCATATTTCCACGTCGGTATGAATGTTTGTTACCTTATGTTGAAGTAAAACCTTATAGGCAGGTCCCACTTCTATGTTCTGTCCTTCGGACCTGGTTCGCTCCTACACACAAGAAGAACACGCGTTAGGCTCTCCCCTGGTTTTATCCCAGGACCAACCTCCGGCGTGAGAATGAGTATTGGGCGATCAAGATATGAATAGTAATCTCAGAGTAAAAGTAGTAGGTGTAAAATTGAATGCGTATCATAAATGAAGTGTGGGTATTTATACTACCCACACCTACTGTACCTGTTTACCTTGGGACCAAGCGAGTTGACCTATGCCTGACCTATTAAGTAGGTGTCAGGCCACGTGGGAGACACAATCCCGGGAAATCTGGGATGTCGGTGGCTGATGAGACTGTTTACTGTAGATGGCGGCGGTCCGCTCCGTAGGTGTGTCCGAAGGTGAGATGTTAGTCCGGACGAACCATGACGTCCGGATACAAGTATGGTCCGGACGGAGCGTGGCGTCTGGACACATACACCAACATGTCCCCCCCAGTATTGTAGCATCGGTTGAAGACTGATGGTGCAATACTTAAATAACATGTCTACGCTTTTTGGCTTCTTGGTACAGTATCGGTCCGGACACATACACCAACATGTCCCCCCAGTATTGCATTACTAGTAGAAGACTAGTAATGTAATACTTTGACGAATATCTTGCGGTTTCTCATTTTGTACTCTTCGGATATATCTTTTATTTCTATGCCCTCGTCCATATTTTGTTTGTACATTTACTTCGGGAGCACAAACTTTCATTATAAACAATGCATATTTCCAGGGGCAACAAATCCTATGTATGGATTGCATAAATGTTAGCTTGGTGGTTGAAAGGCTCGCCAAGTCTTGATGGGCTAGTTTAATTGCAGGCCCATGGGCCAAGCAAATTAGCATTCATTTGAATGTCAATATCGGCGCGCCACGCGTATGCTGACCATGAACATCTAACGTTCTATATTTTTCCACGTCAGTTAGTGGCAGGCTGACGTGACGTTTTCGCTTGTTTCTATGTCTTGCCCTATATATATATAGGTTTGGCTCTTACAAGTGTTTTTCCTTTAACTGTGCACTCTCTTACCTTATCTTCGGTGTTTATACATTTTACACGACTTGCTCAGCCGTTGAGAAATTTCGAGAGGTGCGTTACCTTATTTTTTGTAATTATCTTTAGTACTTGTTCCATCGGCATCCTTTTAGACATGGCCGCTGAGATGAGTGAACAGGGGGCTCTCCCATTAGTAAGTAGACTTGGGCCTCAACCCAGTAGAATAGCGCCTAAGTTTGACATGCATGTACATACTTCCAAGTTGACGCAAGGTGAGCTGGACCGTGTGGTTGAGGAGTTCGGCGTTCCTTTAGACTTACATCCGATGCTTCCTCCGGTGGGCATGACCATGGATATGTTGCCGGAGGATAAAATTGGTGTTTATGTTCACCAACTGAGGACGGGGGGTGTCCGGATTCCCTTCTCAACATTTTTGCTAGCGGTGATAGGATACTTTCGGGTACACATTTCTCAGCTGGTTCCGATAGGGTTGAATAGGGTAACTATGTTTGAGATTCGATGTTATAGTCTGGATGTGGTGCCGACAGTTCCCCTGTTTAGGGTTTTTTATAGGCTGTGCAAGCAGGGGCACTGGTTTTCTTTTGAGAGTCGGACGGGAGCGAATGCCCTGAAATGTTTTAAGGAGGTGTTGACCGGGCTGAAGAACTGGAAGGGTCATTTCTTTTTAATAGATCGGAGGGCCATACCGCATGGCATGCCGTGGAGACATAAGGACTCTAAAGTTACCGATGATTTTCCCACGGCCTATTCCGAGAGGGACGCTGAGAAGGTTGCGGAGAAAGTTATTTTCTTGAGGAAGCCTTCGGATGTTATTTTATGGATGGTGGGGCTTGGTAGAGTTTTCGAGTATCCCGGATATAAGGGCGTTTTAAAGGATGCCGATGGGCATGGTAATACAAATTTTCTTAATTATCGTCCGTATGAGCTGTTCGTTTCTTGGTTTTGGTTTTGACTTGTCTTTTTTTTTTTTTTTTTTGTAGTTCTTTCCATGACAGAGTATCTGGAACTTCCGGTGGAGATCGATGTGGAGGTTGGCCGGGGAGATCCCTTAGGGGAGGAGAATGAGAGGCCGGTGAGAACAACCGAGCCTTTGCCACCGGGGAGTGTGGTTCCCGAGACCACTCCTTTGCAGAAGGTGGTTGAGAGGCCGGATCTGAATGTGCTAACTGCTAGAGAAGAAAAAGAAAGAAAAAAGCTGGCAGCTGAGAACGAAGAGAAGAAAAGGAATGCTGAGGGGCCGTCGATGACCACGAAATCCCGGAAGAAGAAGAAGACTAAGCGGGGGGAGGGCGATGAGCCGTCGGATCGTACTCTTGATGTCTCCCCCCTTCGTCACATTGAACCGCAAGTGGTTGCCGACACTGCGGAGAACCAGGGTGGAGGAGGAGGACCAGAGGAAAACGCCGAAGGAGGTGATGATAATCCGGAGGTTCAGGTATCCGAGCCTGAGCACACTGCTGAGACTAATCCTGAGGGGCAGCCTGCTTAGGAAACTCATACCGAAAATCAACAATCTTCTTCTGATGGTAAGGAATATACTTCCGATGCCACTTTCCCCTTCCTTTTTTTTTTTTTTTTTTTTTTTTTTTTGTATATATGTATGTTGCGTTTATGCTTCGTCGTTGCTTTTGCAGATCACTCGGATCATTCCTTACATTCCTCGCATCCTTCCACGGTACATCCGTCGGCCGGAGGAGGTAAAAAACTCGCCTTGTGATACCCCTTGTTGTAACCTTGTTTTCGTTGAGTGACTTTAGTCTTGTCGCAGATGGGGGTTCATTTGAGGGGGAAGTTTTTGTTCCCGGCTGGTCTCTTCCCAACCATGTCCGGTTGGACTCCTATAGGGCTTGCCTGGAGTTGCTGGCACATCTTACACCTCCCGCTGAGAAGACTGCACTAGAAGGGATGACCGATAACCAACTGGTTCATCGGTCGTACGAACAGGCCGGAGGTGGGATAACTATGCAGGCTGAGCTACTTCGCCGCTTCAATCAATTGCTTGCTGAACACAAGGAGTTGGATCGGACCTATAAAGACAGCATAGTGGAGCACAGCGCAGAGCATGGCAGATATGTGCGGTTGGTTGAAGAGTTCAATGCTCTTAAGCAAGAGTTGACTGAGGTGAGATCTGGCATGTTGGAGCGAGAGGAAGGTTTGGCTGTTCGGCTGGCTGAGATGGAGAGAGACAGGGATAATTGGAAAAGAACAGCTGAGTCTCATGCTGAGGGTGTTAAGAAGTTGGAGCAAGAGATGGGGAAGAAAAATGAGGTCCTGGGGAAGCTAGAGGGAGTGAATAGGGATCTGCTCGCTGAAGTGGGACGAGTGGAGATGGAGCGTCAAAATGTTGTGAAGGATCTTCTTCCGACCGCTTGTCAACGGTTGTTTAGTAGCTCCGAGTACAAAGAAAAGATGGGATGGGTTTACAGTTTGTCGTACACCGCAGGGTTCCTGGATGGTCTTGCCTACGAACGAAAGAAAGATGACCATGAACGGCTTCTGGGTAAATTTGACAAGCTTAACATGGAGGCTCCCCGTATCTGGCAGGCAGAGTATCTGAAGTTGTTTGATGCTCAGTACCCGTATATTCAAAAGCTTGCCGACTCTTACCGGCTGCCGTTGGGTAAACTCATGAGTCTTTTTCCTGTCGTTAGTGCTCCCAAGCCGAAGACTGTAGCGGCAGCAACCCTGCCTCAGAAGGTCGAAGAGTCTTCCGGCGCGAAGGGCCAT
The DNA here is from genome assembly GCA_021014915.2 of Artemisia tridentata subsp. tridentata. Classification (NCBI taxonomy): domain Eukaryota; kingdom Viridiplantae; phylum Streptophyta; class Magnoliopsida; order Asterales; family Asteraceae; genus Artemisia; species Artemisia tridentata. Next base: position 231,958,046 of record CP139502.1, on the reverse strand, counting down.
CCAGGCGAAGGTTCCTCCCTTGTTGAGAATGTCGCGGGTGAAGACTCTTGATTGTCTTATTTGTTTCTTCTTTTGGATGAATGTAATAATAATAATTGTTGTGGACAGATGCTGTGTAATAATTTGTTTGTGACGATTTGAAAACGTTGTTCTTAGACTTACTGAAATAATTGTTGCCTACCTTGTCTGCATAAATATTTTGTTCATATGCGTTACCGACAACGAGGTGTTTTTTAGGTCGGCTTATCTGATTCGGATTATTTAGAACGCCGCCCAATATCCATACCTTCAGAAGTTTGAGGATTTTGCTCGTCTTCCAAAATTGAGTACCCTTGGGGTCCTTGCGATCCAGCATACCAGAGCCTCTTCCGGTGTGAAGGAGATCGCTGTATATGGTTGTTCGTGACTGATGTCACTTTTTTGCGTCCTTCTTTTGTGAACGCGCGGCTTGATTTGTTTGATCCTTCGGTGTAGATTGACCTGATGATTTGGTCTGTAAAACCGGAGTGTTACACATCTCTTTTACTTATCGCTTTTACCATCGTTTGATTATACGGAGTGTTTTCCATAATCCGTTGAATTTATTGGACGGAGTGATTTCACGATCCGCTCACGAGGGAGGGAGTGTTTTCCACAATCCGTTGAATTTATTGGCCGGAGTGATTTCACGATCCGCTCACGAGGGAGGGAGTGTTTTCCACAATCCGTTGAATTTATTGGCCGGAGTGATTTCACGATCCGCTCACGAGGGAGGGAGTGTTTTCCACAATCCGTTGAATTTATTGGCCGGAGTGATTTCACGATCCGCTCACGAGGGAGGGAGTGTTTTCCACAATCCGTTGAATTTATTGGCCGGAGTGATTTCACGATCCGCTCACGAGGGAGGGAGTGTTTTTCACAATCCGTTGAATTTATTGGCCGGAGTGATTTCACGATCCGCTCACGAGGGAGGGAGTGTTTTCCACAATCCGTTGAATTTATTGGCCGGAGTGACAGGGCGCATGACATTTTATAATCGTAAAACAATTTGCCGGAAATTGGGGAGACCATAGATTATTACAGATTAATGAGCGTTAGTTTACATTTTCCACAAAAGACAATTCCAAAAAATAAACTTCATCATACATCCGTTATTGTAGCTCTCCGGTCATCCGATGCTGGTTTTTTGAATGAGGTTTTGAAACCAAAGCCTTTATATGAAGGTTTTGGAGCCAAAGCTTCCTTGTTTGTTCTCTTTGAATGTTCTGTGTGAGAAGTTCCGGTACTCCGTTGGTAGCGCGGTTCCAACAATGTCTTTTTCTTCGGAGTTCTCGGAGCTTACGTTTGTTCCTTTTGGCATCCCGTTCGTCCCCAGGCTGAGAGTCTCGGCTTCCTTGGAAGTGGCTTCTGGACAATTTTTCTGGAAGTCTTGGTATTCGGTCTTGGCAACCAGCCGAGTAGTTAAGGTTGCGATCCCTTTCGGGGTGGGGAACTGTTGGAATATGGAAGTTGGAATAGCTTAAATACGACTAGAGGTGTGTGAGCCTATTGGGGGCACACACGTTAAACACTTAGAGTATGTTAAATTCTTCGCGTATACCAAAAAGACATGAAATGAACTAGACAAGATTCCTTACTTGTCCTAACCAGTGTGGCCAGCTTATGAAGGATCTAGAAGGGATCTTGGAGTGTCTAGATTCATTAGTGATAAGGAGGAAAGGAAGAGTTGTGATAAGGCTTAAAGTTGAAAGAGTTTTAAGCTTATCATAAATGTGTTTTAGCCTTATCATGAGTGAGCATGAGGGACTATATATAGACCTCATATGTCAGCTCATGAGATACGACACATAAAAAACTCTAAATCACCTTTACGTAGTTAATAGTTAACTATTACTTTCCCTTGGTCAAAAGTTACGGCAGACCAAAGAAACAATATAGGCTTTGTTTGCTTCGTACAGTTGCTTCTCCTTTATTCTGTCTACCAATTGGAGTACAAAGTTTGGTTTGACTTTTCCTTCCACGTTTCTAAGTAAAACAAGGAATCTAGTTCTTGTTTTATTAGTTAGTGTTGCTATTATTTAACAATTCGAACGTAATACAATTTTTGTATTCGAATTGTGTTTTGGTTGATACGTGATACTCGGCTAGCATTCCGGGCATACTTGGTTGACGTGTTTGTGTGAGCAACCATAGAGGTAGTATTTATTTGCTACTTAGTTTCATTTGCGGGTGACTACAAGGGTTAGTTTTCGATTTATTTTTCTTGTCCCTTTTATTTGTTTTATGTGTTTATTATTTGTGTTAATTCTAATAGCCAAACTAGATCCATATTCCGCTGCGTACTCGTAGTGTTAATTGGTTAACATATTAATAAATCCCAACAGTGGCATCACGAGTCAACTCGTTTGGTGTATTATGGGTTACACAATTTAATAAACACGCGAAAAGGTTGCATGAAATCTAATTTAGTTATTTGTTTTATTTTTATTTTGACAACTATAATGCAATACTTGTCATTAATTAATAAAAAAAAAATAACAAGATACTAACAAACTAATTAACGGGTAATTGGATACATAAAATAGCAAATTAATAGTTAATATGTTTGCCATGTTATTTTATGTGTGAATTCCGGCTATAAGACCTACGCAATCAATTTTTTTTATGCATGTGGCGATCTAGGCACTTGATGAAAACCTAGTGAGGGTCTTATGGTTCTCCTTTTGGGGAAGACTCGCGAGAGAACTCGGATTTTATGTGTTTAATTAATGTCTTTGTTTATGTTTGTGATTCCATATGTGCATAATTGTTATATGTTTTACACACCTAATTGCATGCAATATGGAATAATACATATGCGAAACCATGACATTAAAAGGGTATTAATTTACACGCCTAAATATCATGCTTAATGTAACATGCTATTTGATTCGTGGAAAATTGTTTTTTGTAAAATTAATTTACCTAAATTATTGAAACAAGTTTTTCATGAAATTAAAAACTGGACGCTATGGACACTTGGGAAGTACGGCTCACCCACTAGAACAAACTATAAGGTGCGCACAGTCACACCTAAAGGATTTCCGGTCATTGCTTCGCGCTGACTTGGTCCTCCGCTTCCTTGCGAGTTCGACTGGAGCTACCGTGAACCATGATGATCACTACAGTGTCATTACTAAAAGTTTTTAAAATTTAAGTGCTACAAAGTTGTTTTGCATGCTTCTTTGTACACGATTTTACCACATTTATGTGTATACCCTATGTGTAAATTTTAAGTCTATGCCAGCCAACCAAGAACACGTGCTTTTGGCTTGACCTCTTTGGTCAGACCTTAGGGCCATTCCAAACCCATGGCAAATTTTGCTCATTGGTCAGACCTTTGGTGATATTTGCACGTTCTTGCTTGGTCGACTTATTTCGAGTATGCTTGGTCAGACCTTGGACCCGAGGCATAAGATGAGACTAAACATGCTCATGACATTACTACTTGTCTACTAATGTCTTGATCAGTCTCATAAATCTAAGAGTTGCATTTCATGCAATTAACGCTCGTCGCTTACCTCTTGCCCCACTTGTTTACTCATTGGTCAGACCTTTGGTAATAAGTGGGAGGTCAAGTTGGATCTTAGTCTTAATTAGTAATTAATTGGGTAGTTAATTCTATTAAGAATTAAATTATTGAAAATACTAATTATTTGAACTTTTTAATTGTAGATGACTACCTCAGTCGGAAACAATTCGGTACTCAGGAGTTTCTTTGAGAAACAAAAACTCACTGGACCTAACTTCATTGACTGGTATCGCCAGCTTCGCATTATCCTGTCAGCTGAAGATAAGGAAAATTACTTGGAGCATCCTATTCCTGCTGCACCTGTTGTAACTCCTGGACACCCAGTCCCTCCCGAGGCTCTTGCAGCTCACACTGCTTGGGTCAAGGGATCAAAGGACATTGCTGCCTTCATGCTTATGACCATGGACTTAGAAATCCAACGAAATCTAACTCACCTTGGTGCATATGACATGCTACAGGAGTTAAAAACTATGTTTGCTCAACAGGCGGAACAGGAACTTCTTCAAACCGCGAGGGAATTTAACTCGTGCAAGCAAGAAGAAGGTCAATCTGTAAGCTCATATGTTCTAAAGATGAAGAGCTACATTGACAACTTGGAGCGTCTCGGTCATCCCGTCACTTTGAACCTTGGAGTAAGCCTAATCTTGATTGGACTCTCTAAGGAGTATGACAGCTTTGTGCAGAACTATAATATGCACAACATGGGGAAGACTGTGAATGAATTGCATGCTATGCTTAAACAACATGAGCAGACACTACCCAAGAAAGATGCTGCACCTGCACTTCATGCTATACATGCAGGAAAGGTCCAGAAAAACCAAGGTAAAAAACCGTTCAAGGCTGCTAAGGGGAATCAAGGGAACGGAAAGTATAAGTTGGCTTATGCTCCTGAGCATAAACCATCTTATGCTTCCAAGCCCAAGAAAACTCCACCACCCAAGAAGGATAACCCTGCAAAGGACGCGACCTGTCACCAATGTGGTGAAATAGGTCATTGGAGAAGGAATTGTCCCGTGTATCTCGCCGAGTTGATGAAAAAGAAGAAGCTATCTCAAGGAGCTAGCACTTCAGGTATTTTCACCATAGAACTTTATTCTTTTCCTAGTAAATCTTAGGTTTATGACACGGGTTGTGGTACTCACATCTGTAATACTACTCAGGGTCTCAGGGGAAGTAGGAAGCTGAAGCCAGGAGCTTTAAGTCTGTACATGGGCAATGGTCAACGGGCAGGAGTTGAAGCTATTGGAAGTTATCATTTATGTCTCCCTAGTGGATTAGTAGTTGTTTTAAACAATTGTCATTATGCTCCCTCTATTACTAGAGGAATTATTTCAGTTTCACGTTTGTTTGACGATGGTTTTGTTAATCGTTTTGAATTGAATAATACAATTTCAGTTTCTAGGAATAATGTGGTTTATTTTAGTGCTATCCCAAGGGATGGTATTTTTGAAATTGATATGTCTTGTTCTGAAACAAATGATAGTTCTATGTTTGCTGTTAGCAATAAAAGAGCCAATCTAACCTTGGACGCTACTCTCTTGTGGCATTGTCGTCTTGGACACATTAGCAAGAAACGCATGGAGAAGTTGTGTTAGACCCGTATCCCGGTTACAAGTAGGCCCCACCCTAGATGAAATATGCTAAGGTTGGATGTAATTGGTTGGTCAACGAAGTTACGTGGAAAGTCAAACCCGATGGTCAAACTAGTAGTCAAAGTATGATTCATGTAGTAATATGAAATGTGATGTATAAACTAGAAGGACCTAAGTTGCCAATTGTTAGTTATGTGTTATAAGTTAGTTGTGGTTAAAATAGTAGGAAATAGACTTAAGGGGCCATTCTTGCCAAAAGACCAAAGTTACCACCCAACTTATCTTATCTAGGAAATTCTAGATAATTCCTCCATTATTGATATGTGAAGGCCGGTTCATTAGAGAGAAAAAGGAGAGGGAAAAAGTTAGTGGAGACTTGAGAAGAGGAAGAAGATGAAGTCCTTGTGTTTGAGGTGATGTCCTAGTAAGAACCCACTCTAAGTAAGTGTTTCTATCTTGATAATTATTAAGGTTAAAGTTTAAGGATTAAGTGGGTTTTCATCATATGATCAAGATATGATCATATGATGATATGGGTTAGAAGATGATTATGTTTTGATGGGTTTTGATAACCCTTGTTATGTGTTTTATTGCTATGTTATTAGGTTTTGATAATTTGTCAAGGATGGTGATGATGATGATGGATCATGATGTTGATGATGATATTCTTGTTATGTTATAGCTTGGATTGAGGTAAGTAAAATGATGATGGCATGTATTATATGGATGTCTAACATGTATGTGTTATGTATGTTTTGTGGTTAGTGATAAGAGATTGGATATGTGCTTATGTGCTAGGATGAATAGGATCTAAGTGGTGAATTTGGTTGTGATGGTAAGTTGATGTTAGGTGATTATGCAAGAATTAGAGAGTGGAGTAGCTAAGTAAGTGTTTGGAGATATGTGATGCTTATGTGTTTGATTTGAAGTATGATATTATGTGATTATCGTTTTACTTACTAAGCGTAAGCTTATTCTTTTAGTTGTCAACGTTTTGTAGGTTAATGGCGATGAGGATAACTTGGCTTGGATTATAGCATAGGGATTTGGAAGCGGATTCGGGAGATAATAAGCATAGGAGCTAGGTAGAATACCGAGCTTGAGTCAATGTTGTACCCCCGAGAGTCTCTTTTATGAGTCCTATAATGTGTGTCAAAGTCGTGTAATGGTTTGGTGGTCTAATGATGTGTCGAGTGTGTTTTAAGTGTTTTTGAGTAATGATAATGGAGTGTTTGGTTTAAGCGTGTTCAAACCTATTTTGGATTGTAAACGGGTCAAGTGCCCTTGGAAAACATTGGGTATGTTAATGTAATGCTTTTGGTAAAGTTTGGGTGGTTAACGGTGTGTCCAAGTGCGTTAAGTGGTTTATAGTGAATGTTTAAGGGGGGTGTTTGGCAAAAGGGTAAATGTACCCATTTTGATGTGTAAACGGGTCAAGTGTATATTGGAACATATTATATGTATTAAAGTAATGATTTTGGTTGAGTTTGAAGTGTTGTGAAAGTCGTATGTGGCTTTTGTCATGAGATGGGTCAAAAAGGGGTTATGTGCATGACCCGTCTAATTTGTAAAGCACCATTCCGGGATGTCAAACGGTCAATGTTTTTGTATGAAAATGATGTTTATGATGTGTTAATGAAATCTGGAAAGTTTCATTTAATTGTTGGGTCATAGAAGTTGTCTTTCCGGAAAATGGGTCAAAAAGGATGTTAAAAGTGTTATGCAGTTAAAGGGGTGTTTGGGTTAAGAGTGTTTTTACCCATTGTGGGTAGTAAATCGGGTTGATTGAGTATATAAACGACTTTGTAGGTTATGTTAATGGCTTTGAGTGAGTTGGTGTGGATATAAGTCGTCACGGGTCTCTTTTGGTCTTGTGTAGACTACTTTCAGTTTGTGTAGATTACTTTGGGTTTGTGTAGACTACTTTGGTCTGTGTAGACTACTTTGGTCTGTGTAGACTACTTTGGGTTTGTGTAGACTACTTTGGTCTGTGTAGACTACTTTGGTCTGTGTAGACTACTTTGGGTTTGTGTAGACTACTTTGGTCTGTGTAGACTACTTTTGGTCTGTGTAGACTACTTTTGGTCGGTGTAGACTACTTTGGTCTGTGTAGACTACTTTTGGTATATGTAGACTACTTTTAGTCTGAGTAGACTACTTATAGTCTTATCGATATTTAAAGTCTTCTGTTCATGTATGGGTCATGGTTCAAGCGTTTCCGCGTATAAAGTCAAAAAGTTTTGAATTTTTGGTATAAGTGGTCACGGGGTGTAACAACTTGGTATCAAAGCTTCGGTTTAAGTGAATTAGGTTTCCTTTAGGTTGCCTAGTCTTAAACCACTCGTAGACGCGTTAAGTTAAGTTTGAGATAGGCGGGCTAATAGTTTGTGAGTTATAGGATGTGGATGTAGAGTTTGAAACGAATGATGTGATTGTTATATGGGTAGTATGATGGGGACTTAGGGATGTGTCTTGTGTGATATATGTTGTGGGAGACTTGGTGTGTGAGTGATAGGATTACCGTGCACCTCGGGCTGTCTCGGTAATTATTATATGATTATGTGATTATGTGCTATGGTAGTTAGCGAGGGTGAATAGGTGTAATAAGATTTTGTAGTGGGTTATAAGAAATGTGACTAAAAATGAAAGTGCGTAACTTGTATGATAGGGATGATCAAGGCATGGCCTTGTGAGCATTTATATTTAGCATGGTGATCATTAAAGAGGTATTAGAGGCGGGTTAGTGGAGAGTTAAAGTATTAGGAGTATAAGTATGAACATGTGGTGACGTTGAATGTGTGTGGTGAAGAAATGAAATAAAAATATAGGCATAATAAGTTTGTGATGAACTTAGTTACAAATTGAGAAAAAGGCATAGGAGTTGAGTAAATAATGAAATAGAGCGAAATTTCTTAAGTGATAATAGCTAAAATGAGATGAATATGTGTGAAGCTAAGGTGTTGTTATGAAATAATTATATTACGGCTAAGGCGATTAGCTGTAATTATTAATAAAAAAATGAACGTGTTGTAGTTGACGATCTATGTAAGATCTATATGTAAAGGAAGCGAGTGAGACTAAAAGAAGAGAGATAAGATATGGAAAAAAAATGTGGTGGATTAAAAACGTAAGAAAGAATGAGAGGGGTATGTGTGAGATAAAGAAGTTGTCTTGAGATTATCATATTACGGCGCTGTAATCACTATAATGAATGCATGAGTTACAGTTGGTAAAATGTGAGAAGTCTAGATGTAAATCAGTCGAGTGGACTAAAATGTGAAGTAAGAATGTGAAAATGATTAACGAAGGCTAAGAATGCAAGAGGTAAAGTAAAGATGTGAAAATAACTAAGGCGGATTAAAAATGTAAGGAGTGTGTATGAGATAAGGGCGTTGTTCTAAAATTATCATATTACTACTAAGGCGATTAGCGGTAATTACTATAATAAACGAATGTAATAATGTGTGTTTGTGGTGCTTATGGCTTGGATCCGATGTTAAAATGTGAAAGTGGTAAAGTGATGAATGTAATGATCCTTCGGGATGAATGTTAAATGTGGTATCCATCGGGATGACCAAGTAAAGGAATGTTAAGGAATCCTTCGGGATGAATGTTAAAGATCCTTCGGGATAAAAAAATGCATTGCCTTCACAGGCAAAGATTGCCTACATCCTTGGCATGTGTGAAAGTCCTTTCGGGAAAAATGTTAAAGTAAAGCGGATCCAAGCTAGAAAATAGAAGAATTTAAATATCAAATGAAATATAAAATGAAAATGAAATAATAAAAGTTAGGTTGGGAATTAGGAGTAGTGGTGTTATGTCGGGAGTACATAACCACTAGTTTATATTTCTTGATTTACATCGATTGGGACGCCTCTCCATGTAAATGAGGAATTATAAACGAGTGGGCTATGTGTTGCCGACACGGCACGAGTAGGGTTAGAGAAGTAGAAAGCGGGAGTTTAGAGTTAGTTAGGAATGGTAAGAACTAAGATAGGAGGGTTAGAATTAGACCATGGCGTTTAGTTGAGACTTAGGAGAACCTTGATGGGAGGGAGAAATTGTAATGAGGATATAATGTGCTTTGCGGCATTGTGCAAAATATGATGAATGAAAGTAATGGAATGTGAACAAATTAGTCGAGTGTAATAATGTAAAGTCAAATAGTGCGAGTTCTTAAGTAGCAAGAGTCAAAGAATGGGGGTAGAGGGTAAAGCGAGTGAGATGATGATGTGCGGTAATAGGGCGGATTAGAATGATGATTGGCGATAATAAGTAAGTCTTGTATTATGTAAAATCTAAGCGAGAGTTGTGTGGTATAGAAGTAAGCGGGGTTAATGTGGATTAGGGCATGTGATATGTAATAGTATGCGTAAAATCACAAGATCACTTAGATCGTCGAACTAAGCAAACTAGGGGTTAAGGTGCTAGTAATGAGATGAGTTATGTGACTAAGTATAGGTTAGTAATGAATGGCAGATTTCGGGGACGAAATCTAAATAAGGGGGGTAGAATTGTTAGACCCGTATCCCGGTTACAAGTAGGCCCCACCCTAGATGAAATATGCTAAGGTTGGATGTAATTGGTTGGTCAACGAAGTTACGTGGAAAGTCAAACCCGATGGTCAAACTAGTAGTCAAAGTATGATTCATGTAGTAATATGAAATGTGATGTATAAACTAGAAGGACCTAAGTTGCCAATTGTTAGTTATGTGTTATAAGTTAGTTGTGGTTAAAATAGTAGGAAATAGACTTAAGGGGCCATTCTTGCCAAAAGACCAAAGTTACCACCCAACTTATCTTATCTAGGAAATTCTAGATAATTCCTCCATTATTGATATGTGAAGGCCGGTTCATTAGAGAGAAAAAGGAGAGGGAAAAAGTTAGTGGAGACTTGAGAAGAGGAAGAAGATGAAGTCCTTGTGTTTGAGGTGATGTCCTAGTAAGAACCCACTCTAAGTAAGTGTTTCTATCTTGATAATTATTAAGGTTAAAGTTTAAGGATTAAGTGGGTTTTCATCATATGATCAAGATATGATCATATGATGATATGGGTTAGAAAATGATTATGTTTTGATGGGTTTTGATAACCCTTGTTATGTGTTTTATTGCTATGTTATTAGGTTTTGATAATTTGTCAAGGATGGTGATGATGATGATGGATCATGATGTTGATGATGATATTCTTGTTATGTTATAGCTTGGATTGAGGTAAGTAAAATGATGATGGCATGTATTATATGGATGTCTAACATGTATGTGTTATGTATGTTTTGTGGTTAGTGATAAGAGATTGGATATGTGCTTATGTGCTAGGATGAATAGGATCTAAGTGGTGAATTTGGTTGTGATGGTAAGTTGATGTTAGGTGATTATGCAAGAATTAGAGAGTGGAGTAGCTAAGTAAGTGTTTGGAGATATGTGATGCTTATGTGTTTGATTTGAAGTATGATATTATGTGATTATCGTTTTACTTACTAAGCGTAAGCTTATTCTTTTAGTTGTCAACGTTTTGTAGGTTAATGGCGATGAGGATAACTTGGCTTGGATTATAGCATAGGGATTTGGAAGCGGATTCGGGAGATAATAAGCATAGGAGCTAGGTAGAATACCGAGCTTGAGTCAATGTTGTACCCCGAGAGTCTCTTTTATGAGTCCTATAATGTGTGTCAAAGTCGTGTAATGGTTTGGTGGTCTAATGATGTGTCGAGTGTGTTTTAAGTGTTTTTGAGTAATGATAATGGAGTGTTTGGTTTAAGCGTGTTCAAACCTATTTTGGATTGTAAACGGGTCAAGTGCCCTTGGAAAACATTGGGTATGTTAATGTAATGCTTTTGGTAAAGTTTGGGTGGTTAACGGTGTGTCCAAGTGCGTTAAGTGGTTTATAGTGAATGTTTAAGGGGGGTGTTTGGCAAAAGGGTAAATGTACCCATTTTGATGTGTAAACGGGTCAAGTGTATATTGGAACATATTATATGTATTAAAGTAATGATTTTGGTTGAGTTTGAAGTGTTGTGAAAGTCGTATGTGGCTTTTGTCATGAGATGGGTCAAAAAGGGGTTATGTGCATGACCCGTCTAATTTGTAAAGCACCATTCCGGGATGTCAAACGGTCAATGTTTTTGTATGAAAATGATGTTTATGATGTGTTAATGAAATCTGGAAAGTTTCATTTAATTGTTGGGTCATAGAAGTTGTCTTTCCGGAAAATGGGTCAAAAAGGATGTTAAAAGTGTTATGCAGTTAAAGGGGTGTTTGGGTTAAGAGTGTTTTTACCCATTGTGGGTAGTAAATCGGGTTGATTGAGTATATAAACGACTTTGTAGGTTATGTTAATGGCTTTGAGTGAGTTGGTGTGGATATAAGTCGTCACGGGTCTCTTTTGGTCTTGTGTAGACTACTTTCAGTTTGTGTAGATTACTTTGGGTTTGTGTAGACTACTTTGGTCTGTGTAGACTACTTTGGTCTGTGTAGACTACTTTGGGTTTGTGTAGACTACTTTGGTCTGTGTAGACTACTTTGGTCTGTGTAGACTACTTTGGGTTTGTGTAGACTACTTTGGTCTGTGTAGACTACTTTTGGTCTGTGTAGACTACTTTTGGTCGGTGTAGACTACTTTGGTCTGTGTAGACTACTTTTGGTATATGTAGACTACTTTTAGTCTGAGTAGACTACTTATAGTCTTATCGATATTTAAAGTCTTCTGTTCATGTATGGGTCATGGTTCAAGCGTTTCCGCGTATAAAGTCAAAAAGTTTTGAATTTTTGGTATAAGTGGTCACGGGGTGTAACAACTTGGTATCAAAGCTTCGGTTTAAGTGAATTAGGTTTCCTTTAGGTTGCCTAGTCTTAAACCACTCGTAGACGCGTTAAGTTAAGTTTGAGATAGGCGGGCTAATAGTTTGTGAGTTATAGGATGTGGATGTAGAGTTTGAAACGAATGATGTGATTGTTATATGGGTAGTATGATGGGGACTTAGGGATGTGTCTTGTGTGATATATGTTGTGGGAGACTTGGTGTGTGAGTGATAGGATTACCGTGCACCTCGGGCTGTCTCGGTAATTATTATATGATTATGTGATTATGTGCTATGGTAGTTAGCGAGGGTGAATAGGTGTAATAAGATTTTGTAGTGGGTTATAAGAAATGTGACTAAAAATGAAAGTGCGTAACTTGTATGATAGGGATGATCAAGGCATGGCCTTGTGAGCATTTATATTTAGCATGGTGATCATTAAAGAGGTATTAGAGGCGGGTTAGTGGAGAGTTAAAGTATTAGGAGTATAAGTATGAACATGTGGTGACGTTGAATGTGTGTGGTGAAGAAATGAAATAAAAATATAGGCATAATAAGTTTGTGATGAACTTAGTTACAAATTGAGAAAAAGGCATAGGAGTTGAGTAAATAATGAAATAGAGCGAAATTTCTTAAGTGATAATAGCTAAAATGAGATGAATATGTGTGAAGCTAAGGTGTTGTTATGAAATAATTATATTACGGCTAAGGCGATTAGCTGTAATTATTATAAAAAATGAACGTGTTGTAGTTGACGATCTATGTAAGATCTATATGTAAAGGAAGCGAGTGAGACTAAAAGAAGAGAGATAAGATATGGAAATAAAAATGTGGTGGATTAAAAACGTAAGAAAGAATGAGAGGGGTATGTGTGAGATAAAGAAGTTGTCTTGAGATTATCATATTACGGCGCTGTAATCACTATAATGAATGCATGAGTTACAGTTGGTAAAATGTGAGAAGTCTAGATGTAAATCAGTCGAGTGGACTAAAATGTGAAGTAAGAATGTGAAAATGATTAACGAAGGCTAAGAATGCAAGAGGTAAAGTAAAGATGTGAAAATAACTAAGGCGGATTAAAAATGTAAGGAGTGTGTATGAGATAAGGGCGTTGTTCTAAAATTATCATATTACTACTAAGGCGATTAGCGGTAATTACTATAATAAACGAATGTAATAATGTGTGTTTGTGGTGCTTATGGCTTGGATCCGATGTTAAAATGTGAAAGTGGTAAAGTGATGAATGTAATGATCCTTCGGGATGAATGTTAAATGTGGTATCCATCGGGATGACCAAGTAAAGGAATGTTAAGGAATCCTTCGGGATGAATGTTAAAGATCCTTCGGGATAAAAAAAATGCATTGCCTTCACAGGCAAAGATTGCCTACATCCTTGGCATGTGTGAAAGTCCTTTCGGGAAAAATGTTAAAGTAAAGCGGATCCAAGCTAGAAAATAGAAGAATTTAAATATCAAATGAAATATAAAATGAAAATGATGAAATAATAAAAGTTAGGTTGGGAATTAGGAGTAGTGGTGTTATGTCGGGAGTACATAACCACTAGTTTATATTTCTTGATTTACATCGATTGGGACGCCTCTCCATGTAAATGAGGAATTATAAACGTGGGCTATGTGTTGCCGACACGGCACGAGTAGGGTTAGAGAAGTAGAAAGCGGGAGTTTAGAGTTAGTTAGGAATGGTAAGAACTAAGATAGGTGGGTTAGAATTAGACCATGGCGTTTAGTTGAGACTTAGGAGAACCTTGATGGGAGGGAGAAATTGTAATGAGGATATAATGTGCTTTGCGGCATTGTGCAAAATATGATGAATGAAAGTAATGGAATGTGAACAAATTAGTCGAGTGTAATAATGTAAAGTCAAATAGTGCGAGTTCTTAAGTAGCAAGAGTCAAAGAATGGGGGTGAGGGTTAAAGCGAGTGAGATGATGATGTGCGGTAATAGGGCGGATTAGAATGATGATTGGCGATAATAAGTAAGTCTTGTATTATGTAAAATCTAAGCGAGAGTTGTGTGGTATAGAAGTAAGCGGGGTTAATGTGGATTAGGGCATGTGATATGTAATAGTATGCGTAAAATCACAAGATCACTTAGATCGTCGAACTAAGCAAACTAGGGGTTAAGGTGCTAGTAATGAGATGAGTTATGTGACTAAGTATAGGTTAGTAATGAATGGCAGATTTCGGGGACGAAATCTAAATAAGGGGGGTAGAATTGTTAGACCCGTATCCCGGTTACAAGTAGGCCCCACCCTAGATGAAATATGCTAAGGTTGGATGTAATTGGTTGGTCAACGAAGTTACGTGGAAAGTCAAACCCGATGGTCAAACTAGTAGTCAAAGTATGATTCATGTAGTAATATGAAATGTGATGTATAAACTAGAAGGACCTAAGTTGCCAATTGTTAGTTATGTGTTATAAGTTAGTTGTGGTTAAAATAGTAGGAAATAGACTTAAGGGGCCATTCTTGCCAAAAGACCAAAGTTACCACCCAACTTATCTTATCTAGGAAATTCTAGATAATTCCTCCATTATTGATATGTGAAGGCCGGTTCATTAGAGAGAAAAAGGAGAGGGAAAAAGTTAGTGGAGACTTGAGAAGAGGAAGAAGATGAAGTCCTTGTGTTTGAGGTGATGTCCTAGTAAGAACCCACTCTAAGTAAGTGTTTTATTAAGGTTAAAGTTTAAGGGTTAAGTGGGTTTTCATCATATGATCAAGATATGATCATATGATGATATGGGTTAGAAGATGATTATGTTTTGATGGGTTTTGATAACCCTTGTTATGTGTTTTATTGCTATGTTATTAGGTTTTGATAATTTGTCAAGGATGGTGATGATGATGATGGATCATGATGTTGATGATGATATTCTTGTTATGTTATAGCTTGGATTGAGGTAAGTAAAATGATGATGGCATGTATTATATGGATGTCTAACATGTATGTGTTATGTATGTTTTGTGGTTAGTGATAAGAGATTGGATATGTGCTTATGTGCTAGGATGAATAGGATCTAAGTGGTGAATTTGGTTGTGATGGTAAGTTGATGTTAGGTGATTATGCAAGAATTAGAGAGTGGAGTAGCTAAGTAAGTGTTTGGAGATATGTGATGCTTATGTGTTTGATTTGAAGTATGATATTATGTGATTAATCGTTTTACTTACTAAGCGTAAGCTTATTCTTTTAGTTGTCAACGTTTTGTAGGTTAATGGCGATGAGGATAACTTGGCTTGGATTATAGCATAGGGATTTGGAAGCGGATTCGGGAGATAATAAGCATAGGAGCTAGGTAGAATACCGAGCTTGAGTCAATGTTGTACCCCCGAGAGTCTCTTTTATGAGTCCTATAATGTGTGTCAAAGTCGTGTAATGGTTTGGTGGTCTAATGATGTGTCGAGTGTGTTTTAAGTGTTTTTGAGTAATGATAATGGAGTGTTTGGTTTAAGCGTGTTCAAACCTATTTTGGATTGTAAACGGGTCAAGTGCCCTTGGAAAACATTGGGTATGTTAATGTAATGCTTTTGGTAAAGTTTGGGTGGTTAACGGTGTGTCCAAGTGCGTTAAGTGGTTTATAGTGAATGTTTAAGGGGGGTGTTTGGCAAAAGGGTAAATGTACCCATTTTGATGTGTAAACGGGTCAAGTGTATATTGGAACATATTATATGTATTAAAGTAATGATTTTGGTTGAGTTTGAAGTGTTGTGAAAGTCGTATGTGGCTTTTGTCATGAGATGGGTCAAAAAGGGGTTATGTGCATGACCCGTCTAATTTGTAAAGCACCATTCCGGGATGTCAAACGGTCAATGTTTTTGTATGAAAATGATGTTTATGATGTGTTAATGAAATCTGGAAAGTTTCATTTAATTGTTGGGTCATAGAAGTTGTCTTTCCGGAAAATGGGTCAAAAAGGATGTTAAAAGTGTTATGCAGTTAAAGGGGTGTTTGGGTTAAGAGTGTTTTTACCCATTGTGGGTAGTAAATCGGGTTGATTGAGTATATAAACGACTTTGTAGGTTATGTTAATGGCTTTGAGTGAGTTGGTGTGGATATAAGTCGTCACGGGTCTCTTTTGGTCTTGTGTAGACTACTTTCAGTTTGTGTAGATTACTTTGGGTTTGTGTAGACTACTTTGGTCTGTGTAGACTACTTTGGTCTGTGTAGACTACTTTGGGTTTGTGTAGACTACTTTGGTCTGTGTAGACTACTTTGGTCTGTGTAGACTACTTTGGGTTTGTGTAGACTACTTTGGTCTGTGTAGACTACTTTTGGTCTGTGTAGACTACTTTTGGTCGGTGTAGACTACTTTGGTCTGTGTAGACTACTTTTGGTATATGTAGACTACTTTTAGTCTGAGTAGACTACTTATAGTCTTATCGATATTTAAAGTCTTCTGTTCATGTATGGGTCATGGTTCAAGCGTTTCCGCGTATAAAGTCAAAAAGTTTTGAATTTTTGGTATAAGTGGTCACGGGGTGTAACAACTTGGTATCAAAGCTTCGGTTTAAGTGAATTAGGTTTCCTTTAGGTTGCCTAGTCTTAAACCACTCGTAGACGCGTTAAGTTAAGTTTGAGATAGGCGGGCTAATAGTTTGTGAGTTATAGGATGTGGATGTAGAGTTTGAAACGAATGATGTGATTGTTATATGGGTAGTATGATGGGGACTTAGGGATGTGTCTTGTGTGATATATGTTGTGGGAGACTTGGTGTGTGAGTGATAGGATTACCGTGCACCTCGGGCTGTCTCGGTAATTATTATATGATTATGTGATTATGTGCTTATGGTAGTTAGCGAGGGTGAATAGGTGTAATAAGATTTTGTAGTGGGTTATAAGAAATGTGACTAAAAATGAAAGTGTGTAACTTGTATGATAGGGATGATCAAGGCATGGCCTTGTGAGCATTTATATTTAGCATGGTGATCATTAAAGAGGTATTAGAGGCGGGTTAGTGGAGAGTTAAAGTATTAGGAGTATAAGTATGAACATGTGGTGACGTTGAATGTGTGTGGTGAAGAAATGAAATAAAAATATAGGCATAATAAGTTTGTGATGAACTTAGTTACAAATTGAGAAAAAGGCATAGGAGTTGAGTAAATAATGAAATAGAGCGAAATTTCTTAAGTGATAATAGCTAAAATGAGATGAATATGTGTGAAGCTAAGGTGTTGTTATGAAATAATTATATTACGGCTAAGGCGATTAGCTGTAATTATTAATAAAAAATGACGTGTTGTAGTTGACGATCTATGTAAGATCTATATGTAAAGGAAGCGAGTGAGACTAAAAGAAGAGAGATAAGATATGGAAATAAAAATGTGGTGGATTAAAAACGTAAGAAAGAATGAGAGGGGTATGTGTGAGATAAAGAAGTTGTCTTGAGATTATCATATTACGGCGCTGTAATCACTATAATGAATGCATGAGTTACAGTTGGTAAAATGTGAGAAGTCTAGATGTAAATCAGTCGAGTGGACTAAAATGTGAAGTAAGAATGTGAAAATGATTAACGAAGGCTAAGAATGCAAGAGGTAAAGTAAAGATGTGAAAATAACTAAGGCGGATTAAAAATGTAAGGAGTGTGTATGAGATAAGGGCGTTGTTCTAAAATTATCATATTACTACTAAGGCGATTAGCGGTAATTACTATAATAAACGAATGTAATAATGTGTGTTTGTGGTGCTTATGGCTTGGATCCGATGTTAAAATGTGAAAGTGGTAAAGTGATGAATGTAATGATCCTTCGGGATGAATGTTAAATGTGGTATCCATCGGGATGACCAAGTAAAGGAATGTTAAGGAATCCTTCGGGATGAATGTTAAAGATCCTTCGGGATAAAAAAATGCATTGCCTTCACAGGCAAAGATTGCCTACATCCTTGGCATGTGTGAAAGTCCTTTCGGGAAAAATGTTAAAGTAAAGCGGATCCAAGCTAGAAAATAGAAGAATTTAAATATCAAATGAAATATAAAATGAAAATGAAATAATAAAAGTTAGGTTGGGAATTAGGAGTAGTGGTGTTATGTCGGGAGTACATAACCACTAGTTTATATTTCTTGATTTACATCGATTGGGACGCCTCTCCATGTAAATGAGGAATTATAAACGAGTGGGCTTATGTGTTGCCGACACGGCACGAGTAGGGTTAGAGAAGTAGAAAGCGGGAGTTTAGAGTTAGTTAGGAATGGTAAGAACTAAGATAGGAGGGTTAGAATTAGACCATGGCGTTTAGTTGAGACTTAGGAGAACCTTGATGGGAGGGAAGAAATTGTAATGAGGATATAATGTGCTTTGCGGCATTGTGCAAAATATGATGAATGAAAGTAATGGAATGTGAACAAATTAGTCGAGTGTAATAATGTAAAGTCAAATAGTGCGAGTTCTTAAGTAGCAAGAGTCAAAGAATGGGGGTAGAGGGTAAAGCGAGTGAGATGATGATGTGCGGTAATAGGGCGGATTAGAATGATGATTGGCGATAATAAGTAAGTCTTGTATTATGTAAAATCTAAGCGAGAGTTGTGTGGTATAGAAGTAAGCGGGGTTAATGTGGATAGGGCATGTGATATGTAATAGTATGCGTAAAATCACAAGATCACTTAGATCGTCGAACTAAGCAAACTAGGGGTTAAGGTGCTAGTAATGAGATGAGTTATGTGACTAAGTATAGGTTAGTAATGAATGGCAGATTTCGGGGACGAAATCTAAATAAGGGGGGTAGAATTGTTAGACCCGTATCCCGGTTACAAGTAGGCCCCACCCTAGATGAAATATGCTAAGGTTGGATGTAATTGGTTGGTCAACGAAGTTACGTGGAAAGTCAAACCCGATGGTCAAACTAGTAGTCAAAGTATGATTCATGTAGTAATATGAAATGTGATGTATAAACTAGAAGGACCTAAGTTGCCAATTGTTAGTTATGTGTTATAAGTTAGTTGTGGTTAAAATAGTAGGAAATAGACTTAAGGGGCCATTCTTGCCAAAAGACCAAAGTTACCACCCAACTTATCTTATCTAGGAAATTCTAGATAATTCCTCCATTATTGATATGTGAAGGCCGGTTCATTAGAGAGAAAAAGGAGAGGGAAAAAGTTAGTGGAGACTTGAGAAGAGGAAGAAGATGAAGTCCTTGTGTTTGAGGTGATGTCCTAGTAAGAACCCACTCTAAGTAAGTGTTTCTATCTTGATAATTATTAAGGTTAAAGTTTAAGGATTAAGTGGGTTTTCATCATATGATCAAGATATGATCATATGATGATATGGGTTAGAAGATGATTATGTTTTGATGGGTTTTGATAACCCTTGTTATGTGTTTTATTGCTATGTTATTAGGTTTTGATAATTTGTCAAGGATGGTGATGATGATGATGGATCATGATGTTGATGATGATATTCTTGTTATGTTATAGCTTGGATTGAGGTAAGTAAAATGATGATGGCATGTATTATATGGATGTCTAACATGTATGTGTTATGTATGTTTTGTGGTTAGTGATAAGAGATTGGATATGTGCTTATGTGCTAGGATGAATAGGATCTAAGTGGTGAATTTGGTTGTGATGGTAAGTTGATGTTAGGTGATTATGCAAGAATTAGAGAGTGGAGTAGCTAAGTAAGTGTTTGGAGATATGTGATGCTTATGTGTTTGATTTGAAGTATGATATTATGTGATTATCGTTTTACTTACTAAGCGTAAGCTTATTCTTTTAGTTGTCAACGTTTTGTAGGTTAATGGCGATGAGGATAACTTGGCTTGGATTATAGCATAGGGATTTGGAAGCGGATTCGGGAGATAATAAGCATAGGAGCTAGGTAGAATACCGAGCTTGAGTCAATGTTGTACCCCCGAGAGTCTCTTTTATGAGTCCTATAATGTGTGTCAAAGTCGTGTAATGGTTTGGTGGTCTAATGATGTGTCGAGTGTGTTTTAAGTGTTTTTGAGTAATGATAATGGAGTGTTTGGTTTAAGCGTGTTCAAACCTATTTTGGATTGTAAACGGTCAAGTGCCCTTGGAAAACATTGGGTATGTTAATGTAATGCTTTTGGTAAAGTTTGGGTGGTTAACGGTGTGTCCAAGTGCGTTAAGTGGTTTATAGTGAATGTTTAAGGGGGGGTGTTTGGCAAAAGGGTAAATGTACCCATTTTGATGTGTAAACGGGTCAAGTGTATATTGGAACATATTATATGTATTAAAGTAATGATTTTGGTTGAGTTTGAAGTGTTGTGAAAGTCGTATGTGGCTTTTGTCATGAGATGGGTCAAAAAGGGGTTATGTGCATGACCCGTCTAATTTGTAAAGCACCATTCCGGGATGTCAAACGGTCAATGTTTTTGTATGAAAATGATGTTTATGATGTGTTAATGAAATCTGGAAAGTTTCATTTAATTGTTGGGTCATAGAAGTTGTCTTTCCGGAAAATGGGTCAAAAAGGATGTTAAAAGTGTTATGCAGTTAAAGGGGTGTTTGGGTTAAGAGTGTTTTTACCCATTGTGGGTAGTAAATCGGGTTGATTGAGTATATAAACGACTTTGTAGGTTATGTTAATGGCTTTGAGTGAGTTGGTGTGGATATAAGTCGTCACGGGTCTCTTTTGGTCTTGTGTAGACTACTTTCAGTTTGTGTAGATTACTTTGGGTTTGTGTAGACTACTTTGGTCTGTGTAGACTACTTTGGTCTGTGTAGACTACTTTGGGTTTGTGTAGACTACTTTGGTCTGTGTAGACTACTTTGGTCTGTGTAGACTACTTTGGGTTTGTGTAGACTACTTTGGTCTGTGTAGACTACTTTTGGTCTGTGTAGACTACTTTGGTCTGTGTAGACTACTTTTGGTCGGTGTAGACTACTTTGGTCTGTGTAGACTACTTTTGGTATATGTAGACTACTTTTAGTCTGAGTAGACTACTTATAGTCTTATCGATATTTAAAGTCTTCTGTTCATGTATGGGTCATGGTTCAAGCGTTTCCGCGTATAAAGTCAAAAAGTTTTGAATTTTTGGTATAAGTGGTCACGGGGTGTAACAAGTTGCAACATGATGGACTTCTCAACTCAACTGACATCAATTCATTTGAAAAGTGTGTTTCCTGCATGTCTGGTAAGATGGCAAGAAAACCCTATTCACATCAAGTGGAAAGGGCTAAGGATCTACTTGGACTAATACACACTGATGTATGTGGCCCATTTAGAACTGTGTCAAGACAAGGAGCAAGCTACTTCGTCACTTTTACTGATGACTATAGTCGGTATGGTTATGTTTACCTGCTGAAACATAAACATGAAGTGTTTGAAACATTTAAAGTGTTTCAAAAGGAAGTAGAAAACCAACTCGGGAAGACCATTAAATCACTACGTTCGGATCGTGGAGGTGAATATATGAGTCAAGAGTTTTTGGATCATCTTAAGGAGCATGGGATTATTTCCCATCGAACTCCTCCTTACACGCCACAACATAATGGTGTGTCTGAGAGGAGAAATCGAACACTGCTAGACATGGTTCGCTCCATGATGAGTCAAACTACTCTTCCAAAGTCCTTTTGGGATTATGCCCTTGAGTCTGCTGCGCGCATTCTCAACATGGTTCCAACTAAGAAGGTTGATAAGACACCATACGAGGTATGGCATGGGCAAGCCCCTAAGTTGTCTTACTTAAAAGTCTGGGGTTGTGAGGCACTTGTTAAGCGTGATACACTTACCAAACCTGACAAACTGGAACCCAGATCTATTAAGTGTATCTTCATAGGATACCCAAAGGAAACAATGGGATATTCTTTCTATCTTCCATCCGAGAACAAAGTAATTGTTGCTCGGAATGCTGAATTCTTTGAGAAAAATCTCTTGGATCATGAAGCAAGTGGGAGTCTAGAAGATCTTGAAATCATTCAAGAAGAAGATACAAATCCTTCTGTAGACACTAGCTTAAATCATGATGATGATGATTAAGAAATTGATGAACCTCAAAGTGATATCCATCCTATTCGTAAGTCCGCTAGGACACGCCGTGCCCCAGATCGAATGTGTTTATACGTCGATGCTGAGGAGCATGAATTGGGGGATCTTGGTGAACCCAATAACTATAAAGCTGCATTGTTGGATCCTGAATCCAAGAAATGGCTTGATGCAATGAATGTGGAAATGCAATCCATGAAAGACAATGAAGTTTGGGACTTAGTTGATCTTCCTCCTAACGGTAGAACCGTTGGTAGCAAATGGCTCTTCAAAAAGAAGACTGACATGGATGGTCAGTACACACCTTTAAAGCTCGTCTTGTAGCAAAGGGCTTCACTCAAACCTACGGGGTTGATTATGAAGAGACCTTTTCTCCTGTTGCAGACATTAGAGCTATAAGGATTCTCATAGCCATAGCTGCATTCTATGACTATGAGATTTGGCAAATGGATGTCAAAACCGCCTTCCTCAATGGACATCTTTCCGAAGAAGTCTATATGGTGCAACCTGAAGGTTTTGTTAATCCAAAATATCCTAACCGAGTATGCAAGCTCAAGCGTTCCATTTATGGACTTAAGCAAGCATCTAGGCAATGGAATAAACGTTTTGATGATGAGATTAAGAAATTCGGTTTCACTTAAAATCAAGATGAGCCATGTGTATATAAGAAAGCTAGTGGGAGTTATGTCACTTTCCTAATTCTATATGTTGATGACATATTACTCATGGGAAACAATATTCCAATGTTACAAGATGTAAAATCCTATCTTGGAAAATGTTTTGCCATGAAAGATCTAGGAGAAGCGGCATATATTCTTGGAATCAAGATCTATAGAGATAGATCAAGACGGTTAATTGGTTTATGTCAAAGTGCTTACATTGAGAAAATATTGAAGAAATATTTCATGGAGAATTCCAAACGAGGAACTATCCCAACGCAAGAAAAGCTTAAATTGAGTAAATCACAAGGTGCTGAGACACCTGCTGAAAAAGAGCGCATGCAAAGAGTTCCTTATGCCTCGGCTATAGGATCAATTATGTATGCTGTGAGGTGTACTCTTCCTGATGTTGCGTTCTCTCAGAACATAACAAGCCGATTTCAACAGAATCCAGGGGATCTTCACTGGACTGCTGTTAAGAATATTCTTAAGTATTTACGCAATACTAAGGATATGTTTCTGGTGTACGGAGGTGATATGAAACGAGAGCTCAGGGTTTCTTGCTACACTGATGCTGGATATCTGACAGATGCTGATGACCTAAAATCTCAGACTGGATATGTATTCGTTTTGAATGGAGGTGCTGTTGACTGGAAAAGCACGAAGCAAAGTATTTATGCTACTTCATCTACAGAAGCTGAGTATATAGCTGCTTATGATGCATCTAAAGAGGCTGTATGGATTCGAAAATTCATTTATGGGCTTGGCATTGTTCCCACAATTGAAGAACCCATAGATATGTATTGTGATAATACTGGAGCCATTACTATAGCAAATGAAAGTGGACTCACCAAGGGTGCTAGACATTACCGCGTAAAAGTTCATTATCTTCGAGAAACCATTGAGATGGGTGACATGAAGATATTAAAAGTTCACACAGATGACAATCTAGCTGATCCATTTACAAAGGCTTTAGCATATCCTAAGCATTCTGAATTGACTAGGAATATTGGTTTGATACCAGCTAGTAGTCTCATGTAAATCTGTGTGTTTAATTAATATTTGAATAATTTGGAATTGTAAGACAGTTTTATTTTCTGATAAATAAAGATACGAGGTATTTGTTATTTTATTCATATAACCTGTTATTTCATATTTTCATGTTTAATCCATGAAATGATTTATCATTCTAAATATGTCCATTGTCGGTTAACAATATGGGAATATTGTTATGCAAGGCAAATGTGAGTGTTGGTTATATTCTATGAGAATGTGGACTGTTCCAGCCAAACTCATATGTATTCACAAGGGATGCATATTGGATACCCCAACTTTAAAACATTTACTTTTGGATCCTTGTCATGAGTAAAATGTTGAAATGGTTTGTTAAGTCATCCTTAGACTTGAGATACAAGCAAGTTCTATTATGTGTGGATATCACTTTTGTAATTATATGCCAAACGCTGTCCTGAATAAGGTAGTTATAAAAGCTATTTTTCGGAGTGATGTGAAGCAGCATCCACAACACTTGTAGTCAACAAAGGATTTGTTACTCCACTTGATATGTACAGAAAGATACCATGGGCCCTCTCCAGAATTAATCAGATAACTGTTCGGCCGAACCCAAAGGGTAATGCAAGATGATTATTGATTACATTTGGTATATCTAATTAAAATTCTATAACGAGAATCTAAATGGTTAAACTATATGGAATAAGTTAGGATCCATATCCATGGTTTAACGGTATCTATAACAAAGGATGATAAAAGCAAGACATAAATGACCATGCTACTGAGAATGATTTATGAAACTATATCTCAGACACATTTAGTTTAAATAATGAGTGAGAGCGTTGCTAGACGTTTCCGTCGTTGGTATTTGTGCTATCTGCTACTCCAACTCCCAAGTGGGAGCTGTTGGAATATGGAAGTTGGAATAGCTTAAATACGACTAGAGGTGTGTGAGCCTATTGGGGGCACACACGTTAAACACTTAGAGTATGTTAAATTCTTCGCGTATACCAAAAAGACATGAAATGAACTAGACAAGATGCCTTACTTGTCCTAACTAGTGTGGCCAGCTTATGAAGGATCTAGAAGGGATCTTGGAGTGTCTAGATTCATTAGTGATAAGGAGGAAAGGAAGAGTTGTGATAAGGCTTAAAGTTGAAAGAGTTTTAAGCTTATCATAAATGTGTTTTAGCCTTATCATGAGTGAGCATGAGAGACTATATATAGACCTCATATGTCAGCTCATGAGATACGACACATAAAAAACTCTAAATCACCTTTACGTAGTTAATAGTTAACTATTACTTTCCCTTGGTCAAAAGTTACGGCAGACCAAAGAAACAATATAGGCTTTGTTTGCTTCGTACAATTGCTTCTCCTTTATTCTGTCTACCAATTGGAGTACAAAGTTTGGTTTGACTTTTCCTTCCACGTTTCTAAGTAAAACAAGGAATCTAGTTCTTGTTTTATTAGTTAGTGTTGCTATTATTTAACAATTCGAACGTAATACAATTTTTGTATTCGAATTGTGTTTTGGTTGATACGTGATACTCGGCTAGCATTCCGGGCATACTTGGTTGACGTGTTTGTGTGAGCAACCATAGAGGTAGTATTTATTTGCTACTTAGTTTCATTTGCGGGTGACTACAAGGGTTAGTTTTCGATTTATTTTTCTTGTCCCTTTTATTTGTTTTATGTGTTTATTATTTGTGTTAGTTCTAATAGCCAAACTAGATCCATATTCCGCTGCGTACTCGTAGTGTTAATTGGTTAACATATTAATAAATCCCAACAGGAACTTCATCATGGAGTGGCTTACCGAGGTGATAGCTCGTAGCTCTCTGAGACCAGTTCTCCCTAATATCACGTCGTAGGATGACGGAGACTGTATGACATAAAATTTCATAACTGATCTTCTGTACTTTCCACAACTGCCTAAAAGTACCTCTAAAACAATCTTCCCCTTCGGCTTGCTCTTTTCTCCTGAGAAACCTGTCAGGGCGGTATGGGTCGCTTTGATCCGAGCCTTTGTTTCGGTGTTTAGCTTGTTAACGCAATGCTCGTATATAATGTTTACCGATGACCCTTCGTCCACAAATATCTTCCGTACCAGATTTCCCTCAATATTGCCTTTTACAACGAGGGGTTCATATGATAATTTTCCGGACGCTGCGGGAGGGAAAGTTATTGGCACGTCCATCCATTTCTTACTTCCATGTTCGGACTCCGGTTCCCGATCGCCGGGTGATTTTTCTATTAGATTGATCACTTTGGCTTTCCCATTATCATTATTCCTTTGTTGGTCCTTACCCCTTTCCGTCTCTTGTTGTCTGAAACCTTTCAGGAGATGGTCCAGCTTTCCGGATTCTAAGGCGAACGACAGTTGTTTCTTGAGTTGGTGGCAATCGTCAGTAAGATGCCCTTTTTCCCTATGGTATTCGCAGTATTTGTCTAAATTTTCTTTTCTCGCCATACTTCCGGTTGGGCGAGGTTGAGGTAAGTTTAAATGGTGTTCGGTGGCGAGGATTTCTCTGGGAGGCTTAGTTAACGACCACAGTCCGTTGAACCGTTTGGGTGGATCGTTGCGACGGTAGTCCAAGAGGGGAAGATCATTGCGGGGAGGATCACTGCGGGGGTAGCTTCTAAGAGGGACCGCATAGGGGTGGTAGGTGTCCTTCTGTCGGTAATCGTTTCGGCGATCCACTCGTGGTTTGTCGTTTCTAAAACCCTGGGTTCCTTTCTTGTTTGAGTCGAAACCCTCACCCTTCGGTAGTTCCGTACTACGGAACGCTTCTTCAGACCTTATGAAGTCATCCACCCTGGTAAACATTTCCGTGACCGTATGCGGAACCCTATCGGAGAACTTTTTGGCAAGAGCTGGGCATTTGTGTGCGCTCATGAAGGCTGAGATCCTCATAATCTCCGGTACGCCGCTTATGTAGCTTGCCTCGTCTGTCCATCTCTCCTTAAAGTCCGAGAGGGACTTGTGAGCCCGGCGGACAATCTTCGTGACCTCTGTGGGGTTCTTTATACATTTCTTCCTGAGCGAAAATCTCGTGGAGAACTGTTCCCTCAATTCGTTCCAACTGTCTATACTTCCGGGTTCTAACCTTTCGAACCATCCACCTGCAGCCCCATCTAATGTTTGTTGAAACATACGGCACCATACGGGCATTGGCCACTCCCCCTGATTTGCGGCTCCTGTGAACCTAGTGAGGTGATCGTTCGGGTCTGTCGAGCCATCGTAGAACCTCATGTTCAGCGGCATGGTGTGACTCGGTCCGGAGAATTCCACAATGCGGCGAGTAAACGGCGATCCCGACGTCTCTTTAAAGGGCTTATGCAGATCATCATCCTTCCTTTTGTCTTTTACCTGACTTGCATTCTCTTCGTCTTCAAAATTTAATTGTATTGGCTTGAGAGCACTCCCGCTCAGCCTGTTGTGCTTTTTGATGAGCTCCGTCAGTGACGCCACTTGGGCCACAATCATTTCTCGGAGACCGGGGGACTCATCGCCCGGGCCTTCGTTCGAGTTTCGGATGTTGCCAGTTTCGTCCCGATTGTTATTATCGGGTTGAAAGGTGCTGTCGGTTTCATTCAGGTTCCGGACGTTATCGGTTTCATACCGGTTGTCATTGTTGGGTTGAATGATGTTGTCGGTTTCATATCGGTTGTCATTGTTTGTTTCGTTCCCTCCATCTCCGAAGCGGAGAGAAGTAAAGGAAGGACCAGCCATGTCAATGCTTTGGTAGATTGAATAGCGGGTCCCACGGATGGCGCCAATTTGTTGAAGTAAAACCTTACAGGCAGGTCCCACTTCTATGTTCTGTCCTTCGGATGGTTTCCTTCGGACCTGGTTCGCTCCTACACACAAGAAGAACACGCGTTAGGCTCGCCCCGGGTTTTATCCCAGGACCAACCTCCAGCGTGAGAATGAGTATTGGGCGATCAAGATATGAATAGTAATCTCAGAGTAAAAGTAGTAGGTGTAAAATTGAATGCGTATCATAAATGAAGTGTGGGTATTTATACTACCCACACCTACTGTACCTGTTTACCTTGGGACCAAGCGAGTTGACCTATGCCTGACCTATTAAGTAGGTGTCAGGCCACGTGGGAGACACAATCCCGGGAAATCTGGGATGTCGGTGGCTGATGAGACTGTTTACTGTAGATGGCGGCGGTCCGCTCCGTAGGTGTGTCCGAAGGTGAGATGTTAGTCCGGACGAACCATGACGTCCGGATACAAGTATGGTCCGGACGGAGCGTGGCGTCCGGACACATACACCAACATGTCCCCCCCAGTATTATAGCATCGGTTGAAGACTGATGGTGCAATACTTAAATAACATGTCTACGCTTTTTGGCTTCTTGGTACAGTATCGGTCCGGACACATACACCAACACCTTACTTAATGGCCATAGCATGATGACTCTCCCAAATGGGTGCATAAGATAGTAATTTAAGAATCTTTAAGTAGCTTTCCTAATGAAGTCCAACATTAGTTATGGAAGTATGGTATTTAGATATTCTGAAATGGTTGATCAGTATGAACAAAACAATATTTAAAGATGAAAACAATATATTTTTCCCCCAAGTTGAGGTTTGTAAATGAAAGTCAGAGGTCTAATATAACAAATAAGTTTGTCTGAAAATTGTTTATCATTGATGTCATAATCAAAACATTAATTTGCTGGTGTTTGTTGGTTTCTGCTGTCTATAGTTGGTTTAACTTTTCGTTTGTATTATAATTATTCAGATTTTATAGTATAAAAGATATAAAATGACCAACATAGTATCCCATAAGACTATTGCTAACAATGTTTAACTGCTTATGTAAACATATAGTAAATCACTGATAAAAACACATCTCCTGAAAATATCAACTACAAAGTTGTAACACCCTAGGGAAATCTCACATCGGTTGTGACCCGGAGAGATGTTGGGTTCATAAGATAACATTCGCCTTCTCAGGAATTGGCAGTTAAGCGTGCTCATATGAAAGTTGTACCGGTTTGGGTGACTGCCGGGAAGTCTTCACATGAGTGCCACAAAGCAAAGCCGTGAGCCTACGGGCAAAGCGGACAATATTGTAATCTGAGTAGGCGGGATGTTACATAAGTGGTTCTTATCTATGGCTCCAGAAATGTCATAAAATAATGACAAAACACCATGACCCTATCTACTACCAGAATTTGTTCTGCATTAAGAAATTAAAGGTACAAAGTCAACTATTCACCCCTCCCTCCATTATTCAAAATCTGATGTCCTCTTCCTTTGACACATTATAAGTCAGAAGCTAAGATTTTATAATGTTTAATACCAACTTATGTATCATGCATGACATCTTGTACATTACTATAATAGGCATATAATGAAAAATATATATAATCCATAAAGCATCTTGTCAACAACATCATCTGAAACTGTCTCTTTGGACATTTGAATAAGATTGCAAGATTTATTGGATTGTCTTAAAATAATATGAACTAATTTGATTTGCTACAATGGCTGTTCATCATTTGATCATCTTATGTTATTTAACTTTGCTTCAAAGTCTTATCCATCCAACAGTTTCACTTCCTCTATGCACAGATTCAAGTAAGCTTTTGACCAATTCTTTATGCAAGCAGAATTGACGTCCGATCTAATTGACGTATGATTATAAATGATTTAGTCTGTAGTATTAATAATTATGATAATTGGTTTGTGTTAATTATCCTGAATTGTGTGAATCAGGAACACCAGTTACGCCCAAGACTCCTTTGGATTTCTGTTCTTATAATCAGTCTTCATGCTGTGATGCAAGCCAAGATTTGAATATAAGGAAACAGTTTGAATCAATGAATGTATCTCAGCCTGGCTGTGCTTCACTTCTCAAATCGA
Source organism: Artemisia tridentata subsp. tridentata (assembly GCA_021014915.2). Lineage (NCBI taxonomy): Eukaryota > Viridiplantae > Streptophyta > Magnoliopsida > Asterales > Asteraceae > Artemisia > Artemisia tridentata. The sequence goes on along the minus strand of CP139502.1, from coordinate 231,928,586 downwards.
TCCTTTGCTCGGTATGATTTTGTTCTTCATGCAAAAATTTATTGATTAAGGTTTTTATTGAAAGCTTAATAGGCTAAGGGCAAAGTCTGGTTAGGCTTGAATGTCGGGTCCTTAACACCTTGTCCAAGCACCTAGATGTAATCTTCTGCTTTTTGGCATACTATTGAACAACATTTAGATCATTGCTTATCTTTTGTAGCTAAAATAGTTTGAAAATTTATTTTTTGAATATCTCGTTTTATGTTTTGATTTGGTAACTCAACGAGAGTTTCATATTTGCAGCAATGTGATCCGTTTTCAGCAGAGCTATTCACGATTACCACTGGTCGTCGAGAAGTTCCTGTGCTATGCAACTCAACAGTTACATCAGATTCGACACAAAGTAACCAAGCCACAAACAACTTCTGTAAAACCGTATGGGATTTCTGTCAAAATGTATCCATAAAAAACTCTCCGTTTCCGCCTTTCTTACAAGGCCAAGCCGCAATACCAACAAACACCACTAGCAAACTCACTGAAATCTGGCCATCAGTAAATGAATTCTGTAACATAGCAGGTGGACCTTCAACTGATGGTTCAGTCTGCTTCAGTGGCGAAAAAGTTAGCTTCAACAGTACTAAAAACATCACCAACAATTCCCCAAAAGGGATGTGTTTAGAGAAGATCGGTAATAATTCTTTCATTGATATGGTGGCTCACACTGATGGATCAAACCGTGCCTTTTTTGCTAACCAGAAAGGTCAAATATGGTTAGCCAGCATTCCAGAAATGGGTTCTGGGGGTTCCTTAGATATCGATGAGTCAAACCCAATTCTTGATCTAGCTGATGAGATTCATTATGACAGTGGTTCAGGTCTGATGTCTATAGAGATACATCCGAATTTCACTCAAAATGGACGTCTTTTTGCTTCGTTTAACTGTGATAAATCTGATAGGCCTGGATGTGGTGGAAGGTGTGCTTGTAACTCTGATGTAGACTGTGATCCAGCAAAACTAGAACACGCTAATGGAGTGCAGCCGTGCCAGTATCAAACTGTTGTAGCTGAATATAACACGGTAAAAAATGTCCAAAATGGCTTAGGTTCAAAATGGTTAAGTTCATGTTGGATTGACCCACCAACACTCTTTTTCCAATTTTTGAAATGAACAGTATATCATTAAATCCAAGTTAATAAGGATAAAAACCAGAAAACTCTAAACTTCTAAAGGTTTGACCCTTACATTTTTTTTCACAGGTTCAGCGTGTTGACTTTTGTTTATGTCAGATTTAGTTATCCTACCATTGAAATTTTTGAGGATTAACTCCCTTAACTTTTTTTACACAGTGGTGTAGTTCATGAACTTCTTTTATATAGTGGTGCAGTTCATGAACGTTGTTTCTCTAGTGGTTTATATGTGAATGTTTGGAATGACACCTCTTGTTTTACGCGCCAATGTAATTGTGTTAATTACTCTATATTTTCACCAGATTCCAAGTGTTTCAACCGGAGAAGCAAGGAGGATCTTCACTATGGGTCTTCCGTACACAGGGCATCATGGTGGACAAATTCTTTTCGGACCCAATGACGGGTATTTATACTTCATGATGGGTGATGGAGGAGGCTCAGGCGATCCTCAAAATTTTGCCCAAAAAAAGAAGTCATTACTGGGGAAAGTTATGAGGTTTGATATCGATAAGATTCCAAGTAAGTCTCCCTAATGTTACCAATTTTAAAACTTAATGTTATAAAGTTGGTACTAAATCGAAAAAATCAAAGCCACTTTCCAAACCAGAAAATGTAGTTAGTCATTTCAGCCCAAATACTTATAAATTGGCCAAAAAGTAGTGTCAGCCATATAATGGCACACTTCTAGTACTTATTATAGTTTGATCTTCCAAATGTGCAATGGATTACCTCACTGACAGAATTTTGTCTGATGAAACTGTAGGTCAAGAAGAAATCACACGATTAGCGTCATGGGGAAACTATTCTATTCCAGGGGACAATCCATATACCGAAGATGATGAGTTGCTACCAGAGATATGGGCGTTAGGATTGCGCAATCCTTGGCGTTGTAGTTTCGACTCAGAAAGGTCATCATATTTCGTTTGTGGTGATATAGGCCAGGTATGCTATTTACTGTATGTGGCCAAATGAACGGGTCGAGTTGGTTGTGTGCTGACTATGATTGCAATATATACATAACCTTTTGAATACAAGTTACTAGTATAATTGTAGGCATTAACAATACATTTTTGATGATTTTGACCCGTTTATCCTATCTAATCCATTTTCTTTGACTCATTTAATCAAGTGTTCTGTTTACCTGATGTTTTGTTTTGTTTATCAAAGAATGAATACGAAGAGGTGAATATGATCATAAAAAATGGGAACTACGGATGGAGGATTTATGAGGGACATGGCCTTTTCACTCCTCAAGAGACTCCAGGTGGGAATACATCAGCCAACTCTATAAATCCAATCTTTCCGGTGATGGGTTACAGCCATTCAGATGTAAATAAGAATGAAGGTTCTGCTTCTATTACTGGAGGGTATTTCTATAGGTCCAAGACTGATCCATGTATGTATGGAAGGTAAAAAAGACCTCTTAATATATTTTCTACTTTGTGTGTTTCATCTTCATTCTTGGTTGTTCGGATGTGCATGTTCAAAGTGATTATTACATAAATCCGATCTTTCCAGTGATGGGTTGATTTGATTTTCGCAACCAATTATCTGGATTGGCCTTAAAAGATCAGAAAATTAAAACATGGTTTGTGGTACACTGCAAAACTATTAATTGCGACTTTAATCAGGGTTCTCATTACATCTAAACACCACCTAGCTTTCATTTCTTCTCGTATCATTCTGATAGCCCATCTTTATACCAATCATAACTGAGAGATCAACTAGAGATGGTAAAAGAAGAGAATAATTTCCTCAAGCGAGATATAAAAATAAACAGTGTTAATCTATTCAAGACAAATACTTATTGACATGATATGGTCTCAACTCTCAAGTCACCATTTATACAGTCTGTGATATAGCTTTAACGGATGAACTGAATATAGAAAAGGAACCTACTTACTAATAAGGCTAAGATAATACTATTATTTTTAAAATCGTTTTTTAGTATTTTGATTTGCTTTACATGGTGGAATGCACATCTCTGTCACGTGTTAATAATGCTTTGCTTCTTCTTGCATTGTGCAGTTATGTGTATGGAGATCTATATGCTACTGCCATGTGGGCAGGTATAGAGACCCCTAGTGATAGCGGGAATTTTACATCAAGCAAGATTCCATTTACGTGTGCTTCAGATTCTCCTATACCATGCAGCATTGTTCCTGGAAGTACACTACCAGCACTAGGTTACATCTTTTCATTTGGGCAAGATAACAAGAAGGACGTGTATCTATTAACTAGTAGTGGTGTATATAGAGTTGTTCCTCCAAGTCGTTGCAACTATGAGTGCGCCATAGAGAGAACAACGGGTCCAAATCAACGTCCATCGCCTTCTCCTTCAAAGGCATGCATGTTGCAAGGTTCTTACAAGAACCTATTGTTTATTCTTGTTTCTACTTTTGGGTTGCTTTTTATTGGTTTTGCCTAATAGCTAGTGTGTAGTAAAAATTTATACACTTGTGAAGGTGGGCCCCACTCAATTTCTTGCATTTTCACCTATTCAATTCAACTACAAAAGTTGTCATGTAAAGAAATCCAAATGTTATAAACGTAGGGAGTATATATCTGACTTTTAGAGCGGTGGGTTAAATCTGCGCCAAGTTAGCGCCAAATCAGCTTTAATTTTTCAACCTTAATTAAAAAAAAAAAAAAAAAAAAAAAAAACACCCCTTATCATAATTCAACTATTTACAAATTCAACCCATAAACTAAAACTAATACTTCATTTAATAAATAACATAACATTAAATCTTAAACATTTTACAATACGAATTCAATGAAATACGGAAATGAACGTTACATTATAAACATTAAATAAACGTTACATAAAATACGCTACGAACTACGATACGAAAATAAAAACATACAAACTAAAATACACTACGATTCGAAATACACAAACCTAACTTAATCTGAGTATTCCCCGCATGCAGAATCATACGAAGGAGACCTATACCCAGGAAATTCCTCAATGAACGCCGCCCATTTTGCTTCTTCCTTCCTGAGTTTCTCATCCCACTCTTGTTGAAGTCTTGCTTGCTCTGCTTCAAATTCTCTGAATGCCTGTTCGTCACACATCATTTGATAATGTTGGCTCGCAGTTAAGCCATGCTCATCAACTGCCTCGCCTTCATAACCCATAAATGGGGGAGACTGTTGTTGCTCAATAAATGTAGGTGCGTTAGATGAAGTTGATGCACCTAGCCCAAGTTGAGCCAAATGTTGTGATACAGAACCAACAACTTTGTTTTCCTCATAGCTCCACCGGATTTTGTTGTTGATGTTGGTTTGTATCTTGTGAGACACAACCCCACAACATGTCACTAATGGCCTCGTCTTTCTTGGCTTCCTCGTTCAAAAATTGGTCAATCACAGCTTTTTTTTTCCGCAGAAATGTCTGTGCATTTCGCGTATCGTTGTCTCAAACGTTCTTTCTTTGCTTTTGCAAGCTGAAACTGATTGATAACGTCGATAATAGCCTTTTGTCGATCGGCATAGCATTGTTTTTGAATAAACATTTGCATTGCTTTGACGGAATGTGAGAGATGACAGGCCATAAGGTTTTTTTTTTTTTTTTTTTTTTTTTTTTTTTTTTTTTTTTTTTTATTAATAGTCTATGGAAAGTGTGTGAAACTAACTTGTAAACGTTGGTATTTATAGAAGCTTTTGAATTCAAATTGAAACTAGCCGTTAAGGTTTTGATTTTTTTTTTTTTTTTTTTGAATTTCAAACGGTCTACTAACCGATGGAGGGGTGGATTTTATTTATTTATTTTATTTTATTTTATTTTATTATTATTATTATTATTATTATTATTATTATTATTATTATTATTATTATTATTATTATTATTATTATTATTATTATTATTATTATTATAATTTGGTTTACCTTAACGCTGCGTTAGCAGCTTAACGCTCACCTTAACGCAACAGCTTAACTCGAAGCGACGGTATGGTAACGCGGCCTTAACGTGGCCTGCGTTAAGGTATAACTCACGTATCCAGTCATTACATCATCTGCTCTTACATGAACTGTTATTTTTCTTCTGTCAAGTATTGTATTTATAGATTGGTATATTTAGTATCCATATTGGCTATTTATTTATATTAGGGAGTTGACTGTTTGTTTAGCTTGTTCATTAGCCGAGTTGATTATAATACGTTAACAATTTAACCAGTTATGACGATTACCGGTTAAAGAAATTTTGAAAACCTACCATTTGATTTGCAACACTGTTATAGTCCTATTGCACAATCAACATAGTTAAGTAGCATTGCAACACCTAGGGGGTGTTTGTTTAAGCTTATATGTGGCTTATGAGCTTATTTGTTTTTCGGCTTATTACACAAGCCTCAATTTTTTGGCTAATTTTGAGACTTGTGGACTTATATAAGTTTATTATGATATGATAAACTCATATAAGCTCATAGGTATCAAAATAAGCCTGAAAATTGAGGCTTATAAAACATAAGCCGAAATCAAATAATCTCATAAGTCCACATATAAGCTTAAACAAACACCCCCTAGTAATTCTCACTTTGACGCCAAATTTGTTTTTTGTAAGTGATGAACTGATGGTTGTAAGAGTGGAGTTGTGATCCTCTAAAAAATCACCGCATGGTGACAAGTAGGGGTTGAAATGAGCCGAGCCGCTTGTGAAAAGCTCGGGATCGGATCGGTAAAAAGCTCGAACGAGCCGAGCTTAAACGAGCTCGAGCCTGAGTTCGAGACTAAGTTTGGGCTCATTTAATAATCGAGCTCGAGCCCGAGCTTTATTTATAAAGATCAATTAGGCTCGCGAGCCTAAACAAGCCCTAATAATATATACGTATATATATTTTCTGTATAAACGAGATTTAAAAAATAGAGTTAATGGCCCAAATAGACCAAAAAATGTTGATTTCCATCGTATAGACCGCTCGCCATTTTTTTCCAGATTTTTTTTTCTACTGTTTGCATTCCCATTTCCGGACCAGAAATGTTTTTTCGACACTCAAAAGTTATTTCCTCATCAGCACATCTCCTCATCAACATAAGTTATTTCCCGTGACTTGTTGCCCTTGTTAACTACTTACCTCCTCATCAACACACACACAGAGTAGATCTATAACTCCATGAAAACTGATAAAGAACTTTTTTTATTGATAAACAACTTTTTTTATTGATAAATAACACTTTTTATTGATGACCAACGTATACAATTAACAAACATCGCGTATAATGAACAACTCTTTTTAAGTTTTTATAAAAATTATAAACTAAAAAACTAGTTGTATACAAATTACAAACTAAAAATCTACAGTAGAAACTAAAAAAATAAGTAGCTTTTTTGTTCTTTGACCAATGCGATATCGAAAGTGGACTGATCATGCGGACTCTTAAACAACATTTCTTCAACCGTCTCAACTTCTCAACTAACTGCAAGGCAAATGTGAGTGTTGGTTATATTCTATGAGAATGTGGACTGTTCCAGCCAAACTCATATGTATTCACAAGGGATGCATATTGGATACCCCAACTTTAAAACATTTACTTTTGGATCCTTGTCATGAGTAAAATGTTGAAATGGTTTGTTAAGTCATCCTTAGACTTGAGATACAAGCAAGTTCTATTATGTGTGGATATCACTTTTGTAATTATATGCCAAACGCTGTCCTGAATAAGGTAGTTATAAAAGCTATTTTTCGGAGTGATGTGAAGCAGCATCCACAACACTTGTAGTCAACAAAGGATTTGTTACTCCACTTGATATGTACAGAAAGATACCATGGGCCCTCTCCAGAATTAATCAGATAACTGTTCGGCCGAACCCAAAGGGTAATGCAAGATGATTATTGATTACATTTGGTATATCTAATTAAAATTCTATAACGAGAATCTAAATGGTTAAACTATATGGAATAAGTTAGGATCCATATCCATGGTTTAACGGTATCTATAACAAAGGATGATAAAAGCAAGACATAAATGACCATGCTACTGAGAATGATTTATGAAACTATATCTCAGACACATTTAGTTTAAATAATGAGTGAGAGCGTTGCTAGACGTTTCCGTCGTTGGTATTTGTGCTATCTGCTACTCCAACTCCCAAGTGGGAGCTGTTGGAATATGGAAGTTGGAATAGCTTAAATACGACTAGAGGTGTGTGATCCTATTGGGGGCACACACGTTAAACACTTAGAGTATGTTAAATTCTTCGCGTATACCAAAAAGACATGAAATGAACTAGACAAGATGCCTTACTTGTCCTAACTAGTGTGGCCAGCTTATGAAGGATCTAGAAGGGATCTTGGAGTGTCTAGATTCATTAGTGATAAGGAGGAAAGGAAGAGTTGTGATAAGGCTTAAAGTTGAAAGAGTTTTAAGCTTATCATAAATGTGTTTTAGCCTTATCATGAGTGAGCATTAGAGACTATATATAGACCTCATATGTCAGCTCATGAGATACGACACATAAAAAACTCTAAATCACCTTTACGTAGTTAATAGTTAACTATTACTTTCCCTTGGTCAAAAGTTACGGCAGACCAAAGAAACAATATAGGCTTTGTTTGCTTCGTACAATTGCTTCTCCTTTATTCTGTCTACCAATTGGAGTACAAAGTTTGGTTTGACTTTTCCTTCCACGTTTCTAAGTAAAACAAGGAATCTAGTTCTTGTTTTATTAGTTAGTGTTGCTATTATTTAACAATTCGAACGTAATACAATTTTTGTATTCGAATTGTGTTTTGGTTGATACGTGATACTCGGCTAGCATTCCGGGCATACTTGGTTGACGTGTTTGTGTGAGCAACCATAGAGGTAGTATTTATTTGCTACTTAGTTTCATTTGCGGGTGACTACAAGGGTTAGTTTTCGATTTATTTTTCTTGTCCCTTTTATTTGTTTTATGTGTTTATTATTTGTGTTAGTTCTAATAGCCAAACTAGATCCATATTCCGCTGCGTACTCGTAGTGTTAATTGGTTAACATATTAATAAATCCCAACAGGAACTTCATCATGGAGTGGCTTACCGAGGTGATAGCTCGTAGCTCTCTGAGACCAGTTCTCCCTAATATCACGTCGTAGGATGACGGAGACTGTATGACATAAAATTTCATAACTGATCTTCTGTACTTTCCACAACTGCCTAAAAGTACCTCTAAAACAATCTTCCCCTTCGGCTTGCTCTTTTCTCCTGAGAAACCTGTCAGGGCGGTATGGGTCGCTTTGATCCGAGCCTTTGTTTCGGTGTTTAGCTTGTTAACGCAATGCTCGTATATAATGTTTACCGATGACCCTTCGTCCACAAATATCTTCCGTACCAGATTTCCCTCAATATTGCCTTTTACAACGAGGGGTTCATATGATAATTTTCCGGACGCTGCGGGAGGGAAAGTTATTGGCACGTCCATCCATTTCTTACTTCCATGTTCGGACTCCGGTTCCCGATCGCCGGGTGATTTTTCTATTAGATTGATCACTTTGGCTTTCCCATTATCATTATTCCTTTGTTGGTCCTTACCCCTTTCCGTCTCTTGTTGTCTGAAACCTTTCAGGAGATGGTCCAGCTTTCCGAATTCTAAGGCGAACGACAGTTGTTTCTTGAGTTGGTGGCAATCGTCAGTAAGATGCCCTTTTTCCCTATGGTATTCGCAGTATTTGTCTAAATTTTCTTTTCTCGCCATACTTCCGGTTGGGCGAGGTTGAGGTAAGTTTAAATGGTGTTCGGTGGCGAGGATTTCTCTGGGAGGCTTAGTTAACGACCACAGTCCGTTGAACCGTTTGGGTGGATCGTTGCGACGGTAGTCCAAGAGGGGAAGATCATTGCGGGGAGGATCACTGCGGGGGTAGCTTCTAAGAGGGACCGCATAGGGGTGGTAGGTGTCCTTCTGTCGGTAATCGTTTCGGCGATCCACTCGTGGTTTGTCGTTTCTAAAACCCTGGGTTCCTTTCTTGTTTGAGTCGAAACCCTCACCCTTCGGTAGTTCCGTACTACGGAACGCTTCTTCAGACCTTATGAAGTCATCCACCCTGGTAAACATTTCCGTGACCGTATGCGGAACCCTATCGGAGAACTTTTTGGCAAGAGCTGGGCATTTGTGTGCGCTCATGAAGGCTGAGATCCTCATAATCTCCGGTACGCCGCTTATGTAGCTTGCCTCGTCTGTCCATCTCTCCTTAAAGTCCGAGAGGGACTTGTGAGCCCGGCGGACAATCTTCGTGACCTCTGTGGGGTTCTTTATACATTTCTTCCTGAGCGAAAATCTCGTGGAGAACTGTTCCCTCAATTCGTTCCAACTGTCTATACTTCCGGGTTCTAACCTTTCGAACCATCCACCTGCAGCCCCATCTAATGTTTGTTGAAACATACGGCACCATACGGGCATTGGCCACTCCCCTGATTTGCGGCTCCTGTGAACCTAGTGAGGTGATCGTTCGGGTCTGTCGAGCCATCGTAGAACCTCATGTTCAGCGGCATGGTGTGACTCGGTCCGGAGAATTCCACAATGCGGCGAGTAAACGGCGATCTCGACGTCTCTTTAAAGGGCTTATGCAGATCATCATCCTTCCTTTTGTCCTTTACCTGACTTGCATTCTCTTCGTCTTCAAAATTTAATTGTATTGGCTTGAGAGCACTCCCGCTCAGCCTGTTGTGCTTTTTGATGAGCTCCGTCAGTGACGCCACTTGGGCCACAATCATTTCTCGGAGACCGGGGGACTCATCGCCCGGGCCTTCGTTCGAGTTTCGGATGTTGCCAGTTTCGTCCCGATTGTTATTATCGGGTTGAAAGGTGCTGTCGGTTTCATTCAGGTTCCGGACGTTATCGGTTTCATACCGGTTGTCATTATTGGGTTGAATGATGTTGTCGGTTTCATATCGGTTGTCATTGTTTGTTTCGTTCCCTCCATCTCCGAAGCGGAGAGAAGTAAAGGAAGGACCAGCCATGTCAATGCTTTGGTAGATTGAATAGCGGGTCCCATGGATGGCGCCAATTTGTTGAAGTAAAACCTTACAGGCAGGTCCCACTTCTATGTTCTGTCCTTCGGATGGTTTCCTTCGGACCTGGTTCGCTCCTACACACAAGAAGAACACGCGTTAGGCTCGCCCCGGGTTTTATTCCCAGGACCAACCTCCAGCGTGAGAATGAGTATTGGGCGATCAAGATATGAATAGTAATCTCAGAGTAAAAGTAGTAGGTGTAAAATTGAATGCGTATCATAAATGAAGTGTGGGTATTTATACTACCCACACCTACTGTACATGTTTACCTTGGGACCAAGCGAGTTGACCTATGCCTGACCTATTAAGTAGGTGTCAGGCCACGTGGGAGACACAATCCCGGGAAATCTGGGATGTCGGTGGCTGATGAGACTGTTTACTGTAGATGGCGGCTGATGAGACACAATACCGAAGATGATGAGTTGCTACCAGAGATATGGGCGTTAGGATTGCGCAATCCTTGGCGTTGTAGTTTCGACTCAGAAAGGTCATCATATTTCGTTTGTGGTGATATAGGCCAGGTATGCTATTTACTGTATGTGGCCAAATGAACGGGTCGAGTTGGTTGTGTGCTGACTATGATTGCAATATATACATAACCTTTTGAATACAAGTTACTAGTATAATTGTAGGCATTAACAATACATTTTAGACGATTTTGACCCGTTTATCCTATCTAATCCATTTTCTTTGACTCATTTAATCAAGTGTTCTGTTTACCTGATGTTTTGTTTTGTTTTTCAAAGAATGAATACGAAGAGGTGAATATGATCATAAAAAATGGGAACTACGGATGGAGGATTTATGAGGGACATGGCCTTTTCACTCCTCAAGAGACTCCAGGTGGGAATACATCAGCCAACTCTATAAATCCAATCTTTCCGGTGATGGGTTACAGCCATTCAGATGTAAATAAGAATGAAGGTTCTGCTTCTATTACTGGAGGGTATTTCTATAGGTCCAAGACTGATCCATGTATGTATGGAAGGTAAAAAAGACCTCTTAATATATTTTCTACTTTGTGTGTTTCATCTTCATTCTTGGTTGTTCGGATGTGCATGTTCAAAGTGATTATTACATAAATCCGATCTTTCCAGTGATGGGTTGATTTGATTTTCGCAACCAATTATCTGGATTGGCCTTAAAAGATCAGAAAATTAAAACATGGTTTGTGGTACACTGCAAAACTATTAATTGCGACTTTAATCAGGGTTCTCATTACATCTAAACACCACCTAGCTTTCATTTCTTCTCGTATCATTCTGATAGCCCATCTTTATACCAATCATAACTGAGAGATCAACTAGAGATGGTAAAAGAAGAGAATAATTTCCTCAAGCGAGATATAAAAATAAACAGTGTTAATCTATTCAAGACAAATACTTATTGACATGATATGGTCTCAACTCTCAAGTCACCATTTATACAGTCTGTGATATAGCTTTAACGGATGAACTGAATATAGAAAAGGAACCTACTTACTAATAAGGCTAAGATAATACTATTATTTTTAAAATCGTTTTTTAGTATTTTGATTTGCTTTACATGGTGGAATGCACATCTCTGTCACGTGTTAATAATGCTTTGCTTCTTCTTGCATTGTGCAGTTATGTGTATGGAGATCTATATGCTACTGCCATGTGGGCAGGTATAGAGACCCCTAGTGATAGCGGGAATTTTACATCAAGCAAGATTCCATTTACGTGTGCTTCAGATTCTCCTATACCATGCAGCATTGTTCCTGGAAGTACACTACCAGCACTAGGTTACATCTTTTCATTTGGGCAAGATAACAAGAAGGACGTGTATCTATTAACTAGTAGTGGTGTATATAGAGTTGTTCCTCCAAGTCGTTGCAACTATGAGTGCGCCATAGAGAGAACAACGGGTCCAAATCAACGTCCATCGCCTTCTCCTTCAAAGGCATGCATGTTGCAAGGTTCTTACAAGAACCTATTGTTTATTCTTGTTTCTACTTTTGGGTTGCTTTTTATTGGTTTTGCCTAATAGCTAGTGTGTAGTAAAAATTTATACACTTGTGAAGGTGGGCCCCACTCAATTTCTTGCATTTTCACCTATTCAATTCAACTACAAAAGTTGTCATGTAAAGAAATCCAAATGTTATAAACGTAGGGAGTATATATCTGACTTTTAGAGCGGTGGGTTAAATCTGCGCCAAGTTAGCGCCACATCAGCTTTAATTTTTCAACCTTAATTAAAAAAAAAAAAAAAAAAAAAAAAAACACCCCTTATCATAATTCAACTATTTACAAATTCAACCCATAAACTAAAACTAATACTTCATTTAATAAATAACATAACATTAAATCTTAAACATTTTACAATACGAATTCAATGAAATACGGAAATGAACGTTACATTATAAACATTAAATAAACGTTACATAAAATACGCTACGAACTACGATACGAAAATAAAAACATACAAACTAAAATACACTACGATTCGAAATACACAAACCTAACTTAATCTGAGTATTCCCCGCATGCAGAATCATACGAAGGAGACCTATACCCAGGAAATTCCTCAATGAACGCCGCCCATTCTGCTTCTTCCTTCCTGAGTTTCTCATCCCACTCTTGTTGAAGTCTTGCTTGCTCTGCTTCAAATTCTCTGAATGCCTGTTCGTCACACATCATTTGATAATGTTGGCTCGCAGTTAAGCCATGCTCATCAACTGCCTCGCCTTCATAACCCATAAATGGGGGAGACTGTTGTTGCTCAATAAATGTAGGTGCGTTAGATGAAGTTGATGCACCTAGCCCAAGTTGAGCCAAATGTTGTGATACAGAACCAACAACTTTGTTTTCCTCATAGCTCCACCGGATTTTGTTGTTGATGTTGGTTTGTATCTTGTGAGACACAACCCCACAACGTGTCACTAATGGCCTCGTCTTTCTTGGCTTCCTCGTTCAAAAATTGGTCAATCACAGCTTTTTTTTTCCGCAGAAATGTCTGTGCATTTCGCGTATCGTTGTCTCAAACGTTCTTTCTTTGCTTTTGCAAGCTGAAACTGATTGATAACGTCGATAATAGCCTTTTGTCGATCGGCATAGCATTGTTTTTGAATAAACATTTGCATTGCTTTGACGGAATGTGAGAGATGACAGGCCATAAGGGTTTTTTTTTTTTTTTTTTTTTTTTTTTTTTTTTTTTTTTTTTTTTTTTATTAATAGTCTATGGAAAGTGTGTGAAACTAACTTGTAAACGTTGGTATTTATAGAAGCTTTTGAATTCAAATTGAAACTAGCCGTTAAGGGTTTGAATTTTTTTTTTTTTTTTTTTTTTTTTTTGAATTTCAAACGGTCTACTAACCGATGGAGGGGTGGATTTTATTTATTTATTTATTTTATTTTATTTTATTATTATTATTATTATTATTATTATTATTATTATTATTATTATTATTATTATTATTATTATTATTATTATTATTATTATTATTATTATTATTATTATTATTATTATTATTATTATTATTATTTGGTTTACCTTAACGCTGCGTTAGCAGCTTAACGCTCACCTTAACGCAACAGCTTAACTCGAAGCGACGGTATGGTAACGCGGCCTTAACGTGGCCTGCGTTAAGGTATAACTCACGTATCCAGTCATTACATCATCTGCTCTTACATGAACTGTTATTTTTCTTCTGTCAAGTATTGTATTTATAGATTGGTATATTTAGTATCCATATTGGCTATTTATTTCTATTAGGGAGTTGACTGTTTGTTTAGCTTGTTCATTAGCCGAGTTGATTATAATACGTTAACAATTTAACCAGTTATGACGATTACCGGTTAAAGAAATTTTGAAAACCTACCATTTGATTTGCAACACTGTTATAGTCCTATTGCACAATCAACATAGTTAAGTAGCATTGCAACACCTAGGGGGTGTTTGTTTAAGCTTATATGTGGCTTATGAGCTTATTTGTTTTTCGGCTTATTACACAAGCCTCAATTTTTTGGCTAATTTTGAGACTTGTGGACTTATATAAGTTTATTATGATATGATAAACTCATATAAGCTCATAGGTATCAAAATAAGCCTGAAAATTGAGGCTTATAAAACATAAGCCGAAATCAAATAATCTCATAAGTCCACATATAAGCTTAAACAAACACCCCCTAGTAATTCTCACTTTGACGCCAAATTTGTTTTTTGTAAGTGATGAACTGATGGTTGTAAGAGTGGAGTTGTGATCCTCTAAAAAATCACCGCATGGTGACAAGTAGGGGTTGAAATGAGCCGAGCCGCTTGTGAAAAGCTCGGGATCGGATCGGTAAAAAGCTCGAACGAGCCGAGCTTAAACGAGCTCGAGCCTGAGTTCGAGACTAAGTTTGGGCTCATTTAATAATCGAGCTCGAGCCCGAGCTTTATTTATAAAGATCAATTAGGCTCGCGAGCCTAAACAAGCCCTAATAATATATACGTATATATATTTTCTGTATAAACGAGATTTAAAAAATAGAGTTAATGGCCCAAATAGACCAAAAAATGTTGATTTCCATCGTATAGACCGCTCGCCATTTTTTTCCAGATTTTTTTTTCTACTGTTTGCATTCCCATTTCCGGACCAGAAATGTTTTTTCGACACTCAAAAGTTATTTCCTCATCAGCACATCTCCTCATCAACATAAGTTATTTCCCGTGACTTGTTGCCCTTGTTAACTACTTACCTCCTCATCAACACACACACACAGTAAATCTATAACTCCATGAAAACTGATAAACAACTTTTTTTATTGATAAACAACTTTTTTTATTGATAAACAACTTTTTTTATTGATGAACAACGTATACAATTAACAAACATCGCGTATAATGAACAACTCTTTTTAAGTTTTTATAAAAATTATAAACTAAAAAACTAGTTGTATACAAATTACAAACTAAAAATCTACAGTAGAAACTAAAAAAATAAGTAGCTTTTTTGTTCTTTGACCAATGCGATATCGAAAGTGGACTGATCATGCGGACTCTTAAACAACATTTCTATACTTTTTCTTCAACCGTCTCAACTTCTCAACTAACTGATTCTTATAAAATTCTAATGGCAGCTTCCCTTTAATCTCATCATAAAACGTTGTTGTATCATGATGATGATGACTTGATGACGTCATCATTCCACGTACTGTTATGTAATCATAATAGCCTTGTAATAACTCAATCTCATCTTCAACTATCCATAGCCTCTGAAACAACCGTCGTGAGTCAACGGTGTAACGGTGACGGTTGTTGTTGTGGTTACCGGTGCGATGATGATTGGAGTTCCGGCGGTGACTTCGCCAGAATCGTCTTCTTCTTCGTCGTCGTTGAGATTGATGTCGTCATCTTCTTCGTCGTCGTTGAGATTGATGTCGTCATCTTCTTCGATTAGATCTGTGACCGGAATATATGGATACACTAGTTGAATGTGTTTGTATTTGCGTACGTGTTTTTAGAGTCTTTTTTTTTATGGGAAGTGAGAAAGAAGGGCCAATGATAATCAGCCCAGCTTGTTAGAGGCACTCTCGGTTTTACCTAAAGTATTGAGTTCGATTCTTTGGGATGACAAGCCTTGGGGTTTTTCCCTCCGAATACTTGTAACGGCCTATGGTCAACATCTCGTTGTCTAGGGTACGTGCAAGGCTTCACTATTATTCAGTGAGGTTTCCCTGATGTCGTATCCCGACTGAATGTTCGAAAAAAAAAAAAAAAAAAACGTATGAGAAAATGAAGATAACTTTTTTTTTTTTTTTTTTTTTTGAGTCACAACCTGCTACTTTGGCAGGCCCTCATCCATCACATGCCCAGATTATATTGTTTGAACCGGATTCACGCCAGGCGTAGTGGGGACTACAAATAGCATTCGCCCGGAAACCGTACCGCCTCCACACGACTTCCTCGTTGGAGTAACGGCCGGATCCAGAAACCGTACCGCCTCCACACAACTTTCTCGCTGGAGTAACGGCCGGATGAAGACCGGGGGCGGCTCGGATTTGAACCTGCGCAACATTGGCTTACAGGCTCTCCTCTTCATTGCCTAATACCAACAGAGTTTGTGGTCCACAAGTGAGGACTTCCCGGAAGGCCACCCACCCGGTACTACTCTCACCCGTAGCTCGCTTAACTAACAAAGCTTCAACCACTAGACCACAAAGGTCATGTTGTGCATTCACTTATAGGCCTTCGCAGGTAAATGGTGTCGTTTTGTCAGCGCTTATAGTGCGTCATTTTGACCTAAGACCATTAGGTATCATGACTAACTTCAACCTCTTCATTCAGGCCCCACGGGTGCCACGTCACCACAACAAATCACAACTAACAACTCACCCTTATCATAACATACCACAACTTACTCATTTGGGCCCCACCACTATCTATTTTTATTTCTTTTATTCAAATACACAAATAAACTAAATTCATTTCATATAATTAAAAATACATTACAACAAATTTAAACACAAACTTACGATACGAAAAAAAAAAAACGATACGGAAATTAAAATAACGATACAACGAATATTAAGAAACTAATTATTAAAGAAACTAATTATGTTGTTGTTGTTGTTGTTGTTGTTGAAATTCCTCCCATTGATTTACTTGCCAAACATCATCGATGAGATTTCGTTGAAGCGCTGCGTGTGCGCGTTTATCACATAGTTCCTTCGCTTTCTTCGTTGCACTTCGCATCGCTCAATCCACGACCGTTGTAAATTTATTTGAGGACAAATATACATTTCACTAACTTCAGATATCGCAAATTGTTGATCTTTCAAAACCATGTTGTGCAATATGATGCACATGTACATGATTCTCCGTATCTTGGATATAGCAAATGAACGCGCCGGTTGGGCAATAATATGCCAATGTCCTTGGAGGACACCAAAAGCTCTTTCGATATCTTTTCGAGCACTTTCTTGTTTGGCTTTAAATGCGGCATTTTTTTGGGTATGCACAACCATGAATGATTTAACAAACGATGACCACTCTGGGTAAATTCCGTCAGCTAGATAATACCCTTTTCTAAATGTACGCCCGTTTACTTCAAACGGAACCTCAGGGGCGATGTCATCAAGCAGGTCGTCGAATAACAGAGAATTATTCAAAACGGTAAGATCGTTATTCTTGAATCATATCAATCTCTGCAAGCTCTTCAAGATCATCCTCGCCGGAATGAGATGTGTCACTACTCATGTTTTTTGGTTATTGTTTTAGAGACTTTACTTCAAATATATGTGTGTATGTATGTTTTTTTGGATACTCATTTTGTAAATGTTGTAATGTTTATTTATAAGCTAAATATTCAAACGGACGAAAACAATTTTAAACGTTTTACAACGTTTAAATTGCAATGGCTTCTGACATAAAGTACACGAGAGAGGTTCGTTGTGCAGACGATGAACCAAAGGACGGCGAGCAACGGTGAAGGGTGCCGGTGTCACGGCGGACCACGGCGAGCCGGCCACATCAGCACGGCGGAGGAAGGCGAAGACCATACCGAATGCTCTTAGGAAACACAGTAAGGGGAGGGACCCTCATTTTATCCGGCACGTCGGCTTTCTCTCTTCAGCGATTGGTTGCCACAGTAAGCCGACCTACACTACAAAAACATACCCCACAAATATTCTTTTTTAATTAAATAAAACACACACAAAACATATAGACAATCGGTCGCAGGCACGACCCTCATTCTCAAAAATAGATGCAATCGATCGATTCCTCAAAGGGTTCCACAGCAAGGACGATCGACACCGATCGATTGATCGATCGATTCCAAAAGCCTTACTGCGGGTAGTCTTAAGCGCCACCTTTTGCCTCATAATTTAATTCGACTCAGTATATTTCTTCTTTGGCTCAGATATATAGTATTGGCTACAAAATACGGTTGAATTATATGCCGTCCAGTTTTTGCCACACCAAAATTATGACTCAATGGGTGAGCGAATCATCATGGCCAAGAAACTATATCCAAATCTGAGAGGTTCTTTTTATAAAAGGATAGTTAAGGAAATCATATGCATAAAAAAATATTCGTCATTCGATGAGGCTTAGATTCGTAAACCACCAACAAAAGAGAATCAATCTGTTATGGTTGCAAACTTAGTAAGTTGCCCCGCCAAGATGCATATAATCTCACTTTGGCCCTAAGTCACTAAAAAAAATTTAAACTCTATCATCACAGCCTCTTACATTACCCTTATATACAAAAAGCGCCCTGAAAAAAACACTTGGTAAATACACTCGTTTTCGCTACACATTATTCTAGCAACATATAAGATTATTGGTTACTGTGCATGAAGGTTAGTGAAAGAAAGAACTGTGGTGACTATTAATGTCACACCCCTAAAATCAGGTCCAGCGGAAACATACATGTCACTGGGGTGCTACTCAATTGGTATCACAACACAAGGTACAAAGAACAGTTTTACCTCAACCGTTTAGAATAAAATTCATTAACCAAAAAGTGTTAAATTTACATTATTCGAAAGTAGTGCGTAAAATATGCCCATAAAATAAGTAAAACGGTCCCAACATATATATCAGAGTCGTCCATGACCGTGTCCCTTGCCAAGCGCCTCCAAAAATAAGCTATAGCCTTAACCTGAAAATACATGGTAAAAGTGTCAACACGAGGTTGGTGAGTTCATAGGTTTTAGTTTAAAACAATATGGTTGAACCACAAGGTTTCGAGTTCAAAACATCATTCACAAACAAGTCAAATTCAACGTAGGCTCACACTGCCTAAATCACAGTTCCAAAACCAATTTGCAAACAATATCCTAATTCAAAACATATCGAACCACAATCAATCATACAGATACTACACACATATAGTGTCGAGCCAACTGAACATATGGTGTTCATCATACTCATAACCAATATCACGTGGGGAGCTACCCCGATAGATCTATCAACATGTGGGCTCTCGAAGAGAGTTAACAGTTGCACCAACTGAACCTATCAACTTGTGGGCTCTCAACAGAGAGTTAACAGTTACACCAACTGAACCTATAACTTGTGGGCACTCAGCAGAGAGTTAACAGTGGCGCCGAAAGGTACTCACAAAACAAACATGTCACAATATATAATCGCATCATCATACTTATATGTCCAAATTCATGTAAAACAATAGTTCACAGCATAAAAACATTTGTAAAGCATTGAGTTTGGTGAAAAAGAACGAGCATGTATTCTCCCCCAAAATAGTTATAAAATAAGTAAAAGTATGGGTCATGAACTCACCTTAGCCACAGCAATGCAAGGATCACGACTGACACAACTGGCATCGAGAAGCAAAACACAACAGTCTCATGACGTACGGCACGACGGTTCCAAGATATACATGCACAACAGTACACAACGGTCTAGGATCGGCACAACCTAATACATATACGGTTATCTCAAAATACGCCTCGCACAATAATAAAGTCTATAAAAGACAACGTGTCGTAGTTTTCGTGGATTACTCAATTTCAATACTTATCAAAAGCTTAGTATCAACGATTCGTGTGGTGTGGTAAGAAGACATTAACTCAGAACACGCACGCCAAAAGAAATAAATATCGACACAGTCGAAAAAAATACTGACTAGAACTCACACCAAAGGAGGAAGACATCGACATAGTCGAGAAATACCGACATAACTCAAGCAAATAAAAAAATATATAGAAAATGACGACTACTAACTATGTAATATAAAATAGGTCAACTCGGTAAGTTTAACTAATATAAATCAATTTCCCAAGACTAGTAAATAGCAAATTAATAGAAGGTATTCATTGAATATTCGACATTTTTGGCTTATTGTATATTTGTTGCGAATCAAATATATTAAATTCGTCTTGAATCTAATTTATTGTATTCGTGTAAAACCCCAAAATTTAACATAATATGAATTGACAATAATGCCCTCAATTTAAAATTTTGAGAACTTAAGAAAATCATAAATTAACATAAAATTATATTTAACATAATGTAAGTTATATATTCCAAATTAACTAACATTAAACTACTTAAGCTAATACTTATGCTAATCAAATTAAAAATATCCTAACCTATGTTGCTTATACAAATTTGCCACCAATATGTACCTTAACTAGTATTGGGACCAAATGCACCTTGTAACAATAAACTTGATAAGCCCACATTATCTCCTAACTAGAACCCAAATTCGGTCCATCAAAAGCCCAAAAATCACCACACGGCTTCCCTTTTCTTGATATAGCCGAATATCACAAAAGCAAAAGAAACCCTAAAAAACTAAACACCGGTTCTTCCCTTGTTCTTTGTTGCTACTGCCATTCGATCCAAACACCACCAAAGGAAGGCTTAATCTTGTTCATTCTTGTTTTCATTCTCATCATAAGGTAACCATGTCATACTAATGTCAATCCATCCGAATTTTTTTTAGAAAAACCCTAATCGAATTCTTGCATTGTTTCCTTTTTCTGTCGATCTACCCAAGAAGAAGAAGAAGGAGGCTCGTTGGTGATTTGTTGTGTTGTGTTCTTGTTCTTCGTGTGTTCTACAAGGGTATTGTATCCTTCTCCTTGTTCAATCCTTGTTCATGTTCTTGTCATGTTCTAATCGATATAAGGACACATAAAAGTCTCATAAAATCATGAATGAAAAAACCCTAAAACTAATATATAAAAATCGAACATACATGTATATGATGTATTTAATTGATGTAATTATGTTAAAACCTATTATAATCGACCTAAATATGACATAAACTCACCTATAATCGTTTGGTATTAAGGATTAATGATTTAAGTAACAAAAACCCTAAGTTATACATGATCCTGTGAATAACTGCTACTGACCTGAAAATTTGTCCGACTTTAACCGGCTGTAACTAATTGATGTGAACGTATATTTTGGTGTTTTAAGAGTCTAAAACTAAGTTCAATGAAATGGCTACCTAGGAAAATTTAGTTTGTAATTTTTGGAGGTCTGGAAGGTTACCTTTTGATTTTTGGAAAAATTATGTGTCTGATCGGATTTGTGAGTCTGGAAAATCAGTCCGGGTTTTTGAATTTTAATTTCCAAACCATGTTGAATTAGGAGGTTTCATTTGAACTAGGAAATATTCAGGATGTATATTACTTCCTGGAATTTTTGTAGATTTTTGTGAATTTTTCTTAAAAGGTTTTTAATTAATAACTTTTCGTATAGTAGAATTAATCAGAATTCTGGATGAGTTGGTTTAAGTGAATTTTAATCCATAGCTATGCTACTTAATAAAATATGAAAAAATTAGATAAAATACTTAAGACATTTGATCATCTCTGGAAATTTTTGGGAATTTTATTACTGAGTTCTTATACGGTTTATAATTTATAGAAAACCTAACAATTTCGTATATAAAACTGTGAGAAATTATAAAAGGTTAAAAAGGAAAATTAAAAGGTGTTTTGTGTTTATTTTATAAACTAAAGGGTTTAAATTGTTATTTGCTAAAACTAAAGGACTCAACTTGTGTAAACCTGTAACTTTAGAATATTTACATTATTTACCCTAATCTTATCTTAATGACATTATGAACCCTAAACTTATAAAAACTACATTATGAACATTGAACTTATGTAAAGGGCATTATGAACCTTAACCTACTAACATGGTCATCTTTAATACTTTAAGTTGATAAACGGGAATGATAATAACTAAAGTTACTGAATATGTAAAGTTACCTAAGATGGAGAGAAACTAAAATGAAACCTCATGATTTAGAAACTATGAAACTATGAAATCATAAAGCTATGAAACTTATAAGTACACTTATAATTCGTGTAGATTCGCTGAGGCGGGAGTAATCCGGTGTCCTGTGATCTGTCTTTGGTTTGTTTTGCAATCAAATAAGGTACAGATATTCTGCTCTTCTTGTAAGGAGCCTTCGTTTCCCTTGATTCCTGATTTTGACTTCGTTTAGGATTTTCCCAAGCCATTGCTATGTTCCCTTGTTCTGTGAACCTTGCTTTTGTTCCCGTGTATTGTGAACCCTTGATAAGATTCCCTTGACTTGAACCTTTACTTGAAACCTTGCCTCGAACCCTGTTACGTTTCCTTGATACTTGACATGACCTGTTCATAACCTGGTAACCTGAATAATTAGGACCCTGGGATACTTAAAGGTTCATAGGATTTTATAACTACTTTTCTAAATTACATATGAAGAGGTTTTGAAAATTGCTTTTAAAGACTTTCATTATGAAAACTGATTTAAAGACCACTTTATTTTAAAACCATTTTAAAAGGATTACTTTTTAATAAATTGACATGAACTTTCTGGCATTAGACCTTCTGATATTGACCTCCTGATAGTGAACCCCTGCATTGATCTCCTGTCTTGAATCCTGATATGAACCCTGATATGAAACTTGATATAAAACCTGACACTTGATACCTGATACTTGACACCTGAGACTTGATACCTGACCTTGACCCACAGTTTGAGACTACGAGCCACCCACTAGGCATGAGGGTTTCATGTCCATGTCATTGATGCACCGATGGCATGACTCTAGGGTAGGAGAGTGATGACCTGTCCCGTCCCAGACCTGTTACTGATTTACTTGTTACGTAGAGGAAGACCCTGTGGCCTACTGGGGCGTATGGATGCATCCTAGACCTGACCTGATTTGTTTGTATTACTTGTATTATCTGGTGACTGACGAGTGTGTGCGATACACGTCTTTCACAATCCTGGGAGCCCGCGACTCCAACCCCTGGAGGTATCCCCTCATCATGTACCTGGTATGCTGAGGTCACCCCTCCATACACCCTGATATGTGATTTGATTTGATATGTACTGTTTCTGGGCTCGTAGAGGATTTCTGTTTTCCTGAATCCTTGTAACCTTATGACCTGACACTTGACCTGACATTTGACCTGACTTGATTTGACTTTGGTTGTAGTGGATTACTGGTTATGTTACCCTATGACTTGATACTGGACTTGACTTGATTCGACTTGGGCTGGTGGTGGGTTACGGTTTACTTTACACCTACCTGTTGTAACCATTTCTTGATAACCTTGTCCCATGTTCTTTCCTACTCCTGTTACATCTTGAAATGTTTCACTTACTTCATTAACCCATATTTCTGCTTTGTTATCGTTATATCTGTTCACTGAGCTCTCGTAGCTCAGCTGCGTTTCTTTTTCCCGCGGCAGGTTTTAGTTGGAGGCTGGGTATGAGTGGAGAGCACCATTGGATTAGAAGACCTTAATAACTATTGAAGATGACTAGAAGATCCTTTATTTAGAATTAGAGACTTTGTATTGTAACCTTGTAGTTTCATATTTCCTTTGTAACCATTGAATTTTATTGTATTATTAATGTTAAATGCTTGTGGTTGTTCTGATATGCCACCGTTGTTGTGACACCTTTGCCCTTTTCGGGTGGGGGTGTTACAATTATGGTATCAGAGACAGGTTGCGACTCGTAATGCATTTACCCTTGACCTGTGAGGTTAGGACCACTAGGTTTCCACTGTAGGCGCTCGTAAGATAACCTGTAAGAATTTGCTTTAGGATTTCCCTATGGGAACGTAAGTTCTGACCGGTGAGGAATGGGTAGACGTTAAGGCATTTGTTTAAGTATCATTGCTTCCGCATCACTCTGATTCGTGCCTCGATTTTGGTTAAAGCCTCTTGAGAACCCTCTTGGAAATTGAAAGCTTATGCCTTGCACCACCTAAGTTTTGAAACCTAAATAAATCTTGAAAGCATTAAGAATTGCATAGTAATTTCCTGACACTATTTGATCCTTACCTTAAGATGCCAACTCTGACCTCTAATCCTTTTGTTAATCATCTTGATGCCTCTTCGGACATTCTAAGAATCACCATGGCGATGACGTATTTGATATATTTTGTTATTCATCTCTTACTTTTGATAAGTATCTATGAATCTTCCGACACTATTTGATTTCGTTTTACCCATCTCTGTCCCTATGAGAAGTCTTGTGGTGTTTAACCACGAGTATAAGAATTTTTTCCCTCTTGACTATGACATTTGGTTTTGTTGACCCTGAGACTGTAGACGTACTAGGTGGATTAAGATAGGTTGTTTTACTCAACTCGAAATAAAGTATGATCATTGATGAGTGTGTAAATACTCATCATTTTACACCCATTAAAGACACAAAAATGACCAAAAACACCCGAATATACTGCAGATATCCTTGGTTTGTGTTTTTATTTGTTTCAGGTACAAAGGATTGAAAACGGAGCGAAAACGGGCATTTTTGGATCGATTCGACAACAAGTGTGCATTTGATCAAGTGAAGTCAAAGTCAAAGTCAAAAGTCAACCTCCGAGAATATCAAAGTTTCACAAATAGTCCTTGGAGATGATTTTCAGACTTTACAAGATTGGTCCCTGGATTTGAAGAAATGACACAAATGGTCCTTGAAGTTTAAATCTTTAAACTTTAAAACAATTTAAACCCAAATGAACCCCAGCCAAACCATTTGAACCCCTTTGTGACCAGGCCAGAAATCAAAACAAATAAAAAAAGCGGGTCAACCTCGGTCAACCCACCTTTCTTCTTCTTTACCCATTCCCGCCCAAATCACCACTTCCCCATAACCTCTGCCCTGCTCCAACAACTTTGTCTCCCCCATCCACTTCCCAACACTCACCCAGCCTCCCTATCACATCCCAAAGTCAAACCCATGTGTTATTTTATTTCCCCCCTCCTCCACGTTGGCATTCCACTACTTCATTTGGGCGCCTAAACTTAATTAGTGGCTGTGATTATCCCAACTTTAATCCAAGGGGTGGGATTTAATCCCAAGAAGCACGAAATGGTTTCCAAGGCAGTTTTATCTCAGAGAACAAGCACAAGTGAAGAAAGAGACCCCAAGTCTTAGTTTAGTATAAATAGCAGTCTTTGTAAAGCCATGAGGGCATGCTTAGTTTTAATGTAATTTAGTTTTTAGTATTGTAATCATTTCTTTTAAGTTAAATTTAAGTTTCCAGTCCAAATTCTCAAGTTGTAATTCGTTTCCAGTTTTAATTGAAATTTCAAGTTTTTTTTAGCAAAAATTGAATCTGTGTTCTGTCGTTGTTTAAACCCTTTTCATAAGCTTTCATAAGCTCTGATAAGCTCTTAAATATAACAAAGAAGGATAACTAGAGTAAAAATTAAAAACAGAAAAAAAATCAACAAAACAGCAGGGTACCTTAGCATTTGACAGGAGGCTTTTTGGAAGTGCCAAGTAATGGAATTGGCAGATGGACTATACCTAGCTTATCTTTGATAAGCTAGGAGCTTGTAGATTAGCTCAGTTGAGCATTTTTACCCTTGTTGAGCTAGGGCAGTTTGTAAGTTCACATTTTTTCATTTTAAGTTCAATAAAATTGCATATCTTAGATTAGTTGGTTAGATTCTGTTATTAGTAGCTTTTAATTGTTCATCAAGCTTGTTTTAGTCATATTATAGCCTATTAGAAGGGTTTAAGTCTTTAGTGTAATTGTTGCATCATTTTTTGTTCTCAAACTATCTAAGTAATCCTGATTTTGCAGTTCATTAGTGGAAGTAATTTAAGTTGTTAGAACATGTAATATTATACTTCAATCATTCTCAAACAAGTCAATACAAGCTAGTTTTGAGGAATCATGGCTTAGTGAATCATCTTGTCTCATAAATCATCAAAACTGTCATAAAAAGGAGTGTTTGGTTCAGGGTGCTTCTCTGCATTAAAGCTTGTTTTAGCAGTGGTTTTTGGTCTAAACATGTTGCATTAGGTCACTTTAGCATAGGTCAAACATAAAAATCAGTAGTTATTAAGCAAAAGTCAAAATTTCTTTTGTTGCTTGATTCTGCAGCCACTGTTGAGATTGCAGGCTGCAAATTCTTCATATTAGGTACAAAAGTTGTTAGGGTAGCTTAAATCAGTCTCATTGTAGCCTAATACAACATATTAAATCACCTAGGATCAATAAAAGTTCACCTTGGTCAAAGTTCTTCAAGAACTGAAAAAGTCAAAGGTTGAGTTTTAGATTTTCAGGTTTTCAAGGATTTTCTTTGATTCTTAATTTGCTCGATATAGATTGTATTAAGTTAGTTTCTTCTGCAAAAATCAAGTTCAGCTGCTAATCTATTCATTCCATATTTTAGTTGATTTTTAAGATTTTGTTTAGACCACTAAAATATGCCTTGAAATTGGGCATTTTTGCCCTGCTGCATATGCAGCCCAGCAGGCTTTTGAGCTTGTGAGATTCATAAGCTTGTTCTAGCTTATCCATTAGCTTTCAGAAAATGTTGTAGTTGTGAAAATTGTTCCTTGTCTTGTGTTTGTTAAGTTTCAATTTTAAAAATAAAAATAAAAAAAGAAAAAATCAAAAGTGCAAAACCAGGGTCGAACCTTGGTCAGCCGGCACACAAAGCCACTCACGTACCGCTTGCCCTTGGGACTTTCCTGGGATTTATTTGCAAAGTTTAATACTTACCCCTTTGTTCCCATTTAAGCTATACGAGCCTTTTTAGCTTATTACAGCTTATTGGGATAAGCTAGCAACGTTTTAGTATTTTTCTTAGGACTGTAATTGGGTAAAGTAATTTAGGAAAAAGTTTCAGATTTTTATCATTAGTTTTAATATTTTTAATCTTTTTATTAGTTTAAATTAGTAATTAATTCATAATAAATAGAAAAATAATCAGAAAAATATAATTTTAATTTTCAAAATTTTCTTTTATAATTTAGAGTGTAGGAAAATTAATTCGGTACTTGTAGGGTTAATATTTTTAGATTTCACTTTTATTTTTTAATTAAAATTAATTTTAATTAAAACGCGCGTTTTTAGTTTTAAATACCTTTTGCGTTTCATTGCTTTGTGTAATTATACCACAACACCAAATAATCTCCAAATCCAATCATCAAGCATTTTAATCCCGAACCTAAAACGAAATCCTCGATTCACACCTCGCTGGGACACGACCCGGGTGATCACTTGCCCGGTATCACACACATCACATTCACGGGTTTTGCAAGTTTGACTTTTCCTAAGGTTTGACTTGTCATTTCCCAAAGTATCACGTGTGCACGATACTATATTTATTTATATATACTCACACACGGATCAAATTTTGGCGCCGCTGCCGGGGAGGTTGTGTTGCGACAATATTGTTTAAGGTTTAAACGATTAGTGACTTGAGATCCTTCTTCACGAAGTTATCACTTCCAAAAAAAGTATAAAAAACAAAAATATTTTTCATTTTCTTTATATATATATAAAAGATAAAAACACAAAAAGATTTTCCGTTTTTCTTGTTAAATTAATAAAACAATAAAAAATTACCGTCGAAAACCAAGACAGAATACTACCTAACTGGGGGTATGACCATTAATAAGTTCCCAAACTAAAGATTAAAACTTGCCTTTATGTCGCTTGCGAATTCGGCTCACCTTTGATTGATAAACAACCTATACAAGTGGTTTAAGGTAGGTCTTGACATTAAATTGCAGACCGAAGAGAGATCCATTCTTCTCTCCCGCCACTCTGCGCGTTTATCTTTTGAAGAGCTACCGTACGCTTGTTTGATTTAAGGTTTAAGTTCACTTGTGTTTTGCCTCGGTCTTGTTTTAATTGAATTGTTTTTGTTAGTGCATGCGCACTCGTTCTTCTCCGTCAACAAGTCCTTTACGTGAACTCGTACATACTACGGGAAGACGTAATCGGAGACGTAATCGTAGGCATTCCGCCCCAATAGCCGAACCCGAGATTCGTGCTATTCCCGTTCCTCCCATTGTCACAATGGCGGAGGAACGTACCATGTGTGAGCTTCTCCAAGCACCCACCGAGGGTTACGGAGATGCTATTGTTGTTCCGGCAATCGTTGCCGATAGCTTTGAGCTTAAAACCGGGTTGCTATCCTTAGTAACTTCGAGTCAATATTTCGGATTTGAGAGGGACGATCCTCATTCCCACATTCGATGGTTTAACAAGATCACCTCTACCATCAAATACCGAAATGTACCACAAGATGCAATCAAATTGCTTCTTTTTCCTTTCTCTCTCGAGGGGTCGGCCCGAACTTGGCTAGAAAAACAACCCCTCGTTCTATTTTAACATGGGAAGATTTGGTGTCGAAATTTGTGAATGAATTCTTTCCTCCATCAAAAACCACAAGCCTTAAAAATGAAATCACCAAATTCACTCAAAAATTTGATGAATCCTTTAGTGAAGCTTGGGACCGTTTTAAAGAATTACTTCGCAAATGTCCTCACCATGGTTTCTCCGAGTTACATCAACTCGATACCTTCTATAATGGTTTGAACCATTCCGATCAAGACTCTCTAAATGCCGCCGCCGGTGGTAATCTCTTGTATCGGACGACTAAAGATGCTTTAGCCATCATTGAGAATAAGTCTAAGGTTCGTACTTTACGAAGCAAGCAAGTTGTTTCTCAAGTGAATGCTTCACCTTCTACTTCATCTCCCGTGAGTTCTTCTAGCACCGATGCTAAGATTGACA
The DNA here is from genome assembly GCA_021014915.2 of Artemisia tridentata subsp. tridentata. NCBI lineage: Eukaryota > Viridiplantae > Streptophyta > Magnoliopsida > Asterales > Asteraceae > Artemisia > Artemisia tridentata. The sequence continues at coordinate 231,899,942 of CP139502.1, read as the reverse complement.
AACTCACGGAGGCTATTCAAGCTTTGGTTCTTTCCAAGCAAAAGAAACAATCTTCCCCACAAACTTCTTCACCCACTCAAGTCAAAGCGGTGGAAGAAACTTGTGTCACTTGTGGTGGTCCTCATGCATACTACAATTGTACTGCCACCGATGGTAGTCGTTGTGATGTTAATGCGGTAGCCGGGTCTTTCAACCAAGGAGGTAATCAATACCGTCCTCAAGTTGACCCGAACTATCGTGTTAGCAATCAAAATGGACCACCCGGATTTTCTCAACCCAACAATCCAAATAGATTCAATCAAAACCAACCAAGAGGGCAAAATGTTCAAAATCAATTTCAAGCCCCGATCAATCAATACCCAAATCATGGTGGTAATTTCAATCAAGGCTTTCAAGCCTCGAATTACCAAGCCCCAATTGTTCCCTCAAACGAACTTTCTAATTACATCAAGTCAAATGAAGCAAATATGAGGTCAATGCAAAATCAAATCACCACCTTGAAAAATGATTTTCAAACTTCAATTTCAAAACAAGGTCATGAACTTAAAAATGAGCTTAAGAATACAAATCAAAAGATTGATCAATCTCAAAGCAAAATTGAGAACATGTTTGCTAGTCTCATGTGCCAATTGAATCAACCTTCAACTTCGGGAACCCTCCCAGGAAATACCATTCCAAACCCGAAGGGTGAATTGAAAGCTATTACCACTCGTAGTGGTAAGACAATTGATGGACCCTCGATTCCTACTCCTTCTCCGGTGAAGGAAGTGGAACGAGAAACCAAGGTGAAAAAGGACAAAGTGCAAATTACTAGCCCACAAAGTACCGCAAACGTCCAACCTTCGGTCGTCCAATCTCCAATTCCGGAACCCGATGTTCCGAAAACAAATTCTAAGCCCTCGATTCCTTATCCGTCGAGGCTTAGTGAACAAAAGCTCCGTGATAAAACTAATAGTCAAATGATGAAGTTTCTTGAAATCTTTCAAAAGATACACTTCGATATTAGTTTTGCGGATGCTCTTCTCTACATGCCAAAGTTTGCTTCAACATTCAAAAGTCTCCTTAGCAATAAGGAAAAATTGTTGGAATTGGCAAAGACTCCATTGAATGAGAATTGTTCGGCGGTGATTCTTAAGAAGTTACCCGAAAAACTAGGAGACCCCGGCAAATTTCTCATTCCTTGTGACTTCCAAAAGCTTGATGAATGCTTAGCCTTGGCCGATCTTGGCGCAAGCATCAATCTAATGCCTCTTTCCGTATGGGCAAAGCTTTCTCTACCGGAACTTACTGATACACGAATGACTCTCGAGCTTGCAAACCGATCGGTTACTGTTCCGAAAGGTATTGCTGAAGATGTCTTCGTGAAGGTTGGCAAGTTCCATTTTCCTGCTGACTTCGTAGTAGTCGATTTTGATGCCGATCCCCGTGTCCCCCTTATTTTGGGAAGACCATTCCTGAAAATGGCTCGTGCATTAATCGACGTCTACGAAGGTGAAATGACTCTTAGAGTCGGTGATGAAAAATTGGTCTTAAATATTGAGAGTACTTCAAAATATCCTCTCAAGCATGATAGCGAGTCAATTAACCAAATTGATATCATTGATACTACATGCGAGGAATATTTTCATGAAGTGCTAAGTGGCAATCCCACTTCTTCAGACCATACCAATGCTCTCTCTTCCCCTTCTCTCACTCCATTTGAGGGAAGTGACTTCATTTTGGAAGAGATTGAAGCTTGTTTAGCTTGTGATGTAACTCAATCGGAAATTGATGAAGGTGTGTTTGACATGGAGGGAGACCTTCATCTAATTGAGAAGTTACTTAATGAAGATCCATCATCTCTCCCTCCGAGAGAACTTCATAATGAGGAAATCACATCTAGTGAGAATCCTATTGATCCACCGGAGGTCGAACTTAAGGACCTACCACCTCATCTCGAGTATGCATTTTTGGAGGGTACCGATAAATTACCCGTCATAATTGCTAAAGACTTAAATGATGAGGAGAAAGCCGCTCTCATAAAGGTTTTAAAGTCACACAAGCGAGCCATCGCTTGGAAACTTTCCGACATTAAGGGTGTTAACCCGGAATTTTGTACACACAAGATTTTAATGGAAGATGACTTTAAACTGGCGGTTCAACATCAAAGAAGGGTTAATCCAAAAATTCACGAGGTTATCAAAAAGGAAGTTCTTAAACTCCTTGATGCCGGCTTGATTTACCCTATCTCGGATAGTCCTTAGGTGAGCCCCGTTCATTGCGTGCCTAAAAAAGGTGGCATTACCGTTGTTACAAATGATGAGAACGAGTTGATTCCTACTCGATTGGTGACGGGATGGCGTGTATGCATTGACTACCGAAAGTTAAATGACGCCACCCGTAAAGACCACTTCCCACTTCCATTCATGGACCAAATGCTCGAAAGACTAGCGGGAAACGAGTACTATTGTTTCCTCGACGGTTTCTCGGGTTACTTCCAAATTCCCATTGACTCGCAAGATCAAGAAAAGACCACTTTCACTTGCCCTTATGGAACGTTTGCCTACCGACGCATGCCTTTTGGCTTATGTAATGCTCCGGGCACGTTCCAAAGGTGTATGTTGGCCATTTTTCACGACATGATCGAGAAAACTATGGAGGTCTTTATGGATGATTTCTCGGTCTTTGGGGATTCTTTCACCACATGTCTCTCCCATTTGGACAAAATGCTTCAACGTTGTGAAGACACTAATCTTTGTCTAAATTGGGAGAAAAGTCATTTCATGGTCAAAGAGGGCATTGTCCTCGGCCATAAGATTTCTAAGAGTGGGATTGAGGTCGATAAGGCCAAAGTTGATGTTATCGCTAAGCTACCTCATCCCACTACCGTCAAGGGTATTCGGAGTTTCCTTGGTCACGCCGGTTTCTATCGTAGATTCATTCAAGATTTTTCAAAAATCGCCCGGCCGATGACCCGTCTCCTTGAAAAGGAAACTCCGTTCGTTTTCTCACAAGAGTGCATTGAAGGTTTTCATACTCTAAAGAAAAAGCTTACTGAAGCACCGATCTTAGTTGCCCCCGATTGGGACCTACCTTTTGAACTTATGTGTGATGCAAGTGATTTTGCCATAGGTACGGTCTTGGGGCAACGAAAAGCAAAACATTTTCAGCCTATACACTATGCTAGCAAAACTATGACCGAAGCTCAAGCACATTACACCACGACGGAAAAAGAATTATTAGCCGTGGTATATGCTTTCGAAAAGTTTCGGCCATACTTAATCTTGTCTAAAAGCATAGTGTATACGGATCACTCGGCTCTCAAATATCTCTTTGCAAAACAAGATGCAAAGCCGAGATTGCTCCGTTGGGTTCTCCTCCTACAAGAATTTGATATCACCATCCGTGATAAAAAAGGAGCCGAGAACCTTGCTGCTGATCATTTGTCCCGATTAGAGAATCCTCATCAAAGTGTGCTCGAGAAAAAGGAAATAAATGAAACATTTCCTCTAGAGACACTTAACGTGGTATCTTTTCGTGGTGATTCTAGTACCCCATGGTTTGCCGATTTTGCAAATTACCATGCGGGTAACTTTGTTGTGAAAGGGATGTCGTCCCAACAAAAGAACAAATTCTTCAAAGATGTGAAGCATTACTTTTGGGACGACCCCTACTTGTTTAAAGTGTGTGCGGATCAAGTCATCCGGCGGTGTGTTCATGGCCAAGAAGCCGTTGAAATTCTTAAGGCTTGCCACAATGGACCCACGGGGGGACATCATGGTGCCAACTACACCGCCAAGAAAGTGTTTGATTCCGGTTTCTTTTGGCCCACAATCTACCGTGATGCCCATGACTTAGTCAAATCTTGCGACTCTTGTCAACGTCACGGGAAGATATCTCAAAAAGATGAAATGCCACAAAACGTCGTTCAAGTTTGTGAAATCTTTGACGTTGGGGCATTGACTTTATGGGCCCGTTCCCGTCTTCACGAGGGAACAAGTATATACTCGTGGCTGTCGATTATTTGTCTAAATGGGTTGAGGCGAAAGCGCTCCCCACCAACGACGCCCGAGTAGTGTGCAAATTTTTGAAAACTCTCTTTGCTCGGTTTGGAACTCCACGTGCTATCATTAGTGATCATGGTACGCACTTTTGCAATGATCAATTTGCAAAAGTCATGCTTAAATACGGTATCACTCACCGTCTTTCTACCGCGTATCACCCACAAACAAGTGGACAAGTGGAGGTTTCAAACCGTGGTCTAAAAAGAATTTTGGAAAGGACCGTAGGTGAAAACCGTGCGTCTTGGTCGGATAAATTAGATGATGCACTTTGGGCTTTCCGTATAGCTTATAAAACACCCATTGGGTGTACTCCTTACAAGCTTGTGTACGGAAAGGCATGCCATCTACCGATCGAGCTCGAGCACAAAGCCTATTGGGCCTTGAAGCATGCAAACTTCGACCTAAAGTCCGCGGGTGATCACCGCAAAGTTCAACTCAATGAATTAAATGAACTTCGTGATCAAGCCTACGAGAATTCTTTGATCTACAAAGAAAAGACAAAGAAGATCCATGACTCAAAAATCAAGAATCGCGTTTTCAACGTTGGTGATCGAGTCCTTCTTTTCAATTCTAGATTAAAAATATTCTCGGGTAAGCTCAAAACCCGTTGGACTGGACCATTCACCGTTGCCAAAGTCTTTCCTTATGGTACCGTCGAGTTATCTCAAAATGACGGACCAAACTTCAAGGTGAACGGTCATAGGTTGAAGCATTACTTTGGAGGGGACATACCATCCATGGTTGTCCTGGATCTCCAAACTTTCCCCATGGACCAATGAATTCGGGGTCGAGTCAAGCTAGTGACTCGGTTAACAAAAACATTAGCATTGCATGGGTGACAACCCATGTTTCTGATTTCTTCCTATTTTCTAACAACTAAGTGTGGGGGAGTCCCACTGTGCTTGCCTTTTGTGTGTTGTTTGCTCTGATTTTCAGGTTTCCCTTGGATAGTGTTGATTGACGCGCCTGTTTTCAATCCAGCCGCTCAATATCCTATCCTTTTGCTAACAATTATCTAGGGATATCTTTTCAACCTTTTTTTTTGTGAAAAATGGAGATTTCTGTTCCACACTTGGCTAGTGGTATTACCTTTTTACGTTCTAAGTGTCGGCATAATAGCCGGTACTTTGAATATTGAGGGCAATATTCAATTCTAAGTGTGGGGGGGAATTCTCGCGAATTTTGTCACTTATGTACCTTCTAGTGCCCTAGTACCACCGTTTTTTGCCAAAAATTTTAAAATTTTTGTCGTTTTTTGCAATAAAAAACAGTGTTTAGTCTTGATTAGGTTAGAACAAGGGGAATCCCGACTCTGCTAGAGTATTGATCTAGCTGCTTCCTTAACATTTAGACTAAGGTTTTACGATGTGTGCAAATGAAAATGCTAAGCGTAGAGTAGTTGGTTCTCTTTAGAGCTTATACAAGTAATCTATGGCTTTTCCTCCCAGAAGATAACTAATCGGATTAAATACGTGCTGTTTTCAAACGTTTGAACGTTAAAATCATGTTGTTATGCAAAACAAATTTTTATACAATTTTGATATAGAGCCCGAGTTCAACTTTTTATTTTAATTTTTGAGAAAGCATATAAGTCCTAAACTACGGTTCTAAATCGGCCCTTGGATCCTTTATTCCGAAAGGCGTTTAGGTCTTGGTTCCCGTGAAGTTCCGTTAATTTATGTTGCACAAGTAAAAAAAAAAAAAAAAAAAAAAAATGATGATGAAAAAATGAAAAATTGAAAAAAAATATATAATAAAATAAAATGGAATGATATTGCAAAATGCAATAAATTTTGATGTTGCAAAAATAAAGATATATATGTTAATAAATGTAGAAATTGCTTTCTTTTAAATTTAAATCGAAAGTTGAACTTGGATTCGTCGATTTTGTATAAAGGTTAAACGGTAATTTAGTAGATTGTTGATTTCAAAGGGGTTCGAAATCTCCGGAATTATTCTCTGTGGGGTGTCAAAATCCTGGTCACCTAAAACCAACTGGTTTGGGATGTGCCGAGAAGAAATCCGTTACATGGAGTAATCTCGTCTTTGAGTTTCTAATCTCTAAATGATCGTTTGTTGTTGTTTAGTTAAGTATTTAATACTAGCTTAGTGGGAATATCCAAAATCTTTGAAATCGAAATTCCGCTGATTCCGGTACTATTCTCTGTGGGGTGTCAAAAGCCTGGTCACCTAAAACCAACTGGTTTGGGATGTGCCGAGAAGAAAGCCGCTACATGGAAAAGGCCCTTTTGATCCTTAGATTTCCGAGGTTCCCGGTAAATTAGTATTTGACTTAAACGAATAACAACCATAATAAATGTCGATTTTTGCGGTCAAAATTTTGAAAATAGCACAGTCACCTAAATTGAATAAATTATGGGAGTGAAAAGTTAAGTCTTGGCTTACATAGATTATTAGTATAAGTAGTGTTAGCATTTTACAAAAGCATTTGCACAATAAGTTTAAGCTTAGTTGGGAGTATAAAAAGAGGATGACGATTTCAATTCCCTGGAGACACCCATTTTGTGTGAATCCTGTTCCACGATACCATTTTTTGAAAATCAAGCATGTTATTTATTTATGTTCTAGTTTAAATTTCTCGCATTGAATAAAAAGTCAAAACAGGGTATACTTGGTTCCTTTCATTACTTCATATGATTGGATTGCTAGGGACTAGCAATAGTTTAGTGTGGGGGATTTGATGAGTGTGTAAATACTCATCATTTTACACCCGATAAAGACACAAAAATGACCAAAAACACCCGAATATACTGCAGATATCCTTGGTTTGTGTTTTTATTTGTTCCAGGTACAAAGGATTGAAAACGGAGCGAAAACGGGCATTTTTGGATCGATTCGACAACAAGTGTGCATTTGATCAAGTGAAGTCAAAGTCAAAGTCAAAAGTCAACCTCCGAGAATATCAAAGTTTCACAAATAGTCCTTGGAGATGATTTTCAGACTTTACAAGATTGGTCCCTGGATTTGAAGAAATGACACAAATGGTCCTTGAAGTTTAAATCTTTAAACTTTAAAACAATTTAAACCCAAATGAACCCCAGCCAAACCATTTGAACCCCTTTGTGACCAGGCCAGAAATCAAAACAAATAAAAAAAGCGGGTCAACCTCGGTCAACCCACCTTTCTTCTTCTTTACCCATTCCCGCCCAAATCACCACTTCCCCATAACCTCTGCCCTGCTCCAACAACTTTGTCTCCCCCATCCACTTCCCAACACTCACCCAGCCTCCCTATCACATCCCAAAGTCAAACCCATGTGTTATTTTATTTCCCCCTCCTCCACGTTGGCATTCCACTACTTCATTTGGGCGCCTAAACTTAATTAGTGGCTGTGATTATCCCAACTTTAATCCAAGGGGTGGGATTTAATCCCAAGAAGCACGAAATGGTTTCCAAGGCAGTTTTATCTCAGAGAACAAGCACAAGTGAAGAAAGAGACCCCAAGTCTTAGTTTAGTATAAATAGCAGTCTTTGTAAAGCCATGAGGGCATGCTTAGTTTTAATGTAATTTAGTTTTTAGTATTGTAATCATTTCTTTTAAGTTAAATTTAAGTTTCCAGTCCAAATTCTCAAGTTGTAATTCGTTTCCAGTTTTAATTGAAATTTCAAGTTTTTTAGCAAAAATTGAATCTGTGTTCTGTCGTTGTTTAAACCCTTTTCATAAGCTTTCATAAGCTCTGATAAGCTCTTAAATATAACAAAGAAGGATAACTAGAGTAAAAAATTAAAAACAGAAAAAAAAATCAACAAAACAGCAGGGTACCTTAGCATTTGACAGGAGGCTTTTTGGAAGTGCCAAGTAATGGAATTGGCAGATGGACTATACCTAGCTTATCTTTGATAAGCTAGGAGCTTGTAGATTAGCTCAGTTGAGCATTTTTACCCTTGTTGAGCTAGGGCAGTTTGTAAGTTCACATTTTTTCATTTTAAGTTCAATAAAATTGCATATCTTAGATTAGTTGGTTAGATTCTGTTATTAGTAGCTTTTAATTGTTCATCAAGCTTGTTTTAGTCATATTATAGCCTATTAGAAGGGTTTAAGTCTTTAGTGTAATTGTTGCATCATTTTTTGTTCTCAAACTATCTAAGTAATCCTGATTTTGCAGTTCATTAGTGGAAGTAATTTAAGTTGTTAGAACATGTAATATTATACTTCAATCATTCTCAAACAAGTCAATACAAGCTAGTTTTGAGGAATCATGGCTTAGTGAATCATCTTGTCTCATAAATCATCAAAACTGTCATAAAAAGGAGTGTTTGGTTCAGGGTGCTTCTCTGCATTAAAGCTTGTTTCAGCAGTGGTTTTTGGTCTAAACATGTTGCATTAGGTCACTTTAGCATAGGTCAAACATAAAAATCAGTAGTTATTAAGCAAAAGTCAAAATTTCTTTTGTTGCTTGATTCTGCAGCCACTGTTGAGATTGCAGGCTGCAAATTCTTCATATTAGGTACAAAAGTTGTTAGGGTAGCTTAAATCAGTCTCATTGTAGCCTAATACAACATATTAAATCACCTAGGATCAATAAAAGTTCACCTTGGTCAAAGTTCTTCAAGAACTGAAAAAGTCAAAGGTTGAGTTTTAGATTTTCAGGTTTTCAAGGATTTTCTTTGATTCTTAATTTGCTCGATATAGATTGTATTAAGTTAGTTTCTTCTGCAAAAATCAAGTTCAGCTGCTAATCTATTCATTCCATATTTTAGTTGATTTTTAAGATTTTGTTTAGACCACTAAAATATGCCTTGAAATCGGGCATTTTTGCCCTGCTGCATATGCAGCCCAGCAGGCTTTTGAGCTTGTGAGATTCATAAGCTTGTTCTAGCTTATCCATTAGCTTTCAGAAAATGTTGTAGTTGTGAAAATTGTTCCTTGTCTTGTGTTTGTTAAGTTTCAATTTTAAAAATAAAAATAAAAAAAAAAAAATCAAAAGTGCAAAACCAGGGTCGAACCCTGGTCAGCCGGCACACAAAGCCACTCACGTACCGCTTGCCCTTGGGACTTTCCTGGGATTTATTTGCAAAGTTTAATACTTACCCCTTTGTTCCCATTTAAGCTATACGAGCCTTTTTAGCTTATTACAGCTTATTGGGATAAGCTAGCAACGTTTTAGTATTTTTCTTAGGACTGTAATTGGGTAAAGTAATTTAGGAAAAAGTTTCAGATTTTTATCATTAGTTTTAATATTTTTAATCTTTTTATTAGTTTAAATTAGTAATTAATTCATAATAAATAGAAAAATAATCATAAAAATATAATTTTAATTTTCAAAATTTTCTTTTATAATTTAGAGTGTAGGAAAATTAATTCGGTACTTGTAGGGTTAATATTTTTAGATTTCACTTTTATTTTTTAATTAAAATTAATTTTAATTAAAACGCGCGTTTTTAGTTTTAAATACCTTTTGCGTTTCATTGCTTTGTGTAATTATACCACAACACCAAATAATCTCCAAATCCAATCATCAAGCATTTTAATCCCGAACCTAAAATGAAATCCTCGATTCACACCTCGCTGGGACACGACCCGGGTGATCACTTGCCCGGTATCACACACATCACATTCACGGGTTTTGCAAGTTTGACTTTTCCTAAGGTTTGACTTGTCATTTCCCAAAGTATCACGTGTGCACGATACTATATTTATTTATATATACTCACACACGGATCAATCATCATGAAGGCATAGTTATGTGGTGCTAGTATTATGACGCCTGATCAACGTGATAATACTAACACCATATACGTGCACTCGTTGTGGCCATAGGATATCTTGGGGAGCACCTAAGAAGTTTAGAATTTGATCTCCGTTGGATTATCCATGATTAGTAAGACTTAAGGTTCATTCTACCTATGCGTATACTCTGCCTTCGTTCATTAGATATCTGGATGAGTTTGGACTCTCGTTTTGCATTCTGTTGACCCCAGTTATAAATCTTGAACTCTTGTAGAGCTCTCTGCTGTTGATACAGTTAATTCGGTTTGAAATCTTGCTCGTATTCCATATGAGCTTTCCTGAAGATTCACCTATCATCCATTTGACGTTGCGTGGACCTTTTGATCATAATCAACCCAATTTGTCTCCTTCTGCGAAATTTGAACCCACCTTGTTTTGATTGAGTCATGAGAAACTATTGGTTTGAAGATCCTTTTTGGAAGAACCTCCTCGGGCGTGAGAATGTTGGTGACGATCTTTTACGATTTGCTGCGACTTCATCTAACCTTCATACTTCAATTTTCGAGGACGAAAATTTCTTTTTAAGAGGGGAAGAGTTGTAAAACCCCAAAACTTAACATAATATGAATTGACAATAATGCCCTCAATTTAAAATTTTGAGAACTTAAGAAAATCATAAATTTACATAAAATTATATTTAACATAATGTAAGTTATATATTCCAAATTACCTAACATTAAACTACTTAAGCTAATACTTATGCTAATCAAATTAAAAATATCCAAACCTATGTTGCTTATACAAATTTGCCACCAATATGTACCTTAACCAGTATTGGGACCAAATGCACCTTGTAACAATAAACTTGATAAGCCCACATTATCTCCTAACTAGAACCCAAATTCGGTCCATCAAAAGCCCAAAAATCACCACACGGCTTCCCTTTTCTGGATATAGCCGAATATCACAAAAGCAAAAGAAACCCTAAAAAACTAAACACCGGTTCTTCCCTTGTTCTTTGTTGCTGCTGCCATTCGATCCAAACACCACCAAAGGAAGGCTTAATCTTGTTCATTCTTGTTTTCATTCTCATCATAAGGTAACCATGTCATACTAATGTCAATCCATCCGAATTTTTTTTAGAAAAACCCTAATCGAATTCTTGCATTGTTTCCTTTTTCTGTCGATCTACCCAAGAAGAAGAAGAAGGAGGCTCGTTGGTGATTTGTTGTGTTGTGTTCTTGTTCTTCGTGTGTTCTACAAGGGTATTGTATCCTTCTCCTTGTTCAATCCTTGTTCATGTTCTTGTCAAGTTCTAATCGATATAAGGACACATAAAAGTCTCATAAAATCATGAATGAAAAAACCCTAAAACTAATATATAAAAATCGAACATACATGTATATGATGTATTTAATTGATGTAATTATGTTAAAACCTATTATAATCGACCTAAATATGACATAAACTCACCTATAATCGTTTGGTATTAAGGATTAATGATTTAAGTAACAAAAACCCTAAGTTATACATGATTCTGTGAATAACTGCTACTGACCTGAAAATTTGTCCGACTTTAACCGGCTGTAACTAATTGATGTGAACGCATATTTTGGTGTTTTAAGAGTCTAAAACTAAGTTCAATGAAATGGCTACCTGGAAAAATTTATTTTGTAATTTTTGGAGGCCTGGAAGGTTACTTTTTGATTTTTGGAAAAATTATGTGTCTGATCGGATTTGTGAGTCTGGAAAATCAGTCCGGGTTTTTGAATTTTAATTTCGAAACCATGTTGAATTAGGAGGTTTCCTTTGAACTAGGAAATATTCAGGATGTATATTACTTCCTGGAATTTTTGTAGATTTTTGTGAATTTTTATTAAAAGGTTTTTAATTAATAACTTTTCGTATAGTAGAATTAATCAGAATTCTGGACGAGTTGGTTTAAGTGAATTTTAATCCATAGCTATGCTACTTAATAAAATCTGGAAAAATTAGATAAAATACTTAAGACATTTGAACATCTCTGGGAATTTTTGGGAATTTTATTACTGAGTTCTTATACGGTTTATAATTTATAGAAAACCTAACAATTTCGTATATAAAACTGTGAGAAATTATAAAAGGTTAAAAAGGAAAATTAAAAGGTGTTTTGTGTTTATTTTATAAACTAAAGGGTTTAAATTGTTATTTGCTAAAACTAAAGGACTCAACTTGTGTAAACCTGTAACTTTAGAATATTTACATTATTTACCCTAATCTTATCTTAATGACATTATGAACCCTAAACTTATAAAAACTACATTATGAACATTGAACTTATGTAAAGGGCATTATGAACCTTAACCTACTAACATGGTCATCTTTAATACTTTAAGTTGATAAACGGGAATGATAATAACTAAAGTTACTGAATATGTAAAGTTACCTAAGATGGAGAGAAACTAAAATGAAACCTCATGATTTAGAAACTATGAAACTATGTGATGAACTCAAATAAGTACATTTTATTACTATCATTTATCCTATTAATTTGACTTGTTTTATTCTATTATGTACGAGGATTGATACTTAATCGTTTACTTTTGTAATTCTCAGGTAAAAACAAGCATTTGGTGAAACTTAGCGATTTTGGACTGATTATGGAGCAAAACATGCATAAAGTTAAGAGTCTACTGAAATGAAGAAGATCAAGACTAATCTGCTCCAGATGCGCCGCATCTCACTCATGACTTGCGCCGCATCTCTATCAAGATATCACCAGATACGATCCAAGATACAAGAGGACATGCGCCGCATCTAATCATGGAGTTACGCCGCATCTTCTGGCGGTGTACGAATATTCCTGAATATTATAATCTTGGACCCCACGCGAAGTTAAGTCAATGCGCCGCATCTACTTACTAGATGCGCCGCATCTTCCCTCAGACAGAAACTATAAATACCCCAAGACCAGACGAATTTCAGAGGTACCATATAATACCGAAGACCGAAGCAGCAGAACCCTAGGAAGAATTCAGTCAAGGAGGCAGCACAAGACACACCCAAATCAAAGATACAAGAGCTGTAAGAAGGTGCTGCATGTGTTTAATTCATTAAGTAGTTTTGTTTTATTGTGTTAGCAAACTTTAATTCATCAGGATTGGTGGCTTGTGTAATGTGACAACGAAAGATTGCACTCCCTTTAATACTTGCTTTCCCATCAATTAAAGTTTATATGTTGATGTCTTTGGTTACTACTTATTAGTGCATTGATAACCTCTGTGTTTATTAGTGGCTTGCGGGCATTTGACTGCGGAAAATAATGTGGCTCCCATGGTTATTACTAAATTGATCACTTAGGAATAACTTTTAGACATAATTAATCATTAAGGGTTTACTCGCCGATAAGAATAGGACCAACGAGAAAGGGTTAACTACATACACTTCATATAAAGCTATCAATAAAACAAGTGACAATCTACTTAATCATAAGGACAACCCTCTTATTGTCTCGAGTATTTATCTGTGTACGTGTGTGCTACTTGCTGATTCGTGCCTATTGGTTTATTTTATTATTTAATTGCAATCAAAATCGTGCCAGTCTCTCAGGCTGAAACCCCCTTGCGTTAGGATATTAAAATACTGATTAGAATAACGAGATAATACGTTCCACTCTTAGTGATCGACACTCTACTTACCATTATATTCATACTGACCGGGTACACTGCTCGTTAAGTGTGTGTGTTATTGATAAGTCGGCTAAATATAAATTTAAAACTTGAGTAGGCATTAAAACTGCTAAACCGCAACGACACATCACGCGCATCAAGTTTTTGGCGCCGCTGCCGGGGAGTGAATTGTTATTATCTGTTAATTTGATTAGTATTTTAATTAGGTTTTTTCTTTTTATTAGATTAATTGCATCATTGTATTATTTTGCATATTTGTTGTATTGTGTGTTAATTGTTTTCTATTATTTTTGTGTGTTTATTTTTGTTTGTGTGTTTTTATTTGTTTTTATTTTTCGTATTTTCTGTTCTGCTATCGTTGTACTATGCTAAATCAAACGATACGGCGCATCTGATCTCTCAGATACGGCGTATTGCGTTTAATTTTTTTAAATACAACGCGTTTAATTAATTCGATACGACGCATCTTTTCCCCAAGATACGGCGTATCTGTTTTTAATAAGAAAATTTTTCTAAGCGATAAAGTAATACGACGCATCTGCTTTAGCAGATACGGCGTATCTGTTTTTGATTAAAAAAAAAATTTTTAAACGTTAACGCCATACGACGCATTTGCTTTCGCAGATACGGCGTATCTATTATTTTAATTAAAAACAGTTTGCGAATTATTAAACAGATACGACGCATCGATCTCTATCGATACGGCGCATCTTCTGAATCAAAAATCTTGTATTTTTAAACGTAACGAAAATACGGCGCATTAACTTTCGTTAATACGACGTATTTAATTTTAAATAAATATCGATTTTTGATTAATTAATTCGATACGGCGCATTCATAAATTCTAAGCGGCGTATCTATTTTCTGAATAAAGTCTGATTAAATTTTAACGATTATAAGATACGGCGTATCCAACTCTTTGGATACGGCGCATCGTCTGCAGATATCAACTATTTGTATTCATATATCCGTTTCTATATTCATTAATTTCTCTTCTAGCGAACAAATCCTACTGATGATTTTACCTTGGATGACAGATTTTGCTATGGAAGACATGTCAGTTAACGGATATCTTGCTAAGGAATGCTTGTTTTCAGATTCATTCAATGTGCTCATGATCGATGCAGATTTATTCTCTTGGGAGACTCCTCTTGAAGCTGCTTTTAAAGAATTCATGCGTTTATGCAACATTGACAAAGAGGTGTTCTCTTATGATGTATTTGTGAGGTACACTGGAGAAGAATTGTCGCTCTTATGGCCTATCATTGAAGCCGAAGGATTGAACTGGACTACTATCGAAGAAAATGATGGGAAATTCTATCTTGCATACATGGACTCAAGCAACAACAGCTGTGGTGGAGGCAATGCCCAAATCTCTTACATGCCTTATTCCGAACAGTACTGGGGATTAAATGAGAACTATCTGGATAATGACATGAATTATGCTTTGGCGGAGTTACTATTTCATGGCAGATTGGTAAGATTGATAGACCTCTCCCTCAATGATTGGCTAGAACTCAAATATGGTAGTCCGGAATTTGCCCCTGCAGATGAAGTCAAGCAGATTATGACTTCATGGTTGACTCGGAGTTTTAAGAAGCAATTTAACGAGTTCATGGAGATAAAGAAGAATATGATTGGGAAGGCTTGCTTTGACGTTAACCATGACCCTAACGATGTTGATTTTTCAGAATGGTTGGCTAGTAAGTTTAATAACCATAAGAGCATGGATCGAGCTACTAAGGATGCATTATGGGTATATTGGATGAGAGGAGAAGACGAAGAAGTAGAAAGCGATTATGGGTCGTCACTTCATGATTCAACAATCAATGAGGGCATTGAAGAACTTTTCAGGATTGACATTGATGTGTTCGATTATGAGACACCCTTGTGCAAGCAGTTCAAGGAATTTAACTACCTTCTTCAAGTCGACGATGATGTGCTTACTGGAGATCTACCAGGATTTAAGACTTATGACGATTTCAAAAACACCTGGTACTATGAATGGAATGACCAAGTACCATGGGTTTGGGATAAACCATGGGAATTTGCGCACATTAATCACACTTGTACACCCTTCGTTTTCAAGGACGGGAGTAGTGTTTGGCCGACCTGTGATTATAAAAGTGACGGAACCTGTAATGGGGGAAGTATAATTGGGATGAGACGGGTTGGAAACGATGTAACCTTTGAAGATTATGAGTGGTACGATAATGTTGAAGACTGCCCACAAAAAGCGGAGGCTTTACAAGAAAAGGGGAGAATTGAACGCTTGAAAGGACTTAAGGGGACATCGGATACTACTTTCTGGGAATGGGTGCATAAACAGTTTGATGATTTCACAAAGCTTAGTCGTCGGTTACAATATGATTTGGAAAGAGAATGGGAGGCGATTCAAGATGATTATAATAATGAGTCGTTGATTGAAGAACTAGATGATTATTTGATTAAGGATCCTTATTTTAAGTTTGTTGATAAAGACGAGGAAGAGTTCACCAAAAGAAAGTGTCAACTACTTGGGATTCCTTACAATGAGCCACCCATGATTATTTCTGAAAAATTTAAAATCATCAAATATTCTTTGGGTCCTGATGAAGAATATACTGCGGTGAAGACAAAGAGTTATACTAGATTAAGTCGAACGGAAGAAAACATCGCAGAGATATACGGGAAAATCTTTCGGATGAAGGAAGAAGGATGGACCGTGACAAGGACTTATTGCTGAGCTGAACGTGAGTCTAACTTGAAGACTCTGGAATAAAGACAAGTGCTTACCGGGAGACAACCCGGAGAATTTTTACTATTCTGTTTTTGTGTCGAGTCAGTCAGACCGCGTGAGGATACGGCGCATCTCAATTCTGAGATGCGACGCATCTCCTGCAATGGTCATATCTTATTTTATTTTTCTGCATTTTTATTTTTGACTTTAAAACTATTTATCAGTTTATTTTAATGTGGCGCATCCCTGGTTAAGGATGCGGCGCATCTTTATTCTGATCCGTATTAATTCCAGGCTCGATACGGCGTATCTTCTTCCATAAGATACGGCGCATCGACTGACCTGATGATTTTCAGTTTTAATTTTTATATTTTATTTTTATCTAACTACTAATGTATTATGCAAGTTTGAACCTTTCTTATCTTAGGTGTGTTTTAAAGTATTGGTGGTATTATAGTTTCCTGAATTTCCTGTGGATACATCAAGTATGAAGCTTTAACGTTCTAATCCACAAGAAAGATGATTTTTGCTCTTATACTAATGGAGGATCATACCGAGCAAATCTCAGGGGAGTTTTTCTGTTCTAATTCTTTTATTTTCCAGTTTTTAACCTTTTATACAAACAACAAGGACGTTGTTTAACTTAAGTGGGGGGATTGGAGAATTAGAACACTTAACAATTACTTGTCCTAAACTTTTTCAAAAATTATGCTTAAAATGTGCTTAATATATCAAACTTAAAAATTTTTTTTAGCATGTTTTTGTTTAAGATCTAAGTTGCATAGCTGCACACATGACGTTATTTTCAAAAATTGTGATTTTTCAAAACTCACAAATCTATGAGTGTGCCGGTGACTTGTAAACTTTAGAACTTGGCTTGTATACTATTCGAGACCACCATAATAAGTATTATTTATATAATTGGAATGACTTGTCTAACTTGGTAAAATTCTAGGATTACACCCAAAAAGCCTATAAATGTTATGTGTTATTAACTAACTACACTGGTTAGTTAACCCCCGTATAAACCTTTTGTTACTCTCATTTTTAGAGTAAGATACCCCTAGAAAAACACTCAGAGCCATTCCTTTCGTTTCTTACACCTATGTTTAAAATGTTTCGTTACACCCTTACACCTTAGCCTACCCTGTAGATTAAAGTCCGTGGTTGGTTAATTGCTATAGGCAAAGTGTGTTTCCTTACATTACCTGTGTTCGCGTGCGTAATTCATTAACTTTGGTTAGGTCGGGAAATTGCACAATGCAATTGGAGTGAAAGTAAATATTGTATATCTTTGAGTTTATTTTTCGTGTGTTTACTACTTTCACTATTAGCGTTATTTCTGAAGTATGAAAAGTATAGAAAAATTATCCAGAATTATCATTATAGTGATGTGGTGAAATTTTACACATCTTTAGTTAAAAAAAAAAAAAAAAAAAAAAAAAAAAAAAAAATCGAAAAAATAAGAAAAGAAAAAGAAAGAAAGAAAAGTTGGAAGTTAGTTTTAACCAACTTATGTAAAGTTATGTAAGTGGTCGATATCACCACTATTTGTTGTACTATATCTATGGATTGAATGGGAATTGGCAGTTATGGGAACGCCAATTAAGGTTTATTCTTTGATTAAGATCTTGTTGAGTATAATTCGTGTCTACCTAAAGCGTGTGTTTCAAGTGTTAAAGCGTGAGTTATTCAGTGATATGAGTCTTATTCATGGGATGGTTGGGATAGTGATTAACCACACTTAGGATTTTAATTTATTTGTTTTGTTTATTTTCATTTTACACCAATTTATATCCCAAATGTTATCCATACCCTTTATTATTCTTTATCCAACCGAACCTTTGATTTATTGAGATTAGGGATTTGAGCAATCTTAAGTATCGTAGTCGTGGATTCGGCTATGTATTTATGATTTTGTCGCCCTTTTTGATATATTATTATTGGTAAAGTTTGGACCTATCTTTAGCCTATTCGAGTTAAGGATTTGAGCAATTGCAAGTATCGTGTTCGTGGATTCGATCATGTATTTGTGATTTTGTCGCCTTTTCTGGAATTTGAGATCGATAGTGATCAAGAATAATTAACCCTTAAGCCTAAAAACCCTTTTTACCGCTTTAGACTTGTTATTCCTTAGCTTTAGTGGAGGAGATGTGTATACTTGCCAAGCTTATGATAGAATATTCGTCACGACTGGACAGTTAAACGATTAGATTTGCTTTTATCAAATTATTTATTTATACTTCTAATTCGTTAAGTGTTTAGTTGTGTGATTATGAAATAAACGAATACATGCTTAAATATAAAAATAAATCCTAACATCTTTTAGGATACATTTTCATAAAAGAAATTCTAAGGTTTACTTGGGGACAAGTAAAGTTCAAGTGGGGGGATATTTGATGAACTCAAATAAGTACATTTTATTACTATCATTTATCCTATTAATTTGACTTGTTTTACTATATTATGTATGAGGATTGATACTTAATCGTTTACTTTTGTAATTCTCAGGTAAAAACAAGCATTTGGTGAAACTTAGCGATTTTGGACTGATTATGGAGCAAAACATGCATAAAGTTAAGAGTCTACTGAAATGAAGAAGATCAAGACTAATCTGCTCCAGATGCGCCGCATCTCTATCAAGATATCACCAGATACGATCCAAGATACAAGAGGACATGCGCCGCATCTAATCATGGAGTTACGCCGCATCTTCTGGCGGTGTACGAATATTCCTGAATATTATAATCTTGGACCCCACGCGAAGTTAAGTACATGCGCCGCATCTACTTACTAGATGCGCCGCATCTTCCCTCAGACAGAAACTATAAATACCCCAAGACCAGACGAATTTCGGAGGTACCATATAATACCGAAGACCGAAGCAGCAGAAACCAAGGACGAATTCAGTCAAGGAGGCAGCACAAGACACACCCAAATCAAAGATACAAGAGCTGTAAGAAGGTGCTGCATGTGTTTAATTCATTAAGTAGTTTTGTTTTATTGTGTTAGGAAACTTTAATTCATCAGGATTGGTGGCTTGTGTAATGTGACAACGAAAGATTGCACTCCCTTTAATACTTGCTTTCCCATCAATTAAAGTTTATATGTTGATGTCTTTGGTTACTACTTATTAGTGCATTGATAACCTCTGTGTTTATTAGTGGCTTGCGGGCATTTGACTGCGGAAAATAATGTGGCTCCCACGGTTATTACTAAATTGATCACTTAGGAATAACTTTTAGACATAAGTAATCATTAAGGGTTTACTCGCCGATAAGAATAGGACCAACGAGAAAGGGTTAACTACATACACTTCATATAAAGCTATCAATAAAACAAGTGACAATCTACTTAATCATAAGGACAGCCCTCTTATTGTCTCGAGTATTTATCTGTGTACGTGTGTGCTACTTGCTGATTCGTGCCTATTGGTTTATTTTATTATTTAATTGCAATCAAAATCATGCCAGTCTCTCAGGCTGAAACCCCCTTGCGTTAGGATATTAAAATACTGATTAGAATAACGAGATAATACGTTCCACTCTTAGTGATCGACACTCTACTTACCATTATATTCATACTGACCGGGTACACTGCTCGTTAAGTGTGTGTGTTATTGATAAGTCGGCTAAATATAAATTTAAAACTTGAGTAGGCATTAAAACTGCTAAACCGCAACGACACATCACGCGCATCACTATGAAATCATAAAGCTATGAAACTTATAAGTACACTTATAATTCGTGTAGATTCGCTGAGGCGGGAGTAATCCGGTGTCCTGTGATCTGTCTTTGGTTTGTTTTGCTATCAAATAAGGTACAGATATTCTACTCTTCTTGTAAGGAGCCTTCGTTTCCCTTGATTCCTGATTTTGACTTCGTTTAGGATTTTCCCAAGCCTTTGCTATGTTCCCTTGTTCTGTGAACCTTGCTTTTGTTCCCGTGTATTGTGAACCCTTGATAAGATTCCCTTGACTTGAACCTTTACTTGAAACCTTGCCTCGAACCCTGTTACGTTTCCTTGATACTTGACATGACCTGTTCATAACCTGGTAACCTGAATAATTAGGACCCTGGGATACTTAAAGGTTCATAGGATTTTATAACTACTTTTCTAAATTACATATGAAGAGGTTTTGAAAATTGCTTTTAAAGACTTTCATTATGAAAACTGATTTAAAGACCACTTTATTTTAAAACCATTTTAAAAGGATTACTTTTTAATAAATTGACATGAATTTTCTGGCATTAGACCTTCTGATATTGACCTCCTGATAATGAACCCCTGCATTGATCTCTTGTTTTGAATCCTGATATGAACCCTGATATGAAATCTGATATGAAACTTGATATAAAACCTGACACTTGATACCTGATACTTGACACCTGAGACTTGATACCTGACCTTGACCCACAGTTTGAGACTACGAGCCACCCACTAGGCATGAGGGTTTCATGTCCATGTCATTGATGCACCGGTGGCATGACTCTAGGGCAGGAGAGTGATGACCTGTCCCGTCCCAGACCTGTTACTGATTTACTTGTTACGTAGAGGAAGACCCTGTGGCCTACTGGGGCGTATGGATGCATCCTAGACCTGACCTGATTTGTTTGTATTACTTGTATTATCTGGTGACTGACGAGTGTGTGCGATACACGTCTTTCACAATCCTGGGAGCCCGCGACTCCAACCCCTGGAGGTATCCCCTCATCATGTACCTGGTATGCTGAGGTCACCCCTCCATACACCCTGATATGTGATTTGATTTGATATGTACTGTTTCTGGGCTCGTAGAGGATTTCTGTTTTCCTGAATCCTTGTAACCTTATGACCTGACACTTGACCTGACATTTGACCTGACTTGATTTGACTTGGGTTGTAGTGGATTACTGGTTATGTTACCCTATGACTTGATACTGGACTTGACTTGATTCGACTTGGGCTGGTAGTGGGTTACGGTTTACTTTACACCTACCTGTTGTAACCATTTCTTGATAACCTTGTCCCATGTTCTTTCCTACTCCTGTTACATCTTAAAATGTTTCACTTACTTCATTAACCCATATTTCTGCTTTGTTATCGTTATATCTGTTCACTGAGCTCTCGTAGCTCAGCCGCGTTTCTTTTTCCCACGACAGGTTTTAGTTGGAGGCTGGGTATGAGTGGAGAGCACCATTGGATTAGAAGACCTTAATAACTATTGAAGATGACTAGAAGATCCTTTATTTGGACTTAGAGACTTTGTATTGTAACCTTGTAGTTTCATATTTCCTTTGTAACCATTGAATTTTATTGTATTATTAATGTCAAATGCTTGTGGTTGTTCTGATATGCCACCGTTGTTGTGACACCTTTGCCCTTTTCGGGTGGGGGTGTTACAATTCGTTTCAAGTCCAATAAGTCCAACAATGTCCTTTGTCCAATAATTCAAGTCCGATAAGTTATTACAAGTCCAATATTCAATTGGCCGTTAAATATTTATATTCTCCAAATATTCCAAGGAATTATCCGAAACTTACTATGAATTCAAGAATCCAAACAAATAATATCATTAGTCCATTTAATCCGATATTTATTATCATATACAAAAAAAATACGAATCTGGGAATAGAATTCATAAACTAGCTTACCCAAAAAGTGGGCTTCGGCCCAATGACTCCAAATACTTCCTTAGTGGGTTGTCGAGCCCATAAAACCAAATCCAAATATTAGACACCACACAATCCAAACCCAAACCCAAACCCAACACAACAAAATTAGACACCCTCTTGATTTAAGTTAACTCGAGACAGTACTAAGCATATCAAGACACCCTCTCGACACCTTGGTGTCTTGAGCCGAGGTACACAGTCAACGTGAACACCCGAACGAGCACCCTTGTGCCTCGTTACCCAAACCGAGCAAGCAACACCACCCTTGTGGTGACCTCGTCGGACCAAACAAACCATCACATAACGCACTGAAATTCCTAGTAGGCTGCTAACGTAAATATAACACCACACAATTATATACATAATCACAAACATAACCTCGATTTCATATTATTCTAAAACTAGAGATCAGGTACACCTTATGTGGGTTTACTTACCTGCCGAGACCCACAAACAAAAACGATACGAAACTAATCTCATCAGCACAAGTATAAGCCGGAGAAGATGAGCTCGACAGGAGCTAAGTAACCAAAATCTAAATGCAACCGAGACCAAACGTGTCGTATGGTTTGACTCGACCCAGGAATGAAAACAACATCAATGACAACAACAAGATTAACGAGGGCCTATATCACCCTTAGATCCAATATCAAAGCCACAAACGTGTTTGGGTCGACCCGACCCGTACACAAACCGTATCAAACAAACACCACTTTAAATCAATTCTTACCACACGAATTCGGTTCCAAAACACATTTTAATCCATTTTATCCCACGAAAACTAGTAACTTGTTATAATAAATTTGGATCCACGAAAACTGATAACAGTGCTAATCGGTTTCGTCAAAAACAATAAATAACAAATGTTTTCTCAGGACGAGAAAAGGAGAGAGGAGGAAGATGACGGTGGTAGTGGAGGCTGTGGTGATGGTGGCTCACGGACACGAACCAACAAACCTTGAAAACCCTCGTATCTTGATTCCAAATCAAAAGTAGATAGTGGTGGAGTGGTGACAGCCGTGGGGGCTGTGGTGGCGCGTAGTGGTGGTGAAATTGATCTAGGAGGCGCATGTAGCAGCTGAGTGTGATGAGGAGATAGCGAGGAGTGTTTATATGGTGGCAGTGTGGTGCCAATGATGGCGGTGATGGAGGTCGGAGGTGGTGGAGAGGTGGTGGTTGGCGGCTGCAGGAGGCAAGGAAAAGGGGAAGAGAATAATAACCCTAGAATGAGTATAGTGATGTTTATATAGGCTGGGGAAAATGAATATGTAAACCCTAGGGCTGATTATGTAACCCTAGGATTCTTAGAGGTTGGTGGGAAAATATTACTGCAGGGACCATAGTTGAAAATTTTGCTATCTTTCACGAAATGGGGCTCGAGGCCCATTTAGGTAAGTAAACAGTTGATTCAAGGCACGAGAATTTCACCATTGCGCTCAGAATAATATTTCCAATAAAAACGACTATTCATACGCCTCGTTTCTCACAAATAATAAAATAATCAAATCAAATCGTCGGTTGTGCCAGTACACGTTGTGTACAAATTCCACATTTTGCAAGATAACTTCACGTTTTAGAGTCAAATAAGCTCGGAAAGGTTCGTAAATGAAAAACATGGATAATCTCGTATAAAAATACGTCTGAAAAATTATGGGGTATTACAGTCTCACCTCCTTAAACGGAATCGCGACCTCGCGATTCAATTCAAGAGGTTTACGTCATTTGTCAGCATAACTCTTTTGACGATTCGTGAGCAGCTTGCAACTCGATTCTGATCTGAATGATCTTCTCGGTAGTCTCATGAACAATTTCAGGGTTAGTAAGTTAGGTATCCCCAACTTCTACCCATCAAGTTGGCGATCGGCACTAGCGACCATAAAGATGTCTCGTATGGTGTCGTTGAAATACTGGAGTCGCAGGTATCGTTATAAGAGAATTTGGCCAACTGGAGGTGCCTATTCCAACCATTGCCAAATTACGCGGGAACACCACATGTCCTCTAACGCTTGAATGATTTTCTTCCACTCCGACCATCAGTCTGGAGATGATACTCAGTATTCATATCCAAATCTGTTCTCATGGCTTTTTGGAGTCATTGCCAGGAATTTGATGTGAAGCAACTATCCCGATCAGAGAATGGTAAGAATCGAAAATCCATGCCGTGTAGTGATTCCCTATGAGTATTGACGAGCAAGTTTGCCCACACTGTCGTTTCATTGATTAGCAGAAGGTGAGTAGATTAGGTAGGATTATCAACAATTACTCCGGTAACGGCGCGGGATTTACTTCTAAGGTTTCGTTTATGATATAATTTATTATCCGGTAAGAAGGTAGCAAATATCACTAGTACTTTCGAGGGACGAGAGGACCAACAGAATTAGGTGGGAATTGTCCCAAGGAACGCGGTTCGGTTACTCCTTAATGTCTTAAAATTTCTATTGGGCACGGAATCTCTACCAAATGGAGAGTTTAGCGTGTTCAGAGTACAACTCTGAGGGAAGATGTTGATTGCTACTAGCAATCCGTTGGTTGAACAAGTAATGTACATAGTACTTAAAGCGGGAGGTACAACATTGATTGAACAGCTTCGATTGTACAACATCGATTGAGCACAAGGCTTAGGGTAGAGGTGACTGTAACAAGGCCACCACAAAACAAGGCAGAATAACAAATCCAAATCCAGGATGACGTCCAAAATCACAAAATCAAACAATCCGAATTCAATCAGAATCAAAGCCAAATCCAAACATAGCCAATATCAAATCCAAACGTAGTCAAAACTGTGGAAACTAGAAGGGGGGTTGAATAGTTTTTACCGCTTTTTAAATTTATTCGCTTTGAGTACTCAATGTGATTTCAAACTAAGAAACAAGCTCCCTTCTAGGCAAATAATCAAGCAATATAAGTAAAGAAAGTAAGGAAAGAACAATCAAACCACAACACAGATGTTTATAGTGGTTCGGTCTACAAGGACTCTCTTTCTTTTGCCCTACTCCACTCCTCGAGCCTCTAACTCGAGAGTTTTTCTTCACTAAGAAACAAGCTCCCTTCTAGGCGGAGAAAACTTTTACACGTCACTTACTCTTTTTCCGGTACTAAGCTAGATACCGAGTTCTTTACAAGGGTACAACTACTCCCAACGTCGCTTAACCTTTTTCCGGTACTAAGCTAGATACCGAGTTCTTTACAACCACTCCCGACACTCTATGTGTTTTGAGGACTAAAACACTAACCGATCACTACTGAATGTTTGGCATAAACATTGATGTGTGAACTACAAATGAATCACACAGTAACTACTCTAAAGGTTTACAACACTGTGTTGAACCTTGATGCTTGATCTTCTTTGCTACAAAATATAGATCTCTATAAATGAAATGAATGAATGAATGGGTTAGTAAACTAAGAAAGAATGTATATGCAATGTATGCTATGTAAGTGATGATTGTCCTTGAATGATCAACTTGCTATTTATTGGCAAAACTGAGCAGACAAGTGACGGATTTGGCGGACCCAAATAATTGGTTCCGCCCATACTGCTGTTTGGGTCCGCCAGGACATGACAGCTAGCTCTTACAAGATCTTACACAATCTAATATTTTGCTTGAAGAACTTTCCAAAATATTATGTTAAGTCAACTAAGCTATCTAAATGATGTATGCCATGATGTCATGTATATATTTACATTTTAGGAATATAAATGTAAAACATGTAAATGTATATATGTATGTAACATGTATCCTAGTGATCATGTAGCATGTATATGATGGGTTTTAAAAGCTTATTACTATAAATGTAAAAGACTTTAACTTATATTTATGCTTTGCTAAAAATAAACTTTATAATTGTCATTGACAAAATATAGCAAAGATCGTAAAATATAAATAACATTTTTAGGACGATATTTGTATTAACAATCTCCCCCTTTTTGTTGATGACAAAACATAAATTTTATTTTTAAGCAATGTAATAAGTAAAGTATAAGTCTTTTAAAAATATAGATTAAAACTAGTTTTATGCAGATTTTGAAAGCTTTTGAAATCAATTTTGTCATAAAACATGTATGAGTTTAATCTAACTTATCTCCCCCTTTTTGTCGAAATAAAAAGAAGAAATGCATAGCGGAATGTGGAAGTGACCCTTGGTGATAACTCCCCCTAATTTGGAGTACCAAGTAGAATGCATGGATTTTGAGAACGTAAAAGCTCCCCCTTGGATAATACTCCTCCTAATTGAAGTGCCAAGGTTATGATGAATGATCCTACAAAATAAAAAGTTAGTATATGTAATGCTCCCCCTTGATCAATACTCCCCGTTGCTAGGTTACCAACGTATATGATTCAAGGATGAAAAATGCTACAAAAATAAAGGTTAGTTCATGATATACTCCCCCTCGATCGATACTTCCCGTTGCTAGGGTACCAACGTATTTGATTCGAGGATGACAAGTGCTATACATCAAATGATAGTTGTAAATAATCCAACCAAGGAATATGAGTTCAACTCGTT
Organism: Artemisia tridentata subsp. tridentata; assembly: GCA_021014915.2. NCBI lineage: Eukaryota > Viridiplantae > Streptophyta > Magnoliopsida > Asterales > Asteraceae > Artemisia > Artemisia tridentata. Next base: position 231,873,657 of record CP139502.1, on the reverse strand, counting down.
TGACTTAAAAAGTCAACTATCCATAAATTTGTCAAACCAGGCTAATAGTTTAAACCAACCATCTAATAATGCAAGTGTTAGTAATGTAATCCAACTAAGATAATGCACAAATATTGATTACACACAAGCATAAACATAACATTCGTCCATTGAAAATTGTTTGTGATTAAAATCACAAAATAAGGAGTTACACGAAAAAGAGATCCTAAAAAGTCCTAAGAGGTCCTATAAAAGGAAACAAAGGATAGGATCTGTAGGATAGATACATGTGTTGATTATGTGGGATTCGGGAGGTCTTGGGTTATGGAAGAAAAAAATCAGCCATTGTTAAGAGTTAGAGAGAGAGAGAGAGAAAGAGAGGTGGGAAGTTTCTTAAGAGAGAAACACACCTTGTGTGTGTGTATTAAATGAAACAACCAGCCTTCTCCATTGGATGGAGAAGGGTATATATAGTTACATACATAAATGCCCCACGTGGGCTGTGGAGTGAGCTGACAGTGGGTAAAGACCCGACCCAACTCCACTAATACTACTATAAATAAACTAATACTAACCAAACATAGAGCTACGCTAAGCATGAAAATACATGGGGTGACCGATCCTTTTTCTTAATCCTAACAATCTCCCCCTAAGGGAGGTCACCCTAGAAAAAAAAAATTGAAGCTTAGCATTCTATAAATAGATCTTTAGCTTTAGCTTGTATCATTTGATTCTTCAAGTGCAATATTTGTACGGCAAGTAGTGATCTTTGAGCATAAGTTCCTTAGACTTGTGTGATCTTTGAGCTTTCTTTGAGATCATCAGCACAGTGAATCTCTTAATCATCCTTGATGTAATATTGCCTCCATGTGATTTTTGTGACCTTTGGACTGGCATACTCACACTTTTCTGGATCACGATAACTATCATCAGAGTTGCGGAAGCTGTGTTATAGGTAATTCAGCTATCATGATGTCTTTGATAATAAATTGGAAGTGTGAGCATCGAGTGTGGATTGACATGTCTCTGCTGGAATCAGGTACCACCATCACCATCTTTATATGAATCTGAAATAAAACAGTTAGCAATAAAGTTGGAGAACGAATATGGCTTTGTCATTCGTTCGGTGTGGTTGGATTAACCTTCGGTTTCGTGAGGACCGACCTGTGATCAGGTAGAATCCCCTTTAAAGAAGATTCTCCTTGACAGGAATTTCCAGCTTGTTGTAAAGACTCATTCAACGAATTAACATTGGAATCGTCATACAAGCATGTTCTCATACCGGAACGTCTCAAAGCAGACAACACGGTAGAGTGAATCAGTGAATTAAATACCCACTGATTGATGAGAAATTGATTAGAAAAATCACTCGCGTGTTACTGGATAAACATTTTATGCAACACGACGAGAGTTTTATAAGTTAAATCACATTTTCATCATAAACACTTTTGTTTGAAAATTGACACAATCAATGTGCTCGAAACTCAGTTGGTGAGCACATTGAAAGGTTTTCCAAAAGCATCCGGCAATCCTTTTCCTGGAACAAGTTTGATTCAAATGTGAATCGCCCCATCGTTTCTTTCCAGTTGTCACTAGTTTGATCCATGAAGGATCTAATATGTCACCTACCAAGAGCTTGTTTGATGTTGGCTCTAGAAGGATTTCCATCTTCATTGTGAATACTTTCGTATCACTCGGATGTTCTGGCAATACCACGAGGATAATGCGTAGGACTCTTCATATATATTTCTCTTGCTTTTCACGGTTTATGAAACAGCAAGTATATTGGAAATGTGTCCTAATGAGATTTATGGATGATCTCTTGGCTCTAGACTCAATAGTGCGTTCTGATTTAGTAATCGGAGGCTGGAGAGGACTGCCACCTTTTCAATATCAACTAACTCGGAGTGAGAGAGTCAATAGTAATGAGTGAATCTCCGTGTGAATGAAAAAGAGTCTTTTGAGAGACCTTTAGTGGCTAGGGAGGGTTGTGCAGCATATTACTGGGTCCATGATACTTGAGTTCAATGTCAGCAATCAACTACGTGATTCTGACAGCATATGTATTGACCCGGTTTCTGCCTAATGTGTAAGGAGGGCTTCTTTCTTTTCACCCTTTATCTTTACATTTCTTTTTCATTCTTCAACCCCTTCAGTGCTTACCGAGACTTCACCACTAGTACCTTGTTGGGTTTGTTCCAGTACTAGCTCCATCTCAGTCGGCACTCTTCCCTTATTCACTTTTCTCCTTTTTAATCATTCCTAAGGACTTCTATTCTAACTAGAGGATTGTCCCTGGGAAGATCCCTCCGGTTCTGGCTGGATTATGGGAACTGATACCTAACCTTACCATCCTTATAACTCCATTACATTAAGTAAAATGGTCGGTCTTTGGTATTCTTCCACAATTGCCATCACAAATCATTCGCTCCCCCTCAATATGTGCATCGATATACGAAAGAGTTTAGCACATATGAGAGAGCCTACACTTGAGTTCAAAAGATCACATTTTATCAGTTTTCATATTTAAATCACATTCTCTCCCCCGATCAAAAATTTCAAACCTTTTGAGATTTGTGATCCTAATTGATTTAAATAAGTTTAGAAATTATGGGAGAAAATGTGATCTGATTCAATGTATACTGATAATGAAACATAATTATGCTCCCCCTCAATCAATGAGGGAGAATGTTATTGTCAGGTATGATAAGTTTGAAAGATATTTGAATGAAACTCATACACTGACACATAACAACAAATTTATTCACTTGCTTATTATGTACAAAGTGGCGTGTTTTGATGATATAAATTTTGAAATCACTCTCCCCCTCAATCGATGACCCGTTTTCTATTTAAAGAGCTGTATACATTGATTGAGTGACAAATTTTATGAAAAACTTTAAGTCTGATTGATTTCCAAAAAAAAATCATGGTACCACCAAGTTTAGCACAAATACTTTCCTGAAGAATCATAGATGGAAAAGTATTTGTGATGTAAAGAAGACTTCTCTTCTTATACGAGAAATGATGCACTGAAACGTACATCAAATCGAAGAAACATGGATATAAAGTAATCCATGCCCGGGTGAACTTCACCCAGTGGGAGGAGCAACCATCTTTTTGGAGACGTGCTTTCCCCATTTTGAAACGCGGGTTGCTATCTGAAGTAATAGCAAGCCATATAGGCATGTTTTGAAAAAACTTTTTGAACTTCTGTTCGAACTTCATTTAAAGACCCGTGTCATTATTGAATGACATTTCTAGGACCGTAAATGTTATCGATACCAGAATACATGCCTTAAAAAACTATTTTTTTTTGGTATTTTCTATTTTTCTGATTTTTATGGATTTTGTTGATTTTATATTTTTGTATTTTGTTTTATAAAAGTTTTATGAAATTGGAAAAAATATTTTTGAGTTTTTATGATTTTATGTATTTACAAAGGATACATGAAGAATTACCACCTTAATTCTTCTTTGATAGATTTGTTCTTCACCACCTTGATGAACTTGATGCAACAGCTCTGAGAGTGGTCTTCAAACTACATTACTTCTTTTAGCTTCCTAAATCTTCTCAGCTGCCATCTATTTACTTGCAGAAGAACAATGTGAGCAGATCTAATTAGGGATTAAGTCTGACTTTTCACTCTCCTCTAATTAGTGCTCTCCCCCAAACTGACAACCTTTTTGATGAATGCCCAGAATAAGAAGAAGTCTTTTGATGACCAAATGCTTGCCTTCTTTAGTCTTCTAACACACAGCGGAGAATGTAGAACAAACTGTAGACTCGACCTTCTTCAAGATTATCTATTTGGGGAACAGAATATCAACATCTTCATCTCACCAAATGCATTCCAGTAATCTTACATATAACCCATCAGCCCGTAACGTACACATGAAATGATAACACCAAAGTAACAAGTTAAAACACTGATCATCTTTAATTTGTATCATGAGATATTAAGCCCGATTACGTGAACTTGTTGTGCGTCCTTGATGTACACATTTCTCTCCCCTGATGGTTACGATTAATCAGCCCGTGACGTACACATGAAATGATAATACCAAGGTAACAAGTTGAAACGCTGATCATCTTTAATTTGTATCATGAGATATTAAGCCCGATCACGTGAACTTGTTGTGCGTCCTTGATGTACACATTTCTCTCCCCTGATGGTTACGATTAATCAGAATCAGCATAATGATGTGTACATGAAGCATAATGATGTGTACATGAAGCATTAACTAGAAGCACTTTATCACTGATTATATCAGCCCGTGAAAAGATGTCGATTAGTCATATGGCCATTTCTCAAACATCAATCAACATGTAGTTTATTCCCTTCTCCCCCTCAAAAATTGCATATGACTGCCATTTTTTATTGAACGAGTGAATAAGAATACCATCAACGGTAAGTAGATCCACTTGATAATTGACATTTTGTTTATTCACCCTTCTCCCCCTCAAAAATTGCATATGACTGCCATTTTTTATTGAACGAGTGAATAAGAGTATAATCAACTATAAGTAAATCCACTTGATGACTGAAATTTAGTTTATTCACGCTTCTCCCCCTCAAAAATTGCATATGAGGTTGCCATTTTGATAGAACAAGTGAATAAGAATATACTCCAATGTACGTTGATCCACTTGATGACTGAATGAGCAAGGGAAGAGCATGAAGCTTGTTGATGAGAATGGTCATAAACAAGAAGATTTCTCTTCTTCCAAAGATAAAGCGCACTTAAGCATACACCTTTCTTTTCTTTGAGGAGCGGGGCCTGAAGTGTTTTCTGCAGACGCCATATGTCGATGAAGAGCGAGGCCTGAACTGATGTGAACAGACGTCATTATCATTGAAGAACGAGGCTTGAACTGATGTGTTCAAATGTCATCTCTCTCTTTTCTACTTCTCTCAGCTAACTCGTTACCAACCCCATTATCATTCAGTCGGCTCTTTATCGTGACTACTGATGGAGAAAACCCCATATGATGAACTTGAGACTGAAGTAAAAATAACCCGAACTTGTGACTTAAACTTGCACTAATGTGTGACAGAGAGCGATGTAGAGAGTTCGTGTAACTTCGAATCCCTAAGAACTCTATACTCTTCAGCCAACCAACCATCAAGTATAAAACGTACATCACCTCTTGGATATCCACAACTTTGTGTGACACTGAGCACTACAACGTAACTCCTTAAAGTGATAGTTATTTTGTGGTAGTAGAGAGTGTAGGTCCTAGTAATTAACGTAAAACACAATCTACTCACTATATTAACCACGACTACAACTACTTATAAGCTACGATATATTGAGATTAAACTAGAAATGAAATACGAGAGATAATATAAGTGTAGAAAAGAGATTAAGAGAAGAAAAGACGGAAGATTAACATTCACTTAATAATTCGACATGGCTTACGCATAGAGAATGAAAACCAACAATAGAAATGATGCCCCAAGCCTTCTATTTATAGGCGTGGGATTAGGGCATCTTACATGTGCTTAGCTTCTAGAAGATTTTACATTGGATACCATGGTCCATGGACTACTAATGGACCGTGGATTTTACTTAAACATATAGCCCATATAAAGCATCCTATTATCGCAAATGGCCAAGACTTGTATTTCTGTGAAATGTGTTCCCAACAATCTCCCCCTAAGTCTTGGTCATCTTGGTTGCTCGACGTCATCTTTGCTTCTTGGGCTTCAGACATCTTCATAATCTTTGTTCTTTCGTTCTTGTTCTTGACATGATATGATATGGTACTGATCTGCCGTTCTCCAATGGTCTTTGTTACTGATGTCTTCACGTCTTCTCCACCATACTCATATATATTTTGAATTTCGTTCTGCAATTTGTTCTCACATCTTCAATCTTTAACTCGTGAAAGGTTGTAGTGCTTGAACTTTGACTTTTCATTAATATTTGTTGAACTTTTTTTATTTCTGAGTCTTTGTGAGAACACATCTTTGGAATATGAGCAAGGTGGAGTCTTGATGGTGGTTGAACTCCAGGTCTTCAAGCTCCTCCGCAGCAGTAGCAGCAACAACAACACGAACCATCAGGCACTTACAGGCTTAGACTTCGAGATCATCAACAACATAGTGTGAAGACTTTCTCTAATCCTTGCCCAGGCCGTTCTGAACCGGATACCCCCGAAAGGGCTTACATGGACACACCGAAGTGCACCCACGATTCAGTGAGTCGCTGGAGATCACCCCACGACTGTAGACCGTTTGGAGCAAACACTAAGCGTAACCCACAAGGAGTTACCGAAGTGACCTGCTGTCAGGGTTGTTTGATGTTATCCTGGCAGGATTTCCATTCTATCACTGAGAATCACAATTGTGAATTCTCTCAAGAATGTTCTTGGCAGATTACTAAGATCTGCGAAGGACTCTTCTTAATTTTACACCTGCTGCCCATGATGTAGAACAACATTGTAATACTAAGTGTTCCTAAGAGATCTTTAATGCATCTCAAGGCTCTAGACTCACTTCAAGTGCATATTTTGTCGTCGGAGGCGTGGAGCAGAGTGCCTCCTTTTCAATATCAACACATCTCGTAGTGAGAGGTCGATAGATGATGAAGGGTTCTCCGTGAGAATGAAACAAGTTTCTTTTGAGAGACACCTGAGTGGCTTAGAAGGTTTAGTGCAGTGCGTCACTGGGTCCATGACGTTTTTTGTCTTCAATACCGGTGATGCTCAGTCAACCAGTAGATTATGAATTGAACCCGGTGTCTGCCCTAAGGTTGAACAAATGGAGGGCTATTTATTTTCACCCTTTTCTTTGCTTTTCTTTTTAATTCTTCAACCCCTTCTTTCTCCTTTCATTCCATTTCTCCTCTTTTTTTTTCTTTTTTTCTTTTTTTTGTATTTTTATTATCATACCTAGGACTTTCTAGTTCTAAACTATGGGAATTGTTCTTGGGTAGATCCCTCCGGCTCTGGCGGATCATAGGACGGTTTTTCTTAAACCTTAGTCACCTTATAACTCCTTGACTATCCTAATGATGCCATAAACCAAACCATTGAAAATCTCTCAAAGTGTCGATGATTGTAAAAATATTTTATTGACACCATGAGAGTTTTGCGTTTTTCTGAAAGACTCCCCCTTAACATGTGCTCATATATAGTTAAAGTGAATTTACACATGCCAGGAAGAGTTGGCACTTTTGAATTGATTGATTTTCAATGAACATGATCATCGCGAGACAAGCTTACATCACCAGATGAACTGGCTTGAAATTATTACCCGTCCAGATCACATTCAAGGAAAATCGCTCAAAATCGGTACATTCTACTCAGACACGTCCGTTGCGAGACACGTTTACATCACCAGATGAACTGGCTTGAAATTATTACCCGTTCGGGACATGTCCTTTCGACTACTGACTTTTCCTATCGTCAATTCGAGGGTCAATTCTGAGTCTGAGCACTTGTGAGGTACCAACATATGAGACACCATATTTTAATCATCACTTATTATCCCCCTCAAAAATAGCATACTCATGATGTTTTTGAAAAACTTTATGATTAAAATATGCTGTTTTTGAGTTTTAGGGAAGAATTTCAAGAACTTTTGTTTTGAACAAAGATTAGGTTTCAAATACTCCCCCTTGACAAGGGAATACTTGTCCTTATGAGCAGAATGTTTGAAAAACTTAGAAAAACATTCTGGTTTCATTCTACTCATAAGAAAGAAGCTTTCGCTCCTTTGATTAGGATTGAGGCACTGAAGCGTACCTCATGGTCCTTTCTTTACAGGAACGGGTTGTGCACTGTTATGTGTGCACAAGCCATAATGTCACAGTCATAATGTAAGAAAATATAAGAATAATGAATAATGATATCAAATTCTTACATCAAGCTCCATTGATGAATATTGTGAAAACTGGATCTGGCCTTTGAAAGATTCTGATTGGAAAGGGTGGACGACCGCCAACATAGCTCTCCAATCGTCGTATCTGGTCTCTACGAACCAATCTCCTGTCAATCTTCCAGACAAACTGCTTCACTTGCCTCAGTTCATCATTATTCTATCTCTTTTTCTTTCCCAATTCTTGATCACGAACTCTATGAACTAACCCATCACGAAGATTCTTCAGTGTGTCATCACAGAATTTGTGAATCTCATTGAATGACATGAAGCGATTGAATCCCGTTGTACTTCTGTAGACAAAACCAAAGAGTGGGTGTCTTTTCATGGTGTATTGTGGATCATGGTTGTTGTCAAGATGTATGACAGGCTCAACGAGATTCAATTTTACTTGATAGCTTTCCACTCCTAGCTGAAGATCCTCTACTCGTTCTTTGATGATCGTTCTCTGAATGAAATGGCAGATAGCTGTACTCAAAGCATATTGAAGATCGGTAGATAGATGTTGCAGCTTTCCCTGTACTTTCATAAGGTACGTATCTTCAATATCATTGAGATTCAGATCTGGGAAGTCTGCCTCGGAGAACGAGTAGAGTTTGTTGTCATGTCGTCGGACAGTGATCTCAGATATAAAGGTGTAATCATACTTCTTTGATCCTCTGACACTAACCACTGCCATAATCCTGAGGTCACTATATACCTTTTCACGAGACTTGTCGAAAAGTTTATACCTGTACCATGTCTTCCTTTTGTCATACCAGTGATAAATTCCAAGTTCAGCATCACGATCATAGTTCACTTGGTTTTTGACGAAGAGTTGTTGGTGCAAAGCAGCTTCCTCGATGGCTGGTTGTGTGTACTGAGCTGCTGGAGTGAAGGTGATTGACGTTGCATATTTTGTTTTGCTTGATGCTCCATGCTTGAGAAGTTCAAGGTCTTTGTTGAAAAAGAATTGGAAAGGGATTTCTGAGATGTGATGTTTGCGTATCACGGGAAGTGGCTTGGTCCAATATGTGATGTAAGGACGGTTCTTGCTGTCTCTGCCATCAACCCTGATTATGTCTGGATTTGTCCAGTCAAAATCACTTGACATTGCTCGGGCAATGTTTTCAAGATGATACTCCAGTTCAGCAGCACTCTGAGATTTATCTTTGAGGAGATTGAAAGCATCATTCTTTATTCGGCGAAGTTCTTGTTTGGTCATCTTTTTGATACTCAGAGTACTTTTGATTTGCTGTGTGACTGCAAAAGTACTGTCTTCAACCTTAGAAACTTCGTCCTCTTGGATTTGAGCACTCGCAAGTTGATCGAACCAGTCATTGCCTTGGATATCATCATCATTATCAAGCCATGAGACTACATTGACTTGTTTTGAAGATTTCTTGCTGCTTGAAGGCTTTGACTTTGGAGGGGACTTAGGTGGTGATTGTGGTTGATCATCTTGTGGTTGAAATTCCACATTTTCTATGGTGAACTGCTCAAATTGATGCTCATCAGCAGTTGGTCCAGATTCCGGAGCCTTTGGAGGTGGAGAAGAAGTTGTTGTTTCGGTTGGCTCGTTGATATGAATACCAGATCCGCTTCCAGTCTTGTGTCTCTTTGCTGTGTTGTCCTGGTCTTGGTCTTCGTCATCATCTTCACGAGTACGTTTTCCTTGATCAGCTGCGACCTTGCATGATTCCACATTGGCTCGAATAGCATCAATGATAGGTAGTTCGGTGTAAGACAAGGAAGGTTTTGCAAGAAGTTTGGTGAGAAGAGCATCCTGAAGTTCTTCAATAGTATAATCAAGGATGTGCTTCTGTTGAGGGGTTGATGCAGCTATGTTTTGAAGCTTTTCTTCAAGATATTTGTTGATGTGTTCCTTAAGGTTTTCTCGAACTTCAGGCATGAATTGCTTGACATATTGCTTTGTATTGCCCCGAGTTGCCTTGAGCAGTCGTTCATTGACATTGTCACTCAGAAACTCATCCATTAATTGCTTCATTTTATTCAGCTCATCAACTTGACCTGACAGATCCTTGACCAAGGTTTTCATCTCATTCAGTTGGTCACTTAGGTGTCTGTCTTTCTTTTCTTGAACAAGTTTGGCTGCCTTCTTTATCTTCTTTGCAGCTGGAGAGATGACTTCGACCCTTGTTGATCCCAGTTGAGCTTCATGATCTTATTAATTGCTTTAGATAAATCTAAGACAATCGGTATAGAAACTGATCTTGAGTTGTATATCAAATATTATGCGGAACTTAATATTTGATCTTAAGAAGAATTAAAACACGAACGAATTATCAAACAACACTTCAATTATATTAATAACGATTGCTCAATAGCAATAGGGTTACAAAAACCTTGAAGTGTAAACAATAATACGTATGCTAAGATAATCAATATCTAACCCTAACCCTAGAACCTCCTTTTATAGCGTAAGGAGTCCTAGTCGGTTTACAAGACTTCCTATACAAGAAAAATATTCATACGTATCTTTTCTATACTTATCCTTAACATACTATACATATCTAATAAGCAGCAGAGTAACTAGTCTAGCAGCAGAGTCTTCGTAGGCTAGCAGCAGAGTTACACTTTGCTTATTCTTCCAAACCAGCAGAGTCACAAACAGCAGAGTCATTGTACTAATCAGCAGAGTTACGTAACTATTCAGTAGAGTCACTTAGTGTATTTCCCAAACAGCAGTATCTTTAGACCCAACAATCCTCCCCTAAACTTGATATTTTTCATCAAAAATCATCAAGTTTCTTTTAAACCCAGCTAATCACCAGGAGGATGCTTCCAAACACTTTACTGTTTTGATGTATTTGATTCAAGCACTTTTCTATACCTCTCCACTAACTCAAAAGCTTGATGATCTGATAAGAATGGTCTTTGCAAACTTAGCTTTCCAGGTTGTAACATGTTAGTCAGAAGAGCAGTATTCTTGAACACAGAATAATCTTTCTCTGTTAACATGTACAAACACAAACCATCACTTCCAGTCAATGCATGTACTCCACATGATTGATATAGATACCATCTGATAAATCTGCTTGAACTAATCAAATTCTTCCAATCAAGACTTCTTTCATCAGGTTCAAACATATTCTTCAAATAGTAATAGTTGAGTCTTTCATGCACTACCTCTGGTCTAGTATCACCATAATTCATCTTGTAAAGATTCCAGAGTTGTATAATATCATCCCTATCCATGTAGTGCACCATCTGAGAAAAACTGACATATCCAACACTTGAACCATTTGATCTCTTAATCACCCAGCATGCTTGACTACCATCTAGAACATCATGTGAGTATGAAATGATTGGATATTTTGTTGACAAAGGAACTTCATTAAGTAACTCAGGTTCTTCTTGAGGTTTATGAACTGTGAGATCCATAATCCCTTTCATATCATCTGCAGTCACTTCTTCAAAATTATGCTCATCAGTCACTTCTTCTTTCTCTGAATTACTATCCTCTTTCTCTGAATCACTCATCAATACTGACTGAGTTCTTCTCTTCTTCCTACCCACCTGTTTTACTTTCCTCCTATATCTTTTTACACCAACAGTAGGTTCAGGCTTTTTCTCCTCAACTACATTCTCTGTCTCTTTCTCTTTCTCAGCATCTGATACTTTGGCCATTTTAGCAGTAGACTCAGGATTCATATAAGCATTTGATGCTACTTTGATTCTTGTCAACTCTTTGATCTCATCATCAGTTAAAGGTTTAAAATTCCTGTCCATCTCTTTCTTAGCAGCCTCAAACTTCTGTTTGACTTCTTCATTAGAGTATGGCTTCAACTCCTTCAATTTCCAACCCTTCATATTCCTCAGATATTGCTCATGAAGAGTTCTCTCTTGCCTTGCAGTTGGTGGTCTATTCACCTTTTTATTCTTTCTTGCAACCAGAAGCCTTTTCTTATTCTGCACAATAGCTTGATGAATCCAGTCATTAACACCTTCATCTGTAAACACATCATCCATCTCTACTTTCACTTTCTCCCAGTCCATAGCAGCTTTACATCTTGCCTGCTCATTTTCCCATGCAGCTACTTTTGCTTCAATTTCAGATTGTTTCTCAGATTGTTGCTTTTGTATCTCCATTGCTTTATCATACTCAGCTTTTTCTTCATCAGCAACTCTCTGAGCTTCTTCTGCATCCCACCTTTCTTGCAAATGTCTAGGCCATACCTCAATTGGAACTTCATTAGGATCAGGATAAGATTCAAGTTCTTCCACCATTTTCATCTTGCCCTTACCCTTGTAGGTAGGTGTTTGAACAAGTTTTCTTGTTTGCACAGGTTCTTGTATGACAACTCCTTTGTCTTTAGGTCTTGAGACATTCACTTGTATTGGTTTTGTTTGTGTGGGTGTAGTTGAAGATTCTTTTGGTGCAGGTGTTTTGTTTCCAAGGTTAAGCAATACATGAGCTAAGGGCATTGTATCTTCTTCTAAATCACCAGCAGAGTGATGTAACCCATCAGCAGCATTGTTTCTCCCATCAGCAGAAAGTTCTGCATTAACAGCAGAGTCAACCTTTTCATTTGTTTCCATTACAACCTCCCCTGAACCTGCTGCACCCTTCTGATTATTCCTCCCCTGTTTGGAAGCATCCTCTTCCAAACATGGTTTGGAACCTTTCTTCAACCTCCCCTCAAGATGAGTAACCCTGAGCTTAAGCCTTCGTATCTCAGCACCTTGAGAAGCTTTGACTGTTGATAACTCCTTCCTTAAACCAAGAACCTCCTGTGACAATTTTGTACATTTATCCGTCAATTCCTTAAATTGTTTCATGATATCCTCACAACTTCGGTCTGCGTTACCTGACCCGAGAGGTTGATCACTGGAATTGGCATGTTGTACAGGAGTTTTAACCGTCAAATCATCTTTTTCAAGTTCAATGCTAGCCTCAACACTTCGACCTGTGTGACCTGGTCCGAGAGGTGTATCATTGGCATTGTCAATGTGTACATTAGTATCCATCAATCCATGTGTGTCATCTCTGTCCTCATCATTTCGAGATGTGTTACCTTCTCCGAGAGATGAATCTTTGGACACAAACTCAGTCTCAATCCTAGATTGAACAGCTGAGCCCCCCAAGGTAGCCATTTGGCTGGGGTTACCATCAGTTGTATTAGGTTCTTGAGAACCTTCTACAAAAGATGTTGCCATGGTTGAGGTCTTAGTTATGTTAGCACTGTCCTGTTCAACTACTAAGTTGAAAACAGTAGTGCCAGCCTCTTCCATCATGGTACCTCCATCACCTGTACCAGCCTCATCTGCATCCATACTGACATTGGCCTAAGGTTGCACAATGTCCTCTTGTTGTGAAGTCCTAGGTGATAGGGTATGTTGGGGTTCAGAAGATGATGATTCATTCAAACTTGTAGATGAGGATGTGTGATGGGAAGCTGTGGGTGTTCCAGCTTCTTCATCCTCATTAACTGCAGCCACAATATTCAAGATGTGTTCAGTCAGGGGAGTTATAGCACCAGAAAAACCTTTGCCATTCTTCTTTAGAAAAGGAAACATCTTGATTGCCATTCTACTACAGGGCTCAACATTTGTATGCTTCAATGGTTCTCTTAGCTGATAGTTGATAACAAGTTGTAGAAACCTTGGATACAAATAGAACTTCTTCTTAATAAACTTCTTCATACCCTCAAAAATCATAGAAGAAAAATCAAATGGTTGCCCTGTTGCCAAACAAACTAAAGCCATAGCTTGAGAAGCACTAAACTCACTCCATCCACCTACTTTGGGAAACAAGCAGTGTTGTAGAGTATGCAACAAGAACTTCCAATGGGGACAAAGATGACCTTTCAAAAATGTTCCACCAGCCTCAGGTCTCTCATATCCAATGTTCTCAAGCTCAGTCAAAACAATTTCTGGGGTAAGGGTAGGAGGTGTAGGGACGCCTGATAAACGAAGACTTCTCTTAATGGTTTGTTTCACTAACTACAATACTTTCACCATCCACACTACCTATCAACCGTTCCTCCCCGTCAAGTATATCCAGCTTAACAGTTGACCAAAATTGGTGCATATGAGATTTATAAATGGTAGGATCAACTGTTAAAGCATACCTTAGTCTAGAAGCACTCAGAAAATCCATAACCTCATGAAATCCGGCAGCTGCAGAAACCTTACTAAGAAATGCAATTTGATTATGTTCTTCTGGAAACTGTCGTCGAGCCATTATGATTTGGGGGTTTTGGGTGTAATGAAATAAATTAGTGTTCTTGGGTGAGAATCAAATGTAGTTTTGAGCAATTAAAAGGTAATGAGATCGAATTGGTGTATAAGACCGTTTTGATCTAATTAGGTTTAAGAACGCGCCAAAAGTTTCAATTTGACCCTTCTACTTTCAAACTCATCAGCAGAGTTATGAAATTGTTGACCAAAAGTCAACTTTCCCAATATCTTCAAAATCACTCCCTTAAATACAATACCAACCCCGCATTGAAGTCCATAAATTCCTTAATCTCTTTAGCAAATCCCCAATTCACAAACCCTAACTCCAATAATAACCAACCATGAGCTCTTCCAAAGCACCAATCATCGACATATCATCAGATTCATCTTCAGACGAGTCACAAGGATGGGCCAATTACTTCCCTTCAAGTGCATCATCATCACAACAGAAAGGTAAAGCAGTTGTGGAAGAAGAATACTCTGACCCACTGCCATCAACACCATCTTCCTTTGTAGATTCAAGCGATGATGAAGAAACAAAAGCATGGCCAAAATCCATGACTTTCTATCAAGGTGTCTGGGAAATCGATCCTCCGCAACATCCTTTGACCGCTGAGCTTCAGAAGCAAATGGAGAAGGCGGTTGCTGCTTTTGCTAAGAGTGTTGATCCTCCTCGTCCAAGCCAAGTACGGTTGAGCAGAAACCTCCTGTTCCAAAGAAGAAACAGCAGAAGAAGCAAGCTCCCTCTACAAGCCAGCAGCAGAGTCCACCACCTAGACCAGTAGTACTTGCTCTTCCCTGTCCAAGAGTATTTGAAGCCATGGGTACTCGAGGACCTCGCAGCAAGGTTATGCCTGACTTTGCTAGAATTTAGGTTGTGAATCCATGGTTCTTGTTGTCTTTTGAACTCTTTTGATCAATGGTTGTAAGAAAACTTCATCTTGTACTTTGCTTTAGTTATCAATGAACGTTTAAATGTCCTTGCTTTACTTGATTGTGTGTTCATGTAAATCTGCAAAAGGTTAGTAGAAAACCACAAACACAAGCAAGAATATCCAAAAATAACAGCAGAGTAGCATAGCAGCAGACAACTAAACAGCAAACAACTTAACAAACAGCAAATTTTGACTTAACAAACAGCACAAATCCTTTCAAAAGTTTACAAAAACATACAGAGATAAGATGGTTAAAGATTAAAGATTTATCATGCCAATACTAGCAACTAAAAATTGAAATCTACTTATATCAAAACTTTTTGTAAGTAAATCAGCAACATTGTTGTCAGTATGTATTTTAACCACTTGAATTAGCTTTTTCTCATCACAATCTCTAATAAAATGATGTCTTATCTCTATGTGTTTTGTTTTAGAATGAAAAACAGGATTTTCGAAGGGGCTTGGTCTTTGGTACGAAGAAAGTAGACCCAAGTCCACCTCGAGTAATCATCCACTATTACCAAGATGTACCATTTCCCGTTGATGTTTGAACACGCATAGGACCACACAAATCCATATGAAGCAGTTGTAGGACATGATCTGTACTGTGATCTGCTTTTGGAGGAAAGTGGGCACGATGACTCTTTCCTTATTCGCAAGCAGGACACAAGTGATCTTTGGCATATCTGAATTTGGGAAGACCGTCGACCAACTTTTTTCTAGCAAGATCGGTCATCGTCTTGAAGTTCAAATGAGACATTCGTTTGTGCCATAGCCAGGCCTTTGTGGGATGTGCCTTTGAAAGTAAGCATATGGGAGAGGAAGCTGTCATGCCTTCAAAAGAAATGGTATATAGACTGGTGCCACATTTTCCTTTCTTCAGATCATTTCCTTGAAGATCCCGAATAAAACAAGTTTTCTCTCTGAATGCCACCTCCAAATCACCATCACAAAATTGTCCGACTGAGAAGAGATTGTGACCCAGGCCTTCAACGTAATAAACCCTGCTAATTTTGATGTTCCCATTTACATAGTCTCCATAACCCATAATAGCAGCGAAGTGATCATTCCTGAATCTGACCGTTCCAATGAACTTTGCAACAAAGTTTACAAGAAGCTTGAGATTGCCGGTCATATGTCGGGAACAACCGCTATCAACAATCCATAGAACAATTTGGATCACCTGCATCACCAGAATTTGACACAGAGGCAACTTTGGTAACAGTGGAATCCGTTTGGTTAGTAACAAATGAGTTAATCATTTTTGGTACCCATTTAAAGCTATGTGTATTTTGTAACCAACGCTGCCACGTCCAACTAGTCTCAGCCATTCTCCTAATAAATGCACTTGGTGATTTGTTTGTCCTAGATGTAGCTATGGGTTTGTCAACATATTCTTCAGAAACTACTAGTGGTGGTTTTCCTAATATGGACTTGGCAGCAGTAGTGATCCTAGAGGAAATGCCACTAGATCGTTTCTTTTTGCGAGTCAACAGAGTTTTAGCAACACATTTCTCATGATTTCCAGATAATATACTAGCATGACAAAAGACACAACTAGCATCAACCATAATATCATTCATAACATTCAACGATTTAGCATTCATTACATCATCTATAGAACTAGACTTAGACAAGTGTGATTCTACTTATGACATATCATGCTTTTTATTCAAACTGCTAACATTAACTACTACTTCTTCAGTCTTAGATAGTCCACTCTTAGGGCGCCAGATACTAAACTTCCTTGATCTTTTGGTGTTTCTTGTTCTGCTAGCCTTAGAGGTGTTTCCTAGTCCTGTGGAAGTGGAAGTATTCACATTAGTGGTTTGATTTGATGCTTGCTTAGTTGGCTTGTCTACTGAGTACATTCCTGGGGCAATCACAGCTTTTCCTTTTTCTAAAACTCTGAGTTTCTTTTTCAAATCAACAATGATGTGTTGGAGTTCTTGATTTTTTGAATCCAAAATTCTGTTTAACCGGACAGTGTCATTTCTGTTTTGAGAAACTTCATCTATGTCTTTCTCATATTCAAACAGTTTATTTCGCAAAACATCAATTTCATTTTTATTCTGACTTTCTGAAGCATGACTGTTTTGGAAAGACAAAGACTCTTTTAGATTTTTGTACTTTAACTCAAATTCAACACTTTGAGTTTGACACCATTCCAGTCTTTTGTTAAGTTTGAAAACTTCATTTTCACACTTATTTTCCACATCAAAGTTGATCTGTCTAAGACTCTCATTCTCTTTTACCAAATTATCAATCTCAATTTGCAACATTTCAACATTCACAGCATGATCATCCACAAGCAAGGCATGACAAGATTCAAAAATAGAATTCATAATCACTGAAATCACATCATCACACAAAACACGTTCCAAGAGTCGATCAACCTCTTTTTCTAAAGCTTTCTTTTGACACTTTTGTTTTGCAATTTTGTCATCTTTAGCTTTAAAAATACTCACCATTGATCCAACTTCAGTCTGTAATTCCTGTTCCCACATTGTTGCACAAAGTCTCAGGTGTTTAACATGTGGTAAAAATTGTTTCTGAAAAATTTCTCTCTTTTCTTTCTCAGCAGGAGAAAATAATGAAGAGATTTTAATTTCAGAATTAAATTCTATCACTTGTTCCAAAAGTTTAATGTCATCCATAAATGTCTTAAAATATCAAAGAATTCGACATTGTTGAGGCATTTGTGGATCTACAATAGCTTTTGGACCATCGATTTGTGTAACAGGAGTGGTAACAAGAGTAACTTCAGAAGAGGGATTTTTTTTCAGTTATAGACAGTATTTGTTCTGGTTTGTCCTTTGGAGGAACAAAAGATTTACTGATGTGAGGTCTTGCTGAATAATCATATGGAACTCTTGAAAATTCTTTGTCTGACTTTGATCGACTCTCAATCTTATGTTCAAGATATTCAGTTTCTTCATCATTACTAAACACAACAACGCGTTGAAAAGTATCAAACAGAAATTCTGCATTGTATAACTTAGGATTATCTTTGAGTGCTTTTTGTAAAAAACGTGGTTTGTCACTTCCAATTGCAAATCCAAATCCTTTAGGACTCGGTTTCACAGTTAGTCTTTGAATTTGTGTCACTGAATTACCCGTTTTATATACAACATTCTGAAATTCTTTGAGCTTGGATTCCAAGTCCACAATCTCCTCAAGATATGAGTCAACTCGTTTCCTAGTGGCTTGCTTTTCTTCGAGAAGATCCTTTTGAGATGTTGAAAGCTCTGATTGAGTTTTTAACAACTCAGAATTTAAAGTGTCAATTTGTTTTTTGAATACAAATTGCTCCTTTTCTTTTTGAGAAAGCAAATCAGCCTTGGAAACATTTAGCTCATGAACTTGATGCTCTAAATCCTTGACCTGAACGTATGTCTTTTGGAATGCAACCTCAAAGCCTTTCTTACGTTGTGCTTGTTTTTCATAACTTGAAAGTTGTGTTTTATAGCACTCATTGTCCTTTGTTAAAATTGCAATTTTGGCTTTTAATTTCTGGTTAATCTCATTGCATTTGTCAATTTGTGACTTTTGTGCATTCAATTATGATTGGGTGGTCAGCAATAAGGTCATAATCTATGGATCTTGATCAGGCATAAGATCATGTTGTTCAAGATGATCATGATTATCATCATCAATAGGATCATCAAATGAAACATTGGTGTTATCATCATCGAATGAAACAACAGTGTTAATTTGATCATCTTCTTGAGACGGGAATGATGAATCATTTTGAACAAGATTTTCTTGTGGAGATGAAGATGCAGATGGTGAAGCAATCTCATGAATAAGGCATTCTGATTCAAGTACCTGAGATAAGCCATCGGTATCATATACCGGGCCTGTCTCGTTTACATTAATTTCATGCATGTTGGCCATGAGCATCACTGCAGCATTTGCTTCCAAATCTTCCATCTCATCATCAGATTCAACATTAGCCATGAAACTTTGTTCTTTTCCAGTCATAGATCCACCGGCCTTTTCATCTTTGAGTGCGAGGAGAAGAGCTTCCTTATGGTATGCACTTCCCATAGTTCTTGGTTTAGGGCAAGCATTTGCCATATGACCAGTACCTCCACAATTATAGCAAGTGATTGACGTGTTTGCAATTCCTCTTCTGTTAGTGCCAACATTCTGAATTCCCCTTTGTGCATTCCCCAGATTATTTCCACTGCCCCCAACTGTGTTGAACCTTTGTCCTCCTGAGTTAAACCTTGTACCATAATTTCCCATGTTTCCAGACCCAAATCTACCAGAAGACCGATTCTGAATCTCAACACGACCTTCATTTACGACTGCTTGGTTCTTGGTGTTTGATGAAGAACGAAGACGGTTGTTTGACTTGTTAGAGAACTTGTTGAATGCTCTTGCAATTAATGCAAATCCTTCATTGAGAGAGTTAAACACATCATCTTCTTCATCATAATCAGCATTGGAATAAAACATGGAGTCGGTATTGTTGTATGGGACCAGTTGGTGATCAGAATTTTGAGATGGTGCTTCATAAGGAACAATCTGATTGTTTGGTTGTGGTTGGAAACTTGGTTGAGACGGTGTTGGAACAAATTCTTGATTTGAGGGTGGAAAGTGTGACTGAGCTATCAAAGCAAGAGATTTTGGAGTTGGTGCTGGTAAGTAACCTCCTCTTGCTGCAATGTCCTTGTCTACCTCAGATTGATGTTGCTTGAGATAATCATACAACAGACCATAGGTTACTTGATTGATCTTTTTGGCTTGTCTGACAAATGTTACATATTTCTGCCAGTCTGGTCCAAGACAACCGAGAAACTTTGAATTTATAGCAATCTTTGGTAGAGGAATGTTGTGACGTTCCAGATCATTGATGATATTGGTGAAGCGGTGATAGTATGATTCCAAAGATTCCCCAGGTTCAATCATGAAGTTAGTGTATTCCATGTAGAGTTTCGATTCCAAATCCTCTTGGTTCAATTCTGTGCCTTCCATAAGAAGATGTACATGCTCCCACATGTCCTTGGTTGTTTTCTGAGCATCAATACTCCTGAAGATTGGGTTAGGAAATCCCTGGAGTATGTAAGCCATGGCCATCTCATTGGCTTCTTGCTGAAGAGTTTGTTCAGTGGAATATTGAGATACTGGAATGGGAGTTGTAGTGTCATCCCGTGGAGGTATAGCAGTTGGATCACCCAGAACCAATGTTGAAAGAAGTGGATAAGGTCCTTCCATTATGACCTTTTTGAGATATTGACCATGAGGTTTCCTTAGTTCAACAAATCGAAGAAACCGGCTAGACCATTCCACATAGTTTCCAGGAGTCAGCATTGGTGGAGTTTCAAACGATCCTGCTTCATGCCTGGATTGCTGACTACTGATAGCTTTACACATTTTTGTAAACCAATGAGGTTCTCTTGATGAAGGTTGGTAGTTTTGCATCTGCATTTGAGTTTGTGGAAGGATTTGTTGCTGAGGAACTGATTGTTGAGGGAAAAACTGATGTTGTTGCACAAAAGCATGTTGTTGTTGATATTGAGGATGAAATTGTTGTTGTTGCTGATGATATGGTTGCTGTGGATATTGTTGTTGCTGATTGAAATAGTAATTGTAATGTGGTGGTTGAGACATTCTTGTGTTTTTGTTGATCGTTAAGATAATTAAAATGTGTGTTATGAGTTATGAGGTTTGGTTTTGGTTAATTGAGATTTTTGTCCAATGTTGAGAAATTTTTACTGTTCACTCCAATTGCGAAAAACACTGTTCACACTGCCAATTGCGAAAAATTCTGCGAATTTCGAAAGAAACGTCCAATTGCGAAAGAGCTGAAAATTCCGAAAACTTCAACAATTTTCGAAAGAGAATTGAAAATTACGATAAACTATCTAATTTGCGAAAGAACCTAGCAATTTCTATAAGTTATCAGAATTGCAATATGAAAAAGCAATTTCGATAAGTTAATCAGAATTGCGAAAGATCAAGCAATCTCGAAAGATTATCAAAATTACAATTTCGATCACTTTCTCAAATCTTATACAAGAGATGAGAAGAAATTCCAAGTCGAAGTATTTTCACAAACTTATACAAGCAAGGAAAATACCGAGTACCAATTCCGAAAATTCTTGTGATTTGCGAGAAACCCTTTTCTTATCCAATTGCGAGAAACCCTCTGATCGCCAATTCCGAAAAACCCTCTTTTCACCAATTCCCAAAAACCCTCTTTTCACCGACTTTTTTCGAATTTCGTCTAGGACTTTTAATGATGATGATTAGTCGATAATTATGGATTTTAACGAATAAAGCTACGTAAATACTAAGATTTTTGTAACTTTGAAGGTGAAAAACTAAGATTTGGTGAAGATCTACAATTAGCAACGTTTAAAACACTTGTTTTCAACTTAACTTCGAACAAAAACTCAAAAATCCAAACGTAAATGACAAAACCAAACGTAATAACGATTTAATCTACTCTTAAACACATACGATAACTATCCTTAGGCGAATGATACCACTTGTAGGTCCTAGTAATTAACGTAAAACACAATCTACTCACTATATTAACCACGACTACAACTACTTATAAGCTACGATATATAGAGATTAAACTAGAAATGAAATACGAGAGATAATATAAGTGTAGAGAAAAGATTAAGAGAAGAAAAGACGGAAGATTAACATTCACTTAATAATTCGACATGGCTTACGCATAGAGAATGAAAACCAACAATAGAAATGATGCCCTAAGCCTTCTATTTATAGGCGTGGGATTAGGGCATCTTACATGTGCTTAGCTTCTAGAAGATTTTACATTGGATACCACAGTCCATGGACTACTAATGGACCGTGGATTTTACTTAAACATATAGCCCATATAAAGCAACCTATTATCGCAAATGGCCAAGACTTGTATTTCTGTGAAATGTGTTCCAACAGAAAGGAAGAATCACAAAAATAACTAGATATCCAAGTCTTCGTCATTGTAAAGGTTAAACGCTCGAACAAGGATCTCGAAGAATCTTCATCCAACCAACCCCGATATCTTCAGATACTAAGTACACGCACTCGTGAAATTTCACTTCAACCTCAAATAAATAATAGTGAATTAACGCCGTAGTCACATCTTGTGGTTTAAATGCCTAGATCTAGCCCTTTTTGATGTTTTAAATGAACTTTGATAATGGTTTTATCCCGATCATAGTCAAAAACGCATAATCCCGTAAAACTTTGTTATAACCAAAATGCCATGAAGTATATCAAAACTCATCCAATACATGAAGTACACACTTTATCCCTTCTTCGAAGTTGATACCGTAGCACCAGAATCAATTATGATCCGGAAATGCACTTTTCTTTCTCCAGGATAGTTCCATCATCACAGGATTTTACAAATCTATGATTTAAACCAAGAAATAGATTCTTTCGCGGGATTTTACAAAACCAAGAAGAAACCGTGAGACAATGATAAATTGAATGTGTTATGAAAAATTTGATTATGGTGAATAACTGTTTGTGGGAACATGCAAGAGATTAGCAACAATTCTTCTCACATATGTAGAATCCTTCACAAACCATGCTAAGTAAAGTAGTGTAAACTACTTCCCCCGGGAGGCTTATATCATCAAAGTAAACGTTTCTCCCCCATGATGATTTTGAACTTTCGGAAGCATCATTGACGTGTACGACCATAAACCCGAGAAGTTCTTGTCTGAAGCATACATCTTGAAAAGTCATGAAGGACATTGAAGGATCTTGAAAGATTTTGCTTAGACTGTGAAGCATTTTTGATGTGCTGTAGTGTCAAATATCCCATGAGAATTGCTGATCACATCTCAACCATTAAACACTTTGGCCAACTAACCAACCACGTATTCTGTCAGCTATTGCTGTGACCACTTGGTGAAGGAAACCCGATATACCCAACTTGAAAATGAAGTAGAATTCTCCAAATTTGTTACTTAAGCTTGCACTGTTGTTGGAAGAACGGTGTAGAGAATTTGTGCACCATGCAAATCTCTAAGTACTCAATACTATCCCGACAAAGTATGAGACTTTCATCACCTCTTGCGATTATCCACATCGTCTTCTGCGTGTGACACTGAGTACTTTAATGTAACTCCTTTAAGTGATAGTTAACCAGGTCTTCAACCATCCACCCCGACTTCTGGAAACTAGATAAACCAAGTCTTCAACTTAAATCTTAAGCACGAGCAAGTTATCATTGAAAGTCATGCATCCAACCATCCCCGACTTCAAGATACAATAAGTACGAGCCTTCGTGAAACCCACTTCAATCTCAAATAAGGAATACCAAATAAACTTCATGATCATCTTGTGTGGTTAAATAACCAAAAACTAGCCTTTTAGACGGTTTAAACGAATCCGATAATGGTTTCCCGATCATGTCAAAAATGTCACCCCATGAGAATTTGTAGCAACCAAAATACCACTCTTATGTCGCCAAATGTTATACCAAAACTTATGCAATCAATTAAATCATATCAACCCAAAATCAATCTTTGTGAAATAACCAAGCATTCCGTTAACATTATATTCGGATCATAACCATAGGCCTAGTCTGAAAATAATTCCCACCTTTAAGCCCAAAAATCATTTCTAGACAAAAAGAATCTGGGCCTAATCCATAACCCGATCCAAAATTAGCTAAAAGGCACAAACTTTGGACAAAAATTCGTGTCTAACGTTACAACCCAGTAACAATTAACAACACTTGGTCTAACTTTGGTTTTATACAAGTTTTCAGTCAACCAAGCCCATCACACGAAAAAATTTGTGTAACACATGACCCAAACGATGTCCACTACTAATAGCCATTAGTCCAGCCCATCACTCAACAATACCCTAAAATCACATCCTTATAAAGCTAGTTATCCTAATTACAAGGAACCCTAATCACTTTCATTTGTGCAGTTACACTACACAATCACTCCATATCTGTAACCCATTAACGCAACACCAAATCACCAACAACAAACCGAAGTTTATTCGGATCAAAAAAAAAAAACAGCGACCAGCCACTTAAATCCACACGTCAAACCAGATAAAAAAACCCATGACCAGACCTGTTCAATAAACACGCGACTCAACCAACAGGTTCACAGGTTAGAGTCCAAAAAACTATTGTTGTAATCCCTTAATCGCAGGTCACAAGCTTCTGTAAACCATTAATCGCAGCTTACAAAGGTCACCAAAGCTTTCACAAAGGCCATCCTCACATCTTCTCTGGTTGTATACTAAATCCAAACCACAAACCACATCAAGAATAATTCATATCTTCATCTTGTAGTCACACCGCAACAAAAGAGATGATCTCTACTTCAAGATCTTTTCACAATCAAGGTCCACGGTAGGTATTTCTTTGTTGTGTTGTGATTTTTCGTTTTGTTATAACCGAACAAAGGGCAAATGGAGGCTGTTTAGTCTTCGTTTGTCCTTTTAGTTGTTCGAATATTTAAAGCAAAGAAGCTCAGTCTTCATAATGATCAATGATGGGTTCTTGTTCACACGAAAATCTTTAAAGATTTGTAACAAAGGTGAATGAAAACTGAGATCAATTTGCATTTGTTCATTTTGTTTGTAACTGATCAATGATGAATTCTTTTCTTTCGTATGCTTGACCTTTGAAGAGCTCGATTTATCTTTGATAACCATGAAAGAAAGAAAAACTGAGATCTTGTAATTATTTATCTTTTGGATTCGAGTAGGATATTGGAGATGGGATTAAAGTAGTTAATGAAGTTGTTTGATATGTGTGAAGTACGGGATGTTAGGATAGATTTGAATTTGTATGGCTACTGTGATGTTATTGTTTATTTTCTTTTCTTGGACTAATGATGGAATCGAACAGAGGTTGGTATTTGATTTATGGTTTGTTGTTTTTGTTGTTTGACTGATGATGTGATTGACTGAAGTCACAAATGAGTCACGGTATATGGTTTTGTGGTTGCTTGTCTTTTTCCTCATCTTCCATCTTCTATGGACAAATCGCAACTTTTCTTGAAATTTTTGGCAGCATTTTGTTTAGATTTGCTTGATAATTGGTTTTCAATAGTCAAATCGCAACCATAGTCAAATCGCAGTTGACCAGTCATATCGCAGTTGACCAGTCAAACTGCAATGAGCTGTCATTTTCGTACTTTTCCTAAAAAACCGGATCTGGGTTTCTCTTTCATCAAATCGCAAGCAAGAACAAGTTCAACTAGATCAGTGTATAGATGAGTAGACATAAAAACTGTTAACTTGGACTAACAAGAGCACAAAAAAAACTGTTTTATGAAGCCATGTAAAACTACATGACTTGAATACCATTTGGATACAAAAAACTTGAATAAAATTGTTTAGCATGTAAAACCATATTTGTAAACCCAGATGGAACACATGTTCAACTTCAAGACCCAGATTTGTAACACAAGTTAATCAGCAAAGTAAATCAACAAAGTAACAAAGTAACACAACCTGGAACACATGTTCAGACCCAAATTTGTAGAAACAGTTTTCCACAATAAAACAGCTTCAAAAAATCCCAAAAAAAACTTTAACAAGCATACGAACCCACACAAATCAATCGAATAAAGCAACCTTGGCTCTGGTACCAATTGTAGGATCGATACATGTGTTGATTACGTGGGATTCGGGAGGTCTTGGGTTATGGAAGAAGAAATCAGCCATTGTTAAGAGTTATAGAGAGAGAGAGAGAGAGAGAGGGGTAGGAAGTTTCTTGAGAGAGAAACACACCTTGTGTGTGTGTATTAAATGAAACAACCAGCCTTCTCCATTGGATGGAGAAGGGTATATATAGTTACATACATAAACGCCCCACGTGGGCTGTGGAGTGAGCTGACAGTGGGTAAAGACCCGACCCAACTCCACTAATACTACTATAAATAAACTAATACTAACCAAACTTAGAGCTACGCTAAGCATGAAAATACACGGGGTGACCGATCCTTTTTCTTAATCCTAACAGGATCCTAGCATCTATTGTGGAGGGTTGGTTAGATTTGGTGAAGACATGATGGAGGCAAGCCCTATAGATTCTAAATCCTTAGTGTCACGTAAGTGAGAATCCATCATGTTTGAAGAGGCGTAGAGAGGATCAAGTTCCTCATTGCCTTGAGTGTTTGGTTGGTTGAGCCACATTGATTCATCAATGGCTTGGAGTGTGGCAAAGAAATCATTGGGTTGAAGTTTGGGTGAATATGGTGATGATGATCTCGTCACGTAAGATGGTGTGGGTGGTGGTGTGTTAGACACTGATGGTGGTGTGGTAGCCATGGTGGGTGGTGGTGTGTTAGACACTGATGGTGGTGTGGTAGCCATGGTGGGTGGTGATCTTGTCACTTGAGTAGGTGATGGAGATTTTGTTGGTTGAGATGGAGCGGATGGTGGTGTGGTAGCCACGGGTGTTCTAGTAAATGGTGAAGTGTTTGGAGTTAAGTTGGGATTGATCAACCAACATGGTCTGACACTTATTCTTGCTGTCCTTCTGTGTGGTTTAGGTTTTGAGAAGTTATTTGAGTAGGACATTGTGAGGAAGAAGGTTGTATGAAGGTGAAGATGTGAATTGTGATTATCTAAAGCTTCTAATTTATAGGCTCTAAGAGTCATGGATTAGTGTGTTTGAATGTTCATTCATAAAGATATGTTGGTTTCCAAGAACTTGGAACAAGAACAAGAGGTTTGTCATTTTATTAAAGTCAATTCATAGAAATTGAAATTGAGCAATAGTGTGAAGATATGCAGTAGATGCAAGGTTTAGTGGGATTCTAGTGATTTGATTGATCCACGGATTACAAGGAACCAAATTGAAGGCTCCTTGTTTGTTACAGAAAGGTAACTTTGATGAAAATTTGAATTTTCAAATTTTGGTGGGAAATTGATTTTTTATATTTCTAAGTGTTCCTAAATCATCCTAATGTGCCTAATGATCAGTAGAATGATCCTAAGAATCAATAGTCTAAGGAGTGGGATTAGACGGGAAATCTGAAAAAGTTACTGTTGGAATGGTGGATCCAATCGATAACAAATACGGAACCCAAAACTTGGTTCCGCGGAATCCGCCGAGCTAAGTTTGGCAGAGCGAAAATATTCAACAGACGGAACCCAGGACTTGGTTCCGCCATATCCACCAGATGGAAATTGTTAACAGAGAGCATGTCAAAATGCTCAATACCCGTTCAATTTCCAAAAATTTTCCTAAATCCTATGTAACTACTTAGTTATGATTGATTAAACACAGAAACACAAGTTCTAACACATGTGTGCATATAAATCAAACCAAGGATATTGTTCTTACCATATAATGATGTTAAGCCAAACGGTGGCTTAAGCACAAAAAATCGATAACATCACGTGTTATCATCCTGCATAGTTATGTTAGTTCACATAAAAGTATAATACTAACACAATATCCTAAAAACACAATAATTCAACACATCATTGTTTGAAATTGTCTTATACCAAACACTCCCTAATCCTCACTTCTTGTTGAGCTTCTTGTTAAGCTTCATGATCCACCGTCCGATATTCTTCATCATCCCTCGTGTTTGTCGAAACTCCTCGGATTGGTTGTCGATGGGAGGAAGTTGACTCATGTATTCGAGTGGAGGAATCCTAGAATTTGGCAAACCATCATCCTCGCTAACCGATGATGATGATGATGAGGTTGGAGGATGAGATCGTTTTCCTCTTGCTACGGCTACCCTATGATCACTAAGAGGTACAAAGGTGTGTTCAATTTCGGTGTAGTCGGGTAGGAAACCTCTAGCGTTTGGAGGAATAGGTGCGAAAGCTCTATAAAGACGGGTAAGAAGCATCCCGTAAGGCATGGCGGTGGTACCTAAAACTGGAATATCGGCCATTCTTTTGGCAATATAATAGGCAAGGTTGAGTGGTTGGTGGTTTGACACACAATAGAGCATGTAGCAAAGGCTTGCATTGACATGGTCCCTATTTCCTATGGTACTTATGACATTAGCCCTAAGGACTTCTTCTAGCTTCTTAAATTGGGGCCTAAGCTCGTTTAGTTCCATGCCAAACGGATCTCTATCAACTTCTCTACCTCGACTTGTCCTAGTGTGGGAGGTCCTAGGTACAAAAAGATGAGCACGGGATGGTCTCTTTTAATGTTAATGGTGTGTCGTATGGTGGCATACGATCAAGGTTGGAATCTAGGATGGACAATGACCATTTTTCCGAATAGAAGAAAGTTCTTTGACTCGGAACTCCTAAGACTTCCCCAAATTGGTCCAAAGGGATGTTGAATTGGGTTTGGTTTACTTTGAAATGGACGTTCATGTGACCATAGTCATTTGAGCTAAGACCGACAGTAGAATAGAACTCTAGTATGAATCTAGGAATTATGGGTTCATCGATATCTAGAAGACAATCGAATTGGATGGCGGCTAGTTGTTCTCTAAGAATGGTTCCTTCTAAGAATGAGGGGTCTACGGTTCTACCCTCGTGAACATAGCGTTTTTCTAAGGCTTTAAAGATTTTGACTTGGTCCTTAGTGAGTCCTTTTGTCTTATGGTGTTTGGGTAGGTATTTGAGGGTTTCTTTGTGATCATAGTATGTTGCGGGAGGCATGATTATCCTAGACACGAAAATTACATAGTTTAGTTCAAACTATCAAAAATTCGTATATAGATTTCTAGTGTGTGCCTATATGGGGACAGTGTGGAGGTGCGGTTATCTCAACTCCGTTTGATGCATGAAAATTTTGTTTATGCAGGTTTTATGATAAAACAAGAGATAACCCAAACGCTCCTACTTCAATGTATCTACGATTGAATGTACTCGAAAATACAAATTAGTTATGTATTCCCTTTAACATTCAAGAGACATTATGCAAGTGATGTTTAAAACATAACGTTTTGTATTTGTATGAACAATGTGCAAAAACCGTTTTTGCTAGTTTTGAGAAGATTTTTATAAAAATTTCTCATGGGGTTTTTGATGAATTATGATAATGCCTTATGATATGCAATTCCTAACTAAGGAAAACATGATTTGTTATGCAATTTAGTAAATATGCTTCATGATTTTACAAGAAATATGCATAAGCCCTAAGTTTTGATTTTGTGCATAAAATATAAATCCTAGACTCAGATCAGGAATGTAGATATGATTAGGATACTTACAGAGATGATTAGGGCACAAATTGGTTGAGGAGGATGACCTAAATTGTGAGTTTGGTTGATTTTGAGTCGAGTTCCAGTAGTTGGTATGTTTTTGGGGAATGTGATATACAGTACAGGGTGTTTGTTTAATATACTAAAAAATGTGGCTTAGGAACTCGCGGATCTGGCGGAACCAAAACAAGGGGTCCGTCCTTGTTTTCGTTTGGTTCCGTGGGATCAGGCTTGATTTTTGGTTATTGTTGTGTTTGGTTAATCTAAGGTTCAAGCTAAGGTACTAACTACACATTTGGTTCCATTAATCCTAAACCAAGTCTAAGGAAGTTAAAGGGTGCTCTTTTAAGAGGTTTAGTGAGAATTCCGGCAATGTTGTCTTCTGAGGATACTTTCACGATTGAGATGTTTCCCTTCTAAACACTGTCGCGTAGGAAATGGTGATGTATTTCTATGTGTTTGGTTCTAACGTGTTGGACTGGATTTTTGCTAAGGTCGATAGCTCCTTTGTTGTCGCAAAGAATGGAAATGTCGTTGAGTTCAATTCCATAGTCGACGAGAGCTTGTTTCATCCACAGTGCTTGTTGACACGCCTTTCCTGCAGACACGTACTCGGCTTCGGTTGTTGAAATTGCTAAGGCCATTTGTTTCTTTGAGAACCATGAGGTGAGACAATGCCCAACAAAAGTACAAATACCACTTGTACTTTTTCTATCAACATAATCACCGGCATGGTCTGAGTTGGCATACACTATGGTTTCTATTCCCGTTCCTTTGGGATACCATAATCCTAAATGTGTAGTGCCTTTGATATATCTAAAATTACGTTTGATGGCTTCAAGATGGGATGTTTTGGGATCTTCTTGAAAGCATGCACATAGACAAACACTAAACATAATGTCGGGTCTACTAGCCGTTAGATAGAGTAGACTACCAATCATTCCCCTATATTTAGTGCTATTTACGGATTCACCTTCTTCATCCTTTGTGAGTTTGGTTTCGGAGGACATGGTGTTTTCATGGGTTTGGAATCTTCAAGACCAAATTTCTTAAGCATATCCATTATATACTTAGATTGGTTGAAGAATATCCCATCATCTAATTGTTTAATTAGGAGTCCTAAGAAAAAGTTTAGTTCCCCATCATACCCATTTCAAACACATCTTGCATGATTTTCGAAAAATCATCGCATAACTCTTGACAAGTTGATCCGAATATGATGTCATCCACATATATTTAAACTATGATTATATGTGATCCTTTTTTCTTAGTGAAAAGAGTTGTTAATACAAATATCATCCAAAAAACGTTATTTATATTTTACGATCTTTGCTTAATTTTGTTAATGACAATTATAAGGTTTATCTTTAGCAAAGCATAAGTATATGTTAAAGTCTTTTACATTTTAGTAAGAAGCTTTTAAAAACTCATTTACATATCATATGATCACTAGGAATTACACATTACATACATATATACATTTACATGTTTATTTTTATTTCTTAAAAATGGAAATACACATGACATCATGGCATGCATCATTTACATATCTTAGTTGACTTTACAATATATTTTGGAAAGATCTTGAAGCTAAAGAGTTGACTTTGGAAGATCTTGACAAGACTTGACAATATATGGAAAGATTTGGAAATCCCTTAGCTAGCTTGTCCCCGCGGAACCAAACCAGTATAAGGGCGGAACCAATTTTTGGGATCCGCCAAATCTGCGGGTTGTCTGGTCAGTTTTGCCAATAAATAGCAAGCTGATCATTCAAGCACAACCATCACTCATATAGCTTAAATTATACACTCATTCATTTGTACATTACTAACCTATTTCATTCATTCATTTCATTCTTAGTGATCTCTCTTTTGTAGCAAAGAAGATCAAGCATACAAGCTTCAACACTGTTGCAAGTCTTGATAGTTAGATACTGTGTGATTTGTTAGTGTTCACACATCATTATTTATACCATTCATTCAGTAGTGATCGGTTAGTGTTTTAGTCCTCAAAACACATAGAGAATCGGGAGTGGTTGTACCCTTGTTAAAGAACCAACGGGAGTGCTTGTACCCTTGTAAAGAACCCGGTGTTTAGCTTAGTACCGGATAAAGAGTAAGCGACGTGTAAAGGTTTTCTCCGCCTAGAAGGGTGCTTGTTTCTTAGTGAAGAAAAACTGAGTTAGAGGCTCGAGGAGTGGAGTAGGGCAAGGAAGAGAGTCCTTGTAGCCGAACCACTATAAACATCCGTGTTGTGTGGTTTGATCATTCCTTTCCTTACTTGTTTTATATATTACTTGATTAGTTGTTTTACTTTGAAATCACGTTAAGTAAACAAAGCGAATAAATTTTAAAACGGTAAAAACTATTCAACCCCCCTTCTAGTTTTTCACAATTGGTATCAGAGCTACGTTATTCAAGATTTTCAAAATATATTATATTTTAAAACTTGAAACGATCAATGGATTTTGAAAACTTTAAAGAAGGGCAATCTATGCAAAGACCACCACTA
The DNA here is from genome assembly GCA_021014915.2 of Artemisia tridentata subsp. tridentata. Classification (NCBI taxonomy): domain Eukaryota; kingdom Viridiplantae; phylum Streptophyta; class Magnoliopsida; order Asterales; family Asteraceae; genus Artemisia; species Artemisia tridentata. The sequence continues at coordinate 231,842,025 of CP139502.1, read as the reverse complement.
TTTGAACCAAATAGTTTTATATATTGGAAAAATCGCTTTGAAACTTATGTGAAGTCAAAGGATATAGATTTGCGGTATATTATTGTAGAAGGTGATAATAAACCTATATCAAATATATTAGATGGTCGGGATGAGGGTACTTCTCTTACTCGTCATAGTGATGAGCAAAAGAAGCTGATTGCCAAAAATAATGAAGCCAAAATGATGCTTTATAATGCCTTACCTAAGAAAGAATATGAAAAAGTTTTTATGTGTAAAACGGCTAAGGACATTTGGCAATCATTGATTATCACTCATCAAGGGAACTCACAAGTCAAAGATAACAAAATTGATCTTCTTGTTCAACAATATGAACAATTTGTTATCTCTAAAGATGAGACCATTGATAGTGCTTTTGCTAGGTTTAATACTATAATTACTTCTCTTAAAGCACTTGACGAATCTTTTTCTAGTAAGAACTTTGTCAGGAAATTTCTTAGTGCACTTCATCCGAAGTGGAGAGCAAAGGTGACGGGTATTGAAGAATCCAAGGATCTTTTAAGCATGACACTTGTCGAGCTCATCGGAAATCTCAAAGTTCACGAGATGGTGATGGAAAAAGACTCGGAAATAGTTAAAGGTAAAAACGAGAAGATGAAGTCCAAACCTTAAAAGCTAAAGTAGAATCAAGTGATGAAGAGTCTAGTTCGGGTAGTGAAGAAGAAGAGTATGCCATGGCCATTAGAGATTTCAAAAAGTTCTTTAGGAGACGAGGAAAGTTCGTAAGACAATCTCGTGAAGAAAAGAAATCCTTCCGGAAAGACCGTTATGATAGGAAAGGAAAAATGGATAGGAAGTGTTTTAGGTGCGGGGATTCCGGTCACCAAATAGGAGATTGCCAAAGCCTCCAAAGAACAAGTCTCAAAAAGCATTTGTTAGTGGAGCTTGGAGTGACAGTGACGGTGATGACGACGAGCCAAAGAACGACGAAGTTGCTCTCATGGCTCATGACTCAGAAGAGGTACATTCTGACTCGTCATATTCCTCTATTGATGATGAAACCTTAGAAGTAGAATATAACAAACTGTGTGATATTACTCTAAAAATCATAAACAAAAATAAGTTCTTAAAAACCAAAATGACACTCTTAGAAAACGAAGTCTATTGGTTAAAAGAAAAAGAAATTCGATCAGAAAAGGGTAAAAGTGTTAAAGAAACATGTGTCTCATGTCAGGAACTTAAACTAGAAATAGAAACACTTAAAACCACACAGGAAGATCTTATCAAACAAAACTCTAAATTTAAAAGGTTTGATAAAAACATTTGATTAGCAGATGAGTTAATGCAAATTCAAAAGTTGCCTCATGATAAAACAGGACTAGGATTTATGAAATCAGGAAACTTAAATGACTTTATGAAACGAACAGTGAAAGTACAAGAACCTGTTCCAACTAAGTCAGACACCCACGGATCTGGCGGATCCAAAAATTAGGTTCCGCCAGTTGTACCAAAAGGTTCCGTGGGTACTGTTGATGAACAGAAGGTTCGTAATTCGGATCGTACTGAATTTGTAAAAGTCACAAAGAAACCTAGCACTAATACAACTATTAACAAACAAAAACAAGCAGTTACTATAGGAAAAGGTCAAGTTAATAATGAATTTAGGATTAAAACGGTTCAACAGAGACCTAAAACTAGTTTCCCAAACACCCCTTTCTTAAGAGTAACTTTAATTCACAACATCATCATCAAAATAGTTGAAACCAAAACATGTCTAGGGACTATCAAGGTCCCAATTACATGCCATGGAACACCTGTCCACCATTTCCATACATGAACCATGATAATGTAATGTTTAACCCAAACGGACCTATGAGATATTGGGGACCAAACGCTTGAGTTTTTATTTAACTTAGGTATGCTTGAAAGTCGGGTTAGAACCGGACGAGTGGATCAAAGATAGTGGGTGTTCAAGACATATGACAGGAAACAAAAGCCTTTTCTCAACCTACCAAGTGTACGACGGAGGTAATGTTACATTCGGTAGCAAACTTAAAAGTAAAACCATCGGAAAAGGTACGGTCTCTCATGACTCTCTCACTATTGATGATGTTGCTCATGTAGATAACTTAGGATTTAACTTTCTTAGTATTAATAAATTATGCCGCAAAAAGTATAACGTCCTTTTCAGTGAAAATGGAAGTAAAAAACTTAAGGATGGCATAACCGTAGGAAAAGGTGTTATGAAGAATAACGTTTACGTTATGAAATTAGAAAAAATACCTAAAGACAAACTTTGTCTCACCTCTCTGGACGAAAACTCAAATCTATGGCATAGACATTTAGGTCACGCCAATATGAGGCTAATTCAATCCTTATCATCTAAGGAACTCGTTAGGAACCTACCCAAGTTGAAATACGACCAACACCTTTGTGATGCTTGCAAAATTGGGAAACAAGTTCATAATAGCCATAAGGCTAAAAACATGGTGTCTACATCTAGGCGTCTAGAATTGTTACATATGGATTTGTTTGGTCCATCCGCTATGCAAAGTTATGGGGGAAACTTCTATACTTTGGTAATAGTAGATGATTACTCTAGGTATACTTAGACTAAGTTTTTGAAAACTAAAAACGAGGCTGTTGGTCACCCTTTTAGATCAACTCACACAAATATTCAAGAGAGAAATAATATTATCCAACCAACCAACAACCCTTTCCCTACAATGGGAAGGGTATTTATAGAGTACATAAAGAAATGGGCTTGGGCCCTAAATAGAAAAGTAATTAAATGAGGCGCAGCCCAAGAATAAAAATAAATAAAAGCCCACAGCCTATGGGCCTTCTACACAGGCTGTAGAATAAAACTAACCTAAAGGCCTAAGCAACCTATTACAAAATATGATCGATACTTCAATGATCTAAGACGTGTTCCCAAAAATCTCCCCCTAAGTATTGATCATCGAGGTTACTTGACGTCATCTTTGCTTCTTTGGCTTCGACGTCATCAGTATCTTTGTTCTTCGTTCTTGAATATGTGATATGGTAAGATAATAATCTGCCGTCCTCCAATGGTCTTCAATTCTGGTGTCTTTATGTCTTTTCCACCACGCTCATATGTCTTTTGACATTTGTTCTTCAACTGGTTCTCACTTCTTCAATCTTTGACTTGTGAAAGGTTGTAGAGCTTGAACTTTGACTTTTCTTTAACATCTTTAAACTTTTGTTATCTCTAAGTCTTAGTGAGAACATATCTTCAGGATATGAGCTTGATGGAATGGTAGTGGAACTCCATGATTTGCTGCAAGTAAACAGTTAGCAATAAATCATCCGGTACTTACAGGTTTGGACTTCGAGATCATCAACAGCATAGTGTGAAGACTTTCTCTTATCCTAACCCTGGCCGTTCTGAATCGGATACCCCCGAAAGGACTTACACGGACACACCGAAGCGCACCCACGATTCAGTGAGTCGTTGGAGATCACCCCACGACTGTAGACCGTTTTGGAGCTAACACTAAGCGTAACCCATAAGGGATTACCGAAGTGACCTGCTGTCAGGGCTGTTTGATGTTGACCCTGGCAGGATTTCCATTCAATCACTGAGAATCACAATTTTGGTTTCTCTCATGAATGTTCTTGGCAGATTGCTAAGATCTGCGTAGGACACTTCCTAATTTTACAACTGGAGTCCATTAATGTAGAGCAACCAGTGTAACACTAAGTGTTCCTATAAGATCTTTTGTTGTATCTCGTGGCTCTAGACTCGATTAGTGCATATTTGTTTAGTCATCGGAGGCATGGAGCAGAGTGCCTCCTTTTCAATATCAACACTTCTCGGAGTGAGAGGTCGATTGATTATGTAGGGATCTCCGTGTGAAATGAAACAAGTGTCTTTTGAGAGACACCTGAGTAGCTAGAAGGTTTAGTGCAGTGCGTCACTGGGTCCATGACGTCTTAATCTTCAATACCGAAGTTACCGTAGTAACACCCAGTAGCATATGTATTAAACCCGGTTTCTGCCCTAAGGTTGAACAATTTGGAGGGCTATTTCTTTTCACCCTTTTCTTTACTTTTCTTTTTAATTCTTCAACCCCTTCTTTCTCCTTTCATTTCATTATTCCTTTTTTTCTTAATACCTAGGACTTTCTAGTTCTAAACTATTGGGATTGTCCTTGGGTAGATCCCTCCGGTTCTAGCGGATCATAGGACGGTTATTCCTAACCTTAGTCACCTTATTACACCATGACTAACCTATTATCGCCATAGACCAAAACCTTTTGAAAATCTCTCAAAGCGTTTATGATTGTGAAAACATATTTTGTTAACACTTTGAGAGTTTTGGTATTTTCAGAAATACTCCCCCTTAACATGTGCTTACAAGTGTTTAAAGTAAATTTGCACACGTCGGGTAGAGTTAGCACTTTTGAATTGATTGATTTTCAATGAACCTGATCGTTGCGAGACACGCTTACATCACTAGTTAGACTAGCTTGAAATTATTACCCGTCCAGATCAGATTCAAGGAAAATCGCTCGAAATCGGTACATTCTACTCAGACACGTCCTTTGCGAGACACGCTTACATCACCAGATAAACTGGCTTGAAATTATTACCCGTCTCGGACATGTCTTTTCGACTACTAACATTAGCTATCGTCAATTCGAGGGTCAATTCTGAGTCGAGCTCTTATGAGATTACAACTTTTTATTTACCATATTTTAATCATCACTAATTCTCTCCCTCAAAAATAGCATACTTATGTTGTTTTTGGAAAACATTTGATTAAAATATGCTCTTTTTGAGGTTTACGGGAAGAATTTCAAGAACTTTGGTTTCAGAACAAAGATTTTGTTTCAAATACTCCCCCTTAACGAGGGAATACTTGTCCTTATGAGCAGAATGTTTGAAAACTTAGAAAAAAATCTTGTTTAATTCTACTCATAAGTAAGAAGCTTTCGCTCCTTATGTTAGGATTGAGGCACTGAAGCATACCTCAGGGTCCTTTCTTTACAAGTACGGGTTGTGCACTGTTATGTGTGCACAAGCCATAAAGCATGTTTTTGACGAAACATTTTGTTTTGTAAATACTCCCCCTCAAAACGAGCATACGTTTTGACATTTTTAAACTTTGGAGCGAATTGGGGAGTAAAGATTTGAAAAATCTTGAGCAAAATTTTGAAAAGTTTTGAAAAACCTTTTGAAAAATTTTGAATAAATTTTGCTCAAGATTAAGAAGATTTTAGGATAAGTGTGATGCGTGGTTTTGCGACCTTACAACAGGTTTTACCTCTCGAGGGATCTCAAGAGGCTTGTAATCCCCACCAGGCAGTATACCTGACCGATGTAGTATAGTGAAGTGGCAAGTACCGGGGGATTGATCGTTCTCTAGGGGAATAGTGTCGTTAGGATTGAAAAACTACTCTAATAGGTCTAAGGGTGAGGGAAGATTCTTTTTTGTATTTTTATATTTTTATAAAAGCAAGTAAAATCTCGGGTTTGAAGGAGTGGGCGGAATTAGTTGCTAGTCAACTAACCCAAATAACTACAATTGCAATTAAAATAGAATAACTAAAAATAAAAAGGTTGTGGAACTTATATGGAGAGAAATGTGTTTACTTAGATTTCCTTACTCCCTAACTATCTTTTACCGGTTGATTAGTGTGTATTAATTGCGTGGATGACGGGTGTATTCCTTAATACCAATCGTGGGGTGGCGTACGTACTTCCCCAACTCTATAAGCTCCTACTTCACTCCTATGTCGAGCCGGCTAAGAAGCTCCTAACATGGGATCACTAGAATTCGCTCATGCATTAAATACAACCATAAAAACCTTAGTACGCATTGGTTCATGTTTCTTAAGACGTTCAAGCAAGTTACCGTATAGGAGGTTAGCCAGTTTTCTTAAGCCTAACATCGATAAACAATCATCCAATACAATTAATAACACACCAACAACCAATAATCAATAGATAGGTTTCATTAGATCTAAGCAAACACAAGATAAATCTAGCCTAGCATGTTAAATAAAAGACAAGAACAAGATATAATCAAACAACACATAGACATATTGAATGATTAATTGATTACTTATCTTCAATTGAACATGGGAGATCCAAGGGTATAAAACCCTTAAAAATGGCAGAAAAATCGTCTAGGGTTTCTCCTCACAAAGTTGCACACTAATGACTAAAAATTATGAAAGTATATATAGGAAAACAGATCTTACGGCGTCACCCTTTAGGTCGTGACGCCGTCACCTCGCCGCGGTTAGGGTTTCTTGATGGCCTTCTTGACGCCGTCCCCCTTTAATCTTCCAAAATCCTCTCTGGCTTATCAAGGGTTGACGGCGTCACATTAGGGCTTGACGCCGTCACATGTACTTTCCAGCAGATTTTTGAGACTTTGTCGTTTTCTTCACTTTTATGCTCCAAAAACGTCCAAAATGCTTCCTTTTCCAGATTTCTTCTCCAAAGTACCTAAAATGACAAAAGGAACGATTTAGGGCAATATTTGATCAAATAAATACGATTTAGGGCTTAAATGACCCCCTAAAAGCGATACACTTTTCGCTTCATCAAAGTGCATGCTTGGTTTTAAGGAATGGTTTAGCACAACACTTTCCTTTCTTAGAAACCCGAGTTGTACACTGTAATGTGTGTACAAGTCGTCATGATGAAGTCCGAGTCCTTAGCTGAAGTACTAAGAAGTCATTGAAAGTTTAGATTAGACAACAACCTTGGGAACCTATTTAAGCACGGCGCTAACGGGTTTACTAAATTTTGAAATCCATTTGTAAGTTGTGTCAATCTGATTTAAAGATGTTGAATTCCAACGAGGACTGAAAACCGTTGTTTCTTTTTGAAATAACACTCATGGAATCAATGGAGATTTAAAACTCTTTTTCTATTGAAAATTGTTTGAGAAACCCGGTGTTTCTCTTGGAGTTTTAAAATCTGAAGAAGAAGATTTCCATCTAGAGTTGAACCTCATGGGTTCTCTTTGACGATTTGTTTTTTTGATGAATGGAAACCTTCCGGAATTTGGGATTTTCAAAGTAGAGTCATTCTTATGTTGCAGCGAAAGCAATTCTGATATTGAATATTTGAAAGGTTTTGAATGACTTTGCTTTGGTCTCCACACTTGCGTTACCGGTGTAAGGCGAGAGTGTGGAGTTTGAAAAACTTGAGTCTTTACTTTTGAAGCATTTGGATTTGAAAACTTTTGAGAAGTAAGTGTTTCAGAAAAACTTGGTTTCTTTGAAAACTTCCTTCCTTTTTGCAAAGAATAGGTTGTAAACTGGGAAACCTTTTTCGAAAATGGTTTTGAAGATTTACTCCTGTAAACCTTCTTCAAAACACTCACTTCTGGTGTTGAAAAATTTGAAATAGGAGCTTTTCCCTTTGATCGGTTAAGAGAATCAAACTTCACTTTTAAAGCATTGTATGAAGTTCTCAAATCACTGCATTCTTTTTGAAGAGAAAGATGATCTTGAGATGCCAATTTAGATTCCAAAGAGGCAATTTGTTTCAAAAATTGATCTTTTTCAGCTTTTGAATCATCCGTTTTACGAGCCAATTTCCGTTCGAACACAATATTTTCTTTTTCAAGTTTTTCAAAATAACTTTCGAACTTGGCTGTTCTGTTAACGAGTTCAGTTTTGACATCCTCAAAATCGTTTGTTTGTTGAGCTAAAAGTGTTTCCAGCTTAACCACTTTTGTTTGAAGCACATGATTTTCTGTTTCAAAGTTAATGCTTTGTGCTTGACATCTTTGAAAATTTTGTTCAAGAGAGAATATTTGACGTTTCAGTTTCTCTTGGATGTCGCTTGACTCTTTTAAAATTCTCTCATTTTCGTGTCTCAACATCTCATTTTCCACTTCAAGACAGTGTTCACGATTAGTTCGTGTTTCAAAAGCATTTATACGTTTACTATAATTCTCGAGCTTTTCAGTTAATGACGTATTTTGTGCTTTTAGTTCACGATTAAGCTCATTACATCGAACAACTTCGTTTTGAATATTTTTGATTAAGAAAACATTTGAAGCACATTCTTGATCATGATTCACATTGTCATGTTCAACCTTACCTCCATTAGGATCCATATATGGAGTCTTAGGAGTAATATTTCTATCATCCTAATTCACCACATATGTGTCGTTAATGTACTCAGGTTGTCTATGACTTTGTGTCTCATAAGCAAACACATTATCAAATGTATTGATATCATCAGTTGATTGATGTACCTTAACCAATGTATCTGTACAATGTGAAGGTCCGACATCAGCAACTGTTGTCTTCAAATCATCCTTACAGTTGAGTTTCCTGCCAGTATCCAAATCATTCCCTAGACTATTTTCTTCATTATGTTTTTCTGATAATGCATTATGACCCGTGAAACCCAAATTATCATCTGATGTCCCTTCCTCATTGGTCGTTCCCGCTTGTATCTGCATCTCCATTTCGATTCTTTCCCGTTCTTTTTCTTTTAACTCTCTTTCATCCAATTCCTTTTCATATGACTCTTTCCTCAGATGAATTGATCTTGCAGTGAGCACCAGTTCCAGTATGTTCATTAGATTAAGCAACTGATCTCTAAAAGATTCAACTTCAAGGTAACTAATGATGCATTCTCTCCATATACTGCTTACAAATTCATAATCAGTAGAATTTCTGAGCACTCTAAAATCTAAGTAGAGAAACCATTTTAGCTGCCTCTCGAGCGCTCGATATTCTACAATGCAGTCACTTCCGTGTTCAAGTTGCTTCTCTATTAGAGATATGTTGTGCAAGATTTTCCGTTTGAAGGTTATAAAATCCATTTCTGGTCCGAAGAGTGTTTCAAAAGCACAATTGACCGATCTATCCCATGATGGTAAGCTCACTTCTGAGAAGAGCATACATTGAAGCTTAACTGATTCAAAATGTGCCAAACAGTTTTCTTTGGAGTGCATAGCGAGCTTTACACTTTTAGGCATCTCTATCCCTTTTAAACATGATTCCATTTATTTCGGTGTGTGATAAAGTTGATCTTAGATCGCTCCAAGGAAATAGGAGTTGAGTTAGTTGTTGTTGGTAACGGTTCAAGAGTTACTTTCGTTTATCGAGTTTTGCTTACTTGAAGGATTTCTATGTTGAAGGTTTTCTAAGTTGAAGGATTCCAAACTTGGAGAATAATTGCTTACTCGAAGAATTCCTTACTAGGAGAATTCCTAACTCGGAAATTTTGTTACTAGGAAGATTTTCCTAACTCGAAATTTCCTTACTAGGAGGTTTCCTTACTAGGAGGTTTCCTTACTAGGAGGATTCTTTACTACGAGGATTCCTAACTCGAAAATTTCCTTACTAGGAGAAATTTACATGATCCTTACTTGGAAGATTTTTAATGTTCCAAACTTGGAAAATTAATAATGATCTTAACTCGGAAAATTTAAATGTTCCTAACTCGGAAACTTTTATCAAATAATCCTTACTCGGAAATTATTGTCTTACCCGGAAGTAATTACCTTACTCGAAAATGTTTCCAACTTGGAAAATTTATACCTTGCTCGGTAACTTGGAGTTTTAGCTAGACAATTAAAACCTTACTTGGAACCTTCTTATACAAAGATACTCGGAATCTTTTATTTCTTACTTGGTTACTCGGAAATCCAATAAAATAATCCTTACTCGTCAATAATTATAATACCTAACTACATATTATTTTAATCGAAGATTTAAGACACATACTGTACTTTCTTAATTCCTTGCTCGACAAATATTGTTATACCTAACACGGTATTATTTTACTCGGTATTATTTTTCTCGGAAATTAAAGTCTAATTTGGAACTTTCTTAATTCCTTGCACGAAATATTTTAGACTTTACTCGGAAATAACAAAGTTACTCGACAATTATTATTGACTTCCCAACTCGGAAGTTATCCGATTTTTTCCTAACTCGGAAAAATCTGTGAACAGTAAACGTGAGGCACAAAAAAAATTAATTTTCCTAATTCCTTGTATAGCTCTGATACCACTTGTTGGTCACCCTTTTAGATCAACTCACACAAATATTCAAGAGATAAATAATATTATCCAACCAACCAACAACCCTTTCCCTACAATGGGAAGGGTATTTATAGAGTACATAAAGAAATGGGCTTGGGCCCTAAATAGAAAAGTAATTAAATGAGGCGCAGCCCAAGAATAAAAATAAATAAAAGCCCACAGCCTATGGGCCTTCTACACAGGCTGTAGAATAAAACTAACCTAAATGCCTAAGCAACCTATTACAAAATATGATCGATACTTCAATGATCTAAGACGTGTTCCCAACAGAGGCATTTGATAAATTTGAAATTCTAAGTAAGAAAATTCACAACCAAATAGGAAATAACATTGTGTCTATTAGAACCGACCACGGTCGTGAATTTGATAACAAAATCCAATTCGGAGCTTTTTGTGATGCTAATGGCATAACACATAATTTCTCGGCTCCTCGAACGCAAAAATAGGACAATTCAAGAAATGAGTAGAACTATGTTAAATGAACAAAACATACCACAAAAGTTTTGGTGTCACGCCGTAAATACATCCACATACATCTTAAATAGAGTATTAATTAGACCATTTTTGAAAAAGACTCCATATGAGTTATATAGAGGCAAAAAGCCTACTTTAGGATATTTTAGAGTTTTTGGAAGCAAGTGCTTCATTTTAAACAAAGAAACCTCAAGAGTCGTGGAATCGTTGAACGTAACATTCGACGAAAGTCCACCTCCCTCTAAGACATCACCTTTGATAGATGATGACTTAGTTAAAAGTCAAATGGTTGAAAACCAAGAAAACATAAAAAATGACAAAGAAGACGAACCGGTAAAAAGAGAAATAGTCAATATAAAAGAATCTAGAAGTCACCCATTAGACAACGTCATAGGAAAAATTAACGAAAGAACCTTAAGGTCAAAAGTCCAAAACGAAAGTAATTTCTTTTGTTTTGTTTCAACTATTGAGCCTAAAAATGTTAATGAAGCCATAAAAGATGAATCTTGGGTCATAGCGATGCAAGAAGAATTAAACCAATTTGTTAGAAATGACGTTTGGACATTAGTACCTCAACCTCAAAATCAAACCATAATTGGAACCAAATGGGTATTTATGAACAAAATGGATGAAAATGGAGTAGTGTCTAGAAACAAAGCTAGGCTAGTAGCTCAAGGCTACAATCAACAAGAAGGTATAGATTACGACGAAACATTTGCACCCGTCGCTAGGCTTGAGTCAATTAGAATATTACTTGCATATGCATGTGCACACGATTTTAAACTATTCCAAATGGATGTCAAAAGTGCATTTTTAAATGGTTTTATAAATGAGGAAGTGTATGTTGCTCAACCTCCCGGCTTTGCCGATTTTGAAAAACCAAATCATTTCTACAAACTTAAGAAAGCTTTATACGGACTTAAGCAAGCACCAAAAGCTTGGTATGATCGACTTAAGACTTTCCTAGTTGACCATAAGTATACCATGGGCCTAGTAGACAATACTCTTTTCACCAAGAAAAATGGATCACATATTATCATAGTCCAGATATATGTGGATGACATTATATTCGGTTCAACTTGTCAAGAGTTATGCGATGAATTTTCGAAAATCATGCATGATGAGTTTGAAATAAGTATGATGGGGGAACTAAACTTTTTCTTAGGTCTCCAAATCAAACAATTAGAAGATGGGATATTCTTCAACCAATCTAAGTATATCAAGGATATGCTTAAGAAATTTGGTCTTGAAGATTCTAAACCAATGAAAACACCAATGTCTTCCGAAACCAAACTCACCAAGGATGACAAAAGTGAATCCGTAGATAGCACTAAATATAGAGGAATGATTGGTAGTTTACTCTACCCCATGGCTAGTAGACCAGACATTATGTTTAGTATTTGTCTATGTGCACGCTTTCAAGAAGATCCCAAAACAACCCATCTTGAGGCCGTTAAACGGATATTTAGATACATCAAAGGTACTACACATTTAGGATTATGGTATCCCAAAAGAACGAGAATGGAAACCATAGTGTATGCCGACTCAGACCATGCCGGTGACTATGTCGATAGAAAAAGTACAAGTGGTATTTGTACTTTTGTTGGACATTGTCTCACCTTGTGGTTTGCTAAGAAACAAACGGCCCTAGCAATATCAACAACTGAAGCCGAGTACGTGTATGCAAGAAAGGCATGTCAACAAGCACTGTGGATGAAACAAGCTCTCGTCGACTATGGAATTGAACTCAACGACATTCCCATTCTTTGCGACAACAAAGGAGCTATCGACCTCAGCAAAAATCCAGTCCAACACGCTAGAACCAAACACATAGAAATACGACATCATTTCCTACGCGACAATGTTCAGAAAGGAAACATCTCAATTGAGAAAGTATCCTTAGAGGAAAAAATTGCCGACATCCTCACAAAACCTCTTAAGAGAGAACCTTTCAACTTTCTTAGACTTGGTTTAGGATTAATAGAACCTAGTGAGTAGATAAAACATTAGCTTGAACCTTAGAATTAACTAAAACCAAAATCTCAGGCTGATCCCGCGGAACCAACCGATAACAAGGACGGAACCCTTATTTTGGTTCCGTCGGATCCGCGGCCTGCTGAGCAAATTTTTTAGTATATTAAACAAACACCCTGTACTATTCATCACATTTCCCAAAAACATACAAGCTACTGGAAATCAACTCAAAATCAACCAAACTCATAATTTAGGCCATTTCTTTCCATCAATTTGTGCTCTAATCATCTCTGTAAGTATCCTAATCACGTCTACATTCCTGATCTGAGTCTAGGATTTCTATTTCATGTACAAAATCAAAACTTGGGGTTTATGCCTATTTTTAGCTAAATCATGAAACATATTTACTGAATTGCATCACAAATCATGTTTTCCTTAGTTAGGAATTGCATCTTATAAGGCATTATTATAATTCATCAAAAACCCCATGAGAAATTTTTATCAAAATCTTCTCACGACTAGGAAAAACGGTTTTTAAACATTGTTCATACAAATACAAAACGTTATGTTTTACACATCACTTGCATAATGTCTCTTAAATGCTAAAGGAAATACATAACTAATATGTATTTTCGGGAACATTCAATCGAAGCTACATTGAAGTAGGAACGTTTGGGTTATCTCTTATTTCATCATAAAACTTGCATACATAAAATTTTCATGCATCAAAAAGAGTTGAGATAACCGCACCTCCACATTGTCCCCATATAGGCACACACTAGAAATTTATATGCGTATTTTCAATAATTTAACTAAACTATGTAATTTTCGTATCTAGGATAATCATGCCTCCCGCGAATTATTATGATCACAAAGAAACCGTCAAATACCTACCTAAACATCACAAAACCAAAGGACTTAGTGAGGAACAAGTTGAAATATTCAAAGCCTTAGAAAAACGCTATGTACATGAGGGTAGAACCATAGACTCCTCATTCCTAGAAGGAACCGTTCTTAGAGAACAACTTGCTGCCATTCGATTCGATAGTCTTCTAGACATCGATGAACCCATAATCCCTAGATTCATACTTGAATTCTATGCAACTGTAGGTCTCAGCACAAATGATTATGGTTACATGAATATTCATTTCAAAATAAACCAAGCTCAGTTCAACATCCCTCTAGATCAATTTGGATATGTCTTAGGTGTTCCAGGTCATGGAGATTGTTTCTATTCGGACAAATGGTCATTGTCCATTCTCGATTCCAACCTTGATCGTATGCATCTATACGACACACCTCTAATCTCAAAAGAGGACATTCGTGCTCATCTTTTTGTTCCTAGAACCTCCCACACTAGGACTAGTCGAGGAAAGGAGGTAAATCGTGATCCGTTTGACATGGAGCTAAATGAACTTATGCCCCAATTCAAGAAGCTCGAATAAGTTCTTAGGGAAAATGTGATTAGCACCATAGGAAATAGAGACCATGTCAATGCAAGTCTTTGCTATATGCTCTATTGTGTGTCAAACCACCGACCATTCAACCTCGCCTACTATATTGCCAAAAGAATGGCCGATATTCCAGTTCAAGGCACCACCGCCATCCCCTACGGGATGCTTCTCACCCGTATTTATAGAGCTTTTGCACCCATTCCTCGAAACGCTTTAGGTTTCGTTCCCGACTACACCGAAATTTAACACACCTTTGTTCCTCTTAGTGATCATAGGGTAGCCGTGGCAAAAGGAAAACGTGCTCATCCTCCTACCTCATCATCATCATCATCCGTTAGTGAAGAGGATGGTTTGCCAAATTCTAGGATCTCACCACCCGAATACATGAGCCAACTTCCTTTTATTCCAAACCAATCAGCGGAGTTTCGACAAACTAAAGGAATGATGAAGAATCTTGGATGATGGGTAATGAAGCTTCACAAGAAGCTTAGCAAGAAGTACAGTTTAAGGAGTGTTTGGTATAAGACAATATCAAACAATGATGTGATAAACTTGTATGTTTCTTAGGATATTATGTTAATATTTAACTTTTATATGAACTAACTTAACATTGCAGGATGATAACACTTGTTGTTATCGATTTTCCATGTTTAAGCCATCGTTTGGCTTAACCCTCTTTTATGGTAAGTTATTATCTTTGGATTAATCTATGTGTAAACGTGTGTTAGAACCTGTGTTTTTAGATTTATTCTATCACATATTACTAGTTGCATATGTTTTAGGAGAATTTTCGGGATTTGAACGAGTAACGCAAAATTTGACATGTTCTCTGTTTAAATTAGCACCTTTGAATGGCGGATTTGGCGAAACCAAATTCTAGGTTCCGTCAGTTGAAATCTTTGGCTCCGCTAAAATACAACCTGTGGATTCTGCGGAACCAAAATTTTGGTTCCGCCTTTGTTATCGTTTGGATCCGCCAACTCCAACAGTAACTTTTCAAAATTTCCTGACTAATCCCGATCCATAGATTATTGATTCTAGTTTTTATAATTCTTCTACTCATCATTAGACTCATTAGGATGATTTAGGAACACTTAGAATCATAAGAAATCTATTTCCCACTAAAATTTGAATATTCAAATTTTCCATGTGAGTTACCTTTCTGTAACAAGCATGGAACCCTCAAATTGGTTCCTTGAAATCCGTGGGAACATCACATCAATAGATTTTTCACTCACTCCTTGCATTTACTGCAAATCTTCCAAAATTTACTCAACTCCATTTGTATGGATTGACCTTGATGATGTGAAAATCTCATTTACTTGCTCCAAATCATTAGGAACCAACATTCCTCATTGGATTCACATCAAATCCAAACACAAAGATTAATACACCTTCTGTCTATAAATTAGGAAGATCAGGATCATCACAACTCACACCTTCACCATCAACTCTAAGTATCATCTATGTACTTGTTTGCAATCCTTCACATTTTAACCATGACAAAATCCAACAACTCCTCCACCAACAGACCACCACGCAGAACAGTTCGCATAAGTGTTAAGCAGTGTTGTTTTGTAAACTTGGCAACTTCATCAGAGGAGTCATCACCTCTCAACATCTCTTCACCCATAGCCGATGAGAATTTCCTAACACTCTCCACTCCCACACCATCAAATGTAGTCCTCTATACTCCACCACCAACAATAACACCCATAGCCACCACACCACCACCCGCTCCATCACAACCTGCTAGATCTCCATCACCATTACACTCACCCGAACTACAACCAATGGAGTTATTTACTACTCCTCCAACCTCTCCACACCCATATCTTGAAACTTTGGAAGACCTTCCAACAAGAACTACCAATCCTCCTCCTACCTTTAAAGGTCAACAACCTCTTCTCTTCCATCCCATTTATCGGGATATCCACGGTCCGTTATACCGTGACCAAGAGCCACCACAACAACAACCTCAACAACCCTCGCCAACATCCACACTCAACCCCATTGATGAAGCAATGTGGGATAACCAACCCCAATCACAACAAAAAATCAACGAGGAGTTGGACCGCCTCTATGCTTTCTCAAACATGGTGGATTCCCACCTCTATGAGGCTATGGACCTCCAATCCACTTTGATGGCCTCCATTATGTCCCCAAACTACATATATACCACCACCTCCACCATCAAACACCCAACTACCACCACCTCCAACTCATGAACCAAACCTTCTACCTCCAAGACATGATTGTATCATGTGCGAGAGGACGGCCCATTTGGTTCAACGAACCAACATCTCGGTTCTTGAATTGCAAAATGAAATGCGATTCATTTTGAACCACATTCTCGAGCGGCTTAATGCGCTTTCTCACCCTCCACAATAGGAGCTTTTAGTTTCTTCCTATTTTCCTTTTATAGGAACTTTTAGGACTTTTTTAGGATTTGTTTAAGTTTTTCTTTGTTTTATGTTGTTGTAACATCATGTTTTGTGACCTTTGTCACAAACAAATTTTCAATTAATGGATGTTATATTTATGCTTATGGGTGATCACTATTTGGCATAATATCTTAGTTTGTTTGATTCACTAACATTATTATATGGTTGGTTTGAATTCTCATAATGATTTGACCATTTGTACTTAGGTGCACTTTTTGATCAGACACTTATTTTTGACTTTTTAAAGTCAACCGGGTTGAACTACATGTTTGGTTGACCTATACATATGCATTATGCTACTTGGTTGGATTGATTCACAACTAACCTTTGTTTTGTAGCTTTTCTCAACATTGAATCATATACGTTGGTACCCTAGCAACAGGGAGTATTGATCGAGGGGGAGTATATCATATAGTAACTCATTTTTATGTAGCATTTCTCATCCGTGAAATGTATACGTTGGTATCCTAACAATGGGGAGTATACATCGAGGAGGAGCATATCATATTCTAACCATTTGTTTTGTAGGATCATGCATCATAACCTTGGCACTCCAATTAGGGAGAGTATTATCCAAGGGGGAGCTTTTAAAGTTCTCAAAATCATTGAAACAATCTTGGTACTCCAATTTAGGGGAAGTAATAACCAAGAAATGTTCACCACATTCCGCTACGCATATCTTCTTTTTGTTTCGACAAAAAGGAGGAGATAGGATTCATTTCATACATCACTGTGAACATCACAGTACATATTTTTATGCTTAAAATAGTTTTTACAACTTGCATAAAACTAACTTAATCTATATTTTTAAAAGAATTTTACTTTACTTATTCCATTGCTTAAAAATAAACTTTATGTTTTGTCATCAACAAAAAGGGGGAGATTGTTAATACAAATATCGTCCTAAAAACGTTATTTATATTTTACGATCTTTGCTTAATTTTGTTAATGACAATTATAAGGTTTATCTTTAGTAAAGCATAAGTATATGTTAAAGTCTTTTACATTTTAGTAACAAACTTTTAAAAACTCATTTACATATCATATGATCACTAGGAATTACACATTACATACATATATACATTTACATGTTTATTTTTATTTCTTAAAAATGGAAATACACATGACATCATGGCATGCATCATTTACATATCTTAGTTGACTTTACAATATATTTTGGAAAGATCTTGAAGCTAAAGAGTTGACTTTGGAAGATCTTGATAAGACTTGACAATATATGGAAAGATTTGGAAATCCCTTAGCTGGCTTGTCCCCGCGGAACCAAACTAGTATAAGGGCGGAACCAATTTTTGGGATCCGCCAAATCCGCGGGTTTTCTGGTCAGTTTTGCCTATAAATAGCAAGCTGATCATTCAAGCACAACCATCACTCATATAGCTTAAATTATACACTCATTCATTTGTACATTACTAACCCATTTCATTCATTCATTTCATTCTTAGTGATCTCTTTTTTGTAGCAAAGAAGATCAAGCATACAAGCTTCAACACTGTTGCAAGTATTGATAGTTAGATACTGTGTGATTTGTTAGTGTTCACACATCATTGTTTATACCATTCATTCAGTAGTGATCGGTTAGTGTTTTAGCCCTCAAAACACATAGAGAGTTGGGAGTGGTTGTACCCTTGTTAAAGAACCAACAGGAGTGGTTGTACCCTTGTGAAGAACCTGGTGTTTAGCTTAGTACCGGATAAAGAGTAAGCGACGTGTAAAGGTTTTCTCCGCCTAGAAGGGAGCTTGTTTCTTAGTGAAGAAAAACTATCGAGTTAGAGGCTCGAGGAGTGGTGTAGGGCAAGGAAGAGAGTCCTTGTAGCCGAACCACTATAAACATCCGTGTTGTGTGGTTTGATCATTCCTTTCCTTACTTGTTTTATATATTGCTTGATTAGTTGTTTTACTTTGAAATCATGTTAAGTAAACAAAGCAAATAAATTTTAAAACGGTAAAGCCTAGCGACGGGTGCAAATGTTTCGTCGTAATCTATACCTTCTTGTTGATTATAGCCTTGAGCTACTAGCCTAGCTCTGTTTCTAGACACTACTCCATTTTCATCCATTTTTTCCTAAACACCCATTTTGTTCCTATTATGGTTTGACAGTTAGGTTGAGGGACTAATGTCCAAACGTCATTTCTAACAAATTGATTAAGTTCTTTTTGCATCGCTACGACCCAAGATTCGTCTTTTATGGCCTCATTTATATTTTTGGGCTCAATTATTGAAATAAAACAAAAGAAATTACTTTGATTTTGAACTCTTGATCTTAAGGTTCTTTCGTTAATTTCTCCTATGACGTTATCTAATGGATGACTTTTGGATTCCTTGATGTTGACTAATTCCCTATCCACGGGTTCATCTTCTTTGTCATTTTCTATATTTTCTTGGTTTTCAACCATTTGACTTTCAACTAAGTCATCATCTACCAAAGGTGAAGTCTTAGAGGGAGGTGGACTTTCGTCGAATGTTACATTCAATGATTCCTCGACTCTTGAGGTTTCTTTGTTTAAGACTATGTAGGATTTACTATTCTATGAATATCCTAGGAATACACCTTCATAAGACTTTGGGTCAAACTTGGTGAGGTAATCCTTAGTGTTTAAAATGAAGCACTTGCTTCCAAAAACTCTAAAATATCCTAAAGTAGGCTTTTTGCCTCTATAGAGCTCATATGGTGTTTTCTTCAAAAATGGCCTAATTAAGACTCTATTTAGGATGTATGTGGATGTGTCAACGGCGTTACACCAAAACTTTTGTGGTATATTTTGCTCATTTAACATTGTTCGACTCATTTCTTGAAGAGTTCTATTCTTATGTTCTACTACACCATTAGATTGAGGAGTTCGAGGAGCCGAGAAATTATGTGTTATGCCATTAGCATCACAAAAAGCTCCGAATTGGGTTTCGTTATCAAATTCATGACCGTGGTCGGTTCTAATAGACACAATGTTATTTCCTATTTGATTTTGAATTTTCTTACTAAGAATTTCAAATTTATCAAATGCTTCGTTTCTAGTTTTCAAAAACTTAGTCCAAGTATACCTAGAGTAATCATCGACTATTACCAACGTATAGAAGTTTCCTCCATAACTTTGTATAGCGGATGGACCAAACAAATCCATATGAAACAATTCTAGACACCTAGATGTAGACACCATGTTTTTAGCCTTATGGCTATTATGAACTTGTTTCCCAATTTTGCAAGCATCACAAAAGTGTTGGTCGTATTTCAACTTGGGTAGGTTCCTAACGAGTTTCTTAGATGATAAGGATTGGATGAGTCTCATTTTGGCGTGACCTAAACGTCTATGCCATAGAGTTGAGTTGTCGTCTAAGGAGGTGAGACAAAGTTTGTCTTTAGATGTTTTGTCTAATTTCATAACGTAAACGTTATTCTTCAAAACACCTTTTCCTACGGTTATTGGTTGATTGTCAATTATAGTCCAAGGTATTACACGAGTGATATGTAAACCCGGGTCGTTTTCCCCGTCAAAGGATGAATGGAATTATGTGATTTCGGTTCGTGAAACGTGTTGTGAATAGTGAAATAAGAGAGATTTTTGGATTTTTACACTAAAATTTATAAACATAAACTAAAAATGACTAAGTAAGCAATTAAAACAAGTATGAAAAGCACACGTAACTAAAAACGTAAAGGAAACCTAAAAACGCGCACGCTCGGGCTAATCCCGAGCTTTAAAAGTGAAATCTAAGAAATATTAACCCTAGGTATGAAATTCTATTTTTCCTAAGTCTTAAATGATAAAATAAAATTTTAGAAAAAAGAATTTTTTTTTTTATTTTTATTTAATTTATTATGATTTAAAAACTAATTTAAAGAAATTAAATGTTTAAAAATAGTAAAACTTGAAAAATAAATCTGAAACTTTTTCTAAAAATGCTTAATACCAGAGGAAATGTAGGAAAAATAAAGTGACCCCAACTGCTTATTCAGATAAGCAGTTAAAGAGCAAATGAAGTAAATATGCTAAAATAAGCAAAACTTGGTTAAATAAAAAACAAGGTAAGGATAGTATTGAAAAAGACCCAAGGGCAGTTGGTTGTGGCGGGGTGAGTTGAGGTTCTGAGTGTGTAGACCAGGGTTCGAACCCCTGGTTGTGCACTTTTTATTTATTTATTTATTTTTTTTTTTCTTTTGGAAACTTATTAAAAAGCACTAATTAAGCAACTTTAATAAAGATGAAAATTCTGGAAATGAGAAATAAGCTAGAACAAAGCAGAAAATATAAGCAGTTTTGAGTTAAAATCTAAAAAGGAAAATTTGAAAATTGAAAAGCCAATTTTAGAAACTATAAGCCAAACTTAAGGACTAAATAAGCTACTAGATACTATATCTAACTTAAATAAGCTAAGTGAAACCTAATTAATCTATCCAAATAAGCTAAAGAGCACAAGAAAACAAATAAGCAATTAGGCAAAGAGTTGCAGCCCAAAACAGCCCTCAGAGGCAATTTTTAAGCTGAAAAATAAGCTCTAGGACAAAAAGCAAAACTCTAAAAACTTAAGACATGTAAAGATCATACACCAATTAACTAATAGAAAAAATTCCAGCCCCTAAAGAGCTTATTAACTGCTTAAAAAGAAACTTGGAAATCAGCTAATTAGGACACTTTAACTATAGTGCAGAAATGCATTCAGATCTGGTACTTTTTAAGACACCAAAAGGCTGCACATAAGCTTAAATATGAAATAAAACCTAGGAGAACTACTAAGCTATGACTAATAAGCTAGTAGAAATAGTTTTCAAGAGCTTTTAACTACAAATAAGCTATAATAAAAGATCTATTAAACTGATGCAGACTTGTTATGTGAATTTGGGTACTGGGACAGACTTTAACTCTTTGAGCAAAAGGACTGGAAAACTTTATGAAATGTAACCAACAAATAACAATCAACTTATATCACTTGCATTGACTCAGAAACCTACACTAAAAAAAACCTTAGACTGAATTCCCAAAAATAAGCCATAATTGATAGTTAAAAACCTTGAAACTTTGGAAATCCAATAAAAACCTACAAACTTACTTAGTGATGCTTAAAACTGCTAAAACTTAGCTAATATGACTTAATTATATCTAATTCAAGCTGGCTAAAAGACCTATGAATAGTGAAATAGCTTTTTTTTAACCCTTTTAACTCTTAAACCAAACACCCCCTTAAATGGACTGATTTCTTATTTTTATACTTTTAGACTGATTTAAGCTTAGGTATTGAACCACACTTGATTAATAAGCTAATGTGACTATGTTTAAGCTAAAATGACCATAAAATAAGCACTATACTAAGCTAAAAATGATTAAGCTAAAAATGACTATAAATTGTTAAAAATGAGCAACAATTACCACAAGTAAATAAAAGCAAGATTTAAGCAACAAATGAACACAAGTAGATCAAATAAGCAGGAATAAGCTAAATAAGCACTAAATTAAGCAGTAATTAAGCTAATGCACTAAAATGGAACTTTAAATGAGAACTTACAAACACCCTTGCACAAACAGGGCAAAATAGGCTCGAGGAGCTACTCTACAAGCTCTTAGCTTGTCAAATGAAAAGCTAGTGACAGCAATAAGCCCTTCCAGGTCTGGCTTATCATCCACTACAGCTTATTTGACTTTATTTGACTATTTTTTACTGTTTTTGACTTTTTGAAATTAGAACTGAATTGATAAATTAAGTTTGACAAAAGCTTATAACAAGCTTATATAAGCTTATAAGAACAGTAATGAGAGCTTAAGAAACTAAATGAACCATAAAAAACCTTTTAACTAAAGCTTGAAAGTAAATTGTGCAAGTAATTAAGTGAAAGCTAAATTGTATTAATTCTGAAAATGAAATTACAATACAATGAAAGTAAAATACAACTGAATAAGTAAATTTGACAAGAAAAATAAAATGGCCTAAATTCTTCTAAAATCATGAAAAATTGGACAGCTTCTACTGTGATGAGAGGTCTTGTATTTATAGTCTGACGTGAGGAGGTGCTAGGGTTTCTAGGAAGCTTCAGGATCCTTTCGCATCAACCCTTGATCATTTACTTGGTCCCCAATCTTCATTCGTGGCCATAGGATCATTAAATGATGTGTATCCTCCAATGAGATTGCTGGGAATTGCCAAGGTGGCATTCCTTGTGTCATGTCAGCTTCTAGAAGCATTAAGTGTACGAGGTAATTTTTGGAGGTTTAGGGTAAACTCTTGGGGAAGATGTACAGTAAAGGGCGGGTAATTTGGTTTAGGGATTTTTTTATTGCTTGGATTGGGTTGACTTATGGGTATGGGTTAGGGAAAACGGGTAAAATGGAATCCGGGTATAAGGGTATTGATAAGGTTGGGCTGGGCTTGTGGTGTTTTGTGGGATTGGATTAGGTTTATGGGTTATTTATTTATTTTGGCAGATTTGGTTTAGAGTTAGTTTTAGGATTAATTGTGAAATGATTTTAGACATTTAGGGACTAATTCTGCCAAATGAGTAAAGTTTATTCAAGGGTTGTTTTTGTAATTTTGACATGATCCAAGGGCTGATTTTGTAAATATAGAGCTCAAGACTTGATAATTTGCTTCCTCTCTTTTGACTTTAAATTCTCTTCCATTTCTCGTGCTCGGGTTTGCCGGTTTTTGTTTGAATTATGTCCTTTTTCACATATCCGTTGCCTGCACAATCACAAATACAAAAACACAAATATCTTTGGCATTTTGGTTAGTTTTTGGTTGTTTTGGTCTAAATTTGGTCAAATAAAGGTATGTGAATAAGCACATACCAGTTATGCCATTTTTAAGTATCTTACTTCTGTTTTCACTGAAAAGGACGTCATACTTTTTACGGCATAATTGACTAATACTAAGCAAGTTAAAACCTAAGTTATCTACATGAGCAACATCATCAATAGTGAGAGAGTCATGAGAGATCGTACCTTTTCCGATGATCTTGCTTTTAAGATTACTACCAAAAGTAACATTACCTCCGTCGTACACTTGGTAGGTTGAGAAAAGGTCTTTGTTTCCCGTCATGTGTCTTGAACACCCACTATCTTTAATCCACTCGTTCGGTTCTAACCCGACTTTCAAGCACACCTAAGTCAAACAAAAACTCAAGCGTTTGGTCCCCAATATCTCATGGGTCCATTAGGGTTAAACATAGCATTATCTTGATTCATGTATGGAAACGGTGGATATGTGTTCCATGGCATGTAGTTGGGACATTGATAGTTTCTAGGCATGTTTGGGTTCCAACTATTTTGATAATGATGTTGAGAGTTGTAGTTACTCTTTGGAAAGGGGCTTTTGAGAATAGAGGTTCTAGGTCTTTGTTGAACCGTTTTAGTCCTAAACTCATTTTTAACTTTTCCTAATCCTACAGCAACTGATGGTTTTTGTTTGTTAATAGTTGTACTAGTGTTAGGTTTTCTTGTAACTTTTTCAAAATCAGTATGGTCCGAAGTACTAGCCTTCTGTTCATCAACAGTACCCGCGGAACCTTTGGCCAATACTGGCGGGACCGAATTCTTAGTTCCGTCAGATCCGTGGGTGTCTGACTTTGTTGGAACAGTTTCTTGTACTTGATTTGTTTGTTTCTCAAAGTCACTTAAGTTTCCTAGTTTCATAAAACCTAGTCCGGTTTTATCATGAGGCAACTTTTGAACTTTCATTAGATCATTTATACAACTAATATTTTTATCAAACCTTTTAAATTTAGAATTTTGTTTGATAAGTTTTTCTTGTGTAGACTTAAGTGTTTCAATTTCTAGTTTAAGTTCCTGACATGAAACACATGTTTCCTTAACATCTTTACCCTTTTCTAATCGTATAGTTTTTTCTTTTAACCAATAAACTTCGTTTTCCAAAAACTCCTTTTTGGTTTTTAGAAACTTATTTTTGTTTATGATTTTTAGGCTGATTTCACACAGTTTGTTGTATTCTATTTCTAATGTGTCATCATCAATAGAGGAGTAAGATGAGTCAGATTGTACCTCGTTAGAGTCATGAGCCATAAGAGCATCTTCGTCATTCTTTGGCTCTTCGTCATCATCTTCACTGTCACTCCAAGCACCACTGACAAAGGCTCGTTGAGTCTTGTTCTTGGGTGGCTTCGGACAATCTCCAATTAGGTGACTAGAATCACCGCACCTAAAACACTTCCTATCTACTTTGCCTTTCTTGTCATCACGGTCTTTTCAGAGGGATTTCCTTTCTTCTCGAGGTTGTCTAACAAACTTTCCTCGTCTTCTGAAGAACTTCTTGAAATCTCTCACGGCCATGGCATACTCTTCGTCTTCGCTATCTGAGCTAGACTCTTCATCGTCACTTGACTCTACCCTAGATTTTAAGGCAATGGAATTTAACTTCTCCTTTTTGCCTTTGACTATCTCAGAATCTTTTTCCATGACCATCTCATGAACTTTGAGATTTCCTATGAGCTCGTCAAGTGGCATGCTTGAAAGATCCTTGGATTCTTCAATGGCCGTCACCTTCGCTCTCCACTTCGGATGAAGTGCTCTAAGAAATTTCCTGACAAAGTTCTTACTAGAAAAAGAATCGTCAAGTGCTTTAAGAGAAGTAACAATAGTATTAAACCTAGCAAAAGTAATATCAATGGTCTCATCTTCAGAGATAACAAATTGTTCATATTGTTGAACAAGAAGATCAATTTTGTTGTCTTTTACTTGTGAGTTCCCTTGATGAGTGATAATTAATGATTGCCAAATATCTTTAGCGGTTTTACACATAAAGACTCTTTCATATTCTTTCCTAGGTAAAGTATTATAAAGCATTATTTTAGCTTCATTGTTTTTGGCAATCAACTTCTTTTGCTCATCACTATGACGAGTAAGAGAAGTACCCTCATCCCGACCACCTAATATATCCTTAATTATAGGTTTATGGTCACCTTCTACAATGATGTACCATAGATCTATATCCTTTGACTTCACATAAGTTTCAAAGCGATTTTTTCAATATATAAAACTATTTGCTTCAAATAGTGGTGGTCTTTGCATAGACTGCCTTTCTTTGTAGTTTTCAAAATCCATTGATCGTTTCAAGTTTTAAAATACAATATATTTTAAAAATCTTGAGTAACGTAGCTCTGATACCAATTGTGGAAACTAGAAGGGGGGTTGAATAGTTTTTACCTCTTTTTAAATTTATTCGCTTTGAGTACTCAACGTGATTTCAAACTAATACAAATAATTAAGCAATATAAGTAAAGAAAGTAAGGAAAGAACAATCAAACCACAACACGGATGTTTATAGTGGTTCGGTCTACAAGGACTCTCTTCCTTACCCTACTCCACTCCTCGAGCCTCTAACTCGAGAATTTTTCTTCACTAAGAAACAAGCTCCCTTCTAGGCGGAGAAAACATTTACACGTCTCTTACTCTTTTTCTGGTACTAAGCTAGATACCAAGTTCTTTACAAGGGTACAACTACTCCCAACGTCGCTTAACCTTTTTCCGGTACTAAGCTAGATACCGAGTTCTTTACAAGGGTACAACCACTCCCGACACTCTATGTGTTTTGAGGACTAAAACACTAACCGATCACTACTGAATGTTTGGTATAAAAAATGATGTGTGAACTACAAATGAATCACACAGTAACTACTCTAAAGGTTTACAACACTGTGTTGAACCTTGATGCTTGATCTTCTTTGCTACAAAAAATAGATCTCTACAAATGAAATGAATGAATGAATGAGTTAGTAAACTAAGAAAGAATGTATATGCAATATATGCTATGTAAGTGATGATTGTCCTTGAATGATCAGCTTGCTATTTATAGGCAAAACTGAGCAGACAAGTGACGGATTTGGCGGACCCAAATAATTGGTTCCGCCCATACTGCTGTTTGGGTCCGCCGGGACATGATAGCTAGCTCTTACAAGATCTTTCCATATCTTGCCAAGATCTTACACAATCTAATATTTTGTTTGAAGATCTTTCCAAAATATTATGTTAAGTCAACTAAGCTATCTAAATGATGTATGCCATGATGTCATGTATATATTTACATTTTAGGAATTAAAATGTAAAACATGTAAATATATATATGTATGTAACATGTATCCTAGTGATCATGTAACATGTATGATGGGTTTTAAAAGCTTATTACTATAAATGTAAAAGACTTTAACTTATATTTATGCTTTGCTAAAAATAAACTTTATAATTGTCATTGACAAAATATTGAAAATATCGTAAAATATAAATAACGTTTTTAGGACGATATTTGTATTAACAAAAACAAATATCCAAACGTAGTCAAAGTCAAATCCAAACACTCCAATAAGCTCAAACGGGCTTATTACGCTCTTAAGGTGTTACAAATAAGTAACTCAGATTTAAACGGTGTCAATCGGGTCTAACCTGACCCGATGCAAATTATGGTCAAACGGAGACAAACAGAAATTCCATATAGATAGAGAAGTATAGCGGTGCCAGAACTATTACGGTTCATGCAGTGTTGTGATGCCAGTGTGTAGTGTGTGTGGAAGTAATATTCCCTGTCTGTGTACACACGCAAAACTGTACCATTTCCAAAATCAAAACCAACCAGACATAAAATCCATTATAACTACTCCTAGTATTGCAAAATTCACCTCTGAGTCGGACATAGGTGAGCAGGCTATGTTCCACTGTCCCTGGCTGAATATAGGTGATCAGTCTATATTCACCCGAGGTTCAATTAATTTTGAAATTCTCAGTCTAGTTATACTAGTAGTACGTCCATTACATCCAAAATCATTTCCAAATCCATGACAAGTGTACAAACTCGACATTCAATAATGAGATTACGAAAGGAAATAACGTAACTCCGCGATTGGTACGGTGCGTGCATAAGCATATGGAAATGCTTCTAGTGAACAACTAAAACAGGCGGATATAAAATATCCAATAGTCAGGTACACATCTCAACAAATATATAATCAAGCATCTCATCACACAACTCGTCAAATAAACCATTAACATCCCATCTAATATATCATTACTCGTCTCATCAATTATATCCTCAAACAATATCATATGCGAGACATCAGCTTGGAAAGCAGGCACGTAGCGGTCATAGGGTTAAGTTTTCATAAAAGTGGTTATAGTTGATGTGTTTGAAATTATGTTTCCAAAAAGGAGGAAGTAATTACACACAAGTAAAATATGTGAAAAAAACCCCGTGTTCGTTATCCTGACGAGGATTGAATGGAATTGTG
Organism: Artemisia tridentata subsp. tridentata; assembly: GCA_021014915.2. Classification (NCBI taxonomy): domain Eukaryota; kingdom Viridiplantae; phylum Streptophyta; class Magnoliopsida; order Asterales; family Asteraceae; genus Artemisia; species Artemisia tridentata. The sequence continues at coordinate 231,814,415 of CP139502.1, read as the reverse complement.
ATTTGTGTCCGTGAAACGTGTTTGTGAATGGGGAATAAAAGTGAGATTGTGGGTTTTTAAACTAAAAATATGAAATATAAACTAAAAACTATCAATAAGGCAAGGGAAATATTAATCTAAGGCTAATGTGAAAGAAAACCTAAAAATACGCAAAACTCGGGCTAATCCCAAGCTATAAAAGTGAAATCTATGAAATACAAATCCTAGGGATGCCAAATTAATTTTTCTAATTCCTAATTAATAAAAGAAAATTTTAGAAAAAAGAATTATATTTTTTTGATTTTTAATTAATTAAATATGAATTAAAAACTGAATTTAAAAGAAAAATGAATTAAAAATACTAAACCTATTTAGAAAAATGTAAAACTTTGCTGGAAAATACTTTATACTATTCTAAACTTGGGAAAAATAAAAACTTTGAAGAAACTTTTTGGAATAAGCTGTAATTAAGCCAAACGGCTAACTAAGCTTATAATAGAAAAAAGGTGTTAAGTAAAAACTAATGTGAAGGCTTACTAACAAAAGACCTTAGGGCAGATGGTTTGGGTGTTGTGTTGTGAGCTGAGAAGACCTGGGTTCGAGTCCCAGCAATGGCTTTTTGAAAAATTATTATTATTTTTATTTTTATTTTTTTTTTTTTGTTAAAACTAAATAAGCAAATGATAATAAGCAATTCTTAAAACTGAAAGGATTTTTGAAAACTAGCAATAAGCTCAGAAAAAGCTGCTGGAAGCATAACAGTTGGGAAAAAGGAGTTATAAGCTAAGGGATAAAAAACAAGAACTTGATAAGCTATAATTTAACTGAATAGAAACTAAAATAAGCTAGGTTAAGCCAAAAATAATCTAAAAGGGGCAAGAAAACAAGGATAAGCTAAGATCAAATAAGCACTTGAAAAAGAAAAGGAGCTAAAGAGCTGTTGTGCAGGGCACAATGGCAGTCTGAGGTGATGTTTAGAGCTTAATTTTAAGCTCAAGGATTAAGCTTAACAATTACAAAAGCAGAAAATCTTAAAATTCACATATCAATAAGCAGCTAGGAGGAAAATTCAGGCCAAATAGGGTCATTAACTGCTTAAAAATAAGCTGAGAAAGGGGCTAGAGGGTGAGGTTTGCTGATGCACTGTTGGGTGCAGGGCAATAAGGGCTAAATGGGGACTTTTGAGCTAAAAAATAAGCTGAGAAACAATAAGCCATTCCACTATAAGCTGAACACATATAAATTCCATACTCTAAACTTCTCAAAAACCTAAAACTAGACCTAGGGGAGCTTAATAAGGGCTTATAAATAAGCTGCAAATAAGGCTATTTGGGACAGAATAGGTTGTCCAGGTGCAGGGCAATCACAGTCCATATAGGGGTGTTTTGAAAAAATTTCACTACAATGACCAATTTAAGCTTTGATATCAAGTGATTACTGATTATTTAACTTATATTAATCCTAATGAACACATTTTAAGAAGAAAATAAGCACTAGAAGGCAATAAGCTAATGGGCTGTTTTTTTTTTTGGCTTTTCTTGGTTTTTTAAGGCAAAACTAACAAAACTAACTCATACTAGCAAACTAAGTTCAGAATATCTATATTAAATCTAAATAAGCACAAGTTCAAGCAATAAGCAAATAAAAAAAAACAATAAGCAGTTAATAAGCTATAACTATATTTTTGGATTTTTTGAATAATTAAAATAAAGACTGAATTTATATTAAAATAAAAGTAAATTACAATGCTGGAAATGAAAATAAGCTAAAAATTACAAATACCTTAAAAATAAGCTAAATTAAAACCTAAAAAATTCTACTGATAACATACTCCTATTTATACTACTACAACTAGGGTTTCTCTGAAACTCTTGTGCTTTCTCTGTGAAGGGAGGTCATCTTGTGCTTCTTTAGCTATTCCCACAACCCTTGGATTTTTCTTGGTCCCCAATCTCATCAATTTCAACCGTTGATGGGATGTTTGTCCTTTGGGATTGCCAGCGTGGCATGGAGGAGGGGGGAACATGGTCATGTGGGTGATTTTGGATGGTAGTGAGGTGAGAGTGACTGGTAGGAGGTTAGGTTAATTAGGCGAGAAGAAGGTTTTGGGTTAAGAAGATAAACAGTGTTTATCTGAGTTTTGACTTTCTCATTGATGTGTTGACCCCGTATTTAGTTAAAAGGGAAATGGGCTTGGTGGTGGGCTAAAGGGATTTTGGTGGATTGGGTTTGGTTTAAACATGGGATGAATTATTTTGGATCCGGATGTTTAGAATTTAGGATAGGTTTAAATATTTAGTAAAGGACCAAAAGTGTAAACTTGGAAACTTCAAGGACTAAATCTGCCAATTTTCAAAGTTAATTCTGGGGACCAATTGTGTCAAGTAGAAATAATCCAAGGGCCATTTTGGGATTTTTGAGCTTGAATTTAATCCAAATGAAAAATGTCTTTCCCGGCTTCGGTTTTCAGCTCTTTTCCATTCCAAGCTCGGTTTTGTCCATATTTACCCCGTTTTCAATCCTTTCGTACCTGAAACACATAAAACACAATCCAAGGATATTTGTGACAATATTTGGTCCATTTGGGTATTTTTGGTCATTTTTATGGGGTTTTTCGGGTATAAAATGATGAGTAAAAGGCCACTCATCATCCCCCTACACTAAGCAATTGCTAGTCCCTAGCAATCCCATCATATAAAGTAATGAAAGGATCAAAAGAATATTAAGGTTACCAAAAATATTACCCCGTTTTGACTTATTATATAATGCAAGTAATTTAAACGAGAACAAACGTAAATATCATGCTTGATTTTCAAAAATGGCATCATGGAACGGGAATCACACAAAATGGGTGACTCCGGGGAATTGTAATCGTCATCCTCTTTTTAATACTTCCCAACTAAGTCTAAAACCCTTGTGCAAACATTTTTGTAAAATGCTAATACTACTTATATTAGTAATCTATGTAAGCCGAGACTTAACTTTTCACTCCCACAATTATTCATAAGTTAGGTGTGTGTGCTTGTTTTCAAAATTTTGACCAGAAAAATCAACATTTTTATAAGACTTTGACGAATACTAGTTGAAAGGTTGATTTAAATTTTGCAAGAAGCAAGTTTCGCACATTTATTCATAACAAACATTTTCCATACATTTTTTTTTTCATTTTTCATCACTTTTATTTTTATTTTTATTATTTTTTTTAATACTAAACTTCTAATTGTACCATAAAAGTTAAGGGTAGCAGCTAGATCAACACTCTAGCAGAGTCGGGATTCCCCTTGTTCTAGCCTAATCAAGTCTAAACTTCCACTAATACCGAAGCATTAATGTATAGCAAATTATTTTTTATTGTGCAAGGCACTTCTTTTTCTTGCCATTTTTAATTAAAAGACGATAAAAATTTTAAAATTTTGGTCAAAACGGGGGTGCTAGGGGACTAGTAGGTACAAAATGTGAATTTTTTTTTTAAATTTGGGTCAAATTCGCAAGAATTCCCCCCCCCCCCCCCACACTTAGAATTGAATATTGCCCTCAATATTTAAAGTACCGGCTATTATGCCGACACTATAGAACGTAAAAAGGTGATACTACTATCTAAGTGTGGAAACGAAATCTTTATTCACAAAAAGGATTAATAAGATATCCCTGGATAAACATAAACATAAAGATCGGATATTGGGCGGCTGGATTGAAAACAGGCGCATCAATCATCACGATCTACGGGAATCCTGAAAATAAAGGCAAACACACAACAACAAAGCAACAAGTAAAGTAATTCCCCCACACTTAGTGTTAGAAATAAGAAAGAAGATAGAATGATAAGCATGGGTTGCCACCCATGAAGCGCTTGTTTTTGTTGACCGAGTCACATAGCTTGACTTGTCCCCAAATTTAATTGTCCATGGGGAAAGTTTGGAGATCCGGGACAACCATGGATGGTATGTCCCCTCCAAAATAATGCTTGATCCTATGACTGTTCACCTTAAAGTTTGGACCGTCGTTTTGAGATAACTCGACGGTTCCATATGGAAAAACTTGGGTGATGGTGAACGGCCCAGACCAACGGGTTTTTAATTTGCCCGAGAAAATCTTTAATCGAGAATTGAAGAGGAGGACTCGATCACCAACGTTAAAAAGAATCCTCTTTGTTTTCTCTTTATAGATTAAAGAGTTCTCGTAGGCTTGATCCCGAAGCTCATTTAATTCATTCAATTGAAGCTTTCGGTGATCCCCCGCGGTCTTTAGGTCAAAGTTTGGGTGCTTTAAGGCCCAATAGGCTTTGTGCTCGAGCTCGATCGGTAGATGACACGCCTTTCCGTACACAAGCTTGTAAGGAGTGCACCCGATGGGTGTTTTATAAGCCGTACGGAAGGCCCATAGTGCATCATCTAATTTGTCCGACCAAGAGGCACGGTTTTCGCCTATGGTCCTTTCCAAAATTCTTTTCAAACCTCAGTTAGAAACTTCCTCTTGCCCACTAGTTTGAGGATGATACGCGGTAGCAAGACGGTGAGTGACACCGTACTTAAGCATAACCTTTGCGAATTGGTCATTGCAAAAGTGCGTACCGCGATCACTAATGATAGCACGAGGAGCTCCAAACCGAGAAAAGAGAGACTTTAAAAATTTTACAACTACTCGGGTGTCATTGGTGGGGAGCGCTTTCGCTTCAACCCATTTAGACAAATAGTCGACCGCCACGAGTATGTACTTGTTCCCTCGTGAAGACGGGAACGGACCCATAAAATCGATGCCCCACACGTCAAAGATCTCGCAAACTTGAATTGCATTTTGTGGCATTTCATCCTTTTGTGAGATTTTGCCTTGACGTTGGCAAGAATCACATGACTTCACCAAGTCATAGGCATCACGATAAATCGTAGGCCAATAGAAACCAGAATCAAACACCTTTTTGAAGGTGTAGTTCGGCCATGATGTCCCCCAGTGGGTCCATTGTGGCAAGCCTTAAGAATATCCATGGCTTCTTGGCCATGAACACACCGCCGGATGACTTGATCAGCACAAATCTTAAACAAGTAGGGGTCATCCCAGAAATAATGTTTCACATCTTTAAAGAATTTTTTCTTTTGTTGGGACGACATCCCTTTCACAACAAAATTCCCCGCATGGTAATTTGCAAAGTCGGCAAACCATGGGGTACTCGGATCATCTTTTAGAGAAATCATCCCAAGTGTCTCAAGAGGAAATGTTTCGGTAATTTCCTTTTTCTCGAGAACACCTTGATGAGGATTTTCAAGTCTAGACAAATGATCGGCGGCGAGATTCTCCGCTCCTTTTTTATCACGAATTGTGACGTCAAATTCTTGTAGGAGGAGAATCCACCGAAGCAATCTCGGCTTAGCATCTTGCTTAGCAAGAAGATACTTGAGAGCCGAATGATCCGTATACACTATGGTCTTAGATAAGACGAGATATGGTCTAAATTTCTCAAAAGCATAGACGACGGCTAATAACTCTTTCTCAGTATTATAATGAGATTGAGCATCAGTCATTGTCTTGCTCGCATAGTGTATCGGTTGGAAATACTTAGACTTACGTTGCCCCAGGACTGCCCCAATAGCAAAATCACTAGCATCACACATTAATTCAAAGGGCAAGTCCCAATCGGGGGCAACCAAGATCGGTGCTTCCGTTAATTTCTTTTTGAGAATTTCGAATGCTTTAATGCATTCGGGAGAGAAGACGAATGGAGCATCTTTTTCAAGAAGACGGGTCAGAGGCCGGGCGATTTTAGAAAAATCTTGAATAAATCGTCTATAGAATCCGGCATGACCAAGGAAACTTCGGATTCCTTTTGCGGTGGTGGGATGAGGTAGCTTAGTGATAACATCGACTTTAGCTTGATCGACCTCAATCCCGGCATTGGAGATTTTATGGCCAAGGACAATGCCCTCTTTGACCATAAAGTGGCACTTCTCCCAATTTAGCACAAGATTGGTGTCTTCGCACCTTTGAAGCATGTTGTCTAAATGGGAGAGGCACGAGGAGAAAGAATTTCCATACACAGAGAAATCATCCATAAATACCTCCATTGTTTTCTCGATCATATCGTGAAATATGGCCATCATGCACCTTTGGAACGTGCCTGGAGCATTGCATAAGCCAAAAGGCATGCGTCGATAGGCAAACGTACCATAAGGACAAGTGAAGGTGGTCTTTTCCTGATCTTGGGGATCAATTGGTATTTGAAAATACCCGAAAAAGCCATCGAGAAAACAATAGAACTCATTTCCCGCTAAACGCTCAAGCATTTGATCCATAAAAGGAAGCGGAAAATGGTCTTTACGAGTAGCATCATTGAGTTTTCGATAATCAATACACACTCTCCATCCGGTGACGAGACGTGTAGGAATTAACTCATTTTCTTCATTAGCAATAACGGTCATACCCCCCTTTTGGGGGACACAATGGACGGGACTAACCCACGGGCTATCAGAAATCGGGTAAATCATTCCGGCATCAAGGAGTTTAAAAACCTCCTTTTTGATAACCTCATGAATTTTCAGGTTCACCCTTCTTTGTTTTTGCACCGTGGGTTTGAAGTCATCCTCCATTAAAATTTTGTGAGTACAAAATCGAGGGTCAATACCCTTAATATCTGAGAGTTGCCAAGCGATGGCACTCTTATGCTTTTTGAGCACATCAAGAAGTTGAGCCTTCTCCTCATCTTTTAACTCTTTAGAAATAATGACGGGTAATTTGTCGGTATCCTCTAAAAAAGCATATTCAAGATGAGGAGGTAAATCCTTGAGCTCGAGCTCTGGAGGATTTTTAGTAGACGGCTTAATTTCTTTAATTTCTTCATGTTTAATTTCCGTCAGAGGGAGAGAAGATGTCGGATCTTCATTCAATAATCTTTCAAGCAAAAGAATATCTCCCTCCGGATCAAGATAAGAATCATCAACTTCCAGTGAAGTTGGTGTTTCGATAGCAAGAAAGTCCTCGACCTCTTCTAAGAAGAAATCACCTCCCTCAAACGGAGTGAGGGATGGGGAAGGGTCGGAAAGGATAGGTTGAGAAGAAGGAGTGGGATTGCCACTCAAGGATTTATCGAAAAATCCAAGAATTTCTTGAGAATACTCCTCCGAGGAAACATCAATCACATCAATTCGATTAACCGAGACGGAATCGTGATTGGAGGAGTATTTGAAAGTTCGGTCGAGGTTAAAGGTTACGGCCTCATTATCAACCCGCAAAGTTATTTCTTCACCATATACGTCAATCAAAGCACGCCCGGTCCTCAGGAATGATCTTCCAAGAATTAGAGGAACTCGGGGGGTCGGCATCAAAATCTACCACCACAAAATCGGCGGGGAAATGGAACTTCCCTACTTTCACAAAGACATCTTCGGCTACACCCTTAGGACGAGTAATCGTCCGATCGGCTAGCTCAAGAGTCATACATGTAGGGGTCAGTTCTGGGAGAGAAAGCTTGTTCCAAACGGAAAGCGGCATTAGGTTGATGCTTGCACCAAGATCGGCCAAGGCGTAGCATTTACCCATCCTCGGAAAATCACATGGAATGAGAAATTTTCCGGGATCTCCAAGCTTTTCCGGAAGCTTTTTTAGGAGAACCGCTGAGCAATTCTCATTCAACGGAGTTTTTGCTAGTTCAAATAATTTTTCCTTGTTTCTCAATAAACCCTTGATGGTGGAAGCAAACTTAGGCATGAGAAGTAAAGCATCCGCGAAGCTTATATCAAAATGCAAATCTTGGAAGATTTGAAAGAATTTCTCCATTTGATTTGAAGCTTTTTCGCGGAGCTTTTGATCGTTCAATCTAGATGGATAAGGAAGTTTTGTTTTGATGGGAGCTTCTTCGGGCTCAAAAACAATCCTTGGTTTTGATGGTTGGACAACCGAAGGTTGGACGTCTTCGGTTCTTCCGTTATTAGTAGGAAGTTCCGTGTCCTTTGTTGCCTCGGTCTCACGGACGACTACCTTGGGAGGAAGAGAAGAAGAGGTAGTCGGAGCCATGGGTCCATCATATGATACACCACTTCGGGTGGTGATTGCTTTCATTTCACCCTTCGGGTTAGCAATTGTGTTGCTAGGAAGAGAAGATGTACCCGAGGTTGAGGGTTGATTCATTTGTAAAAAACCACTCATCATTTGCTTAAGCTCGTTTGTTTGTCGAGTCAACGTCGTATCAATCTCTTTCCGAAGTTCAACTCTCATGTTGTTGATTTGATTCTGCATGGTTCGTATGCTAGAATCGGTTGCCTTCATATAATTTGAGAAATTGGGAGAAGGTGCAACTTGAGAAGGAGGAGATTGATAGACTTGTTGCGGTTGAGCATGATAATTGTTTCCACGATTTTGATTGTAACTTTGGTTTGCTTGATAACCTTGGTTGGTTTGGTGAAAACGGTTTTGGTTGTTTTGAACGGGTGTAAAACCGGGTGGTCCGATAAAATTGTTAGAACGGTAGCTGAGAAGATTACGGTCTCCTTGCGGTTGGTAACCGTTACCTCCCGTGTTAAAGTTTCCCGTTGCAGCATAAACATTCTCTTGAGTGTAGCCACCGGAGGCTGGGCACTCGAAATACGGATGAGGACCACCACATGTTTCACAACTTTGATTAACAACATTTACTTGATGATTGTTTTGATTAGAATTATGATTTTGATGCATTCTCAAGAAAGCAGTGGACAAATCATCATACTTTTTGGTGAGTGCAGCTATCTCGGGGGTAGAAGAAGTAGTGGTAGATCTAGTAGACTCATTCCTCTCAGCAGGGGAATCCCAATAATTGTGATGGGTAGTCATGTTTTCAATGAGATCATAGCACTCTTCGGGTCGCCTTTTCATAAAGGTTCCACCGGCTGCAGCATTGATTGTGTCACGGTGTCTCAATGTTAGACCATTATAGAACGTATCTATTATGGTGACTAATAACATGTTATGGTTTGGACACCGATCAATCAAAAGCTTGTAGCGTTCCCATGCCTCAAATAAGGATTCATCGGGAAGCTGACGGAAGTTACTAATTTCATTCCTTAATTTCGTCACCATCGACGGTGGGAAATATTTTGCCAAGAACTTTGAGACCATCTCATCAAAATTGTGAAAGGAGTTCTTGGGAAGACGATCAAACCAAGCGGTGGCATGATGCGTCAAAGAATAAGGGAAGAGATAGAGACGAAGGGCGTCATCGGAGACCCCATTTTGTTTCATGCTCTGGGTGACGGTAATGAATTTGTCAAGATGTTTGTTTGCATCGTCACCCGGCAAACCGTGAAATTGGCAAGAATTTTGGACTTGTTGGATCATGTGATGTTTAAGTCCAAAATCTGCGGCTTGAATATTGACGGGGGCAATCGGGCCACCACGTCCGTGCATTGTGGGTTGGCACAACTCCTCCATCGTTCGGAGATCGGGAGCTGGCATCGGATTTTCATTATCACCACCCGGCGGCGGGGATTGATCGTTGTTGTTTATTTCTTCAACGTTTAGATAATCAACACGGTGATTATGACGGATAATTCTTTCAGGATTTGAAAGAGGTGAAAGAAGATCGTTTGAAGAAGAACGGGTGTTCATACACCAAAAAGAAACAAAAATTTAAAAGGAAAAACAAAATTTGAAAATGAAAATATTTTTGGATTTTTTAAACACTTTAGGAAAAGTGTTTGGTTTTTTTTGTTTTTTTTGGTTTTTGGATTTTAGAAAATATTTACGAGAAAAACACGAATCAATAAACGGAAATCACGAATTCATGTCAAACCTCCCCGGCAGTGGCGCCAAATGATGTGTTTGAAATTATGTTTCCAAAAAGGAGGAAGTAATTACACACAAGTAAAATATGTGAAAAAAACCCCGTGTTCGTTATCCTGACGAGGATTGAATGGAATTGTGATTTGTGTCCGTGAAACGTGTTTGTGAATGGGGAATAAAAGTGAGATTGTGGGTTTTTAAACTAAAAATATGAAATATAAACTAAAAACTATCAATAAGGCAAGGGAAATATTAATCTAAGGCTAATGTGAAAGAAAACCTAAAAATACGCAAAACCCGGGCTAATCCCGAGCTATAAAAGTGAAATCTATGAAATACAAATCCTAGGGATGCCAAATTAATTTTCCTAATTCCTAATTAATAAAAGAAAATTTTAGAAAAAAGAATTATATTTTTTTGATTTTTAATTAATTAAATATGAATTAAAAACTGAATTTAAAAGAAAAATGAATTAAAAATACTAAACCTATTTAGAAAAATGTAAAACTTTGCTGGAAAATACTTTATACTATTCTAAACTTGGGAAAAATAAAAACTTTGAAGAAACTTTTTGGAATAAGCTGTAATTAAGCCAAACAGCTAACTAAGCTTATAATAGAAAAAAGGTGTTAAGTAAAAACTAATGTGAAGGCTTACTAACAAAAGACCCTAGGGCAGATGGTTTGGGTGTTGTGTTGTGAGCTGAGAAGACCTGGGTTCGAGTCCCAGCAATGGCTTTTTGAAAAATTATTATTATTATTATTTTTATTTTTTTTTTCTTGTTAAAACTAAATAAGCAAATGATAATAAGCAATTCTTAAAACTAAAAGGTTTTTTGAAAACTAGCAATAAGCTCAGAAAAAGCTGCTGGAAGCATAACAGTTGGGAAAAAGGAGTTATAAGCTAAGGGATAAAAAACAAGAACTTGATAAGCTATAATTTAACTGAATAGAAACTAAAATAAGCTTGGTTAAGCCAAAAATAATCTAAAAGGGGCAAGAAAACAAGGATAAGCTAAGATCAAATAAGCACTTGAAAAAGAAAAGGAGCTAAAGAGCTGTTGTGCAGGGCACAATGGCAGCCTGAGGTGATGTTTAGAGCTTAATTTTAAGCTCAAGGATTAAGCTTAACAATTACAAAAGCAGAAAATCTTAAAATTCACATATCAATAAGCAGCTAGGAGGAAAATTCAGGCCAAATAGGGTCATTAACTGCTTAAAAATAAGCTGAGAAAGGGGCTAGAGGGTGAGGTCTGCTGATGCATTGTTGGGTGCAGGGCAATAAGGGCTAAATGGGGACTTTTGAGCTAAAAAATAAGCTGAGAAACAATAAGCCATTCCACTATAAGCTGAACACATATAAATTCCATACTCTAAACTTCTCAAAAACCTAAAACTAGACCTAGGGGAGCTTAATAAGGGCTTATAAATAAGCTGCAAATAAGGCTATTTGGGACAGAATAGGCTGTGCAGGTGCAGGGCAATCACAGTCCATATAGGGGTGTTTTGCAAATTTTTCACTACAATGACCAATTTAAGCTTTGATATCAAGTGATTACTGATTATTTAACTTATATTAATCCTAATGAACACATTTTTAGAAGAAAATAAGCACTAGAAGGCAATAAGCTAATGGGCTGTTTTTTTGGCTTTTCTTGGTTTTTTAAGGCAAAACTAACAAAACTAACTCATACTAGCAAACTAAGTTCAGAATATCTATATTAAATCTAAATAAGCACAAGTTCAAGCAATAAGCAAATAAAAAAAAGCAATAAGCAGTTAATAAGCTATAACTATATTTTTGGATTTTTTGAATAATTAAAATAAAGACTGAATTGATATTAAAATAAAAGTAAATTACAATGCTGGAAATGAAAATAAGCTAAAAATTACAAATACCTTAAAAATAAGCTAAATTAAAACCTAAAAAATTCTACTTATAACATACTCCTATTTATACTACTACAACTAGGGTTTCTCTGAAACTCTTGTGCTTTCTCTGTGAAGGGAGGTCATCTTGTGCTTCTTTAGCTATTCCCACAACCCTTGAATTTTTCTTGGTCCCCAATCCCATCAATTTCAACCGTTGATGGGATGTTTGTCCTTTGGGATTGCCAGCGTGGCATGGAGGAGGGGGGAACATGGTCATGTGGGTGATTTTGGATGGTAGTGAGGTGAGAGTGACTGGTAGGAGGTTAGGTTAATTAGGCGAGAAGAAGGTTTTGGGTTAAGAAGATAAACAGTGTTTATCTGAGTTTTGACTTTCTCATTGATGTGTTGACCCCGTATTTAGTTAAAAGGGAAATGGGCTTGGTGGTAGGCTAAAGGGATTTTGGTGGATTGGGTTTGGTTTAAACATGGGATGAATTATTTTGGATCCGGATGTTCAGAATTTAGGATAGGTTTAAATATTTAGTAAAGGACCAAAAGTGTAAACTTGGAAACTTCAAGGACTAAATCTGCCAATTTTCAAAGTTAATTCTAGGGACCAATTGTGTCAAGTAGAAATAATCCAAGGGCCATTTTGGGATGTTTGAGCTTGAATTTAATCCAAATGAAAAATGTCTTTCCCGGCTTCGGTTTTCAGCTCTTTTCCATTCCAAGCTCGGTTTTGTCCATATTTACCCCGTTTTCAATCCTTTTGTACCTGAAACACATAAAACACAATCGAAGGATATTTGTGACAATATTTGGTCCATTTGGGTGTTTTTGGTCATTTTGTGAGGTTTTTCGGGTATAAAATGATGAGTAAAAGGCCACTCATCAATAGTCCAGGTTTTTAAAAATATACCCAATTCTCTATAACCTAGGCTCTGATGCCAATCTATCACACCCCCAAAATCGGGTCCAGCGGAAACATACATGTCACTGAGGTGCTACTCAATTGGTATCACAACACAAGGTACAAAGAACAGTTTTACCTCAACCGTTTAGAATAAAATTCATTAACCAAAAAGTGTTATATTTACATTATTCGAAAGTAGTGCGGAAAATAGGCCTATAAAATAAGTAAAACGGTCCCAACATATATATCAGAGTCGTCCATGACCGTGCCCCTTGCCAAGCGCCTCCAAAAATAAGCTATAGCCTTAACCTGAAAATACATGCTAAAAGTATCAACACGAGGTTGGTGAGTTCATAGGTTTTAGTTTAAAACAATATGGTTGAACCACAAGGTTTCGAGTTCAAAACATCATTCACAAACAAGTCAAATTCAACGTAGGCTCACACTGCCTAAATCACAGATCCAAAAGCAATTCGCAAACAATATCCTAATTCAAAACATCTCGAACCATAATCAATCATACAAATACTACACACATATAGTGTCGCGCCAATTGAACCTATGGTGTTCATCATACTCATAACCAATATCACGTGGGGAGCTACCCCGATAGATCTATCAACATGTGGGCTCTCGAAGAGAGTTAACAGTTGCACCAACTGAACCTATCAACTTGTGGGCTCTCAACAGAGAGTTAGCAGTTGCACCAACTGAACCTATAACTTGTGGGCACTCAGCAGAGAGTTAACAGTGGCGCCGACAGGTACTCACAAAACAAACATGTCACAACCTATAATCGCATCATCACACTTATATGTCCAAATTCATGTAAAACAGTAGTTCACAACATAGAAACATTTGTAAAGCATTGAGTTTGGTGAAAAAGAACGAGCATGTATTCTCCCCCAAAACAGTTATAAAATGAGTAAAAGTAGGGTCCATGAACTCACCTTAGCCACAACAATGCAAGGATCACGACTGACACAACTGGCATGGAGAAGCAAAACACAACAGTCTCATGACGTACGACACGACGGTTCCAAGATATACATGCACAACGGTACACAACGGTCTAGGATCGGCACAACCTAATACGTATACGGTTATCTCAAAATACGCCTCGCACAATAATAAAGTCTATAAAAGACAACGTGTCGTAGTTTTCGTGGATTACTCAATTTCAATACTTATCAAAAGCTTAGTATCAACGATTCGTGTGGTGTGGCAAGAAGACATTAACTCAGGAACACACACGCCAAAAGAAATAAACATCGACACAGTCGAGAAAAATACTGACTAGAACTCACGCCAAAGGAGGAAGACATCGACATAGTCGAGAAATACCGACATAACTCAAGGAAATAAAAAAAATCTAGAAAATGACGACTAGTAACTATGTAATATAAAATAGGTCAACTCGGTAAGTTTAACTAATATAAATCAATCTCCCAAGACTAGTAAATAGCATATTAATAGAAGGTATTCATTGAATATTAGACATTTTTGGCTTATTGTATATTTGTTGCGAATCAAATATATTAAATTTGTCTTGAGTCTAATACATTGTATTCGTTTCAAGTCCAATAAGTCCAACAATGTCCTTTGTCCAATAATTCAAGTCCGATAAGTTATTACAAGTCCAATATTCAATTGTCCGTTAAATATTTATATTGTCCAAATAGTCCAAGGAATTATCCGAAACTTACTATGAATTCAAGAATCCAAACAAATAATATCATTAGTCCATTAAATCCGATATTTATTATCATATACAAAAAAAATACGAATCTGGGAATAGAATTCACAAACTAGCTTACACAAAAAGTGGGCTTCGGCCCAATGACTCCAAATACTCCCTTAGTGGGCTGTCGAGCCCATAAAACCAAATCCAAATATTAGACACCACACAATCCAAACCCAAACCCAACACAACAAAAATAGAAACCCTATTGATTTAAGTTAACTCGAGACAGTACTAAGCATATCAAGACACCCTCTCGATACCTTGGTGTCTTTAGCCGAGGCACGCAGTCAACGCGAACACCCGAACGAGCACCCTTGTGCCTCGTTACCCAAACCAAGCAAGCAACACCACCCTTGTGGTGACCTCGTCGGACCAAACAAACCATCACATAACGCACTGAAATTCCTAGTCGGCTGCTAACGCAAATATAACACCACACAATTATATACATAATCACAACCACAACCTCGATTTCATATTATTCTAAAACTAGAGATCAAGTACACCCTATGTGGGTTTCCTTACCTACCCACAAACAAAAATGATACGAAACTAATCTCATCAACACAAGTATAAGCCGGAGAAGATGAGCTCGACAGGAGCTAGGAAACCAAAATCCAAGTGCAACCGAGACGAAACGGGTTGTACGATTTGACTCGACCCATGAATGAAAACAACATCAATGACAACAACAAGATTAACGAGGGCCTATATCACCCTTAGATCCAATATCAAAGCCACAAACGTGTTTGGGTCGACCCGACACGTACACAAACCGTATCAAACAAACACCACTTTAAATCAATTCTTACTACACGAATTCAGTTCCAAAACACGTTTTAATCCATTTTATCCCACGAAAACTAGTAACTTGTTATAATAAATTTGGATCCACGAAAACTGATAACAGTGCTAATCGGTTTTGTCAAAAATAATAAATAACAAACGTTTTCTCGATTTACCATGTCGAGAAAAAGAGAGAGGAGGAGGATGACGGCAGTGGTGGAGGCTGTGGTGATGGTGGCTCACGGACATGAACCAACAGACCTTGAAAACCCTCGTATCTTGATTCCAAATCAAAAGTAGATGGTGGTGGCGTGGTGACAGTCGTGGGGGTTGTGGTGGCGTGTAGTGGTGGTGAAATGGGTCTAGGAGGGGCGTGTAGCAGCTGGGTGTGATGAGGAGATCGCACGGAGTGTTTATATGGTGGCGGTGTGGTGCCAATGATGGCGATGATGGAGGTCGGAGGTGGTGGAGAGGTGGTGGTTGGCGGCTGCAGGAGGCAGGGAAAAGGGGAAGAAAATAATAACCCTAGAATGAGTATAGTGATATTTATATAGGCTAGGGCAAATGAATATGTAAACCCTAGGGCTGATTATGTAACCCTAGGATTCTTAGAGGTTGGTGGGGAAATATTACTGCAGGGACCATAGTTGAAATTTTTGCTATCTTTCACGAAATGGGGCTCGGGGCCCATTTAGGCAAGTAAACAGTTGATTCAAGGCACGAGAATTTCACCATTGCGCTCAGAATAATATTTCCAATAAAAATGACTATTCATACGCCTCATTTCTTACAAATAATAAAATAATCAAATCAAATCGTCGGTTGTGCCAGTACGCGTTGTGTACAAGTTCCACGTTTTGCGAGATAATGTTGGGAATTAAATGTTCTGAAGATTAGTACTGCTGAGAAGATTGCACTAACAGTACTAACTGCTAGTGTATATCTGAAGACTTCTCAAGTTATAACTAACAGTACTAACTGAAGTTAGTACTGCCAGTACAAACAAAGGTACTGTTGATTCCTACTGCTGGATGGATAAGTGTCGCGTTTACTACTGCTGGTTAGATAAGTATAAAAAGATATTTGTGTATAAAAGTCAAGTATATACGGTAGATTATATCTTTGATTTGTAGTCAGTCAATCAAGTTGTAAACATAGATACATGTTGTATCTTAGCTACTGACACACTCAACACATGCAAAGCAAGTAGTTCGACAAGACTTATCATTTATTGTAAAGATCTTCTTTGGACTATAAAAGGAAGATCTTAGACTAGATATTAAGTGTGACTAAAAAAGTGCTTAATTCATATGCTTAGAATATCTCTCAAGAACAAAGAACATAACTTATCATAGAAATCATAAGTCATAGAAACATATAGATTCAAGGTTTTTGTAACCCTAGTGATAGTGAAGATCACTCGTATTATTTTCAATAATATTGAATCGTTTGGTGTTAACATTGTGTGTTCATTGTTCATTACTCAAGCATTACTTTCCATTTCCAATAACCAAATAACCTTCTAAGTGTGGTTAAGTAGATTCTGCATACTTAACCATATTAACTCAAAGTATCACATACACAAGTTTCAAAGGACTAACATCCTACATAGTGTATTATAATCCTCACAATTGGTATCAGAGCAAGGCTGATATATTTGATTTAGAAGAAGAAGAAGAAATGGACGTGGAGAATACTCAGGCTACAAATATTGCTGCAAAGTTGCCTATGATCAAACAGAATGAGTTTGAGTTATGGAGGCTAAGGATTGAGCAATACTTTATGGTTCAAGATTATGCTCTTTGGGATTTATTTTGTATGGTCATTCTTTTACACTAGGTTATACAGATGTCATTCTTGAAGGTAAAACAATTCAAAAATTAAATACTGGACCAACTACCAATGAAGAAAGGATACAGAAGAGGAATGATCAAAAGGCAAGAAATTTGTTGCTTATGACCATTCCTGGTGAACAGATGCTTTCTTTTAGCAAGTATCCTGATGCAAAAACTCTTTTTGAAGAGATTTGTGCATGGTTTGGTGGTAATGAAACTACCAAGAAAACACAGAAGACATTGCTGA
The DNA here is from genome assembly GCA_021014915.2 of Artemisia tridentata subsp. tridentata. Classification (NCBI taxonomy): domain Eukaryota; kingdom Viridiplantae; phylum Streptophyta; class Magnoliopsida; order Asterales; family Asteraceae; genus Artemisia; species Artemisia tridentata. The sequence continues at coordinate 231,797,299 of CP139502.1, read as the reverse complement.
AACAACAATTTGAAAACTTTAGTTCAAATAGCAATGAATCTCTTAATAAGTTGTTCTCTAGATTACACAAGCTTGTCAATCAGTTAGCTGTGTTGGGAGTTGAGATAGCCAAGGAAGATCTCAACATGAAGTTTTTAAGAAGTCTACCTGAAGAATTCCATACTCATGTGGTTGTCTGGATGAACAAGCCAGACATTGAAACCATGAAACTCAATGATTTGTACAACAATTTCAAAATTGTTGAACAAAGTCTGAAGAAGTCTGGAAGCTATAGTACTAGTTCTGGGAATATGGCATTTATGTCATCTCCCAACATTAGTAAGTCTGAAGAGGTAGATGAAGATGAGGGTGTTTCTACTGCTAGTTATAGTGTTTCTACTGATACTACACAAAAGAATGTTGCTGGACTTGGAGATCCAACGTTCTATGTATTCATGTCTAGTCAAACTAGTGGTTCTCCTCTAAATCATGAAGACCTTGAAAAGGTGGATGATGATGATTTATAAGAGATGGATATCAAGTGGCAGGTTGCTTTACTGAGCATAAGGGCTAAAAAATTTTGGCAAAGAACAGGAAAGCAAATTACCATTAATGGTAATGAAACTGCTGGGTTTGATAAGAAAAAAGTAGAGTGTTTCAATTGTCACCAGGTGAGTGCAGAAAGCCAAGAAAGCAAGAAAATAAGAGCACTTGGTATAAGCAAGATAGAAAGAAGGAAGTCACTGTGGAAGAGCCAAAGGCTATGTTAGCCATTGATGGTGTTAGCTATGATTGGAGCTTCATGGCTGATGAGGAGGAAGCACCAAAAGAAGCTGCAATGGTGGCAACTGAGACTGCACTGATGGCTTTTTCTGATTCAGAGGTAAATTTTATAATCAAGTGTGTTGAATCTTGCTCTGCTCTTAAAGCTTATGAAAAACTTAAAAAGGAATTTGATGATCAACTAGAAGAGCTATATAAAACACTTGCTAATTTAGCTAATCATAAAAGAGGTCTAGCTGTTCTTGAAAAACAAATCTTACATTTTCAAGGAAATGAATCTAAGTTTAGTGATGACATGGCTGCACTAAAAAGAAACTTAGAATTCAAAGATTAGTGCATTAATGTGCTGAATGAATCACTAGCAAAGCACAAAAAGGCAAATGAAAATGTTAAGATAACAGTAGATACACTAGCTTATGCCTCAGATAGAATCAATAAGATTTGGGAAGCTCAAGTTGTTAATAAAGCTAAGTCTGGTATAGGTTACAAATCTGTTCCTCCACCATATAGAGGTGTTCCCTCACCTCCAGGTATTGACCTAGCTCACACAGGTTTAGCTGAGTTTCAAGAACCAATAATGAAATATGGTTCTAAGTCTACTAAGAGTCCTAAGGTAGAGAAAGTAAGTGAAAGTATAAGTAATACTTCACTTCCTGAGGACAAGGTGTCCTCTGATAGGAAATCAGATGTTGTAGTCATTGAGGACTGGAAATCTATAGTGATGAGGAAGAACAGGTTATGTCTAAACCTGATGTGGTTAAGAAAGCAGGAACAAGTGTTCCTAAGATAGTCAAACATGATACTGATAGGCCTAAAATCAATGTTAAACATGTTAGGCAACCAGTTAGGTATTGTGAGCAATACAGAACCACAAACAAGCCTAAAGGCAACCAAAGGAATTGGAATGGCCTTAAGTCTCACCAACTAGGTGATGACTTTGACTTCTATAACAAAGCTTGTTTCATATGTGGAGAATTTGACCATCTTGCTGCTTTCTGCAACCAAAGGGTATATGGGTATACAAACAATAGAGTGAACTTAAAAAGGCATACTCCTCAATTTCACTTTCACTCTAATTCTAATAGAACAAAACCCAGAGCAGTTTCAAAAGCAGTTCATACTGCTAGATAAACAGTTTCTACTGCCAGACCTTTTTACTCTGTTTACCCAAAACCAGCAGTTCAAAATGCAAAAATAACTTTAAAATATGCATCTAAAACTGCTCAAAGGCCTTTTCTAACAAAAGCAGTGGTCCAAAAACAAATTTGGAAAGTGAAGGGTACAACTACAAAGCCAGCAGTTTCTACTGCTAGGCAAGTAGTTCATACTGCTGCTTGGGAAAAGAGGGCAAATGTTGTTAAGGCCTCAGCATGTTGGGTTTGGAGACAAATTTAACCCAATGGTGCATCAACCATTCTTAAGAGATTAAATTACATTAATGCACGATGCAGATCCAAGTCAGTAATGGCTTGGGTCCCCAAAGGAAACTAATATTCCTCATTTTCGTGCAAGAACATTCAACTGATAAACAAGAGGATCAAGGATACTCAGATAGTGGATGTTCAAGGCACATGACTGGCAACATGTCTTATCTCTCAGATTTTCAATCAATAAATGGAGGATATGTTAGCTTTGGAGGAGGTATTGGTGGCAAAATTTCTGGTAAAGGTACCATCAAAACTGGAAATTTAGATTTTGAAGATGTGTACTTTGTGCAAGAGCTTAAGTATAATCTTTTTAGTGTCTCACAAATGTGTGACAAAAAGAACAAGGTTCTTTTTACTGACACTGAATGTCTTGTACTTTCTTCTGATTTTAAGATGCCTGATGAAAGTCAAGTACTTCTTAAAATTCCAAGAAAGGGCAACATGTACAGTGTTGATATGAAGAACATTGTCCCTAAAAAGGCTCTTACTTGTCTTATTGCAAAGGCCACATTGGATGAATCTATGAAATGGCATAGAAGGCTTGGTCACATTAACTTCAAAACCATAAATAAAATTGTTAAGAATGGTTTGGTAAGAGGTTTACCTCAAAAACGATTTGAAAATGACCAAACATGCATTGCTTGTCTTAAAGGCAAACAACACAAAGCCACTTGTAAGCCCAAAATTTTTAACTCTATTGATCAATCATTGTTTATGCTTCATATGGACTTATTTGGACCTACTTCTGTTAGTAGTATGATGCATAAAAGATATTTTCTAGTTATTACTGATGACTATAGTATATTTACATGGGTTTTCTTTTTAGGTTCTAAGGATAAGACTTTTAACATCTTTAAGACATTCATTACACAGATAGAAAACCTAGTAGACAAGAAAGTAAAAGTCATTAGATGTGATAATGGGACAGAGTTTAAGAATAGAGTTATGGATGACTTCTGCAAGGAAAAAGGTATTAGGAGAGAATTTAGTGTTGCTAGAACTCCTTAGCAGAATGGAGTTGCTAAGAGGAGAAATAGAACACTCATAGAAGCAGCTAGAACCATGTTAGCCGACTCTAAGTTGCCTATCACTTTTTGGGCTGAAGCAGTTAATACTGCTTGCTATGTCCAGAATAGGGTTTTGGTTGTCAAATCTCACAATAAGACATCATATGAACTTTTTAGAGGTAGAACTCCTGCAATAGGATTTCTTAGACCTTTTGGATGTCATGTGACAATTCTAAATACCTTAGACCATCTAGGAAAGTTTGATGGTAAAGCAGATGAAGGATTCTTAGTTGGATATTCTCTTAATAGCAAAGCTTTTAGAGTATACAACTCAAGAACTAGAAGAGTAGAGGAAAACCTACATGTGGAATTTTTAGAGAATAAATCCAATGTAGCAGGTCAAGGTCCCAATTGGCTATTTGATCTTGAGACACTAACCTATTCTATGAATTATGTGCCTGTTGTTGCAGAAGCTAATGAATTTTCAGGTTCAGAAACAAATGATGCAACAGATGAGGCAAGGTTAGACAAAGAGACAGATCACGATTATGTATGGATGCCAATATGGACAAGTACAAGTGTTAAGAGAATTTTTAGATATCTCAAGGGTCAATCTAGGTTGGGCCTATGGTATTCTAGAGAATCACCCTTTGACTTGGTAGCATTTTCAGATAGTGATTATGCAGGTGCAAGCTTGGACAGAAAGTAAACAACTGGAGGATGTCAATTCCTTGTATGTAGACTTATCTCATGGCAGTGTAAGAAGCAAACAATTGTGGCTACTTCAACAACTGAAACTGAATATGTAGCTGCTGCAAGTTGCTGTGGTCAAGTCCTATGGCTTCAAAACCAACTTCTTGACTATGGGTACAATTTCTTAAACACTGTCAAACATATTGATAATAGTAGTACAATTTGCATAATTAAAAACCCAGTACAACACTCTAAAACAAAACACATTGAAATTAGACATCATTTTATTAGAGACTGCAATGAGAAAAAGTTGATTCAAGTTCTTAAAATCGATTCTGATCACAACTTTGCAGATCTTCTCACAAAAGCTTTTGATGTTGGAAGGTTTCAGTACTTGGTAGCAAGTATTGGGATGCTTAATCCTCAATGATTTAAAACTCTGTGTTATTGTATATAAATTTTTGTTTGTACTGCTAGCTTTGTAAATTGGTACTGTTATTGAAAAATTTGTACTGCTAGTACAAATTTTAATTGTTCATTTCATACTGTTAGTCATATATTGATACTGCTATAAGACAAATGCTTTGCATTTTGATTCTTGGTTTTGGACTAACAATTTCATGTATGAACATAGAGCACAAAGGAAGTTTCAAGTGAAATGGAAGCATCAGAATGATTATACTAGTTGCTGACATAATAGGTTTATGATGGACTGAGTTTGGGAATTCATTAACAAAGGTTTACACCTAAGTTAATTGATTCTTTAAAACTTCTTTCTTGAAACCTGATTATGATATTTCACATTGACTTGATGACTCAGTTGGTCAGATAGTAACTGACACAACTCACTTTCTATCATTTTATAATTTAATTAGTATAATGAGCAAGTCAAAGGACATCTGATAGAAAGAACAGCGAACAAATGTGCATCTAACACTTGTGTTAGAAGACACAATTGTCACGAGCTGGAAAACCTGTCAAGAAAGCCCTTTGAATGGGTTTATCTTTACACAAGCAGTTATTTATAACTGAAAACATTAGTTCTCACACAACCAGAGGTTAAGTTAAACCGAATTCTTGATTAAGTGTCTGTTACACACTTAATCCCTTCAAAATGGTTGAGAGCAGTATGATTTTTCAATAATAAAATCATATTCATACTGCTAAGTCAAAAGTTTCTTCAAAAGGATTTTCAAAGTGGTTTAGAAAAACCATCAAATGATGGACAATGATTCAATGCCCCATGAATCACCTCTCACAGGAGTTAACACACCTGGAAGTGATGAGTGCAGCAAATAAAGTCTTAAGGAATTGACGGCTACATGTACAATATTGTCTGAAAACATGTTCTAATTGGTAGATCAGATGATGGTGAGAGATCTTCCAAACAGGGGAGGAAATATTTTGGTACATGGTGAGAGATCTTCTAATCTCAGGGGAGGAAGATTATCCAATAAGGGAAGAAAAGATTGTGGTTGTGTATGCTCAGAATCAGGGGAGGAAACTCAAATTGATCAAGTTAAAGAAAAGACAAGAGCATACAAGATGAAGATGTCAGCTTTTAGAGAAGCTAACATGTCTTATTATTCAACCAATAATAAGAACAAGTATTCAGTTGATGAATACTGGGAATAATCTTTTTCAGTTGATGGATATTGGGAATAAGCTCTTCAAATGAAGATTCTGGAGTATTATATATATTCAGAAGGGATGAAGCATTCAAATGGAGAAAGTTCTATCTAGGAGCTTTCAGTTTCAATTTCAGTTCACTACGTTTGTTCATCACTTGCAAAGGCATGCTGGAAGATGATTTGACTTCTTAGAACAAGCATCCAAGATACATAGCCCCATTGCCTCTTATAATTCATCCATACAAGAAAATTGCACCATCTTTTATTCAAGGTATTGATTGTGTTCAAGACAAAGAAAGATGATGTTATTACTGAAAGAGTTTCACAAAAAGCAGATGAGTTAGACAAAAAGATTCTTAATCTTGAAGAACAGAGTAAAAGCTCAAACCAAGAGTCTGACTATGAAGTGTTTGAAAGATCCTCACAATCAGAATTTAATTCAGAAGAAACATGTTGATTAGGGAAATCACATGTTTAGGGGAGGATTGTTGGGAATGAAATGTTCTGAAGATTAGTATTGCTCAGAAGAATGCACTAACAGTACTAACTGCTAGTGTATATCTGAAGACTTCTCAAGTTATAACTAACAGTACTAACTGAAGTTAGTACTGCTAGTACAAACAAAGGTACTGCTGATTCCTACTGCTGGATGGATAAGTGTCGCGTTTACTACTGCTGGTTGGATAAGTATAAAAAGATATTTGTGAGGATTCGACACACGGTTAAGGTTTGTTCTTTGTGTGTATGATATATTGAGTTAATATGATTAAGAATGCGGAATCTACTTAATCACACTTAGAAGGTTATTTGTGTTATGGAAATGGAACGGTTGTGATTGTTATATGATAATGAACAACGAAAGATTAACACCAAACGATTCAATATTATTATTGATAATAATACGAGTGATCTTGAGATATCACTAGGGTTACAACCTTGAATCTTAAGTTTCTATGTTCTTGATATTGTTATATTTGTTCTAGTTCTAACAGTTATGAAAGTTCTAAGTGTTTTCACAATATCAACCAACTTATCGACACATAATATCGAGTCTAAGATCTTCTTTTATAGTCCAAGAAGATCTTTACAATATTTCTTAAAGTCTAGTCGAACTACTTGCTAACTTATCTTGAGTGTGTCAGTACATAAGATACAACATGTATCTGTGTACACAACTTGATAACTAAGCACATGGGGAAAGATATTATCTACCGTATATAATTGACTTTAGTGTACAAATATCTTTTCCATACTAATCCATCTAGCAGCAGAAAGCTTATAGCAGCAGCAATGAGATAACGCTAGCAGCAGGAATGAGATAATGCTAGCAGCAGGAACAGATGTACTAGCAGCAGCATCAACCAGCAGCATTATCATCAGTAGAAACATTACACTACCAGCAGGAACGATACACTACCAGCAGGAATGAAATGTACTACCAGCAGGAACACACTTGTAGTATTTCCCGATTCTTGAACTTCAGAATATTTAATTCCCAACAATCCTCTCCTAAACATGTGAATCCATTTCAACATGTTTTTCTGAATTAAATGAGGACTTGTGAAGATCTTTCAAACACTTCATAGTCAGGCCCTTGATCTGAACTTTCTTCTATTCTGAACTCATCTGCTTTCTTTTGACTTTAACAATATCAACACACATCCTAAAGATGGTGCAATTTCCTTGGATGGAGGAATAATAAGAGGCAATGATGTTGTGTATCTTGGATGCTTGTTTCAACAAGTGAAATCATCTATCAGCATGTCTTTTCAAGTGATGAACAAACGTGGTAAACTGAAATTGAAACTTTTCTTCGTTTGACCTAAATAGAACTTTCTCCTTTGGAATGTTCTTGTCATTTTCAACCTCCATGTCATCATCTTGTATGCTCTTGTCTTTTCCTCCCTTACATTCGGTAATTCTTCCTTTCATGGGCTTTTATTTCCTCCCCTGAGATGTTTTCCTCCTCTAAAGCAAATAAACTTTTAAATCCTCCCCTTGTTTGGAAGATCTCTCACTATGTACCAAAATATTTCTTTCTCCATTATCTGATCTACCAATGAGAACTTGTTATCAGACAATATTGTACATGAAGCCATCAATTCCTTAAGAGTTTAAGTTACTGCCCTCATCACTTCTAGGTGTGTTAACTCCTATGAGAGGTGATTCATTGGACATTTGATTCATGGTCCATCAATGGATGGTTTTTGTGAATCCTTTGAAAAAAATTTTAAGAAACTTTTGCCTTAGCAGTATGTAATTGATTTTATTATGAAAAACCATACTGCTTTCAACCATTTTGAAGGGATTAAGTGTATAACAGACACTTAATCAAAATTTTGGTTTAAAGCAACCTCTGGTTGTGTGAGAACCAATGTTTTCAGTTATCTTAATAACTGCCTGTGTAAAGATAAACTCATTCAAAGAGTTTTCCTGACAGGGTTTCCAGCTCATAGTAATTGTTACCTCTAACACAAGTGTTAGATTCACTTTTACTAGCTGTTCTTTCTATCAGATGTCCTTAGACTTGCTCATTATACTTGAAAGAATAAAATGATAGAAAGTGAGTTGCATCAGTTACTATCTGATCAACTAAGTCATCAATTCAATGTGAAATTTCATACTTAGGTTTCAAGAAAGAAGTTTTAAGGAGTTTTAAATTCCCAAACTCAGTCCATCATAAACCTAATATGTAGCAACTGGATATTCTAATTATGCTGCTTCCATTTCACTTGAAACATCCTTTTGTGTTCACATGATCATACCTGTAATTGTTAGTCTAAAATCAAAAGAACAAAGTACAAAGTACTTGTCTCGTATTAGAATAATCATAGGACTAACTGTATGAATAACACAAATTAAAATTTGTACTAGCAGCACAAACTTTTGTAATAGCAGTAGTAACTTTTAAAACTAGCAGCACAAACAAAAATTTATTTACAAAAACACAAAGTTTAAAATCATTGAGGATTAAGCATTCCAATACTTGCTACCAAGTACTGAAACCTTCCAACATCAAAAGCTTTGGTTAGCAGATCTGCAAAATTAAATTCTGAAGCAATTTTAAGAACTTGAATTAATCTTTTCTCATTGCAGTCTCTTATAAAGTGATGTCTAATTTCAATGTGTTTTGTTTTAGAATGTTGCACTGGATTTTTAATAATACAAATTGTACTACTATTATCAATATGAATAACAGTGTTTAAGAAATTGTACCCATAGTCAAGGAGTTGGTTTTGAAGCCATAGAACTTGATCACAGCAACTTGCAGCAGCTACATATTCAGCTTCAGTTGTTGAATTAGCCACCATTGTTTGCTTCTTACACTGCCATGAGACAAGTCTACACCCAAGGAATTGACATCCTCCAGTTGTTGACTTTCTGTCCAAGCTAGCACTAGCATAATCACTATCCGAAAATGCTACCAAGTCAAAAGGTGATTCCCTTGAATACCATAGACCCAACCTTGGTTGACCCTTGAGATATCTAAAAATTCTCTTGACTGCAGTTAAATGAGAAACCTTTGGAGTTACTTGAAATCTTGCACAAGCACAAACAGAGAACACGATGTCAGGTCTAGATGATGTAAGATACATCAAGGAGCCTATCATAGATCTGTAAGTGTGTACATCTACATTTTCTCCATCTAAGTCTTTAAGAAGTGGCTTCTCAGAGTCCATTGGTGTGCTTGCCACTTTTGAATCAGCAAATTGAAATTTTCTAAGTATCTCTGCAACATATTTGTCCTGAGAGATAAAGATTCCTTCATTTGATTGCTTAACTTGCAGACCCAAAAAGAATGTAAGTTCCCCCATAGAACTCATCTGAAACTTATCGTGCATAAGTTTCTCAAACTCTAAACACATCTCCTTCCTAGTAGATCCAAAGATAACGTCATCCACATACACCTGCACTAACAGAAGATCCTTCTTGTGCTGTTTGATGAAAAGTGTCCTATCAATCTTTCCTCTTTAAAATCCATTTTCTAATAAGTAGGAAGCAAGTGTTGCATACCAAGCCCTTGGTACCTGATGAAGGCCATAGAGAGCTTTAACTACTCTGTACACTTTGTCTGGATGTTGTGGGTCAATGAAGCCTAGAGGTTGTGAAACATACACCTCTTCTTCAATTGTTCCATATAAAAATGCACTCTTGACATCCATTTGATAAACTGCGAAGCCTAAAAATGAAGCATAAGCTAAGAAAAGCCTAATTGCTTCAATCCTTGCTACTGGAGCATAAACCTCATCATAGTCTATTCCTTCTTGTTGTGTGTACCCTTGGGCTACTAATCTAGCCTTATTTCAAATCACTATTCCCCTTTCATCCCTTTTATTCTTGAAAACCCATCTAGTGCCAATTACCTTTGCATCCTTAGGTAAATCAACTAGCACCCATATCTTCTGAATCTTGAACTGAAGAAGCTCCTCTTGCATAGCTTCTACCCAGCTTGAATTATCTAAGGCTTTCAGAATGTTCTTTGGTTCATCTTGTGAGAGAAAACATACAAACAAGCAAGAGTTTGAAAACTCATGCTGCTTTGAAGCATAAAGGGCATCAAGAAGCCCTTGTTGGTCTGAAGACATTAGTTGTTGTCTTGTCTTCACACCTGATTATACATCTCCAATCACATTATCTAGGGAGTGGACTTTGTGAATTCTTGTTTGTGGAGTAGAAGGAACTTGATAATTTGATGGAAGATTGTTGAAATCCACCTCATTATCTGAGAATTCTGCTTCTTTCGTTTCTGAAGGGCTAGCAGCAGAATCATTTGGCCTAGCAGCAGAATCAGTAAGCCTAGTAGCAGAATCACCAGCAGAAACAATTTGTTGTTCCTGAGTTCCATCTTCATTCCTTTCATCTTCAACACCTTCTTTAGCTTTGCCAGAAGAAGATTCATCAGTTGTTGAAGTTGATTCCACACTTGTACTTGACCATATTGGCATCCAAACATGATCTTGGTTTGTCTCCTTTTCTAACCTTGCCTCATCTGTTGCTTGTGAACCTGAAAAATTATTAGTTTCTGCAACAACAGGCACATAATTCATTGATTTGGTTAGAGTTTCAAGATCAAATAGCCATTTTGGTCCTTGACCTTCTACATTGGATTTATCCTCTAAAAACTCCACATGTAGGTTTTCTTCTACAATCATAGTTATTGTGTTGTATACTCTAAATGCTTTGCTATTAAGAGAGTATCCAACAAAGAATCCTTCATCTGCTTTACCATCGAATTTTTCTAAATGGTCTAAGGTATTGAGAATTGTCGCATGACATCCAAAAGGTCTAAGAAATCCTATTGTAGGAGTTCTATCTCTAAAAAGTTCATATGATGTCTTATTGTGAGGCTGAATAACTAAAACTCTATTTTGGACATAGCAAGCAGTGTTGACTGCTTCAGCCCAAAAAGTTATAGGTAGCTTGGAATCAGCTAACATAGTTCTAGCAGTTTCAATTAGTGTTCTATTCTTCCTCTCAACAACACCATTCTGTTGTGGTGTTCTAGCAACACTAAATTCTCTCCTAATACCTTTTTGTTTGCAGAAATCATCCATAAATCTATTCTTAAACTCTGTCCCATTATCACATCTAATGACCTTCACTTTCTTGTCTACTTGGTTTTCTATCTGTGTAATGAATGTCTTAAGGATGCTTGTAGTCTCATCCTTAGTGGATAGAAAGAAAGCCCATGTAAATCTAGTATAGTCATCAATTATAACAAGACAATATCTCTTATGCATTATACTACTTACTGAAACAGGTCCAAATAAGTCCATATGCAGCATAAACAATGATTGATTGATAGAGTTAAAAATCTTGGGCTTACAAGTGGCTTTGTGTTGTTTGCCTTTTAGACAAGCAATGCATGTTTGATCATTTTCAAATCTTTTGTGAGGTAAACCTCTTACCAAACCATTCTTAACAATTTTATTTATGGTTTTGAAATTAATATGACCAAGTCTTCTATGCCATTTCATTGATTCATCCAATGTGGCCTTTGCAACAAGACAATTTAAATTCTTTTTAGGAACAATGTTCTTCATGTCTACACTGTACATATTGCCCTTTCTAGGAATTCTAAGAAGTACTTGACTTTCATCAGGTGATGGAGCGTGATGTGTCGTTGCGGTTTAGCAGTATTAATGCCTACTCAAGTTTTCAATTTATATTTAGCCGACTTATCAATAACACACACACTTAACGAGCAGTGTACCCGGTCAGTATGAATATAATGGTAAGTAGAGTGTCGATCACTAAGAGTGGAACGTATTATCTAGTTATTTTAATCAGTATTTTAATATCCTAAGTTAGTTATACAACCTAATCTAACGAAAGGGGGGTTCAGCCTGGGAGACTGGCACGGTTTGGTTATAATTAAATAGAAAACTAAACTAATGAGCACGAATCAGCGATTAGCACATACGTACACAGATAGATACTCGAGACAATAAGAAGACCAGTCCTGATAATTAAATAGCTTGTCACTTGTTTTATTGCTAGTTTTATATGAAGTGTATATAATTAAACCTTTCTCGTTGGCTCTAATCTTATCGGCGAGTAAACCCTTAATGATTACTTATGTCTATCCTATTTTTCAAGAGACGCTAGAATAAATAGGCGAGGAAGAGGCATGGCGACCCAAGCAAGACTCAGCTAGATACAGAGGTTATCAATGCACTAATAAAAGTCACCAAAGACATCAACATATAAACTTTAATTAATGGGAAAGCAATATTAAGGGGAGTGCATGATCTTTCGTAGTCACATGACACAAGCCCATCAATCCTGATGAATTAAAGCGTACTAAAACAATAAAACAAAACTACTTAATGAATTGAATACATGCAGGACCTTCTTACAGCTCTTGTATTTTTATTTGAGGTGTGTCTTGTGCTGCTTGGTCGTCTGAATTCGGCTCTAGGGTTATATCTCTTCTCTCGGTCTCAAAGTCGTCTCTAAAATTCGTCTGACCTTGGGGTATTTATAGTTTCTGTCTGAGGGATCGATGCGGCGCATTGAGTTGATAGATGCGGCGCATTGACTTAACTTCGAGTGGGGTCCAAGATTAATATATTCTGGAATATTCGTACACCGTCTTCAGATGCGGCGTAACTTGATCTTTGTATGCGGCGCATGTACTTTAGCTTTCTTGGATTGTAACTGGTGAAATCTTGATAGTGATACGCCGTATGTTAGAAGTATATTGCGGCGTATCTGGAGTAGAACGAGCTTGATCTTCTTCTTTGACCAAAGTTTCATATGCGGCGCATGACAGAATCGCATGCGGCGCATTCTTCAAAGTCAGGCAATGGTCTTCGAATTCATCTAAGTATGATATTGCGTCGTATCTGTTGAGTGAGATACGGCGCATCTTCTGGATTTCAGTAGACTTTTGACATCTCGCTTGTTTTGCTCCATAATTAGTCCAAAATCGCCAAGTTTCACATAGTGCTTGTTTTTACCTGAGAATTACTAAAGTAAATATTAATGTATCGATTCTCATATATAATATAATAAAACAAGTCAAATAAATAGGATAAATGATGATAATAAAATGTACTTATTTGAGTTCATCAAATATCCCCCCAATTGAACTTTACTTGTCCCCAAGTAAACCTTAGAATTAATCATATGAAAATGTATCCTAAAAGATATTAGGATTTATTTTTATATTTAAGCACGTATTCGTTTTGTCATAATCACACAACCAAACACCTAACGAAGTAGAAACCAAAATAATTTTTAATGTAAAACAATTCTAAATCGTTTAGTTGCTTAGTCGTGACGAATATTCTATCATAGGCTTGGCAAGTATACGCATCTCCCCCACTAAAGCCAAGGAGTAACAAGTCTAAAGCGGTAAAAAGGGTTTGTTGGTTAAGGGTTGATCATCCTTTTTAATCTCTATCGATCTCATATTCCAGAAAAGGCGACAAAATTACAAATACATGATCGAATCCACGACCACGATACTTGCAATTGCTCAATTCCTTAACTCGAATGGGCTAAAGATAGGACCAAGTAATCTTCACCAATAATATTATATCAAAAAGGGCGACAAAATCATAAATACATAGCCGAATCCACGACTACGATACTTAAGATTGCTCAAATCCCTAATCTCAATAAATCAAAGGTTTGGATGAAGAATGATATAGGGTATGGATAATATTTGGGATACAAATTGGTGTAAAATGAAAAATAAACAAAACAGATAAATTAAAATCCTAAGTGTGGTTAATCACTTTCCCAACCATCCCATGAATAAGACTCATATCATTGAATAACTCACGCTTTAACACTTGAAACACACGCTTTAGGTAGACACGAATTATACTCAACAAAATCTCAATCAAAGAATAACCTTAGTTGGCGTTCCCATAACGGCCAACTCCCATTCAATCCATAAATATAATATACAACAAATAGTGGTGATATCTCCCACTTAATACAAAACTTTACGTAAGTTGGTTAAAACAAACTTCCAACTTTTTTTTTTTTTTTTTTTTTTTTTTTTTTTTTTTTTTTTTTTTTTTACATCAACATATATGTGTAAAATTTCACAACTTTTCTATCACTATTTTTCCGGATAATTTTTCCATACTCTTCATACTTTCAGAAATAACTGTAATAGTGAAAGTAGCAAACACACAAAAAATAAACTAAAAGTTATACAATATTTACTTTCATACCAATTGCATTGTGCAATTTCCTGACCTAACCAAAGATAATGAATTACGCACGCGAACACAGGTAATGTAAGGAAACACACTTTTCCTAAAGCAATTAACCACGGATTTTAATCTACAGGGTAGGCTAAGGTGTAAGGGTGTATCGAAACATTATAACAAAGGTGTAAGAAACGAAAGGAATGGCTCTGAGGGTTTTTCTAGGGTATCTTTACTCTAAAAGTCAGAGTAAACAAAGGGTTTATACGGGGGTTAACTAACCAGTATAGTTAGTTAATATCACATAACATATAAAGGCTATTTGGGTGTAATCCTAGAAATTTACCAATTTAGACAAGTCACTCCAATTATATAGATAATACTCATTATGGTGGTCTCGAATAGTATACAAGCCAAGTTCTAAAGTTTACAAGTCACCGGCACACTAAAGTTTTAATATTTTTGAAAGAATAGAGTTATGTGTGCGGTTATGTAATTTAGACTTTAAACAAAAACATGCTAAAAAAAATTTTAAATTTTGATATATTAAGCGCATTTTAAGCATATTTTGAAAAAGTTTAGGACAAGTAAGTGTTCTAATTCTCCATCCCCCCACTTAAGTTAAACAACGTCCTCGTTGTTTGTGTCAAAGGTTAAAAACTGGAAAATAAAAGAATTAGAACAGAAAAACTCCCCTGAGATTTGCTCGGTATGATCCTCCATTATTCGTATAAGAGCAAAAATCAACTTTCTTGTGGATGAGAACGTTTAAGCTTCATAAATGATGTATCCACAAAAATGCAGGTATCTATAATACCATTTAGACTTTAACACACCTGAGTTAAGAAGGTTCAAACTTGCATAATACATTAGTAGTTAGTAAAAATAAAACCTAAAAAATTAAACTGTAAATCATCAGGTCAGTCGATACGCTGTATCTTATGGAAGAAGATACGCCGTATCGAGCCTGGAATAAATACGAATCAGAATAAAAGATGCGTCGCATCCTTAACCAGGGATGCGCCGCATTAAATAAACTGACAGAAAGTTTTAAAATCAAAAAATAAAAAATGCAGAAAATGAAATAAGATATGACCAGTGCAGGTGATGCGTCGCATCTTATGATGGAGATGCGCCGCATCTTCTGCAGGTCTGACAGACTCGACACAGAACAAAAAAGTAAAAATCTTTCCTTCGGGTTGTCTCCCGGTCAGCACTTGTCTTTATTCCAGAGTCTTCAAGTTAGACTCACGTTCAGCTCCTTATTTTGTTCTTGTTACGTGCCATCCTTCTTTTTTCATCCGAAAGATGTTACCGTATAGCTCCGCAATATTTTCTTCCGTTCGACTTAATCTAATATATTCTTTGGTCTTCGTTGCAACATATTCCTCATATGGTCCTAAAGAGTATTTGATGACTTCAAATTTTTCAGAAATTATCTTGGGTGGATTATTATAAGTGATCCCAAGTAGTCGACATTTTCTCTCGATGAATTCTTCTTCGTCTTTATCAACAAACTTGAAATAAGGATCCTTATTCAAATAGTCATCAAGTTCATCAATTAATTTTTCTTGTGACTCATCGTTATTATCATAGGGATAATAATTAATGGATTGATAATAATCTTGAGTCTCGTCCCACTTTCTTTTCAATTCCCATTGTAAGCGTCGATTAAGCCTTGTGTAATCATCACATTTTCTATGCACCCATTCCCAGAAAGTAGTATTCGATGCTCCCTTTAGTTCTTTTAAGTATTTGATTCTACCTTTTTCTTGCAAAGCCTCTGCTCTACGTGGGGAATCTTCAACTTTTTCATACCAATCATAGTCTTCAAAGTATACATCGTTTCCAACTCGTTTCATTCCAATTATACTTCCCTCATTGCAGGTTCCATCATTCTTCCAATCACAGGTTGGCCATTCACTACTTCCATCCTTGAAACGGAAAGGTTTACAAGTGTGATTAATATGCCCAAATTCCCATGGTTTATCCCAAACCCATGGTATCTGGTCATTCCATTCGTAGTACCAGGTGTTTTTGAACTCATCATAAGTTTTGAATCCTGGTAGATCTCCAGTTAGCACATCAGCATTGATTTGAAGGAGGTAATTAAATTCTTTGAATTGTTTGCACAAGGGTGTCTCATAATTGAACACATCTATGTCTATGCTGAACAATTCTTCAATGCCTTCCTCGATCGTTGAATCGTCATGTGATGATCCATTGTTGCTTTCTACTTCCTCATCTTCCCCTCTCATCCAATATACCCATAACACATCTTTAGTAGCTCGGTCCATGATCTTATGGTTATTGAACTTACTAGCTAACCAATCTGAAAAATCAACATTGTTAGGATCGTAGTTAACGTCAAAGCTAGTATTACCAATCATTTTCCTCCTTATCTCCATGAACTCATTAAATTGTTCTTTAAAACTTCGTGTCAACCATGAGGTCACAATCCGTTTGACTTCATTCGTAGGAGCAAATTTGGGATCACCGTATTTAAGTTCAAGCCATTCTTCTAAAGAGATATCCATCAACCTTACCAACTTTTTATGAAACAGTATCTCCGATTCAGCATAAATTCTTTCATCATCCAGATTGCTTTTATCTAATCCCCAATACTGTTCGGAATAAGGCATATAAGAAGTTTGTACAGGTTGGATATTTCCTCTACCATAGCTTTTGTTGCTCGATTTGTTGACTGCATGTGCTGAGTTCATGTATTCAATTTGGAATTTTCCATATTTTTCTTCGATAGTCGTCCAAGTTAATCCTTTAGATTCAATGATAGGCCATAAGAGTAACAATTCATCTTCAGTGTAGTTCATTAGTAAATCATAAGAGAATATCCCATCTTCAATATTGCATAAGCGTTTGAATTCCATATAAGTAGCTTCAAGAGGAGTTTCCCAAGAAAATAAATCGGCATCAATCGTGAGTACATTGAAGTTGACATCTTCATAAACTTCCACTGAGTAGAAGGGCATGCTGGTTTGAGATACGGATTTGAGTAAAGCATCGGTCGTAGGTAAGTTGCAAGTAATAGCATCGAAATTTTCGAATGAATCCGGAAGCAAGAGTTCCTTTTCCAATTCTGAGCTTTTAGTAATGCTTAATGCTGGGAACTTGCTCAAGCTAACTTCATAGTTATCACACTCTTCATCACTTTCCAGAATTAACGGCTTTTTGGTGCGGGACTTTTCATTGTGCTTATCTTTCATAAGTTCCTTAGCAAGATATTCGTTCATTGACATATCTTCCATAGCAAAACCTGTCATCATAGGTAAAATCGTCAGTAGGATCTGTTCACTAGAAGAGAAATTAATGAATTTAGAAACGAATATAAAGAATAAAAATGGCTGATATCTGCGGCCGATGCGCCGTATCCAGAAAGTTGGATACGCCGTATCTTATTACGTTAAAATTTAATCAGACTTTTATTCAGAAAACAGATACACCGCTTATGAATTAGAATGCGCCGTATCCGGTTTAAATTATCAAAAATCGATTATATTTATTAAAATTAAATGCGTCGTATTAACAAAAGCTAATGCGCCGTATTTTCGTTAAGTTTCAAAATACAAGATTTTTGATTTAGTAGATGCGCCGTATCGATAAAGATCGATGTGTCGCTTCTGTTTAATAATTCGAAAAACTGTTTTTAATTTAAATAGAAAATACGCCGTACCTGTTAAAATAGATGCGTCGTATGGCGTTAGGGTTTAGAAATTTTTTTTATTAAAAACAGAATACGCCGTATCTTGGGGAAAGATGCGTCGTACTCGAATTTATTAAACGCGTTGTATTTTATAAAAATTAAATGCAATACGCCGTATCTGTGAAAACAGATCCGCCGTATCGTTTGTATCAGCACAATACAACGACAGCAGAATGCAGAAAAATAGAAAAAAGAAAAACAAAAATAAAAACAAACAAAAAGAAACAAAAATTACGGAAAACAAAAACACACAAAAATAGTAAATATGCAAATTATACAATGAATGCAATCTATCTAATATACAACAGGGTTAGTGGTTAGAATCTAAAAAAAAACTAAAAAGAAAAACCTAATTAAAATACTAAATCAAATTAACAGATAATAACAATTCACTACCCGGCAACGGCGCCAAAAACTTGATGGAGCGTGATGTGTCGTTGCGGTTTAGCAGTATTAATGCCTACTCAAGTTTTAAATTTATATTTAGCCGACTTATCAATAACACACACACTTAACGAGCAGTGTACCCGATCAGTATGATTATAATGGTAAGTAGAGTGTCGATCACTAAGAGTGGAACGTATTATCTAGTTATTCTAATTAGTATTTTAATATCCTAAGTTAGTTATACAACCTAATCTAACGCAAGGGGGGTTCAGCCTGGGAGACTGGCACGGTTTGGTTATAATTAAATAGAAAACTAAACTAATGAGCACGAATCAGCGATTAGCACACACGTACACAGATAGATACTCGAGACAATAAGAAGACCTGTCATGATAATTAAATAGCTTGTCACTTGTTTTATTGCTAGTTTTATATAAAGTGTATATAATTAAACCTTTCTCGTTGGCTCTAATCTTATCGGCGAGTAAACCCTTAATGATTACTTATGTCTATCTTATTTTTCAAGAGACGCTAGAATAAATAGGCGAGGAAGGGGCATGGCGACCCAAGCAAGACTCAGCTAGACACAGAGGTTATCAATGCACTAATAAAAGTCACCAAAGACATCAACATATAAACTTTAATTAATGGGAAAGCAATATTAAGGGGAGTGCATGATCTTCCGTAGTCACATGACACAAGCCCATCAATCTTGATGAATTAAAGCGTACTAAAACAATAAAACAAAACTACTTAATGAATTGAATACATGCAGGACCTTCTTACAGCTCTTGTATTTTTATTTTAGGTGTGTCTTGTACTGCTTGGTCGTCTGAATTCGGCTCTAGGGTTATATCTCTTCTCTCGGTCTCAAAGTCGTCTCTAAAATTCGTCTGACCTTGGGGTATTTATAGTTTCTGTCTGAGGGATCAATGCGGCGCATTGAGTTGATAGATGCGGCGCATTGACTTAACTTCGCGTGGGGTCTAAGATTAATATATTCTGGAATATTCGTACACCGTCTTCAGATGCGGCGTAACTTGATCTTTGTATGCGGCGCATGTACTTTAGCTTTCTTGGATTGTAACTGGTGAAATCTTGATAGTGATACGCCGTATGTTAGAAGTATATTGCGGCGTATCTGGAGTAGAACGAGCTTGATCTTCTTCTTTGACCAAAGTTTCATATGCGGCGCATGACAGAATCGCATGCGGCGCATTCTTCAAAGTCAGGCAGTGGTCTTCGAATTCATCTAAGTATGATATTGCGTCGTATCTGTTGAGTGAGATACGTCGCATCTTCTGGATTTCAGTAGACTTTTGACATCTCGCTTGTTTTGCTCCATAATTAGTCCAAAATCGCCAAGTTTCACATAGTGCTTGTTTTTACCTGAGAATTACTAAAGTAAACATTAATGTATCGATTCTCATATATAATATAATAAAACAAGTCAAATAAATAGGATAAATGATGATAATAAAATGTACTTATTTGAGTTCATCATCAGGCATCTTAAAATCAGGAGAAAGTACAAGACATTCAGTCTCACAGAAAAGAACATTGTTCTTTTTGTCACACATATGTGAGACACTAAAAAGATTATAATTTAGCTCTTTTACATAGAACACATCTTCAAAATCTAAATTTCCAGTTTTAATGGTACCTTTACCGGAAATTTTGCCACCAACACCTCCTCCAAAGGTAACATAGCCTCCATCTATTGATTGAAAATCTGACAGATAAGACTTGTTGCCTGTCATGTGCCTTGAACATCCACTATCTGAGTATCCTTGATCCTCTTGCTGATCATTTGAATGTTCCTGCACATAAATGAGAAGTATTAGTTTCTTTTGGGGACCCAAGCCATTACTGACTTGGATCTGCCTCTTGCATCAATGTAATTTAATCTTTTAAGGATAGTTGATGCAACATTGGATTTTAGAATCCAACATGCTGAGGCCTTAACAGCATTTGCCCTGTTTCCCTTAGCAGCAAAATGAACTGATTGCTTAGCAGCAAGAACTGCTAACTTTTCAGTTCAACCTTTTGGTTTCCAAACTTGTTTTTGAACCACTGCTTTTGTTTGAATGGGCCTTAGAACAGTCTTTGATGCAGGTTTGAAAAATGTTTTTGCACCCTTAGCTGTTGATTTTGGGTTAACAGTCATAGATTGTCGAGCAGCAGGAATAATTAGTCTAGCAGCAGGAACCATTTGTCTACCAGCAGGATAAGTGTTTGAGATGGACTTGTTTGAGACTGTTCTGGGTTTTGTTCTATTAACACTAGAACTAGAGTGAAAGTGAGTTTGAGGAGTTTGCCTTTTGAAGTTCACCCTATTGTTTTCATACCCAGTTACCCAATGGTTGCAGAAAGCTGCAAGATGGTCAAAACTACCACATGTGTAACAAGCTTTGTTATAAAAAGCAAAGTCATCACCTAATTGGTTAGACTTGAGGTTGTTCCAATTCCTTTGGTTACCTCTGGGCTTGTTGGTGGTTCTATATTGCTCACAATATCTAACTGGTTGCCTAACATGCTTAATGTTTGATTTAGGCTTAGCAGTATTGTGTTTGACTATCTTAGGAACACTTGTTCCTACTTTCTTAACCACTTCAGGTTTAGACATAACCTGTTCTTCTTCATCACTATCAGTTGTGCAATCTTCAACAACTATAGTATCTAATTTCTTAACAAAGGACACCTTGTCCTGATAAAGTAAAGTTTTATCTAAACTTTTACTTACTTTTTCTACCTTAAGACTCTCAGTAGTCTTAGAACCATATTCCATTATTGGTTCTTGAAACTCAGGTAAACCTGAATTCCCTAGGTCAATCCCTGGGGGTTTTGGGATGCCTCTATAAGGAGGTGGGACACTTTTATATCCTACTCCTGACTTAGCTCTATTAATCACCTGACATTCTACTATGTTGTGCACACCTCTAGAAGCATGTTCTAGTGCTTGTGTAGTCAAGTGAATGTTTTCATTTTCCTTTTTGACCCTATCAAAAGCTTCTCTCAAAAGCTTAATTTCAGCATCTCTAAAGAATATGTCCTGTCTTAGGAGAACTTTGTCATCAGAAAAAGCTAATTCATTTTCTTTATAATGTGTGATTTGTTTCTCTAAAGTCTCTAATCCACACTTATAGTTTATAAAGTTTTGAAAAGTGCTGCTTAGCTCTTTCTTTTGATCATCATATTGTTTGATTAAAACCTGTAGAGCATTAAGAGCAGTGCAAGTATTAGAACAAGCTTTATGATTTTGTACCTCAGTAGCAGAAAAAGCCATAAGTGCCATCTGAGCAGGAGTTTCTTCTTCATCTGCCATGAAGCTCCAATCAAAACCTAAGCCATCAATAGCTACCATAGCTTTTGGCTCAATAACCTCCTCTGTTTTGGATTTGCTTCCAAAACCTCTATTCTTGCTATCTTGCTGCCTTGGTCTTCTGCACTCTCTTGAGAAATGACCCATCATGTGGCAGTTATAGCACTCTATCTTTGACTTATCAAAACCAGCAGCATCAGTGTTGCTGATTATGAGCTTCTTCCCCGTCTTGTGATAGAACTTCTTGGCTCTCATGCTAAGAAGAGAAATTTGCCATTTTAGATCCATTTCCTCCAGATCATCTTCATGGATCTCTTGGAGGTTTTCATAGGAGAGCATGAACCCATTATTCTGACTTGTAAGAAATGCACAACAAGTCTTTTCATCCAAAATACTTATGGTACTACTTGATGAACTAGCAGCACCAACATCATCAACAACTTTCACCTCTTCACTTGATTTTGAAGTACTAGGAGTTGACATAAATGCCTTGTTCCCAGTATTAGAACTAGTACATCCATTCTTCTTCAAATCTTGCTCTACAATCTTGAAGTTGCTATACAAGTCCATCAGGTCCATGGTGTCTAGGTCTGGCTTGTTCTTCCAGAAAACAACATGCATAGCCCACTCTTCTGGTAAGCTTCTCATAAATTTTGAGTTTAAATCTTCTTGAAGCATTTCAATCCCAAGAATAGCAAGTTGGCTCACAATATTCTGAAGCCTATTAAACATGTGGTCAAGAGATTCATTGTATGTAGAGGAGAAGTTTTCAAACTGCTGCTTGAGCAGTGTCTTGTGGGTTTTCTT
This sequence comes from Artemisia tridentata subsp. tridentata, assembly GCA_021014915.2. Taxonomy (NCBI): domain Eukaryota; kingdom Viridiplantae; phylum Streptophyta; class Magnoliopsida; order Asterales; family Asteraceae; genus Artemisia; species Artemisia tridentata. The sequence continues at coordinate 231,774,873 of CP139502.1, read as the reverse complement.
GGTGGCTTCATTTCCACCATACCTTGCAATAATAGCTTCAAATAATGACTTGGCATCTTTGAACTTGCTGAAGTTTAGAAGTTGATCATTGGGAATGGTCATCATCAGCATGCTTCTTGCCTTCAAGTCATTTTTCTTCTTTATTCTATCTTCTGCAGATGTTGGCTTTGTCTGCAGACTTGACACCACTTTGCCTTCCAATGTTGAAGTAGTGGTGGTAGGCTGGTAAGAGTCTCCATCTTCAATGATTTCCCAAAGTGCATAATCTTGCACTTGGAAATATTGCTCTATCCTCAGCCTCCACATCTCAAACTCATTTTGTTTGAGCATGGGAATCTTCGCAGCAACATTTGTCTGAATAGATTCAACGTCCATTTCTTCAGCTTCTTCTTCTAAATCAATAATATCAGCCTGAGCTCTGATACCACTTGTGAGGATTCGACACACGGTTAAGGTGGTTAAACCTTTTGTTCTTTGTGTGTATGATATATTGAGTTAATATGATTAAGAATGCGGAATCTACTTAATCACACTTAGAAGGTTATTTGTGTTATGGAAATGGAACGGTTGTGATTGTTATATGATAATGAACAATGAAAGATTAACACCAAACGATTCAATATTATTATTGATAATAATACGAGTGATCTTGAGATATCACTAGGGTTACAACCTTGAATCTTAAGTTTCTATGTTCTTGATATTGTTGTGTTTGTTCTAGTTCTAACAGTTATGAAAGTTCTAAGTGTTTTCACAATATCAACCAACTTATCGACACATAATATCGAGTCTAAGATCTTCTTTTATAGTCCAAGAAGATCTTTACAATATTGCTTAAAGTCTAGTCGAACTACTTGCTAACTTATCTTGAGTGTGTCAGTACATAAGATACAACATGTATCTGTGTACACAACTTGTTAACTAAGCACATGGGGAAAGATATTATCTACTGTATATAATTGACTTTAGTGTACAAATATCTTTTCCATACTTATCCATCTAGCAGCAGAAGGCTTATAGCAGCAGCAATGAGATAACGCTAGCAGCAAGAATGAGATAATGCTAGCAGCAGGAACAGATGCACTAGCAGCAACATCAACCAGCAGCATTATCATCAGTAGAAACAATACACTACCAGCAGGAACGATACACTACCAGCAGGAATGAAATGTACTACCAGCAGGAACACACTTGTAGTATTTCCCGATTCTTGAACTTCAAAATATTTAATTCCTAACAATATTTGTGTATAAAAGTCAAGTATATACGGTAGATAATATCTTTGATTTGTAGTCAGTCAATCAAGTTGTAAACATAGATACATGTTGTATCTTAGCTACTGACACACTCAACACATGCAAAGCAAGTAGTTCGACAAGACTTATCATTTATTGTAAAGATCTTCTTTGGACTATAAAAGGAAGATCTTAGACTAGATATTAAGTGTGACTAAGAAAGTGCTTAATTCATATGCTTAGAATATCTCTCAAGAACAAAGAACATAACTTATCATAGAAATCATAAGTCATAGAAACATATAGATTCAAGTTTTTTGTAACCCTAGTGATAGTGAAGATCACTCGTATTATTTTCAATAATATTGAATCGTTTGGTGTTAACATTGTGTGTTCATTGTTCATTACTCAAGCATTACTTTCCATTTCCAATAACCAAATAACCTTCTAAGTGTGGTTAAGTAGATTCCGCATACTTAACCATATTAACTCAAAGTATCACATACACAAGTTTCAAAGGACTAACATCCTACATAGTGTATTATAATCCTCACAGATAACTTCACGTTTTAGAGTCAAATAAACTCGGAAAGGTTCGTAAATGAAAAACATGGATAATCTCGTATAAAATACGTCTGAAAAATTACGGGGTATTACAATTAAAATACATCATGGCAAATTCGGCTCAGATTAATTCATGTCCCAGTTGCGATCATAGAGGTTACTAATCCAAGTGATTTTCGTACTAAACCATCCTTCTATGTTGGGCTACAAAACAACAAACTTGAAAGGTCATCATTGCCAATAAAACACAGGTTATAACACTTATGAAATCATCACTTATAACCACAACTTATACAAAGCTAGTACAATGCTCATAATTGCAATTCATAAACGGTTTCTACATTTATGACCATAACTTATACGCAGCTCACACACGACATATGACGACAGCCATACAACAAAACACTGTTATTTGGGTCTGCTAAAAGTCAGGCAATTTATGCGTCCTCTTCAATAGATAAATGATCAAGTTGTGTTAGATTAATGCATTTTTTGGCTACGATCATAGAGGTTGTTACGGTGAGTCAAACTTGTACTCAATCAAAAAAACACCTATGAAATCAGAACCTATTACCACAACTTATACACAAATAATACATATAATTTTGAAAGATATCATGACAAACACATCAAACCATAATCAAGACATCCTTCCATTCTGCCACAACCAAATAAAACATAGTTTATACCACTTATGATTATACACAGCCTATAAGAGCTTAAAACGAATGCGCTTTAATCAAAACGACACCATACATACAACATTTGTATAAAAAATACAAACACATATCCACAAATGTCTTATCATTTTGACTTTAATAATGGTAGTTGCTAAGCTGAGTCAAACTCGCACTCAACCATTCAACCATTTTGCACAACAAATAAAAATAAAAATATATTGAAAAATCATTACAACAAATAAATAAATAAATGTTGTAGCACTTATGAAATCAGCAGTTACGACCACAACTTATACACATCACATAAAATCATATGACCACATGTTATATAAGCTGCATAAAATCAGCCCTTATGACCACACATCAGACTTTAAAAGATATCACAAAGCTTAAACAAACAAAAATAAATATCCAGAAATCCACTAATAGCATACAAACTTTAAAAAAGTTAAAAGATCATCACAACTTGTAGCACATCATATAATCAACACTTATGATCACATAACTAATAGCATACAAACTTTAAAAAAGTTAAAAGATCATCACAACTTGTAGCACATCATATAATCAACACTTATGATCACATATTAGACTTATCACAAAGCTTAAACAAACAGAAACATGAAATCCACTAATAGCATACAAACTAAAAAATAAACCGAAATACCATATGTTAACCAGTCAGGTGGCAATGAGACATCGGTCGCGATTGTTGAACAACCAAAACCACTAAACATCCACCATGAAGAAACCACCGGTGTGTGTATATATAAAGAGAAAGATGACAGTTGCATGTACGTTGATACAATGTGGATCTGAGAGATAGATTAAGGTTTAGACACGTATCTATTGAAGGAGACACATATATTACCTACTTTATTAAGCCTAACGAAAACAGGCTAACAAACAACATCTGATGACCCAATTACAACCCAAAACGAAAATGACCCAAAAAATTACCAAACGACACGGCCGAAACCACAAAATGACATACCATAGCACAAAACAATGTCATTTTATTTTTTTGCACCCTAAAGGGTGTCGCCCGCATGCCTAATGTATAAAGGTAATAATAATAGACTTGTACGCCAACAATATTGCTTAGTCTAATGACATGTGAAAATGTTTTAGTATACTAAGTAGTGTTGTCATGACTCATGAGTACCAAATACTTGTTGAAAGTTCTTATCTTTTCCTCCCCCTTAAAGATTGTAATGACATGTTGTGCATCAAGATATATTAATATTTGATCTTATTATTATTATTTATTTATTTTTTTTTTTTAATATTTCGAGATTTTTAAAAGATTTCCCAAACAATGTTGAAAAATTACTAGCTGCTAATAAGGCAGTCAACCACTTTCTAGCTAGTAATCGATATGGCTGTAAACGAATCGGACGAACACCAACGAAGCCTTGTTAATGTTCATTCGTTTAATTTTAACTGGACAAATAAACGGGCACGAACGCTTAAACGGACGAATTTTCTTATTCATGTTCGTTTATTAAGAAAATGAGTTGTTTATGTTCGTTTAAGTTCGTTCATTAAGACAATAAACGAATCGTAAACGAACAGAAACGATCGAACATAAATGAACGTAGAAAAATAAATATTAACTTTATTAAATCATGCATAATATTTGGTTTTATAGGTGTTGTTTTGTTTAAACAAATTAGTTTTAAAAGTACACAATTAAATGATATGATATACGAACATAAACAGATAAACGAACGTTAATAAACGCATAATCGGACGTTCACGAACATAAATGAACGGACGCTAATCTTTTTCATGTTTGTTCATTTAACAGAACGAACGTAAAATATTATTTATGTTCGTTCATTTAATAAATAAATGAACATAAACGAACTTTTTATCGAGCGGTTTATAAATTGTTCACTGAACATTCAGTTCGTTTACACCACTAGTAATCGCCTTAAGCGGTATCAATCGATTTGGACATTTTTATACATAACTTTTAAATTATATATACTTCTAAAGCAATAATAAGTTTAAGTAAATGTATGATATATATATATATATATTATTTAAATTACGTAAAATTTAAAGTTGTTAAATTTGTTGTTTTATTGTAATTTATTGATTGTGTTGTTGAATTATGTATCATTTCGTCGTGTTTATGAGTAGGAATAAGCCGAACAAAAAAGAATAAGACAAAATCTCAAGTATAATAAAAAGTTTACTTTTTTATCATCTAGGCCCGATTTGACTGCCTAGATCTGACTTTGACCAACTAGATATAATTTTGACCGATTTCAGTTAAATTGTCTGGTTACCTCTAAATAGCATAAAAACACACCCACCAAGCGGATGGTCGCCGTGCTAGGTTGATTTTTACATTTCCCCCGTTTTCTTATAGTGACAATGTGTATTATGATAGATTTTTCTTTAACTCAAGTAATCAGTGAGATAAAACTAAACACATTATTCTAAGACATTTCATAAAAATACAAGTGTTCCATCTTACCATCCTATTGACAAATTAACAATTTCAAATTTAACCCAATCATGAGTATGTAAATCCTTACAAACAGTAAACTACTAAACACTACAATAGTCGTAAACACATGAAACACGATTTTGAAACATTGGAATACCTAAAAACAACCGTTCCGACACATGAAATTGCTTGTGGTAAGTTACGGTTATAATGGTGAGATGAAATTTTACAAGACATTTTGTTGTAACAAGGTAACAAGAACAACACTCACTTAGTAACTGCAATCTTTTTTGTTAATAAAAAGATAACAAAATATTATTTTTAAAACAACAATTATAATGATGATAAATTTATCTAGATTCGCCATGGGAGACTCACTCTAGGTTACGTTAGTCTCGTAATTTACTACCTTTAAACTGTTAGAGTAGCTACCTCCGTGAAGCGACTTTTTACAAGATGACAAAAAGAAAATCAATAAAATATCAGCGGAATAAGATATACATAATTACTAACGCAGATGACTCATAATTCGGTATGAACTGAAGAGGGATTTTTTTTTTTTTTTTTTTTTTTTAAATAACAAAATTTAAGGAAATTTATTTTTCCCATTACAAACTTGCAACTTTTATATATCTAACAAGTCAAACGATATCTTCAAAAAAGTATGCAACTCAAAATACTACAGTAATAATAGAAAATCAAACATCAAAAGAAAACAAAAAAACAAAAAATAAAAAAATTGTTTTGACATAAAGTAAGAAGACACACAACACGAACACTTGAAGTCTTGTACTTACAACAACACCACCACAACAAGTCATATGAACAAAGATTTCATAAGGAGCTCTTTTGATCCCAGTTTTGTCAAAACACATTCTCACTCTTTTCCCCCAAATTTTCAATTCAAACCCTAATTTTCATCAAACCCTAATCACCTTTTCACATAAAGATTCAATCTTTACATCAAATTGTTACCCTAATTCATCAAGAAACGATTTTTATCCATTAATTATACTAATTTTATATAAAAAAATGATCTTTTTCATAAACCCTTATTAAAAATCCAATCTTTTTGTTGTTTAATCACAACCATTTGTAATTATGTCTTCCTCACCGATCCATGACCAAAAAACTGAAAAAACTATTGTGAATGGGGGTGATAATGCTGTGGTGAGGAGAGAGAGGCCTTCGAGAGCGTGTACTGCGCGCTCTGCGGCGAGGCTTCACGCAGCTGCGGCTGCGGAAGCAGAGGTGCGGAAAAAAAAGTCAAAAAAGCGGAAAGTTAGGAGAGAAGTGCTGGAGGAGGTAGAGGAGGAGGAGGAGCCACCGTCTCCGGTTAATGAGTTTAGTAAGATTGTGACTGTTTTGGTTAAGGAGCCCCCTTTAGCGCAAATGGGGCAAATGGCGCGGTGGAATATTAGGTCTATGTGGGAGTTAGCTGCAGTTTTGAATTTTTTCAATGTGAGTTTTTGTTGATTAGAATGTGGGTAAAATTTGGCGTTTTTAACGTAAGGTTTGAGTTTTTTTTGGTGGAGTGATTGTTGGTTTGTTTTTGCAGGTGTTTAGGTCGCTTTTGAATATTGATGCTGAGTTTTCTGTGGAGGAGCTTGAAACAGCTTTGATTACGCCGAATGCGACTTTGGGTGCTATACACATGCCTTTATTGAAGGTTGGTAAATTTTGGTTAAATTTGTATAGACTACGTAAAATATATTTGTTATAACTTGTGCTTGCTATAAATGGTGGAAATATGAAGAAAGGCGCCAAGATACGCACTAAAGTTTGTAACTATAAAGTGACCGTTATAGAACAAGTTTAGAATTTATACAGAATGAGATGGGTCAAGATGTTGGGAAGGTGATCATAATAAATGCATGCCAAGGTGACCGTTAGTTAAGTGGTAGACGGTGAAATGGTGATTTGAAGTTTGGAGTTTAGATAATGGATTAAGAGGTTTGAGTCAGGAAGGTCATGTGTTGGCCTTATTGGCGGCAAATCCTAACTATCTAGGCTTGTGAAATAGTAGTAGAACCAGGACTGACTCGCGGAAATCATTTTACTAAACTAGGGTCAAATCTTATACGTGCATGTAAGGTGGCCGTCTTCGAGATTGGATTGCTCTGACGATGTCACCATATTATTTAAAGTAAAAAAACCAACCTAAAAGCTTGATTGGAAGTTCAAGACTTTAAAGAAAAATGTAACTTAAGAAATCCAGTTACATTGTTTAATTGATTCTCAGATGGTCAGATATATACGGTTTCTCTTCTCAACATGAATTTTTGTTGATACGTACGAATATTGATCATTATGGAACCTGATTAAATGATTCATATTTATGCCATATCAACTTCCAATGTAGGATTGACGGCCTATATAGTGTTTCTTGGTGATGGATAACCAGGGTTTTTCAAGTGGCAAGCATGAGAGGTTTGTAAGTTTAACAAGTAGTCACAACCGAACTTCACTTGATTAAGTAATGATTATATGTTTTAATCTAAAGCAACCACGTTAAAAAAAGGAATCAAACCAAATTCAGTTACCTATTTTAAATTGATCCTCAGGAATAAAGTAACCTTCTGTTTAAATCAGTTTTAACGGATATATATCTAGGAGTATACTCCATCGTTATGGAACTTGAATGAATGCCGGTTCCCCTAATTTAGTCCAAGTATCGTGTTCCTGAGAAGAAGAGATGGTCTCCCCTGACACGGACACAGGAACAGCTTTCGAGCTTTATTGTTAGATTGTTACCGTATGAATGTATCTTATTTTTCTACATAGCCTAGTTTTTTAGGATCTCGATATCTACAATTCTACATTATGAACATCATCTCGCAGAAATTAAACCATAAGCAGTTATAACAGATTGCACCTGAGTATTTGACCCACTGTGTATCTATATAAAGTATTAAATGAAACTACTCTCACGTGCTAATAACTGCTTGGCATTTAATGGCCACTAAACTATATGTGAAATTGTGAATCTAGAGTTCCGACTAAAATGATATGATGACAAAACGTTTGCTAGTTTTGCTTAAACCTATACTTCAAGTTGTGACGATGATTCAGTTAATGCCCATATTAACTTCCGCTAGTAAGATTATGGCCTATTAGCCTATATGCTCGTTATTGATAATGGCGTAATAGGGTTTGATAAGCCATAACTTCTAATCGGATCTCCTACATCTTGTTAAAGATTATACCTTTTAGTTATATAAATGCGGTGTTAAGGAGAAGGCAAGTATGTTTAGATACTAACCAGATACTACTAAGTCTGGAATATTTTTTTCATTCATTTTTTTGACGGTCTACTTAATTTGCATTAAACGATATACAATAGCTAAGGGATATTTCTGCTTTTATACTTTTTATTGGCTTTCGTCTCATCTTCCAAGTGCAATTATACCCTCTTAGAGCGTAAAACACTGGATTCGGGAACAAAAAAAGCCCTGTAAATTGTTGACAGAAATTATGGAATACTAGGGAAAAGTAGGTTGAACTAATGAGGACCTAATATTTTCTGTTTCTGATAATAACATTAACTAAACTCAAAAGATTTTGAGTATGCTAGCTGTTATTTTTCTTTTAGCTCCGTGACATCTATGTAGATACTAAATAGAGCAAATTAAAGCAAGAGTCGTTCTTCATATCTTGGCTCACATATTACTTTATTTTAGTCTGCAAATGGCATTACAGTAACATATATCCTTCCATAATTTGTATTTGGTTATCCTGGCTTATGCTCTCTTATTATTGGTATTCTTGGTAATCGTATAATGTCTTACTGCTATAATGTTTTCTATTTAGGCAATACCCCCAATTGCTCGGATGACATTAGGAAGCAACACATGGATTACTGTTCTATGCAGAAAGCTAAGAGATTGGTGGCACTGGGTACATTATAATATCATCATTTAAGTAGCATTTTGGTACTAAAACGCCAACTCTGTAGTGTTTATAACTTGTTTTACCTGAAACCATATTGCAGGTTGCAGAGGGGGAATTACCTATTGTTGCGAATCATGGGTAAGTGATGATGCATTTATGGTCATTGTTTGTGGCATTCATTTTCATTAATTTTTCCCCATTTTTTGTTCTTTCAGGGCGGAAATTGAAACATATAACACACTTGACCCTACCATTCGCGTGATCATTTTGAAAGCCTTGTGTGATATTCGTGTTGCGGTACCCATTTTTCTTTATGTGACGTTTTTATCCTTATGTTGCATGGTCTGTTAAGTACTATCAATTTGACCAGTCAACTGAATATGGCTCATAACTCTTACAGCAAGATGATATCAGACACTACATAGACGACTCTATAAAAAATGGTGTTTCTCTATCAACATTTCGTAAAGAACGTACGGGTGGAAATTCTCATGGAGTTTCTTACTGGTAATACACCAATCTTTATTTCGCGTCTAATTCTAATCAGCCAAGTCTTTCAAAATGATCAAATCCTAATCTTTATATGGGACGGTCCATGGTCGCCATGTGTGAACTTTCTAAATATTTTCTTGTTTTTTGCTGATTAGGTATGAGGACGATCCTATCATTGGGCAGCGATTATACCGTGAAATTAGGACAGTTGAGGTAAAGAAAGGGAAAGGGAAAAATGTACAGTCCGTTTCGTCTTACCAGTGGGAAACAGTTGCTACTAATTTGGATGAGTTCATAGACGTTTCAGTAAGTTCATCAAGGGTTTTTTGTTTTTGTTTTTTCTTATCTAGATGTGACAAGATGGACCCGGATGGGGTGGGTATGGATTTGGTTTGAAACAGGTCAAAATTAGTACCGCATCACAACACCCTGACACTGTAGACATGCAAGAATGTTTTGGCCATGTTTGAAATTCCATCTCAAATATGTAACACGTAAAAATTTGATTTTTAGACAATATTATTACTTCAATAATCTGAGTGGGTGTTTGGGATTGCTCCTTTTATTTTTTTCTTAAAATTAAGTACTTATACGCTGCTTAAAAGTAAGCACTTCAGCAATTAGTGTTTGGATTTGCTTGTCTGTAAAAACTGCAATTAAACCCGGAAATAATAACAATCTGTTAGAATGTTTCGGTTAACTCCATTTGTTAAAGATTTTAGGTCAAAAATGAAAGTGAAAAAATACCACTCTGCGATAAGCACTTCCTACTTGCTTATCAGAAACTGCTTATTTTACCTCAGAATAATCAGATAAGCTGTTTAGATGACCCAAGACTTCCTATGCTAAAAGATAGGGAGAAAAGCAGGAAAAAAAAAAAAGGAATCCAAACATCCTCTGTCTTTGAATAAAACCGATTTAGGATGTATGTATTAAAGATAGACTGGCAGACTTCGAACATGTTTGACCGATTTGAGATAACACAGTTACACAACCTTAACTGACCCAATTTATTTATTTTAATAACAGCTCTAGTCTACAGGCACAAAGTTATTTTAGGGTTTATCTTAGGAGTCGATATACTTCATTTTTGCCTTTTTTTACCAGTTCGATATGGTGAAAAGCTTTTATTACTGATCATCTGATACCAGTAGCGTCAAGAACCATTTTTTTTTCCTCTTTGGTTCCCTGTTAAAGGTTTTATTCTTGTTTTGATAGGAAAAACTATCTGCTAGCAAAAACCGAACTGAGGCTTCACTTGGGAAGAAAATAACAGAAAACATGCTACCAGAGATTGAGAAGGTCCTTAAGGTAGTAATGTACTTGTGATCTGCTATTTATTCTTGCATAAGTAATTCTAATAAGATGCACTAAATTTTATTATGTCAATTTTCATTTGATCATCTCAACTATATGACCTTTTTACTCCTGCATTGGTGTAGAGGAAAGAGAAGGCGCTCAAGAAACAGCATCGGCAAGCTCTTCTTCTTGATAGTATGATGATCGATGCACTTGGTCCAGGCCGCTCCAAGCGTGGCAGAAAACCTGTGTCCTACACTTTTGGTAAAGATTATGGATCTTATATGTGTTTTCTGTTATAAATAGATATGATATTCAGCATTTACTTGGTCCAATATTTAATTCACAACCTGGCACTTGTGCGGTGAGTTGTAAGTGACCAAGTGCCCTTTTACAAGTTCTATATTCCAGTCCCACCAAATTTGTATCTTTTGAGTGCATACAGTTTATTAAAGTGTTTTGAGTAGAGGTGGACATGGGTGGGTCGGCTTATTGTGTTTCTGCTCAAAACAGGTTTGGATTGAGATTAGTCGTTTATTATACGGGTCAAACGGTTCAGGTCAGGTTGACCAACAATAACAGTCCTGGCCATTTATTTCCAGGAAATGCCAATGTGTTAATATGATTGCAAGAACTATGTCATTACAATGAAAATTCATTTAAGTAATTAGGAGGCTATTATGATTTATATCGCTTTATAAGAAACTTTCGATCCATTTTGGACATTTGACCTGTTACTATAAAAGGTTAATGGGTCTAAATTATCACCTGTATTGTGTTTGACTATTGGTCTGATGTTTAAAACACCTATCTATAACAAAGTATTTGACTATCTTTACAATGCAAATTTACCATTCTCTAATTTTAGGGAGTGATTGGATGTTTTTGCAGATGATTATGACCGATCAATCAATGAGGCTCTCAAGATAACCAAGTACTTATTCACGACCTTTACTATTTCCATTCATATCTCTCAACACCGTGCCCGTTTGTGTGGATTACGGATTATACAATGTATTTCATTAGGCATTTTCTTAATCATTTATTTTGCAGCGCACAACCATCTCTGGAACCTACCTCTAGAAGAGAAGGATTGAGACATCATGATGCTTCTACAAATGGTACATCGGTTGGCCCGTCACAAAATTCTCATCAACCGTCATCAAGTCTGTCATCGCATGATTCACTCAATTTTGATGAAACAGATGAGGACCATGCAGCTGAGCAGTTGGATCGAAGGTACTCCTGTTTCTCTCACAATTTGTGTATTAGACGTGGCAGTTTCAACCTATTCACCTGGTAATGCATTGATTAGGAACATGTAACATATAAAACTGGATAAAAATGGAACGGGTCAAATGGATCGGAATATAACCCCCTGTTTCTTTGAAAAGTGTAATTGGAATATGGTAGAGGTGTCAATCTCTACTCATTTACGTGTGAATGGATTAGTGTGGGTTTATTTTTAGCTCAAAAGGATTGTATGGGTGAAATCAAGAAACTTGAGAAAAATGGGTCAGTTGAAACTTTGACACATAGTTTTGTTACAAGTTAAAAAAAGCAATGAACGCCAAATTTCATGCTGGTCCATCCAACTAATTTCGACCCACACCAAAGAAGTTGCCTATTTCAAGCTCAAACCATGTCAAATTGTTATTAGTTCCGAACCCGTCTAACCAGCCTGACCTTACTTGTATTTTGTTTATGTACAGCAACCGGAGGAGGCAAAGGCCTCAAAGGTATTCAGCACACGAGTTTGTTGAAGCGGTTTCAGACAATGATGCTGACATGGATAGCGATGAGGATGTAGTTGGTGAAGTTGTATATGATGATGATTATGTAAAGCAACGAAAAGGAAAGAGGGATATGTCTAGTAGTTCTGAAGAGGATGAGGATGAGTATCATTTGGAAGAAGAAAATGCTGAAGAGGATGAAGGAGATGATTCATTGAGTGCAAGTGAAGACAGTGATGTGCCACAAAGATCCAAGAGATTAATAGTGTCGGGCCGAACAAGGAGGTCAGCGAAACTGAGGTCAGTTGGTAAACTCCAGGATGGCCTAAGACGCAGTAATCGGGCAACTCGTAACCGTATTGATTACAAGCAGTATGAGTTTTCTGAGTCTGAATCTGAGTTGGATAAGCCTGATAAATCAAATGGTTCAGACGAAAACTCAGAAGCAAGTGACAATCCTGATTATTCAACGGGAAGCGAGGAAACTGATGGCAATGATGAGCGCAATGATATTGAAGTTGATGAGCACGATGATAATGAAGTTAATGATCATGACGATGATGGTAGTGGCAATGATGATGATAAGGAAAATGATGACGAGGAGGAGAAGGTGAAGGTTGATCAGCCAAGCCTTATTGAAGAAAACCCGACGACAAAAAAGGAAGAGCAAAGTGAACCTGAACCACCAATAAAAGTGGATGACCCTGTTAAAGACGAACATGAAGGTGGTGCTGGCAAAAGAGGTTTTCTTGATCTAAATGAGCTTGCACCTGGTTCAGGCTTTGAAGATGGTCCGATAATGAAGGATGATGATACAGATAATGTGTAAAGCTTCCCGGAGCCATAGATCTCTAAGGGTTAAGCTAGTTGTATGATATATATAAATATATCTTGTTAGATTTTCTTATTTAAGTTCACCCAGGACGAAGGAAACTTGTTAGGATGCTTCGTTGGTGAAATTTTATGTAGCCCATCCCCAACGCGTGCTGAGAAGATATGTCGAATTATCGACCCTTTTGTAGGCTGTTTACAATTAAAGAAAGGGGGATTTGTCGATGGTGCTTTAGTGATCGCTTATTTTGGTGCAAAGTTTCATTTTACCAAAAGTTCAGTAATAAGCTGTTAAAAAACTTATTATACTAGAAGACTCGATGCTTCTAAATAGCAAATTTGACCCATCCATGTGAATCCGTCGATGTCAAACGGTGAAATGTGTTGAGAAATGAAGTAATTTTACTGCATCATTATACTGGGAGTAGTTTTTTAAACACTTTGTCACCTCTCAGTATTTGACATATGTTTCTAATGTAAAAACCATCTTTTTTATGTTAAAATGATATTTACAGAAAAACCCGTACGGTAATCTTTCTTTAACTCTTCTAGGGTTACATATGTCAAAAAGAACAAATTAGAAAAGTCGCTAAAAGGAGCTCTATTGATCAGCCATTTGTACGGAGATGGTTTCGTTTTTAGAAGCTGCAAATGGAAAACGATGGGTGTTATCTCATGTTGCAGCATACGATACGGCCATGAAGCTGTAACTTGTTCCAGATGCACAACATTTGTCTTGGTGATTGATAGTCTGCTGTGTAGTAACCTTCTATGCAACCAAATTGACAAAACTTCAAACTGTGCACATACTCTACAGGTTTTGTTTTATTAAACTGCTCTACCCACATTCCCATACTTATGGCTTCCATCTTGAACAACTGTTGCACAACCAGTTAGCATTAAGTACAGAATAAGAAAAATGATCGCACAATCAGTTAGCATGGTGTATAGAATAGGCAAAATGGGCTGGCCGAGCATGTGGAAAATCGTTTTTGTAGTGTGGACTGAAACAGGTCATGGTGAGCTACAAATACTTTTTGTCCATCCTTCATAAATAGTCAGTGTTTTGAATATGACTTTATAACTATCTTATAAAAAATTAAGCATATCAAAATTTTCTAACGTTTTGGAGCAGTAAGCATCTAAATTTGGGTGACTCTCAAACCACTATTTAAGTAAACCAATCTGAATTGCCGTGCCCCCTCTATAATAATGCATAACAACACATTGGGTTGAAACAGAAGACGTGAAACAAACCTTCAGCGCATGTTTCTCAAACTCGTTCAGCGATATCGGATGATAGAATGTACCCTGGGCCATTTGCATAAGGTGGATAATCTTCCTCTGGCCATTCCTAGGCATATTTGAAAAAAAAAATAAAAATTATTTATTTTGTGAAGAGATCTTAGATATTTTTTTGCAGAAAAGATGAAAAAGAGCATTACCTCATATGTTACAGCCCACTTGCCATATCGTAAGGGTTTGTGGTAGTAGTTAATATTTCCTAAATAAACACTCTTTCCATCGTCTATTTTATTTGCTTCACCAAGAACTGCATCAACTCTAATGAATGTGTCATCGTCACATTTCATTATATATTTTGCAAAAGCTGTACGAACCTAAAACACATTATAAACAACCGACTATGGATTCATAACAAAAAAAAGCCGGTTCGATGTCCGGTAAGGTTTTCAAAACATTCGTTTTAGTATCTTTACTTAGGGATTCAATTCATAAGGATAACTTTAGTATATATACACCTTTGTAGAGTGTAGGCATACAATCATCATAGAGAATTGGTCTAATAGTTTATAAGTACAATAAGGTCAATGAAGAGTGTTGTAGATGATATAAATTAAACCCACACACTATTTATGTGGATCATGAGTGTATTCATGCCATTATATTGAGTGTTTGCATGACATCCATAGGCTCTACCGAATTCTAGCATATCCATCGTCCAACTGTTGTTGGCGTATATTTACACAATCATCCTTATCACAATCACACCAATATAATTAATGTACACATTTATTTTGCTTGTTCTTGACATTGTAGTCATCCTTCCTTTTCCTCTTGAGTTTATTACTCACAGCGCCTCCATGAATGAAAGAGAGATCAACCTGATCCTCGTAGATAGAAACTTGTTCCTTATTTAAAACCGTATCGGGGCTTGAGGGGTTCCCTTTTGCATGAGGTTTGGAAGATGTCACCCCGATTTGTTGCATCATATCATAGCAAGATTCTAGATTTTCCTGTATAAATTTTGTTCGCTAGTTAGTTAAACGAAGACTTTTGTCTGTAAATTAAAGATGAATAACGCGTGAGGATTCGATCGTTACTTACTTTTTGATCAGGTGGAATGAAGCCGACGATGTGGGAAAAATATTCTTGATAACTTGAGGGGTATAAATCCTCAAGGACGCATATTAGTCCACTTATGAAAATTACGCTTGGTTGGTATCCAAGCATTTTAACATCTGCGAAGTTAGATATTATTTATAAAACCAAAATATAAGCACAATATATATGTATCAAAAGGAGGGTATGTTACGACATGCTGATTTCAAAATGATTTGTTGTTTTTCTGATTTCCGATTAGTTTACATCCTAAAACCCAAATCATAGTATTTGTTATTTTCGTGAGACAACACAGAACCTACTTATACGAACGTAATCAACCAAACCCTTGACATTTGACTCATAATAATTCAAAGTTCTATATTTTAGCCAAACATTTGAAAATATTATTGAAACTTCAAATCATAAACAAATTGAGTTTTCAATCCAAACATACTCCTTAAGTGTGTGCATGTAACTTTGATTGGTGTAACGATAAGTTACCTAGTGAAGATGCAAGAAGAATGTTGTTGAGACTTGAACTTAATTCATCTACAGCGAAAGGCTTCATGACAGAACCTAATTTCCATGAAATCAGGTCGACGTAAGATTGGGGAGTGGTAGAATTAACTTCCCATTTTAAGGACTCCAGTATCTTGAATTCCAATTTTTGGATTAATCTTGCTTCAAAACAATACTCTAAACCCTCCTGCATCAACCAATGGTCATAAGATCAAAATCATTTTTTAAACTTTAAAATATAAGATAATATATGTTCGTGTAATTTGCATAGAGAATAACTAAGAGTTTACAATATAATGTTACCTGAATCTCATGCATTTTAAGAGGACCAGTTTCACCAAATTTGATAGCAATGGATAAAGAAGCCAATGAAAGCAACTCCATCATCCAGTGACTCCACCCCTTCAATAGAAAATAAAATATTGTTACTTAACAAAGATAAATAATAATACATACGAGACAAAAGTTGTTATCATATTATTACATTCAATTCATGAACAAACCCTACCCTTGAAACCCAAACAATTTGCATAGTAACAATTACGGTATAAACCAGTTCACAAGACTTACATGGCATTGATTGATATCAATAAACCGATCAACGTAATTCACAGCATTAAACAAAGATTGAATTCCAAAATTTAACCGCCTTTGTGACTGCAACAAAAAAACACTCAACATCAGTAAAACCTTGCAAAGATAATCAAACGTACAATTTGATCATTTCAAAAAACTTACATGAATGAACCACTGGATCGCTTTAAATCTACAACTAGAAACAAAATGATTCGATTCAAGAAAGTTTACGTATCCCGGTCTAGTCATATACTTAATCTCCTTTCTTAGATACGTTTCAAAGGTGTGTTCACAATCTTGGTTTGTCGTCGTCATGTGAATTAACTTCTCGACACAATCGTTGTTTTGGTGTGCATGATCATGTAAAGAATCAAAAGATGCCACTGGACTCATATCCCAAACTTCATCACAAAGAAGAAACTCATTTGTTTCATCCATTTGATGAAGAATGGTGCAAGGAGTCATGTTAATTTGTACGTGTTAGTGTGTTTTTTGTTTGTAATTGTGACAATGTCGAATGAATGGCAGTTATGGATGGGCTTATATTAAAGTAGTTTTTTTATTTGTTTTAAAGAAGGAAGGGTTGTGTTGGTTGGTTGGAAAGAAAAGACACATACCGCATGAAAAGGGTAAATGCATGCATGTGCTGTGTTTTCATATTCTTGGTCGTTTTTAGTTTCTTTTAGGGAACACAAGATTGAAAATTATCACTTAACCGTTCACTTTAAAAGCCTTGGTGTTTATTATCTAACAATTACATATACATCAAAGTATTTGACTATCTTTACAATGCAAATTTACCACCCTCTAATTTTAGGGAGTGATTGGATGTTTTTGCAGATGACACATGCAACCTTTACTATTTCCATTCATATCTCTCAACACCGTGCACGTTTGTGTGGATTACGGATTATAAACTATATTTCGTTAGGCAGGCATTTTCTTAATCATTTACTAGTATTTTGCAGCGCACAACCATCTCTGGAACCTACCTCTAGAAGAGAAGGATTGAGACATCATGATGCTTCTACAAATGGTACATCGGTTGGCCCGTCACAAAATTCTCATCAACCCTCATCAAGTCAGTCATCGCATGATTCACTCAATTTTGATGAAACAGATGAGGACCATGCAGCTGAGCAGTTGGATTGTGTATTAGACGTGGCAGTTTCAACCTATTCACCTAGTAATACATTGATTCAGAACGTGTAACATATAAAACTGGATAAAAATGGAACGGGTCAAATGGATCGGAATATTACCCCCTGTTTCTTTGAAAAGTGTAATTGGAATATGGTAGAGGTGTCAATCTCTACTCATTTACGTGTAAATGGATTAGCGTGTCTTTATTTTTAGCTCAAAAGGATTGTATGGGTGAAATCAAGAAACTTGAGAAAAATGGGATATCAGTTGAAACTTTAACGCATAGTTTTGTTACAAGTTGAAAAAAGGAATGAACACCAAATTTTCTGCTGGTCCATCTAACTCATTTTGACCCACACCAAAGAAGTTGCCCATTTCAAGCTCAAACCATGCCAACTTGTTATTAGTTCTGACCCGTCTAACCAGCTTATATCGTCCGTGACTGACCTTACTTGTATTTTGTTTATGTACAGCAACCGGAGGAGGCAAAGGTCTCAAAGGTATTCAGCACACGAGTTTGTTGAAGCGGTTTCAGACAATGATGCTGACATGGATAGCGATGAGGATGTAGTTGGTGAAGTTGTATATGATGATGATTATGTAAAGCAACGAAAAGGAAAGAGGGAGATGTCTAGTAGTTCTGAAGAGGATGAAGATGAGTATCATTTGGAAGAAGAAAATGCTGAAGAGGATGAAGGAGATGATTCATTGAGTGCAAGTGAAGACAGTGATGTGCCACAAAGATCCAAGAGATTAAAAGTGTCAGGCCGAACAAGGAGGTCAGCGAAACTGAGGTCAGTTGGTAAACTCCAAGATTGCCTAAGACGCAGTAACCGGGCTACTCGTAACCGTATTGATTACAAGTATGAGTTTTCTGAGTCTGAATCTGAGTTGGATAAGCCTGAGAAATCAAATGGTTCAGACGAAAACTCAGAAGCAAGTGACAATCCTGATTATTCAATGGGAAGCGAGGAAACTGATGCCAATGATGAGCACGATGATAATGAAGTTAATGATCATGACGATGATGGTAGTGGCAATGATGATGGTGAGGATGATGATAAGGAAAATGATGACGAGGAGGAGAAGGTGAAGGTTGACCAGCCAAGCCTTATTGAAGAAAACCCGACGACAAAAAAGGAAGAGCAAAGTGAACCTGAACCACCGATAAAAGTGGACGACCCTGTTAAAGACGAACATGAAGGTGGTGCTGGCAAAAGAGGTTTTCTTGATCTAAATGAGCTTGCACCAGGTTCAGGCTTTGAAGATGGTCCGATAATGAAGGATGATGATACAGATAATGTGTAAAGCTTCCCGGAGCCATAGATCTCTAAGGGTTAAGCTAGTTGTATGATATATATAAATATATCTTGTTAGTTTTTCTTAGTTAAGTTCACCCAGGACGAAGGAAACTTGTTAGGATGCTTCGTTGGTGAAATTTTATGTAGCCCATCCCCAACGCATGCTGAGAAGATATGTCGAATTATCGACCCTTTTGTAGGTTGTTTACAATTAAAGAAAGGGGGATTTGTCGATGGTGCTTTAGTGATCCCTTATTTTGGTGCAAAATTTCATTTTACCAAAAAGTTTAGTAATCAGCTGTTAAAAAACTCCTTACACTAGAAGGCATTGCTACTCAATGTTTTTACATGGTGATTTTGACCCATTCATGTGAATCTTTGAATGTCAAACGGTGAAATATGCTCAAAACGAAATTGCTCAAACAAGTAATCTTAGTGTGTCACCTATCTTAGTATCGACATATGGTTATGAAAGCACTTTTTTCAGCTAGTTTAATGGAATGATCCTTTCTCTTTGCATTAAAATGATATTTACAGAAAAACCCGTATGATAATCGTTCTTTAACTCTTCTAGGGTTGTCTAAACATGGGTTACATATGTCAAAAAGAAAACAAAAAAGTAGCTAAAAGGAGCTCTACTAATCAGCCATTTGTACAAAGATGGTTTTATTTGAAGAAGCTGCAAATGGAAAACGACGATGTGTGTTATCTCATGTTGCAGCATTCAATACGGCCATGAAGCTGTAACTTGTTCCACATGCACAACATTTGTCTTGGTGATTGATAGTGTGCTGTGTAGTAACCTTCTATGCAACCGAACTGACAGAACTTCAAACTGTGCACGTACTCTACAGGTTTTGTTTTGTTAAACTGCTCTACCCACATTCCCATACTTACATCTTCCATCTTGAACAACTGTTGCACAACCATTAGTTAGCATTAGGTACAGAATATGAAAAATGTGAACAGGGATCAGTTTGTTAGCATGGTGTATAGGATAGGCACAATGGGCTGGTCGGGCAGGTTGGAAAATTGTTTTTGTAGTGAGGGATGAAACAGGTCATGGTGAGCTACAAATACTTTTTGTCCATTCTTCATAAATACTCCAGTGTTTTGAATACGACTTTATAACTATCTTATTAAAAATTAAGAATTTCAAATTTTCTAACGTTTTGGGCGGCGGTAATGCATAACACATTGGGTTGGAACAGAAGACGTGAAACAAACCTTCAGTGCATGTTTCTTAAACTCGGAAGCAATGAAGTCAGCGATATCCGATGATAGAATGTACCCGGGGCCATTCGCATAAGGTGGATAATCTTCCTCTGGCCATTCCTAGGCATATTTGGAAAAAAAATAAATAAAAGATTTTTTATCTTGTGAAGGGCATCTTGAATATTTTATTGCAGAAAAGATGAAAAAGAGCATTACTTCATATGTTACAGCCCACTTGCCATATCGTAAGGGTTTATGGTAGTAGTTAATATTTCCTAAATACAGACTCTTTCCATCGTCTATTTTATTTGCTTCACCAAGAACTGCATCAACTCTAATGAATGTGTCATCGTCACATTTCATTATATATTTTGCAAAAGCTGTACGGACCTAAAACACATTATAAGCAACCGACTATGAGAATTTTTTACATATAAAACAATGTTATCATTTAAAAACATTCTTTTGCATGTCAATACTCACCCCATATTCACATATAGCAACTGTTTTCAGAACAACAAGGTCATAATTGTCCATGTATGTCACAATGATGATATCACCAAAGAAATCTGCTTCTTTCTTCAACTCTGCATTGACTTCCTTTCTTGCATGCTGTTAAAATTAATTTGCAGTGACTTAAAATGACATCTAAAGCTGCATCATAATTGGGTCAGTGGGTTGACTAACAAGTCAAAACAGGTAACTATTACAGGCCGGGTTGACTAGAAACTCTATTTCCACAGAATTATAAATCTTTATTTAACAGTTTGGAAGCATTTGCATTAAAAAAAACATTTTGGACGACATTTAACTCATT
This sequence comes from Artemisia tridentata subsp. tridentata, assembly GCA_021014915.2. Lineage (NCBI taxonomy): Eukaryota > Viridiplantae > Streptophyta > Magnoliopsida > Asterales > Asteraceae > Artemisia > Artemisia tridentata. The sequence goes on along the minus strand of CP139502.1, from coordinate 231,753,773 downwards.
GCATGTTTGACAACCTTTTTGATTTTACCCATTTGACCCATTAGAAATAATAACATCATCTTAATACGAGTAAATATTTTTTGAGCTGGCCATGCCTAAATATGTTTATTTACCAGTGCTACGAAAAAGCGTGGAACAACATGCGATGACTTGACGACATCATACTGCATCCATGACTTCCGGACAGACATCCGCTCAGCAAAATGGTTTCCTGCTGAAAGGACACCAATAAACATATCGATAGGTGCCTCCGGAAGGGGTGGGGTCTTCCATTTATCCAACATTTCAAGGTTTCTTTGGGGATCAAAACTAGGGTGTGTTGAGGGTAATGAACCAGCAAATATGGCGTTCACATCAACATCTCCTTTCAAAGACAAACCCGTGGCATCTTCCAATGCAAATCCCTAATAGCATTAAGAAAAACATATAATGAGTATCTTGCACTGTCTACGCCTTAAGTGAGGTGGCATGATGGGTGGGCGGACGGGTTGGATTAAAGTCAAGATGGGTTGATTTAAGCATCTCATTTATTACTATATCAGGTTGGGTGGACGGACACTGTTTTCTCCAGTTTCATAAAAAAATGTCAATAAAATTTTAATGCAATAATGATGATTACAAAAGCAGTATTGTTACCTTAAGTATCTAAATCTTAGAACATACTCCATATTAAAAATTGTATGCACTAAAAATAGACTTGGGGTGACAATTACACCGTTTGACCAGTTGAAACCATTCCCATTTTGGCCAGCTTTTTGACTTTGACTCGATGCCCCTTAGCTACGTTCTTTAGTAGACTCGTTCTCCGTAAAGCTAAATTTCTGTTCGACTCTTTTGAGATAAGACACTTTCCAAATTGACCCATTCATAAGTAGATAGTTCAAAATTGCCACCTCTAATATTAATAGAAGATCAGATGGTTCTAATGCTAAGAACAGCTAAGGATAAGACTTACAGTTCGATATGGAAATGAAGTTATGTGTCTACCATCAACACTGATATGATAACCCTCTAAGCCAGCACTAAGAGTAAGGACGAATAACTTCCCTTCTTCAAAAGGAAAGGGCCAATCATATCGCACCTTCTTTGTTCGCCCGATCATTCTGTTCAACCACCAGCTCGTTTTGGTTTCCTCAGAACCATCATCATCCCGTATCCACTTTTCACATTTCACCTTCCCATCGACTACAAAAAGCCACAATATTAGCAGGCATAAGCTTGAAATTTATTAGGAAGAATCAAGTAAAAACTTTAACAAATTCTTGTTCTATAAGCCTTCCCACTTAGAACTAAAACAAGAACACGAAGACAAAAACCACATGCTAATTAAAACAGTTACACACATTTCAACATAAAAAAGACATCCTTGGCTTACAATCACAGCGAGGATCAATGGATCCCAAACAAGAAAATCCCAAATTGAAAATTAGAAACTGCCGATTTTGCCCTTAGATAATCATATAACTATATAAGCTGTTCGATAAGCTATCAAAAAATATCTACAAAACTGGTAACTTTGTTGTATAAAATAACCGAACAGTATTAATAAGCAATCCCAGACAGGCAAATACCACCAAACTTGCTAACTCAAAAGTCACTTGCAATGATTTTAAAGCATTCAGAAAACATAAATTCAACCGAATACTAATACATAGATTGACTTAAGATTTGACTTACCAGTTTCTTCATCAATTCTAGACCTCCATCCTTCACACCGATGCGCTAATCCCCATTGCATCCTATAACAAGTATTCATTTCAATAACCGGTTTCCCACTCCAATCCCCTTTCAACCTAGGATTAAAATGCAAAATCCTCGGCGGGTCTTCCCCATCAACCGTTTTCAAACCCTGTAACTCCATCATAAACTGCGAAACCATCAAATTCTGACCCGGTTTCAACAACGAAATTCCCGGGTTTTCCTCAAGATGTCCCTGTCTAGGCCTACCAACAACAGTAACATGTGATCCTAATGTCATCCCACATGGAAGCACAATAACATTCCCCCTTTTACGAAACAAAGTCCCCGTTAAAGAAACCGAATCACGACACATTTCTTTACTATAATTCGCACTACTACTAAAATTCTCCAAACTAGGCAACTCAAATCCACTTAACTCCAATTCCTCCCAATACTTTCTCCCAACTAAAAAAGCCTCAATTGCAGACTTATGAATAGCACCAAACACGCTTTTCGACACATTAACATCATCAAATTTCAAACTAGAAAACATGGGATTTTTCACTTTTCTCTAAAATCCAATCTTTGTAACATTAGTACTAACTGGGCCATCTTTTTCATGCAATTCTTGTTCACTAGTGAGTGGAAACATATCAAAACTAGCACTTTTTAACACTTCTTGATCATCATCATCAAAACTAATTGACTTAAAAACAAAAGGTCCTAATAAACTAACAAAAACCATATACAAGAACCCAATACCAATAAGAAACTGAACTTGTCTTAGTGACATAAACCACTCTGATTTACCACTTCTTTTCATATTTTTTTTTTCAAGAAACTAAAAAAGATTGGATTTTTATAAATGGGTTTTGGAAATTGAGTTGAAACATGCAAAGAAGTGAGAGAAAAAATGGTTCAAGAACAAAGCCACCGCAAAAGTGATGCTATTTTTGTACAACAAATTCACATTTGGATTGCGTCATGCAAATTGAAATTTATATATACTAGAATTGACTAATATTATAGTCTTTTGATATTCTTTCAGCTGTTATTATTTGTATCTAACTTTTCATATTATGTCATCTTCATTTATTTTAACAGTTTTTATTGTTTCTTAAATATTCTTAGAGGTTAATAATTTAGATTTTTATTAAATTACTTATCCACTACTTAAAATAAACGAGCTGGATAGCCCGCGCGTTGTCGCGGAAGTGTCTTGTTGATAGCATGTAGCAATTATTTTGTTGTTTTCGGGTTATTGGTAGCAGAATATTAATGTTCAATGGTATATAATATAATTTTTTTGGCAAAGATCGTTATTGTAAATATGAAAGTCATATATGTTATTTACATGTAGGAATTTATTATTTCAATAGATTGAAAGTGAGATAAAATGGATCAATATACATATAAACTGATGTGAAAATAGTATGTACAAAGTCATGGTGTGATTCATTTGTCAAGTGTTTTGTGCTAGAAAAAGTATTGGCAAGCTTGATCAAATAATTTTGAAGTGATTCATGTTTCATTATTCTTGATTTCGCGATACCTTGCTTGCTGTATGTTGATGATTTGTTGTAAACTGTTGGCAGGCTTGGTCCAATTGATCTTGGGTTTGGGACAATCCTCATATCTTTCGATATAAAACTTGCACTTTGGGCACCTCTTCTAGCCATTTATCTTTGCAAGATCCATCAACAAAATGTCGTGTGGTTCACGCTAACCTTTTCCTAAGCGTTGAAACTCCTTGCAATCAATCCCCGAATGCCAGACAACCTTACAATGCGGGCAATGGCGGCAAATGTCACAGTAGTAATCAGGTAATTTGGTAGACGACTCTGATGTCTCAACTGGTGGAACAAACATAAAAATACACATCAGGAATAACATTAGATTAATTAGATATAAGTGTCGTACCAACAAACATCTAAAGTTTAAGCAAAACGAACAAATTAAAAGATGCATTAAGCAATCATATAATATATACATGATCAAACTTAATATGGGCGTACGTTACTGAATGTCAATGAAGCAACTCATGAACATTGCATAGTTATAGAGTATACTAAAAAAAAAGGCCTTGAGCTTACCTGATGACAAAGAAAAAGTGTCCATCAATGTGTCAAGATTGCACGGTATCTTGTGAACTCTCAGAAACAATTTCAGCAGACGATCGGAAATCAACAGCCAATGACAGAAGTTTAACTGTGACCATGTTGTCATTCACCCCATAAGAGCTCGAAAGTTCATGCTTGTGAGATGATTATTCAATCCATCCCCTGAACCCACACGATGAACCACCTCCCTGAACCCACCTGCTGAACCATTCTCGTGAACACATTCCCCTGAACCCAGTTGCTGAGCCAATCCTGAACACATTCCCCTCAACCCACTAAGCCAACCCTGATAAATCCTTGCTTTAGTTACGCTGATTAATAGTCCATATAGGATTTTCGGTATTTTGAAACTGTTAATCAGCGTAACTAAATCTAATTTATGATAATATACTGAAATAAGTGAGCGCATAAACCTGAGCAATAGAAAAATATCGTACGTACAGACCATGTGAAGACAGTACAAACCATGTGGGCCAATCCATTATTGCAGAATTTTATAAAAAATGAGGCTCAGGTATGTACACATGTAATCGACATTAAACGTATGCCATGGCTGCAACGACAATTATGTTTGGGTTTAATTCGGCTTCGTCATGCCGTGGCCACAACTACAATTGTCCTTGCCCTGCCAACAGCCACGCGTAAGAAAAATCTGAATGTACACACTTATCATCATTGCCTTAATAAAGTCGTGAAGACCTGTGAAACCGTCAGCAGATCAAACAACAGGAAACAATTAGGCATATAGCAATAATCTGATTCAGAAAACAACTAGAAACAGACATGTAAACTGGAAACATGCCACAGAAACAACTAAAGTTCACGGTGTCAGGGAAACAAACCCAGTTGCTTAGTTACCGTTTATACTATGCCCTACGGGACTTTGCGGTAATCGTATCAGCTCAGTAAAAAATGAGCTTCAGGTATGTATATATGCAATCGACATTAAATGCACGCCATGGCTACAACAATAACTGAGGTTGCCCTGCCAATGAACACGCATCGAAAAAATGTAAGTGTACAAAGTTGGCATCATTGGGTTAATAGCATGGCTGCAAATTATATATATATATATATATATATATAAATAATAAAGCATCAACAATATGTGCTCACCATGACTTGAAGAACGGGACAAACATCAATTTCGTAAAGTCGAAAGGCCAGTTGAACTGTAATGACGAAAGCCTAACGGGATGATTATTGGGGTCCCATTTCGTGATGGAATCGGTGCGTCAGAAACAGTCATCAAAACGACATCGGATTAAACGGTGTATTGTATATATAGTAATAACCCGATTCATAAAAGAATTAGACTCAGAGCTGCAGATGGGGACCGGGGCACAGAAAGAACTGAAGTTCATCATGGCTGCAAAACAGACCCGGTTGCTTAGTTACCATTCATACTATGTCGTCCGGTGATTGCCTCGCCACTACCTTCAGATTTTCAATGGCCCATTTCGTTTCCCCACAAATTACAGCAATCATCATAGCCCATTATCTTCAGCAATTACTATATATACAATGGAACGTCCGAACCGACGCGCAAAGTGTCATTTTTCTTCTCTGATAACTGTAACTGGAATACCTGTTTACAAAAGTGATTTTAAGGGTTATTTAGGACGCAAAACCCAAGGGTTCTTAAAAACAGAAAATCAAAATTAAGAGCAACTAAATTTGTCAAACATTGGTCAACTCACAGTCATTGGCCGCTGTAAAAGCGAGTGACATTCAGAATTGACATCGACAATTAGATATGCGACTTCAGCTCCAATAGCTTTTGTACCCTTGAAAGCTTTACCAATCACAAAGTTATTGGTTCAGTAACATCATCCTTATTAATATATTCTACAGTTATAAAAAAGCCTTTACCGGCCTATACATTTTCTAATATATTGATATGTTACTGAAACTAATTCTTCTTGATCGCTATCAGAAGAAACCTCACTGATCCATTCAAAGTTTTTAGAGTTAAGGTGCCTGTTTTATCACTACACAACAAATATAAGCTCAGCTAAGCAAGCTCTTAAGCTGAAAGAAGTGAGGTTAATAAAAATTTATCATTATCCTTGTTTAACAAATTTTAGAACAATCTTGACATAAAATTAAGAGGCAACAGCCTGCAAGTGTATATAAAGAAACAATGTCTACACGACATGTTCACACCATGAAACACGACACAAACATACTTCATCTTTATTCACCAAATTACCTGTACAACTAACATTAACGCATGTAACGACAAAGACAGGCTACAACAACTTCCTTTTTTCCTTATCCTAAACTAAATCATTAATAGCATACTCTATTTTTCCTTTATAGCCCTATAAAAATCATTAAAATTAGGTAATTACCAAAAACCTATTAATATTAGCATACTCTAATTTTAATAGTTACAGCTACAAACATTAACATGGTTTATACCAAAAATAATAAGTAAAATTAGCTAATTACCAAAAATATGTTAACCTTACCTAATAACATCAATGACACCACCAAAATTAACATGTTTTTTTTTATAACTCTATACTAGTTGTCGAAGCCCGCCCGATAGGCGGGCATGACTTATAAGCCCTCACGAGCAGATAAGCCCGCCCGTTGGGCGGGCATGTCTTATAATTATTGTTGGCATATTTTACTATAGCGAAAGAAGGGTAGTAGAAAATGATCATCTGGTGCATGTTAATATATATCCATTCATCACATCACTGAGTTTTAAAAGATCTTCGATGTTGACAGCACAATCATATCTTAACATAAAGATTAAGGAAATTCTTCATGTCATCAGTATAACATCAGTCAAATGACAGCTGCCTATGTAATTGAAAAATGTCGTGTTTCTTTTCAAGTTGTTAAGATATGATTGTGTGATGGAACTGATCATCTAGGCATTCCCATTTCAAGTTGAAATAGTTAGTCTTTACTCTTTAATGTCTGAACAAACAAATTATGACCAAAACCTTCCAATCATCAAAGCATTTTAGAAAATGCGTTTTGTTATCAAGTCACTACTATTAGTTTTCAACGTTTTGATAAACATAGTCTAGGTCTAAGGATAGAATAAAATAAAACTCTTTTGTCCAATATCGCATTATTAACAGCAATCACACATCTAAGCCTATCTTCTATAGCTAGTTCTATTATGATAGAATATCCCCTTAACGTAACAAACAAATATAAAAATACTTTAGGAATATCAAGTGCTGGAAGAGTTTTGCGATTCAGTAGCCGGACCTCGTGACCTTTGGCACTGGCTAGAACATGTATCTATCACTAATTACGGCTAGCCTCATGTTCAGGTAATACAATTCAGTGTAAAAGGGATATAAAAAAATGTGAATATAGATGCTCGTTAAGCTCCGTTACAATTAAAAAAAAGCTACCTCAACGCCCTCCCCAAAGGGTTCACAAAGGTCGCTGAAATCCTACTCAGCCACTCATCTAGCTCACAGGTCACCAACATGCCCTTCCTCGAGATGCATACCATCAAGTAGTTGTGAAAGTGTTTTTCGGATTTCACGCACATCTTTGAAAGTTATTCGTATTTGGTTACAGGTTGGCGGTTTCTCCAAAGTAGCCCGGCCATCTGAAGGCGTCTTCGTCTTCCACAAAGTAACGGCTGCTCCGTCCACCACCACTAATCCCTTCCCGCCAATGGGTGAGATGTTCAGTCGACTCCCTCTTTATATCTGAAGTTCAAAAAGTGAGATCTGTCAGTAATAGTTCAGTTACAATCGAAACATCTCATAATTAAAATTGGCCTTTCTAAAGGCGGATATAGGATTCACAAACCGGTTACTTAAACCATGATAAAGTCCCTGGTGCATTTTTTAACAGCAAAATCAAAACAAAATAGGAAATATAAAAATAAGCAATCCAAACACTCATAGTAAACAATCAACTCTTACCACTTGTATATTTGTGCATAAAAAGGTTGGGATCTACTCGTACTTCTTTTTCTGCTAGGCTAGATCTACCCCTTCCTCTTCCTCGACCACTTCTATTGGCATGACGAGTCTCAGGCTGCAACTATAAAATTAATACAAATGTTATTGATAAGAGGAGCCCCAAAAAACTATGGAATATTGCAATTTATAAATTTTCGTAGTTGCAATTGCGAATAAGAGTCTACTGCACCTTTTTATAAACACCTAAAAACCAATCCCATTGAATCATGAAAAGGCGTCACTGCACAAAATCTCATCGAATTAGTTCTGCATGAAAATAAATAATCAGGGGAGTGAACGCAAGAAGATAGATATAAGAAATTCTAAAAAAAATTATCAGTGAAACATCCTAATAAAGGCTTGCAGAAACGTTTGTGGTGAATAACCTACGTAATTGATAGGCGCCTCATTGTTCCTTATAACTTCATCATGACTATCAGTTCCTTAACCAAATTTCCATGGTACGTATACTCAAGCGGTGTTCCTGCACGATTACCAAGAAATGTAAGACAGATGACTTTGGAAAAAAGTTCAACCATAACAGCAGTGAGTATATACAACTGCAACATAGGTTCCAGAATCGTTAAAAAAATGCTTAATTTAATTACCTGGTACCGTTGACCGCCTTCGGTGATCATTTTCATGTACATTTTTGTCGCTTCATTCATACCTTAAATAGCAGTAACTGTAACTGTGTTAATATGAGGCACCCCGTAACCAATATGTTGTTCCAAAGGAAAAAAAAAATCTGGATATTTATAATGCAAGAATTCTATTACAATCCAGTGTATAGATTAATGCACCTTTGTTAGACAATGATGTGCGTCCGTGAATTCCTCTAAAAATGTCATATACATTGTGAACTGGTTCATTTAAAGATGCGGAAATTATACTATATCAAAGGTTAATACAGCATGAATAACAGTCCATACAATTTGTAAAAGTAAATGATTGAATAACCTCAAGCCGTGGAATGTTATTGGCTGTCATTTTTGCGCAACCTGCTTCAACTCGCTTTTTTCCTTTCATTCATACCTAAAACAACATCATAGTGAAAAAAACTAACCTGTAGTGAAATCAGGTGACAATCTTCCATGGGCAGAAGCTGTCAAAGCAGAATGAAGCACAAATGGAATAGCCTATATGAAGAACAACGTTCATTATACAAACAATACTATTCGATACCAAAACAATCAGACAATCATGAATAAATCATATATAATTTAATATATACCTTTGAAAATTTTCAGCACCGGGTGTTTTAACAACTTGTTCTTACATATTTCTATCCTTCTTCTTTATCTTTTTCTTCCTCTCAACAACTTTAACATCAAGTGCCTTACCTTTTAATTTCAGTTATACGACCGTCAAAAGTTATTCACATGAGCTACTTACTCCAGTCTATATGCCAATCTTGCTCCAACCGCCAAACAAAGGACATTATTCCAATCTTTGTGCTACAAAACAGAACCTGCAATTGCAATTTGATTAGAGGCAACTGATATAAATTAAATCAGTTTCAACATGAAAGGCCTTAAATATCATACAAAGTTGGATTCCAAACGTGTATTTAATGAATGGATGGATGTTTGCGAATAATACCTAGAATATATGTGACAGCAGGGAGGAATAAAACACATGTACATATACGTTAAGCTCCAAAGATAAACATTAATATAACAATACCTCTAGCACACATAAAATCAAAAAGCAGCTTGCGCATGGTTACTATACGGTCAACGATTTCCTTCAATTCAAGTGTCCATTCATTGTTAGTTGTACCTTTGTATTTCCGCACACATGAGACACACATCTGCACAAGTAATGCTTATTGCATCAGTAAAAAGGATTTTTGGAGCTTGGCGTTTCAATGTCTGATGTTTTCTCTTGCTGAGCTTGTGAAAGCCTTTTTGATTTTCAACCGAAAAATTAACACATGATACAAACACAAAACATAGCTAAATTACAGAATAAAAACAAATAAGGATTCCCCACCTGAGCAGATTTGTACAATCTTCAAGTAATACGCAGCAGTACAAATAACCTCGAACAGTACTAACTCGTTAAGGTAGCAGTATTAATCATTTTGAACTCAATTTTTCACATGTTTCGAGCAGTACAAACCTGATAAGCAAGCAGTACAAACTGTCCACGAGCAGTACAAACTTGAAACCAAAATGAGCTAGCAGTATGAAGTGTGAATGGGTAGTACAATTGCCACCCCTACTCTTTCCCATAGCTGTACTAATAACATAGGACCCTATTGTGCACTTTTAAGTAGCAACGGTTATGTTTCTGTTCTTCGCCAAAACTGGACATCATAGCAGCAACATCAACTATAATAAAGATATATATCGACCATATGAACCCTAATAATCAACCTCTGCTAGACTTTATTAAATAAAAATCTAGTGCTTCCTGTTTTAAAAGATTTTAGGGTTTGTAGAAACCCTAGTTGATCGAATAAGTAGCAGCTTCACTGATCAGAATTAGAGCAACATCTTCAACGTACATAATAACCAGTGAAACCCTAATCACAAACCGATTTCATCCATTCCAAATCTGCTTTTCTTTGACTTTCATTATGAATTAAAACAATAGAAAACGAAATCAAAGAGGTTTGATACCATAAAAACCTGAAAAATCGACTTACACAAACTGTTATGCAGCAGACTTTGACGATCAATAACTTTCAATCCAAGGCTCAGATTAAAGATCCCTCCTGTGAAATTGTACCTTGATATATGAAGAATCTCCAGTAAAAATTGCAGCATGATCCAACGGTTAACGAAGAAGTTATCGTCCTTTGAAAACAGCTCTGCAGTGAGTTTGCGAAAATTAAACTAGATTCGAAATTTTCTTCTTTTCTTCGACAAAACCTTGTAACCCTCTTTTTCTTGTTGATCATGGGATTCCTCGTTATGGACAACTAACTGCTTCTGCATGTAAAACCCTAATTCACGAATTAAAAATTAAACAACTCCAACACAATATTACAATGATTACTGAATTAATCATCGATATTCTTATACATATAATACATAAATGTTAAACAACTCTAACAGATTCGCCAACGGCTCCAAACCTACACAAATACTAATCGTACACGATTATGTTTACTGAATTAATCATCGATCATGATACTGGACAACCAAATATCCTTATCTTGTGACTTTACAACCTGCAAAAAAAAAAAAAAAAAACAAATTAAAAATCATACAAACTCTAAAATCATGATGGAGTTTTCTGTGTGCTTGATATTAAACGTTGTGTATTGTGTGTGTGTGTTGTGTTTTAGGTTTTGCAGAATGAATTTGTTTTAGGGTTGCAAAAGATTACGTAGAATGATATGGGATGAGTTGGGCTGGGTTGTTAAATCTTTATTTATTTATTATATTTTTGAGGTTATAGATTTAGTTTTGGATTGTTAATCACAACCAAAGGCTTGGCTCCATTGGTTGGGACGTTTGCATTGAAACCTAAAGATACAGGTTTGAATCTCACCATGTTAAGTTTTTAAATCTGAATTTTCTGCATGGAAACCGTTTGTTTAGGTGGCATGTATTGCCTACGTAGCCTTTATTGAGATGACGTGGACTTAATTATGATGACGTGGACTTATTTGTGATGATGTGGCTTTATCTAGTCATGTTTATCATGTTATATATATATTGTATATATTGAGGAAAGTGAATATGAGGCTGTCTCACATCTAAGCTTACATGTGAAACCATAAAAAATTACGTCTTTTTAACAAGAAAAACATCAAATCTACATCATTTGTATCATGTCCTTCACAATATTAGTGTTTTCTCTTGATTTCATCACAACATCACATAAGTTGGGTTCACGTTGATTAATGCATTTTCTACATCATATTGTTAGATGATTTCATTAAATAACAAATTAGCTATAGATTCAACAATGGTTTGATTTAATTCACCATTAAAATGAGTTTCACTATGCATATATTAGTTCTACTACTCAAATTTTGAAAAAATAATAACCAAAATAATGTATTTTTTATTGATTTTTTTATTCACATGTAAGCTTAGATGTGAGACAACCCCATATTCACTTTTCCCATATATATATATATATATATATATATATATATATATATATATATATATATATATATATATATATATATATATATATATATATATATATATATATATATATATGGTAGGGATACAATGAGAAGGGCCTTATAATGAAAAGGATGGGAAGCGATCTCAACCGTTGGATTTACCTTGCAAGATGAAAAAAATGGAGTGCCCTTTTTGTAAATAATAGAAACTTGAGGGGCAAAGATGTAGTAATGAAAATCTAAAAGGGCGCTAATATTAATTCCCCCAATTCACTCTCTCTTCCCGTTCCACAAAAACCGATCATATCACTCCCTCTCTCTCTCTCTCTCCTCTCTTCCAGTTCCAAAAAAAACCCTAATAATTTCTAAACCAAATCTATTGACTATCGAAGCAATCTACTGCATCACTGATGGTTATTACATCGATTAGTTAGGGTTTGGATAACCATTCGAAAACTTACTGCATCGATGATGGTTAAGACGAACCTACCAAATCTTTCACGGCCTTGTAAGTTTTTAAATGAACTCAAATTTTGTTACTACGTCGATTTATTAATTTTGATTTGCTAAAATCGTGTTTTTGTCGATTTGTTATAATTTATGTTTGTAAGTATTGTTGTTTGTGCGATGCACTGGAATGCGAACTGTGATGCAGTAGTTGTTGAGTTTCCGTGTATTAGGATGTATACAAGGTGTTTGATAAAATGTCTCAATGGGACTTTATAACTATGATGCACTAACTTTACATTCTGATGCACTAATTTTGAACTGAAATGCAATAGGTGTTTAGTTGTTATGTGTATATTGTGTTTTACTTGTCGAAAAGTGGTTGTGTGTGTATTTGAATGCATGATGCAGTTACTGTAAAGAAGTGATGGAGTAGGTTACATTTTGTGTGCTTAATGCAGTTGATCTATTAAAGTGATGTAGTAGGTTATTGTTTATGTAATTTAATGTCACATTAGGTTAGGTTAAGTGAGATTTATGTGCTTAAATTTTTTTTATGTGTGTTAGAATAATGTTGGGAATTATAATTTGATTATTACAAAACTACAAGGGCTTAATGTGACAGCTTTGGTATTTTACATATGGAAGAATTAAAAGCTGGAATATCTCCTTAAAGATAGAAGATATAGAAGATTTGTTATTATCTTCTTAGTTAGCTTTTTGTGTAAGTTAAGGTTTTATTGTAAACCCTCTATATAAAGGGTATTAGCCGAATAGGTTTTAAATATAGAAAAATGTAGATCGACAATGAGAGTCGATTAGAAATGTGTGTCTGTACACGTTTCTAGTAGTTGTTAGTAGTAGTAGGTTTATTATTCAATAAAGAAACGCGTTTCACTAAATCACAACCTTGTTCAATGATAATGATTGTCTTGTGTTTATCCTCTGCGTATGAATCATTGTTATTGTTAATCCTAGATGGGCTAGATTCTGGTTTCTACAATTGGTATCAGAGCGGGTGGCTCTCGATATCTAGGGATTAAACAAGGTTTTTATCTGTCGAAGAAGAGCAGTTTTGAAGCAGTTCGAAGGAAGCAGATCTGGGTTTGAAGTCAGTAGCAGGTTGGATTGGTTTGTTGGTCAACGTGAGGTAATAACTATTATTTTGGTATTAAATCTGTTATTAATTGTGAAGATATCTCGTACTACAATTAATTAATAGATTGATCTGATTGGCTGAGTTAATTTTATTACCTCGTACTGGTTTGATTGATCGGTGGGCTGTTAATGAATTTGGTATCTCATACTCACATGGATTGAATTATTTATTTTAATCGATTTGTGGGGCTAATCAGTATTGGATGTTGGAGTATGCTCGTGTCATAATCACTAATTATATGGCTAGACATATGTGAGCCTATGGGGTCACACACTTATACACAGAGACACCATTTTATAGATTGTATTTATCGTATTTACAATATATAAACGACTACGTAACTCGAGATCAATAACGGGCCATTAAATACTAAGTTAGACTTAGTGTTTTTGGACTAGGCCAACAACGGGCAAGCCCATTGTGGGCCCTACATGTGGCCGGCCATAGGGGAGGGGAAAAGGGGTTCATGGAGCTTGTTTTAAGGGTCTAAGTGTAAGTTGTGAAAAGATAAAATCAAAGGAGATTTGATCAAATCTTTACTACTTCACATTTAACCTAATTAGAAAAGTCCTCCCTTCTCCTCTCTCTCTTGAAAGTGACGGCATAAACACACCCTCATCTAGGGTTTGTGTTTTTGATCTTTTCTTTGCTTAATCTATTGTAGGTTGTTGCGAGAATCATTGTTACGTGGTCAAGACTAGCATCGGGTGGTGATCGGTGACGTGTAGTATGGATATTCATAGAGGTGATCTCCATTGATCACTTGTGTTTCTCATTCCATTCGTGTGGTGATATTGGTGGTGTTACCCGGATCACGCTACAAAGGTATAAAACATGTTTGCTTTATTTGTTTTATTTAGATTGATCATATGGCTATATGGATCCTTGTATGGTGATGTTTTCTGCTGTGCTCATTGGTTTAATATGTTATTTTATCATACATCACCTATAATGGATTTGTCGCTAGTGGCTATTGAATTGGTGAATTGGTGATGTGGTATCTCTAAATTAACTCAGTGGCCGCACATGTGATTTTGTCATTTATGGCTGATGATCTTTTCTTTATTGGTTGAATTGATGGGATACGGTTGCACATGGTTGTCATTCTACGTCATAGGTCAATTCTTGCTGCTATTGTTGATTCATTTATTATTAGTATGGGATTGCTTCTTGTGTGGATTACTTTTGTCGATTTGCTACTGTGTTGGATTAAGTGGGGCCGCAACTGCTGTTGATTATATTCTCGTACAGTTTACATATCATGCGTTGCATCACAATTTTATTCTGCTTGTACCTATTGATACTGCTACTATGCTATTTTGATTCTACTGCTGCATTAATTTTTCTACTGCTGCACTTTTAATACTGCTGCTCTCACATGGATTCTGCTGCTACCCTTGAATTGTTCTTGCTGTTCGGATTCTGCTGCTCATAAAAAAAAAGTACTGCTCGATTCCTACTGGTTGCTTTGGTTTCTGATGGTTGGTTCCTCCTGGCTGTTGCTGCTGGTTAGTTCCTGCTGGTGGTTTCTGCTGATACTGCTGGTGGATTCGGTTAGTGTTGCTTGAACAGTTTTGGATCACGGTTTCTTCTTTAATATTTTATGGCTCGTTTTGGTGATTATTTGAAGAAGACGATTGATCATGACTTAATTGATGTTGTAGTTGAGTTTCACAGTGCACGTTCTTATCATATCTCATTGTGGGTGTTACACTTTAGAGGTAACTTGTTTGTTTTGTACGGTGGTGACAAAGACTTGATGAATCTAGCAAAGTGTGAGATCTATTATTTAGGGTGCTTAATGCTCACATTTGTTATAACTTTAAGGAGTTACGTTGTAGTGCTCAGTGTCTCATATAGTTGAGGATTTATCAAGAGGTCCTGGTAGCCTACTTCTAAGATGAGGTTGGAGTCACGTGGATAGTGCAAGATATAAGACGCAAGTTTGGGAAATTCAACTTCTTCATCAAGTTCGTCATACTCAGTTTTATTCATCAGTGATCATTTCATAAGGCCTACTGAGTTCGTGATTCAAGCGATGGTTATTGGTTTCAGTTGAAGCTTGTTTAACCATCTACATGCACCACTTAAGGGGAAGCGTTTTGATTCAAGCTGCATGGAAGACCCCTATTCGATGCTTACAAAAAGGGGAAGAAGATGGTGACATGTTCATGTTAAGGGGAAGCATTGAAGATAGTTTTGTACTATCAAATAGGGGAAGATTGTTGGGAATTATAATTTGATTATTACCAAACTACAAGGGCTTAATGTGACAGCTTTGGTATTTTACATATGGAAGAATTAAAAGCTGGAATATCTCCTTAATGATAGAAGATATAGAAGATTTGTTATTATCTTCTTAGTTAGCTTTTTGTGTAAGTTAGGGTTTTATTGTAAACCCTCTATATAAAGGGTATTAGCCGAATAGGTTTTAAATATAGAAAAATGTAGATCGATAATGAGAGTCGATTAGAAATGTGTGTCTGTACACGTTTCTAGTAGTTGTTAGTAGTAGTAGGTTTATTATTCAATAAAGAAACGCGTTTCACTAAATCACAACCTTGTTCAATGATAATGATTGTCTTGTGTTTATCCTCTGCGTATGAATCATTGTTATTGTTAATCCTAGATGGGCTAGATTCTGGTTTCTACAATGTTGAAACTAACACACTTGCTAGATCTTTGAGCCTTTATGGATCGGTAGGATGCCTATGTAATCACAAGCACACTACAAGAGAATCTCTGAATGTGAACTAAAGAAGAAAAGAAAAAGAATTTTAACTATGATCCTCTATGGATCTTTTGATAAACTAAAAGTAATTATTATTGATAATCGTAGAGTTCTATCTAAAACCCTAGCTGCAGGTTTCTTTTATAGACTAAGAAACCCTAATACAGCTCTAACAAAATGTGTAAAGAGATATACATGAATCTCTTCCTAAAATAACTATAACAAACATTCTAAATAAACGGGATAACATCTACTAATAACCCGCAGGAATGACACTATCAGCAGAAACAAAATAACTCTACCAGTAGCAACCAACTACAGCAGGAACCAAACACTACCAGCAGGAACCAGCTATGCTACCAGCAGCAATGAGAAAACTATTATTTCTCAGAATTCCTAACAAATAATTAATGAAGTTGTTGTATTGAATTGATGTAGTAGGTAGATGTTAGTTGCTTATAAAATTAGATTAGGTTAGGCTAAGTGAGATTTATGTGCTTAAAAGATATTTTATTTGTGTTTGAATGATTAATGCAGTTGGTGTAAACAAGTGATGCAATAGGTAGATGTTAGTTGCATATGAAGTTATATTAGGTTAGGCGAAGTATGTTTTATGTGCTGAAAAATGTCTTTGTGTGTCTTTGAATGATATTGATGCAGTTTTTGTAAACCAGTGATGCAGTGGTAGATGTTAGTTGTATACGAGATTAGATTAGGTTAGGCTAAGTTTGTTTTATGTGGCGAAAAGTGTGTGTGTGTGTGTGTGTACGTTTAAATGCATAATGCAGTTGATGAAAACAAGTGATGCAATACGTAGATTTTAGTTGCATATGAGGTTAGATTAGGTTAGGCGAAATATGTTTTATATGCCGAAAAGTGTTTTTGTGTGTTTGTGTGCTATCGATGCATCTGGTTTTATGAATTACTGTAGTAGGAATTTGTATGTGGGGTGTGAGTCTAGGTTAGGTTACGCGCATAGCGTTTTAGTTTTTGAAAAGTATTTGTGTGTGCGTCTATGTGCTATCGATGCAGTTGGTTTAATGAATTAATGAAGTAGGGACTTATATGTGGGGTATGAGTCTAGGTTAGGTTACGCACAGAGCGTTTTAGTTTTTGAAATAACCTTGTGTGTTTGTTTAGGTGCTATTAATGCAGCTGGTTTAATGAAGTAATGCAGTAGGGATTTGTATGTTGGGTATGAGTCTAGTTTTGGTTGTGCAGAGCGTTTTATTTTTTGAAAAGTGTTTTTGTGATATAAATGCAGCTGGTTTTATGAATTAATGCCGTAGGAATTTGTATGTCGGATTTCTCATTTTACGTCTAATTTTGAATTTTCCCTAAAGTTGGTAATAATTTAATTGGAAACCTAAACTATATGTTATGAAAATAAATACATATAATAAAACTAACCTAAGTTATATGCCTAAATGAAGTTTTGTTACAAAATAAAACTTTCCTAATATTCCTCTACATCACACGTTTGCTAGTCTTATAACATCCGAATTTCTACACATTTAAATCCCACAAATCTCGGCTCTATCATATCCCTAATAAATGACACAATTAAAGGTCAATCAATACCAATTAAAACTTACCATACTTGCCAACCCGCTCCTCCCTAACTTCTAGATATAACACGGTTCTTTTTCCCCTTCCTCTTATTCATTCGACAAAATACAAACAAACACACAAAAGTTCTGCTACTTATCTCTCTTTCAAGACCAAGGTTGTTGTTGTTGGTGATAATTCGTGGGGTGCTAGGAGGATGCTGCTGTGGTTATAATTCGTGGGTTAGGGTTCCAGTTGGTTATTGATTCGTGGGGTGTATATTTGCTCTTGTTCTTCTCCTCTTGTCTCGTGTAAACTGCCATAAGGTATCACCTTCCACCTCTTATTATTTTCCATACGACACAGATATGTGTTTAGATGAACTGAACTAAACCTAATTCGTATCATGCTTCGATAATTGTGACTGTTTGTTAATCTATAAAAACCGTGAATAATGCCACATGAATTCATAATATAGCGTGACTAAAACCAGTGTGTATTCGACCATTGTTTGCTGTTGATTCAACCCATCTGATACGAACCCTAGGGCTGATATTCAAGCCCTAAAATAGACTTTTTACTACGCATTTATTAAACCCTAAAAGCTGCAATAAAACCCTAAAAAGAAATTAATGGGGCGTACACAATTATGAGAAATTAGGGCTTGGTTGTGTGTGTGATCGTATGCAATCTTTATGGCTTGTATTTTCGTATTTATCATGGGCGTGAGTCGATGTAGGGGCTGGAAAAATGGTTTTTGTGTGTATCATGTTATGGAATAATGAATATGTGTGTCGTGTATATGAATAGATGTGTATGTGTCGTGTGTATGGGAGAATGTTGAACTAGGGCTTGTTTTATGATTTTATGTGATTATGTGTGTGTCGTTATTGTTGTGTTTGTGTGTATGGGTTTGGTGTCGACATGTAGGCTGTAAACATGTGTAATATTGACTAAGTTAAACCTATGAAACATATGTTACAATCAGACCTAAACGGGAATTAGACATAGGGCTTGGTTTGGTCTCATTAGAACGCATATATGTCTCGTTATGTGTCTATGTCGAATGTGTGGCTGCATGGGTGGTTGAGTGTGTGTTAATTGAAGTCTTAAAAACATGTTGTAACCTGAATTATATAGCTTAGAGTCATGGTTGTGGTTTAGTTAAACTTTGGTCGCAATTGAGGTTGTTTTTGTCACGTTAAAGGGTTGGGCGTTAGGGTTGTTTTGGGTGTTGCATGCTGTCTAAAAATTATGTCTAATTGCATGAGGTGAAACTTTATGATACTTGCATGTTTTCGCATAATTTTTTAGTCTAAAACTTAGTTTAGGATGTGCACTATCTGAATATCAAGTTTTGTGGTCATTGGTGGTCGGGAGATGGTCTTTTGATTTTTATAAGGTTAAGTGTCAAAACTGTATTTTGGAGTCTGAAAATTCAGTTGGTGTTTTTGAATTTTAATTTCCAAACAGTATGGAATTAAGAGGTCTCATTTGACTGGAAGAATTTTTAAGATGTATATGACTTACTGGATTTTTTTTGGATTTTTCTGAAAGGTTCAACTGGGTTAATTAAATACAAACTTTCTGGGTGTTTCAGCAGTTATTTTTCTGGATAGTCGTGTAAAGAGTGATTTTTATTTTGTGCTTGTACTAATGAATAAAATCTGGAAAAATTCTGGAAAATACTTAAGATATATATGTATCACTGAGTAAAATTATAGAATTAAATGAGCTTATTTGAGGTGTTTTAAAAATCATAAGGTTCATACCTGATTTATATAAGAATCATGAATTTAATTAAATAATTACTTAAGACACTTATAAACCTAAAATTCGGTGTATTTGGAACCTAAATAAGATAAATATCATTTTGAAGTCTTATAACTTATGTTTTGATTATTAATCATTGTCAACCTTTAACTTTGGCATATTAGCATTTTTAACCCTAAACTAAGATTAATTAAGAATTCTACCTAAAAGTTCCATAAATAGAATAAAACCCTCAATGTGTTAACATGAATTTCAATAAACATTTAAAATCAGTAATGAGCTTATAAAACGAGTTTATAAATAATATGTGATACCTAATTCATGTAGATTCTCAAAGGAGGGAGTGACTCTTGTTCTTGTGATCATTTCATTTCCATTTTCGTTCATTTGCTAAGGTACATATATTCCGTCCTTTTTCAGTAAGGGCATCCATTGATATGATTATCCGTGATTACCTTTGATATTCGTTTTGATATTTGATTTGCTATCTCGTTCTGATATTCATTGGTTATCCGTTTGATATGATTCAGTTCAGTATTTGATATGATATGCTTCAGTTCAGTATTTGTTATGATTGACTTGATATGATTATGATTGCTCTTGTATTGCCCAGCTTCTGTATCTGTATTCCTAGCCATGGAGGTACCATGGCCATGTCATTGAGGCACTGGTGGCATGACACTATCTGGGGCGGTGTGATTAGTCTCCGGCATTTCCATTTCTGTATATGCTATATAGCACTTTGGCCATTATGATTATCTGAGTATGTATGCTAGCCTTGAGCTAGTGTATGTACTACTTTGTTTTGCAGGGAACATATGGATGCATCCTAGGGAATCTGTATCTGTATCTGGTGATTGGTTGGTGTGTATTCCTACACCCCATCACATTCTGGTACATTGTGAGCTAGCTACTCCATGTACAACTTTGGAATTGACGGTATATGATTTGTGATATGATTATTTGGCCTATTCATGTATCATGCTTAGGCAGTTGGGCAATGCACTCCGATCCTATATTGATTGATACTTGTTATGCACTCTGATTCAGTATCTGATTCATATTCGTTTCGTATTCTGTTTCATCTGACATTTTCTCAGCAGGCTCTTTCCTTTTCTTTGATTTGACATAATGTGATCCGTATTCATTTCGATTATCTTATTATCAGTTATTTGTTTATATATGTTCACTGAGCGTTAGCTCAGCCGCGTTTCTTTTCTTGTGGCAGGTTAAGCAGGGATTCTTGGGGGCAGAGTGTGAGAGTAGGAGCTTAGAAGACCTACCATGATTAGACTATTCTCTTTAACTGGATTTATGCTTTCAGACTTAGTATTTGGATTTTATTTCCTTTGTAGACATTGTTGGATTTTTGTTATGACTTTTGTTTTCATGTGTTTTCATGACTTGGATTAATTATTTAAGACTTCCGCTTTGCGTTTATGTTTTGATTTGTCACCATAATGTAGCATTTTAGCCCTTATCAGGTTGGGGTGTTACAATTAGTCTAGGTAAGGATATGCGCAAAGCGTTTTAGTTTTTGAAAAGTGTTTGTGTGTGCGTTTGTAAGCTATTGATGCAGTTGGTTTAAATGCAGTAGGGATTTGTATGTGGGATATAAATCTAGTTTAGGTTACACGCAGAGCGTTTTAGTTGTCAATAAGTGTTTTTGTATGTGTTGTGTACTATCAATGCAGCTAGTTTAATGAATTAATGCAATAGAGACTTGTGTGTGACGTATGAGTTTAGGTTAGGTTACGCGCAGAGCGTTTTAGTTGTCGAAAAGTATATTGTGTGCGTTTGTGTGCTATTAATGTAGTTGTTGTAATTAAGTGATGCAGTATGCACTTGCTTGTACCGTATGAGTCTAGATTTGGTTGTGAGTTTGATGACATAAAAATAAGATATTGCAATTATGCATCATCTCTGGTAAGTATAACTGATATGCATAAAATTGTTCTTTTGCTGCATAATAGTGTTATAACTACTAGTGCATCTTTACTGTTTAGTACATCATAGTGATATATCTAGTGCATCAAACAAATTACATTAATGTAACAATATATCATAATTTTCACAGATTGAATCATTTGTTGACTACCTGGAAAGAAAACCGCACCCAAGATGCTATGAGTTTTTGTTGGGAATTAAATGTTCTAAAGATTAGTATTGGGAATTAAACGTTCACAAGGTTAGTTCTGCTCAAAGAAATATACTAAGTATCATTCTACTGCTAGTGTATTTCATTCTACTGCTAGTGTTAGAGATTCTGCTGCCGCAAGGATACTACTGCTGGTGCATCAGATTATGTTGTTGAAGAGATAAGTGTCACGTATTCTACTGCTGTATGGATAAGTATACAAAGATATTTTGTGTATAAAAGTCAAAGATATAAGGTAGATAATATCTTTGATAGATGTTCAGTCAACAAGTTGTGTACACAGATACAAGTTGTATCTTAAGGACTGACACACTCAAGCAAAGCAAGTAGTTCGACAAGACTTATCATTTATTGTAAAGATCTCCTTAGTTGTATAAAAGGAAGATCTTATGTTAGTTACAAGTGTGTTGAAAATAGACTAACCAAGTGCAAAATTTGTAACTAGTCGAATACTAAGAAAACATACATTGAGTTGTTCATAACAGAAAATAGTTTTCTTTGTAATAGAGATTCAAGGTTTTGTAACCCTAGTGATAGTGAAGATCACTCGTATTATTCTTAATAATATTGAATCGTTTGGTGTTAACATTCATTGTTCATTATCAAATTCAACAACCACCACTGTTCCATTTCCAATAATCAATAACCTTCTAAGTGTGGTTAAGTAGATTCCGCATACTTAATCATATTCACTCAAAGTATCACATACACTCGTTATAAAGGACTAACATCCTATTAAGTGTATCGTACATCCTCTCAATTGGTATCAGAGCAAGGCTGATATCTTTGATTTAGAAGAAGAAGAAGAAGAAATGGACATAGAATCTATTCAGACAAATTTTGCTGCAAAGTTACCAATGCTCAAATAGAATGAGTTTGAGATGTGGAGGCTAAGGATAGAGCAGTATTTCTAAGTGCAAGATTATGCACTTTGGGAAATTATTGAAGATGGAAATTCCTTCAAACCAACAACCTCTACATCAACAGTTGAAGGTAAAATTGTGATAACTTTGAATACCAAACCAACAACTACAGAAGATAGAGTCAGAAAGAAGAATGACCTCAAGGCAAGAAGTATGCTGATGATGACCATTCCAAATGATCAACTTTTAAACTTCAGCAAATTCAAAGATGCAAAATATTTGTTTGAGGCCATTATTGCAAGGTATGGTGGGAATGAAGCCACCAAGAAGACCCATAAGACTCTTCTCAAACAGCAGTTTGAAAACTTCTCCTCAACCAATAATGAATCACTGGACCACATGTTCAACAGGATTCAGAATATTGTGAGCCAACTTGCTATTCTTGGGGTTGAAATACCTCAAGAAGATTTAAACTCAAAATTTATGAGAAGCTTACCTGAAGAGTGGGCTATGCATGTTGTTGTCTGGAAGAACAAGCCAGACCTTGACCACATGGAACTTATGGACTTGTATAGCAACTTCAAGATTGTGGAACATGATTTGAAGAAAACTGGAGGTACTAGTTCTAATACTGGGAATATGGCATTTATGTCATCTCCTAGTACCTCAACTCCAGTTGAAGAGGTGAAGGTTGATAGTGGTGTTGGTGCTGCTAGTTCATCAAGCAGTACCATTGGTATAATGGATGAGCAGACTTGTTGTGCATTTTTAACAAGTCGAAATGATGGGTCCATGCTTACACATGAAGACCTCCAAGAGATCAATGATGATGATCTGGAGGAAATGGACCTAAAATGGAAAATTTCTCTTCTTAGCATGAGGGCTAAGAAGTTCTATCAAAGGAAGGGGAAGAAGCTTACAATCAGCAGCAATGATACTGCTGGGTTTGACAAGTCAAAGATAGAATGCTACAACTGCCACATGATGGGGCACTTCTCAAGAGAATGTAGAAGGCCAAGGCAGCAAGATAGCAAGAACAGAGGTTTTGGAAGCAAATCCAAAACAGGGGAGGTTTCTGAGCCAAACTCAAAAGCTATGGTAGCTATTGATGGCTTAGGCTTTGATTGGAGCTTCATGGCAGATGAAGAAGAAGCTTCTTCTTAGATGGCACTTATGGCTTTTTCTGCTACTAAGGTACAATCTCATAAAGCTTGTTCAAATACTTGCACTGCTCTTACAGAAGTACAAACTTTAATCAAACATTATGATGATCAAAAGAAAGAGCTAAGCACAACTCATCAAGACTTAATAAACTATAAGTGTGGTTTAGCTACCTTAGAGAAGCAGATCATACACTATAAAGAAAATGAGTTTGCTTTTTCAGATGACAAAGCTCTTCTTAAGCAGGACATATTCTTTAGAGATGCAGAAATAAAGCTTTTAAGAGATGCATATGATAGGATCAAAAAGGATAATGAAAACATTCACTTAAATGTAGAAACACTAGAATATGCTTCTAAGGGTGTAACTAACATGATTGAATGTCAAGTGATCAATAAGGCAAAGTCTGGGTTAGGATATAATGTAGTCCCACCTCCTTACAGAGGAATCCCTACACCCCCAGGGATTGACCTAGAGCATTCAGGCTTAGCTGAATTTCAACAACCTGAGCTACAATATGGTGTACAGCCAAAAGCAAAGTTAGTTGTTGATGAACCTAAGAAAGTAAGTGTGAGTTTATGTAAAACTTCACTTCCTGAGGACAAGGTGTCCTCTGATAGAAGATCAGATAGAGTCATCATTGAGGACTGGATATATGATGATGATGAAGATGAACATGTTATGTCTAAACCTAAAGTGGTTAAGAAAGCAGGAACAAGTGTTCCTAAGATAATCAAACATGATACTGATAGGCCTAAAATCAATGTTAAACATGCTAGGCAACCAGTTAGATATTGTGAACAATATAGAACCACAAACAAGCCTAAAGGCAACCAAAAGAATTGGAATGGCCTTAAGTCTCACCAACTAGGTGATGACTTTGACTTCTATAACAAAGTTTGTTTCATTTATGGAGAATTTGACCATCTTGCAGCTTTCTGCAACCAAAGGGTATCTGGGTATACAAACAATAGGGTGAATTTCAAAAGGCAAACTCCTAAAAGTCACTCTAATAATACTAGAACAACACCCAGAGCAGTTTCATCAAAGTCTGGACCAAAAGCAGTTCCTACTACTAGACCAAAAGATTCTACTTCTAGACATGCAGTTTCTACTGCCAGACCTTTTTAGTCTGTTTACCCTAAACCAGCAGTACAAAGTGCAAAAACAACTTACAAACATGCACAAACAACTGCTAAGAGACCTTTTCCAACAAAAGCAGTTTCACTAAAACAAATTTGGAAACCTAAGGGTTCTACTGTTAGGGAAAAGAAGGCCAATGCTGTTAAGGCCTCAGCATGTTGGATTTGGAAACCTCTTAAATCCAATGGTGCATCAACTGTTCTCAAGAGATTTAATTACATTGATGCACATGGAAAATCCAAGTCAGTAATGGCTTGGGTTCCCCAAGGAAACTAATTTCCTTATTTGTGTGCAGGAGCATTCACCAACAGATCATGAAGATCAAGGCTATTCAGATAGTGGGTATTCAAGGCACATGACAGGCAACATGTCTTATCTTTCCAACTTTCAATCATTAGATGGAGGATATGTTACCTTTGGAGGAGGTATCGGTGGCAAGATTACTGGTAAAGGTACTCTTAAAACTAGTAAATTAGATTTTGAAGATGTATACTATGTGCAAGAGCTAAAGTATAATGTTTTTAGTGTCTCACAAATGTGTGACAAAAAGAATAAAGTTCTTTTTACTGACACTGAATGTCTTGTACTTTCTTCTGATTTTAAGATGCCTGATGAAAGTCAAGTACTTCTTAAAATTCCAAGAAAGGGCAACATGTACAATGTTGATATGAAGAAGATTGTTCCTAAAGAGGCACTTACTTGTCTAGTTGCAAAGGCCACATTGGATGAATCTATGATATGGCATAGAAGGCTTGGTCACATAAATTTCAAAACCATAAATAAGATTGTTAAGAATGGTTTGGTAAGAGGTTTACCTCAAAAACGATTTGAAAATGACCAAACATGCATTGCTTGTCTTAAAGGAAAACAACATAAAGCCACTTGTAAGCCCAAAATTTCTAAGGGTGCGTTTGGTATGCTGCGAGGAATGACAATGGGTATGAGTTTGATAGTAGTGGTGGGTCCCTCAACTATGAAAGATCCATTCCCTCCTCAAGAGTTGTATATGGAGTATGGAATATATTAAACTTTCATAGTCATAGTTGTGGGCCCAGGCATCCTAAACAAACACAAACTATCACTTTCATAGTGATAGTTTGATTCCCTTAGGAGGAAACCAAACGCACCCAAAATTTTTAACTCTATTGATCAATCATTGTTTATGCTTCATATGGACTTATTTGGACCTACTTCTGTTA
This sequence comes from Artemisia tridentata subsp. tridentata, assembly GCA_021014915.2. NCBI lineage: Eukaryota > Viridiplantae > Streptophyta > Magnoliopsida > Asterales > Asteraceae > Artemisia > Artemisia tridentata. Next base: position 231,727,751 of record CP139502.1, on the reverse strand, counting down.
GTAGTATGATGCATAAAAGATATTGTCTAGTTGTTACTGATGACTATAGTAGATTTACATGGGTTTTCTTTTTAGGTTCTAAGGATGAGACTTCTAGCATTCTTAAAACATTCATTACAGAGATAGAAAACCTAGTAAGCAAAAGAGTAAAAGTCATTAGATGTGATAATGGGACAGAGTTTAAGAATAGAGTTATGGATGACTTCTACAAGGAAAAAGGTATTTGGAGAGAATTTAGTGTTGCTAGAACTCCTCAGCAGAATGGAGTAGCTGAGAGGAGAAATAGAACACTCATAGAAGCTGCTAGAACCATGTTAGCCGACTCTAAGTTGCCTATCACTTTTTGGGCTGAAGCAGTTAATACTGCTTGCTATGTTCAAAATAGGGTTTTGGTTGTCAAATCTCACAATAAGACATCATATGAGCTTTTTAGAGGTAGAACTCCTGCAATAGGATTTCTTAGACCTTTTGGATGTCATGTGACGTTTCTGAATACCTTAGACCATCTAGAAAAGTTTGATGGTAAAGCAGATGAAGGATTCTTAGTTGGATATTCTCTTAATAGCAAAGCTTTTAGAGTATACAACTCAAGAACTAGAAGAGTAGAGGAAAACCTGCATGTGGAATTTTTAGAGTATAAATCCAATGTAGTAGGTCAAGGTCCTAATTGGCTATTTGATCTTGAGACACTAAACCATTCTATGAATTATGTGCCTGTTGTTGTTGAAACTAATGAATTTTCAGGTTCAAAAGAAGATGAAACGACAAATGAGGCATGGTTAGACAAAAAGAAAGATCAAGATTCTGTATGGAGGCCAATAAGTACCAGTGTGGCTTCAACTTCAACAATTGATGAACCTTCTTCTGATGAAGCTAAAGAAGGGATTGAAGATGAAAACAAGGAAGATGGAACAAAGGAACAAGAGAATGTTTCTACTGATGATAGTACTGCTGAGACAGAGCATTCTACTGCTAGGCTAAATTTTTCTACTGCTGAGCCAAATGTTTCTACTGCTGGCCCATCAGAACCAAATGAAGCAGAATTCTCAGAAGAAGAGGTGGATTTCAATAATCTCCCACCTAACTATCAAGTTCCTACTACACCACACACAAGGATTCACAAAGTCCACTCCCTGGACAATGTGATTGGAGATGTACAATTAGGGGTGAAGACAAGGCAACAACTGATGTCTTCAGACCAACAAGGGCTTCTTGATGCTCTTTATGCATCAAAGCAGCATGAGTATTCCAACTCTTGCTTGTTTGTATGTTTTCTCTCACAAGCAGAACCAAAGAATGTTCTTAAAGCCCTAGATGATTCAAGCTGGGTAGAAGCTATGCAAGAGGAGCTTCTTCAGTTTAAGATTCAGAAGGTACGGGTGCTAGTTGATTTACCCAAGGGTGTAAGGGTAATTGGCACTAGATGAGTTTTCAGAAAAAAAGGGATGAAAGGAGCATAGTGATTTGGAATAAGGCTAGATTAGTAGCCCAAGGGTACACACAAGAAGAATGGATAGACTATGAAGAGGTTTTTGCTCCAGTAGCAAGGATTGAAGCCATTAGGTTATTTTTGGCTTATGCTTCATTTATGGGCTTCACAGTTTATCAAATGGATGTCAAGAGTGCTTTTTTATATGATACTATTGAAGAGGAGGTATATGTCTCACAACCTCCAGGGTTTACTGACCCAGATCATCCAGACAAAGTATACAAGGTAGTTAAGGCTCTTTATGGCCTTCATCAGGCACCAAGGGCATGGTATGAAACACTGGCTTCCTATTTGACAGAAAATGAATTTCAAAGAGGCAAGATTGATCAGACATTATTCATTAAGAAGCACAAGAATGATCTTTTGCTAGTACAGGTGTATGTGGATGATATCATCTTTGGATCTACAAGGAAGGAGATGTGTTTGGAGTTTGAGAAACTTATGCATCATAAGTTTAAGATGAGTTCCATGGGGGAACTTACATTCTTTTTGGGTCTGCAAGTTAAGAAATCAAGTGAAGGCATATTTATCAGCCAAGATAAATATGTTGCAGAGATTCTTAGAAAATTTCAATTTGCTGATTCAAAAGTGGCAAGCACAACAATGGACTCTGAGAAGCCACTTCTTAAAGATTTGGATGGAGAAAATGTAGATGTACACACATACAGATCTGTGATAGGCTCTTTGATGTATCTCACATCATCAAGACCTGATATCATGTTCTCTGTTTGTGCTTGTGCAAGATTTCAAGTAACTCCAAAGGTTTCTCATTTAACAGCTGTCAAGAGGATTTTTAGATATCTCAAGGGTCAACCTAGGTTGGGTCTATGGTATTCTAATGAATCTCCTTTTGACTTGGTAGCATTTTCAGATAGTGATTATGCAGGTGCTAGCTTGGACAGAAAGTCAACAACTGGAGGATGTCAATTCCTTGGGTGTAGACTTATCTCATGGCAGTGTAAGAAGCAAACAATTGTGGCTACTTCAACAACTGAAGTTGAATATGTAGCTGCTGCAAGTTGCTGTGGTCAAGTCCTATGGCTTCAAAACCAACTTCTTGACTATGGGTACAATTTTATGAACACTGTCATACATATTGATAATAGTAGTATAATTTGCATAATTAAAAATCCAGTGCAACACTCTAAAACTAAACACATTGAAATTAGACATTATTTTATTAGAGACTGCAATGAGAAAAAGTTGATTCAAGTTCTTAAAATTGATTCTGATCACAACTTTGCAGATCTTCTTACAAAAGCTTTTGATGTTGGAAGGTTTCAGTACTTGGTAGCAAGTATTGGGATGCTTAATCCTCAATGATTTTAAACTCTGTGTTTTGTATATAAATTTTTGTTTGTACTGCTAACTTTGTTAATTACTACTGTTACTGAAAAGTTTGTACTGCTAGTACAAATTTTGTTTGTTTAGTTCATACTGTTAGTCATATGATTCTACTGCTATAAGACAAATGTTTGGCATTTTGTTTCTTGGTTTTGGACTAACAATTTTAGGTATGAACATTTGAGCATAAAGGAAGTGTCAAGTGAAATGGAAGCAGCATAATGATTATACTAGTTGCTGACATAATAGGTTTATGATGGACTGAGTTTGGGAATTCATTAACAAAGGTTTACACTTAAGTTAATAAATTCTTTAAAACTTCTTTCTTGAAACATGATTATGATGTTTCACATTTACTTGATGGCACAGTTGGTCAAATATTAACTGACACAACTCACTTTCTATCATTTTATACTTTAATTAGTATAATGAGCAAGTATAAGGACATCTGATAGAAAGAACAGCGAACAAATGTGCATCTAACACTTGTGTTAGAAGACACAATTGTCACGAGCTGGAAAACCTGTCAAGAAAGCCCTTTGAATGGGTTTATCTTTACACAGGCAGTTATTTATAACTGAAAAATATTGGTTCTCACACAACCAGAGGTTAAGTTAAACCGAATTCTTGATTAAGTGTCTGCTATACACTTAATCCCTTCAAAATGGTTGAAAGCACTATGATTTTTCATAATAAAATCAAGTTCATACTGCTAAGTCAAAAGTTTCTTTAAAAGGATTTTTCAAAGTGGTTCAGAAAAACCATCAAATGATGGACAATGAGTCAAAGCCCCATGATTCACCACTCATAGGAGTTAACACACCTAGAAGTGATGAGGGCAGCATATTAAACTCTTAAGGAATTGATGGCCAACATGTACACCATTGTCTGAAAATCATGTTCTAATTGCTAGATCACATGATGGTGAGAGATCTTCCAAACAGGGGAGGAAATATTTTGGTACATAGTGAGAGATCTTCCAAGCTCAAGCTCAGGGGAGGAAGATTAACCAATAAGGAAAGATTGTGGTTGTGTATGCTCAGAATCAGGGGAGGAAACTTAAATTGATCAAGTTAAAGAAAAGAAAAGAGCATACAAGATGATGACGTCATCTTTTTGAGAAGCTAACATGTCTTATTATTCAGCCAATAATAAGAACAAGTATTCAGTTGATGGATGCTGAGAATAAACTTTTTCAGTTGATGGATACTGGGAATAAGCTCTTCAAAAGAAGAAAGTTCAAATGAAGATTTTGGAGTATTATATATATTCAGAAGGGATGAAGCATTCAAATGGAGAAAGTTCTATCTAGGAGCTTTCAGTTTCAATTTCAGTTCACTACGTTTGTTCATCACTTGCAAAGGCATGCTGGAAGAAGATTTGACTTCTTGGAACAAGCATCCAAGATACACAGCACCATTGCCTCTTATAATTCCTCCATCCAAGGAAATTGCATCATCTTTTATTCAAGGTATTGATTGTGTTCAAGACAAAGAAAGATGATGTTATTACTGAAAGAGATTCACAGAAGGTAGATGAGTTAAACAGAAAGATATTTAATCTTGAAGAACAAAGGAAAGCTCAGATCAAGAGTCTGACTGTTTAGTGTTTGAAAGATCCTCACAATCAAAATTTAATTCAGAAGAAATATGTTGATTTAGGGAAATCACATGTTTAGGGGAGGATTGTTGGGAATTAAATGTTCTAAAGATTAGTATTGAGAATTAAATGTTCTAAAGATTAGTATTGAGAATTAAACGTTCACAAGTTTAGTTCTGCTCAAAGAAATATACTAAGTATCATTCTACTGCTAGTGTATTTCATTCTACTGCTAGTGTTAGAGATTCTGCTGCCGCAAGGATACTACTGCTGGTGCATCAGATTCTGCTGTTGAAGAGATAAGTGTTGCGTATTCTACTGCTGTATGGATAAGTATACAAAGATATTTTGTGTATAAAAGTCAAAGATATACGGTAGATAATATCTTTGATAGATGTTCAGTCAACAAGTTGTGTACACAGATACAAGTTGTATCTTAAGGACTGACACACTCAATCAAAGCAAGTAGTTCGACAAGACTTATCATTTATTGTAAAGATCTCCTTAGTTGTATAAAAGGAAGATCTTATGTTAGTTACAAGTGTGTTGAAAATAGACTAACCAAGTGCAAAATTTGTAACTAGTCGAATACTAAGAAAACATACATTGAGTTGTTCATAACAGAAAATAGTTTTCTTTGTAATAGAGATTCAAGGTTTTGTAACCCTAGTGATAGTGAAGATCACTCGTATTATTTTAAATAATATTGAATCGTTTGGTGTTAACATTCATTTTTCATTATCAAATTCAACAACCACCACTTTTCCATTTCCAATAATCAATAACCTTCTAAGTGTGGTTAAGAAGATTCCGCATACTTAATCATATTCACTCAAAGTATCACATACACTCGTTATAAAGGACTAACATCCTATTAAGTGTATCGTACATCCTCTCAATTTTTATTTTGTTAGGAATTAAATGTTCAAGGCATTGGTTTTGTTTTAGTACTGTTAAGGAATAACACTAACAGTACTAATGGAGTTAGTACTGCTAGTGTAAACATTAGTATTTCCAGAGTTAAAATTGAAGACTGTTGAAGATATAACTAACAGTACTAACTGACTGAATTAGTACTGCTAGTATAGAAGTTGATATTGCTGGTTTGCATGAAGACTGAAGATAGTACTGCTCATAAAGACAAGTAAAAGGATAAGTATAGAATAGATTTTGTGTATATCTTATATATTAAGAATTATACGGATATTCTGCATGTTTAGAATATCATACTTATCTTGTAAAGGACTCCTTGTGTTATAAAATGAGTTCCTTGGTTAGATGTTTAGACTGTATGTTTTTTTAAGCTTCAAGGTTTGTAAACCCTAGTTATAAGCAAGATCACTCGTATTATACCTAATAATATTGAAGCGTTTGGTGATATTCTTTGTTCATATAAATTGTTCATACAATTACTGTTACATCAATAAAATCTTCTAAGTATCAAGTAGTAGGTTCCGCATACTATTTGATATACACTCAAAGTATCCTCAACACAAGTCACGTGTGTTTAGATCTTCTCAAGTGGTATCAAAGCCAGGTTTCTGATACTTTGATTTAGAAGATACTTTTCAGAAGAACTCTTTATTCCCTAAAAAGAAAATGGACATGTAGACTACTCAGACCAACACTGCTGCCAAGTTGCCTATGCTTAAACAAAATGATTTCGAGATGTGGAGACTCAGGATAGAATAGTACTTTCAAGTGCAGGATTATGTACTTTTGGAAATCATAGAGGATGAGAACTCCTTCAAACCATCAACAACTGAAACAACAGTTGATGGTCAAAAGGTTACAACTATGAATACATCTCCTATTACTGCAGAAGAAAAGCTGCAGAAAAAGAATGATGTTAAAGCAAGGAGTTTGTTACTCATGACCATTCGTAATGATCAACTTCTGACATTCAGCAAATACAAGGATGCCAAATCCTTGTTTGAAGCAATAACTACCAGGTTTGGTCGTAATGAGGACCAAAAAGACACAGAAGACCTTGCTGAAGCAGAGTTTTGAGAGCTTCAGTGCTACTAGCAATGAATCTCTTGATCACATGTTCAACAGGCTGCAGAAGATAGTCAGCCAACTGGCTGTATTAGGAGTTGAGGTCCCCCAAGAAGATTTGAATTCCAAATTCCTAAGAAGTTTGCCTGCTGATTGGTACACTCATGTGGTTGTCTGGAAGAACAAGCCAGAAATCGACACAGTGAGCCTTAATGATCTGTACAACAATTTTGAAATTGTTGAACAGGAAGTGAAGAAGTCTGGAAGTTCAAGTTCAAGTTCTGGGAACATGGCATTTGTGTCATCTCCCAGTAATATCAGTCCAGAGGAGGTTAGTGTGGCTTCAGGAGTTAGTACTGCTAACCCTAATGTTAGTACTGCTAGTTCATCAACTAGTACTGCTGGCATAAGTGATACTACATTCTATGCTTTCCTGACCAGTAAAGCCAATGGGTCTCTGCTATCCCATGAAGATCTTGAACGGATAGATGAAGATGATCTAGAAGAGATGGACTTGAAGTGGTAGGTTGCACTGCTAAGCATGAGAGCAAAGAAATTCTGGCAGAGAACAGGGAAGAAGATCACAATCAGTGGTAATGATACTGCTGGTTTTGATAAATCCAAGGTGGAATGTTTCAACTGCCATAAGTTGGGACATTTTGCTAGAGAATGCAGAAGACCAAGGCAGTTGGACAACAAAAGCAAGGGGTATGGGAACAAGCAGAAGGATGTGAAAGTAGAAGAGCCTTCTTCTAAGGCAATAGTTGCCATTGATGGTCTCGGTTATGATTGGAGCTTCATGGCTGATGAGGAAGAAGCACCAACTGAGATGGCACTGATGGCATTTTTTGACTTAGAGGTACATTCAGTAAAAAGTTGTTCTAAATCTTGTTCTGCTTTAAAAGAATATGAAACACTTAAGAAGCATTATGATGAACAAAGAGTAGAGTTAAACCAAACTAATTACAATTTAGCAAATCATGAAAGAGGTTTAGCTGTCTTAGAAGAACAAATTTTGTTTTGTTAGGAATATAAATATTCATATGAAGAGTCGGTCACCTCGAGTATCTATTTAGCATTTATGTAGCTCGTAGGATTATTATTATTATTATTATTAGTTTAGTTATATTAGTATTTGTGGAGTTGGGTCGGATCTTTACCCACTGTCAGCTCACTCCACAGCCCACTAGGGGCAACTTAGCTATTAGTATATATACCCCTTCCCAAGTGTGGGAAGGATTGGACCATTCACTTCATTAATCTAATATCACAAGTTTCTCTCTCTAGAAAATGCTCCCATTCTCTCTTTAAACCAATCGGCCAAATCCACACTTTATATGTGTTATATGTTATTGAATATGCTACAATTGGTATCAAGAGCCATGGTTAGGTTCAAGTGAGTGCATATTCTCGGATTTGTGGTGTGTTTTTGGCACTTTTTGATTTGTTTTTTGGTTCGTATAAAAAGGTGGCAAAATCATTGGTTTGAGCCTTGTTTGTGGTTTAATTCGTGAAAAACTTGTACTTTCATGTTCATAAAACTGTCTTACATCTTCCTTGATAATATACAACCTTGTTTGTGTTAGTTAGTGGAAGATTTGAAGATTTTCTTGTTTGCGGTTTGACATTCGGACGGTTTTTCTTCCTTGCGGTTTGTCTCTCGGTAGTAAGTTTTTGATTGCGGTTTGTGTTAGTTTGGGTATTGTTGACTGCGGTTTGGCCTGACTGCGGTTTAGATTTTAACCATAACGGGAAAAGGACAAAAAGTACTGAAAGGGACATCTTGTCCGTTTGCTGTTGCGGTTTGTGGTTTCTTGTCCTTTGCGGTTTGTCGTTTTGTCCTACGGTTTGACTTTTTGCAGTTTGAGGTATTGTGGTTTGACTTATTGCAGTTTAACCTTCTGCGGTTTGATCAGTCCTGCGGTTTGACCAGTCCTGCGGTTTGACCAGTATTGCAGTTTGTCGTTCAGTGCTGTGGTTTGACGTCTGCGGTTTGAGGTTACTCTGCGGTTTGAGTTTTCTGCGGTTTGAGTCTTCTGCGGTTTGTGATATTCTGCGGTTTGTGTCTTCTGCGGTTTGTGGTACTGCGGTTTGAGGTCTCTACGTTTTGTGGTTTCTGCGGTTTGACCAAGTTGCGTTTAGAGGTTTCTGCGGTTTGACCAAGTTGCGTTTTAAGCTTTCTGCGTTTTGACAAAAGTTGACTTTTTATGTCAAAACTTCAAACGGCCATAACTTTTGAACCGTAACTCCGTTTTCAGCGAATTGCCTGTCAAAACGACCGTGAGACCGAGGAGAAGGACACGTTGAATAATTTATTCATTCAACCCAACTTTCGAAGCCTGAAATCGCTCCAAAATGAAGTTATTGAGGTTTTAAGTTTTCAGACCATAATTTCACCGCAACAACTTGCATCAACCAAACCAAATCACAACTATACAACAGATCACAAAGTCTACCATACTTTCATCATAACACATTCATGTAATCAAATCACGGTTTCTTCTTGATTTTGTAAAATTCTGCGAAAGATTCTATTTCTCGGTTTAAATCATAGAATTGTAAAATCCCGTGCACGTTTACATCATGTCTACTACTTCAGATTCTGCCATATCTGAGGTACTCATATTGTACAACATGATTGAAAAATGAACGATTCCCAAAGATGTACAACAGATAAATGTGTTTGAGTACTTTGGTGTCAATAGAGACTTTGTGTGCTTGAATTCTCGAGAGAAAGAGCTTCATCAGCCACAGACAAACATTTTTGAGTCAGATACTGCTATAAACAACGTGCAACATGTGAAAAACAACGAAGCGTCTGCTGAACCTAGTGGGGTATCTTCTGCTATTCATAATGATAATGTGTTGCATGAACGAAAGATTCCCAACAAAGTACAACAGACAAACGTTATTGAGTCAGATGCTACTAATCTGGGAAATAGCAATGTTATCCCATATGAACAGCATGTGAAACACAACGAAGTGTCTGTTGTACCAAGTGGTGCATTTTCTGTTGTAGATAATGCTTGTGATTTGCATGAAAACACCGTGTTTATTCCGGATGACACCTTGACCACTAGACTTAACATCTATAAAGATCAGGTGGCCATATATGAACAACGTGCAAAATTTGAGTTAACTGAACGTGAGCAGAAAATGGATAGTCAAATGCGTGCATTTATAACTGAACGTAATTTAAGGGAAGAAACATTGAAAAAGGAGTTGAATTCTTTGCGAAAACAATTGGATCAGACTGTTAAACAAAAACAGGAAGTCCAAGAGAGTGTAAATATCTAAAACAAGACTTCAAAGAAAAAGAAACAAAACTCTTAAATGATTTCTCCAGACTTAAAACGTTAAAGAATAAGCTTGAAAATAAGTTGTACACACAAGACCAAACCAGACAAACTGCTCAAATGATTCAAAAGCACAAAAAGTTGTGTGATAAGCATAGTGAAAATAATGTAGGTGAACCTAAATTAGCTCTTCTTAGGAGTGCTAAAGTAGCCCAACCTGCCTTATATGATGCAAATGTGATGATTAAGCCTGATCATGCCCCTCATGATGTGTCATCATTAGAAGAAAGTAATGAGATAGAAGTGAGAAATAGAGAAAGAATGACTGAGAAAATGAAGGATCCCAAATGTATAGCCAAACAAATTATAATCAAACCCCATGATTATTATGAGGAAAATCGTTTGACTGTTTTTGCACCTCAAACTAAGTTAACGCCTGAACAAATATTTTGGTCTTTGGACATAGAAAAGAGAAAGACCGATGAACTTAAAAACAAAACCCCACCCCTTAGGAAAATTGCGGTTGCAACGGTGTATCCTCCCAATACACCTAGGCATTTAGTTCCTTTAACTCTTCCCACAGAATGTAAAACTCTAATTAGCATATATGTACTTTGTTAACTATTTGCTGATTTTGATAAAACATGTAAGAAGAGAATTACACCAATAGGAATTACTGAGGGGGAAAGGGGTTTTGAACAAACAAAAAGGTGCTACTTAACTGAGGTTATTCCATTCTTTAAACAACTCAAACAACATTTTGAAGGGATGCAAAAAACCCTTAAAAATAATGTAAACGAGATGAAAGAAGTGTTTAAAGATATGGAAAATGAGGTGGCCCAAAATGCGATAGACCTTAAGAGTCGTGAGATTGAGAGAAAGAATATTCTCATCACCAATGAGAATTTGATTGCTAGATGTATTGCTCAGGATGTATTTTATACTGCTACTAATTCTACATTAACTGCTTGTCAATTTCATGAGTTGTCTATTGCATTGAATGTTACCCAGAATCGTGTTGTTGAGCTTGAGGGGGAGAATTTGCAATTGCATGAGAAAATTCAAAATGATGACCATGATAACATAGCTAGACGTTTTTCGAAACTAGAAGTTGATAATCATAACTTGCAATTAAAGTATCAACATTTAGAAGAAAGATGTAAAATCTCAAATGCCAAGACATCTTTGGATGCTCCTGAATTTGATGCATATTTTGAATTAAACAAACGTGATGAAAAAATTCAAGCTTACACTAACACGATTCGACAATTGAGGGCCCAAATTGCCCAATTAAAATCAAATAAGTGTGATATGATTGGCACCCATAAACCATTGTCTTCAGATTCTCAGAATTTTCACTATCAAGACACCATCAATAAATTACAATATGAAAATGAGTGTTTTCGAGCTGAAAATTCAAAAATCAAACAACATTACAAAGAGTTATATGATTTGATTAAGATCACGCGTAACAACCACAATGAAAAGATAACTTCGTTGCTAAATGAGATTGAGAATCTAAAGACTCATGTGAAAGGGAAATTGCCAATTATCACTAGTGATTATGTTGTTCCAAATGTTTCTGCTTGTAGTAAGTATGCAATTGATGTTGTGCGTATTCCGCTTCCCCTTAGGAACAATAGGTTAGCTCATCATGATTATCTCACACATCTTAAGGATAGTCTTGACACTCTTCGTGAGATTGTAGAAGAGGATAGGATAGAGAAACCACTTGATAGTGCAGTTGTAGATGCCTGCTTCCTCACTAAACGATCTCAGGAACTTTTAGAATACGTCATTGGAACAAGTCCTAAGATTGATAGCAAGCGAGATAGGTTTATTGCATCATCCTCAATGACTAAGAACATGCATGTAACCTTTGAGGCACCCTTGGAAACTTCAGATCCCAACACATCAAAACATGTTCAGCAACTGGAAGTGAAAAAGACTAAGATTCTCATTAGTCCTTCTACAGGAGTTAACAGAGACACTAAAGCTAGCGAGTCAAAACCTAGGAGAAATATAAAGAATTATAAGACCTCTCCAGCTAAAAGTGTTCCCAAGAAGAAAGTAGAAGACCACATGAGAAACATCAAGTCAGATTTGAACAAAAAGAATCATAATTCAAATCCTAATTCACTTTGCAAAACATGTAATGAATGTTTAATTTCGGGTAATCATGATAAATGTGTTGAGAAATTTTTGAAGTCGTCCAACAAAACCCCTGTCAAGCAAGTTTGGAGACCCAAGCATGTCAAGCAAACTTGGAAAGCAACAAGAAAGATGTTTGCTCATGTTGGTTACCAATGGAAGCCCACTGGAAGGAAATTCACTTTAGGAGAATAGTGCCTTTTAACTAGGATAACTAAGTCTAAAGTAGTGCCTGTACGTCAATGGAAGCCAACTGGAAGGAAATTTCCTATAGGAGAACTGTGCCCTATAACTAGGTCTACTAAATCCGAAACAGTGCCTTTAATACAACCTAAACACGTTAGTACTAGTGAAAGCGTCATCACTGAGAGATTTTGTAACAATCCTCATACATCGTTAACTATGTACCAACGTAGAAACAAACAGAAAAAGGCTACTTCCACTAGCATTCCAACTCCTACTGAGACTCAGGCAAATGATGCTCCTGCTCCCACTAACCAACTGGACCCCAACTTAAATTGGGGATCCGGCACTCCAAACTCTCTATTTTTGTCTGTTTTCAAATGCAGGTCGTATAGATCGTCCCTTGACATTTGGACTCAGGCTACTCACAACATATGAGGGGAAATCACAATGAAGTCTATTCGCATCAGTTCACACCTCAATCTTCAACGACAATGATGTCTGTTCACATCAGTTCAGGCCTCGTTCTTCATCGACTATGACGTTTGAACGCTACAGTTCAAGCCTCGGGCCTCAATGTCACAATAATGGCGTCTGCGGAAAACACTCCAGGCCCCGTTCCTCAAAGAAAAGAAAGGCATACGCTTGAGTGCGCTTTATCTTCAGAAGAAGAGAAATCTTCTTGTTTATGACCATTCTCATCAACATGTCTCATGCTTTTCCCATGCCCAGTCTGTCATCAAGTGGATCAACGTACATTGGATTGTATTCTTATTCACTCGTTCAATCAAAAATGGCAGTTGACAGTCATATGCAATTTTTGAGGGGGAGAAGGGTGAATAAACTACATGTTGATTGAGATTTGAGAAATGGTCATACGACTCTCCTTCAACACCTAATGTTCCACTTATTCCTCAAGGTGTTGATAATGACTCTCATGATATTGAAGTTGCATGCTTGAATAATGATCCGTTCTTTGGTATTCATTTCCCAGAACCAGGTTCTGAAAAATCTCCTTATTCACGGATTGTTGTTACTTCCAATGTGCACTCTGTAAATCAACCACAAGAACATAAAGGAAAATGTCGGCTAAAACGTCAAAACGGCTAAGAGTTTGGACATGGAATGTCAAGTGATCACGGAGTTTATTTGGCATCCCTTATTTGAGATTGAAGTGGGTTTCACGAAGGCTTCTACTTATTTCATCATCGAGACTTCATCTATCGATTGATGACTTGCTTGAAGTTATAAAATTTATGATTGGGACTTGGATTATCTAGTTATACCCGATGTAAGGAGTTACATTGTAGTACTCACGGGTTATAGCTATCACTTCAAGGAGTTACATTGTAGTGCTCACTGTCACACGCAGATGCAGATGTGGATAGTCTCAAGAGGTGTTGTACTTATTTTGGCTCTTAGATGAGTGTCTAGGGTACTTAGAGGTTTTCTTCTGCATCGTTCTTCAATCAACAAAAGTGCAAGCTTAAGTAACAAATTTGGGGAATTCTTCTTCATTTTCAAGTTTGGTATATCGGGTTTTCTTCACCAAGTGGTCACAGCAATAGCCGACAGAACATAAGGGCTGGTAAAAATAGTCAGAGAGCGTTTCGGTAGCTGTTGATTCTCATAGGATACATTTGAGCCAATTTTGTTCTTCTCAAGAGATTTCAAGTATATGTGCGTAAAATGTTTTGCTGATTCTGAGGCATCAAAACTAGCAAGGGGGAAGGAGTCATACATCTGAATGCACAACGAGTACACGTGATGAACTTTATACTTCTTCTGAATTGAAGTTATTCCGGGAAGACAAATGTCATAACCGCAGAGAAAATCAGTGTTTTAACTCGTGCCTTCTGGTGTATCATTCCAACTACGTGGGGGAAGAGATTTAAGAAACAGTTTCTGATGATGAAAGAGGCACACAATGGTATGATGATTCCTCTAGTTAGTCTGTATCATTTCGACTACATACAGGATAAATTGCCTACACTCGGGACTTAGTTGACTTTGGTGTAGCAATTTTCATATGCAATTTACTGAAGGGAGAAAAGTGTATTTTCGGGTCTTAATTGATCTTGATGTTATGTTTTTGACTTCATTAATGGGATTGAATGTGTACTTCGGGTTTTTAAGCTTCATACAATGAGACTGGTTGCATCACTTTAACTAGTTGGGGGAAGTGGTCTCTGGATACTTTTGGTATGCATTACTTCAGACTTCAGCGGGAAGAAATTTGAGAAGAATTATTCAAGTGAGAGATGATACACTGCTGATCTATTTGATGATCCCCCGAACGGAGAATCATGATGATTATTCTTAAAAGGAGCAGCAATATTTGATGTGGTTTGCTACGATTTCCGCTGTACACTTACCTTATATAAGCTTGAAAGAGAGCTTTGAAACTGCTCAAAAAGAAGATTGTCGGTTTGGGGGGAAGCTATCAAAGCTTCACAATTGAGAAGGCTCAAGTTCAGAAAATTATTCAGGAGCCTCGGAAGCTTTGGTGGTGAAAGGTTAAGAAATGTTGACTACTGACTTCTTCAACGTACAGAACGATATCCTTATTTCGGTATTCATGTCAACATCTTCTTAAACTGAATAATATAGTTTGTACATATCTTAAACCATATTGTAAATAGAAAATTATAAAACCATCAAAATTTAAATAGAAAAATATTAAAACCAAGAAAAACCATAAAAATCAGAAAAATAGAAAATACCAAAAATAGTTCCTCTAGGCATGTCTTCTGTTTATCGATAACATTTACGGTCTTAGAAATGTCATTCAATAATGACATGGGACTTTAAATGAAGCTCGAGCAGAAGTTCAAATGAATTGTTAAAACATGTCTCAATGGCTTGCAGTTACTTCATACTGTAACCCGTTCTTTAATATGGGGAAAGCACGTCGCCAAAAAGACGGCTGTTCCTCCAATTGGGTGATGTTCACCCGGGCATGGATTACTTTATATCCATGTTTCTTCGATTTGATGTACGTTTTAGTGCATTATTTCTTGTAAAAGAAGAGAAATCTTCTTTGTATACAAATAATTTTCATTCTATGATTCTTCTGAAAATTATTTGTGAGACACATGGTGGTACCGTGTTTTTTGAAATTCTTTCAGACTTGGATTGTGCATAAAATTTGTCACTCAATCAATGACTATAGCTCTTTAACTAGAATACGGGTCACTGATTGAAGGGGAGAATGATTTCAAATTTTATATCATCAAACGGGTTTCTTGGTTCACTCATAATTGTTAGAAAAGGTTTTGTAGTTAATGGGGTATTAGTTGAAGAGGATCTTACTAAGCTTTATATCTAATGGCCAAATGTGTTAGTTGCTAGAAAGATTAGGGCATTATGTGCAATTTGCTTATAGTTTCCTAGCTTTATGTAACTAGAAGGCCCATTTGTGTCACTTTGGAATCCTCGTTTAATCCCCTAAATACTTTAAAACTCAAAATCTAAAAGAAGTTAGAAAACCCATTGTGTTTGATGTTCTTGAATACTCCACAGGCATTTGTATGATCTAACTGAATGAGTTTCAAATGTTGATTGACTTTTTGTTAGTCGATAGCTGCTTAATTGTTGTTGACTTAGTGAATGTGCACTCAGGATATGCTTAGGTATGTAACTATCATGCTAGAATCATGTCCCTAAGATCCTGAGTTGAATTTTGAAATATGAGTGAATTGCCATGTTCATGATTGCTGATTGCTCTTCATGCTAGATAGCGGTTTGATGTATTTCCTGACTATGGTTTGATTATGAGATGAATATGGCATTATGAATAGGCAAGCTGCTACGTGGTAGCTGTTAATGAAGAGTGAATCTGTATGCATGTATATCTGTGTTGATATTCTTATGCAGATTCCATGGCCGATATGAATGTGCTTGCTCCCGCTCTAACCATTTGATTAGTTGTTCAAACTCTATTGACTTGCTCTGAACTCACCACAACAACAACATCAGCAACAACAACAACAACACTGTCTTCACCGCCACCACCTTCATTTCAACAAAGCATTACTTATTCTAGTCTCGTCAAGTGGGGATCTACAATATTTGGGAAGTTTTGTTGGTGGATGGAAAATTGATGTTGACTACTGACTCCCTTAGAGAAGCGGATGATCACATCGTCTGCGCAAAAAGGTCAATATCATTTGTGTCACAACAGTTATCTGGTACATAATAAGTAGTGAATCTCCCTCATAAATTGAGGGGGAGCATTTGCATGTTCCATTATCAGCACATATTAAAACTGACCACATTTTCTCCCATGTTTTCTAAACATATTTAAATCAATTGGGATCACAAATCTCAAATGGTTTGAAATTCTTGATCGGGGGAGAGAATGTGATTTAAATATGAAACCTGATAAAAAATGTGATCTTTTGGACTCAAGTGTAGGCTCTCCCATATGTGCTAAACTCTTTCGTATATCGATGCACATATTGAGGGGGAGCGAATGATTTATGATGGCAATTGTGGAAGAACACCAAAGACCGACCACTTTATTTAATGTACTGGAGTTATAAGGATGGTAAGGTTAGGTATCAGTTCCCATGATCCAGCCAGAACTGGAGGGATCTTCCCAGGGACAATCCACTAGTTAGTGTAGAAGTCCTTAGGTATGATTAAAAAAAGGAGCAATGTGAGAATAAAGGAAGAGTGCCGACTGAGATGGAGCTAGTACTGGAACAAACCCAACAAGGTGCTAGTGATGAAGTCTCGGTAAGCACTGAAGGGGTTGAAGAATGAAAAAGAAATGTAAAGATAAAGGGTGAAAAGAAAGAAGCCCTCCTTACACATTAGGCAGAAACCGAGTCAAGACATATGCTGTCAGAATCACGTAGTTGATTGCTGACATTGAAGACAAGTATCATGGACCCAGTGATATGCTGCACAACCCTCCCTAGACACTCAAGGTCTCTCAAAAGACTCTTGTTTCATTCACACGGAGATACACTCATTACTATTGACTCTCTCACTCCGAGTTAGTTGATATTGAAAAGGTGGCAGTCCTCTCTAGCCTCCGTTTACTAAATCAAAACGCACTATTGAGTCTAGAGCCAAGAGATCATCCATAAATCTCATTAGGACACATTTCCAATATGCTTGCTGTTTCATACACCGTGAAAAGTAAGAAAACATATATTAAGAGTCCTACGCATTATCCCTGTGGTATTGCCAGAACATCCGAGTGATACGAAAGTATTCACAATGAAGATGGAAATCCTTCTAGAGCCAACATCTAACAAGCTCTTGGTAGGTGACATGTGAGATCCTTCATGGATCAAACTAGTGACAACTGGAAAGAAACGATGGGGCGATTCACATTTGAATCAAACTTGTTCCAGGAAAAGGATTGACGGATGCTTTTGGAAAACCTTTCAATGTGCTCACCAACTGAGTTTCGAGCACATTGATTGTGTAAATTTTCAAACAATAGTGTTTATGTTGAAAATGTGATTTAACTTATAAAACTCTCGTCCTGTTGCATTAAATGTTTATCCTGTGACACGCGAGTGTTTTTTTCTAATCAATTTCTCATCAATCAGTGAGTATTCAATTCACTGATTCACTCTACCGTGCTGTCTGCTTTGAGACGTTCCGGTATGAGAACATGCTTGGTATGACGATTCCAATGTTAATTCATTGGATGAGTCTATACAACAAGCTTGAAATTCCTGTCAAGGAGAATTCTCTTTAAAGGGAATTCTACCTGATCACAGGTCGGTCCTCACGGAACCGAAGGTTAATCCAACCACACCAAGCGAATGACAAAGCCATATTCGTTATCCAATTTTATTGCTAACTGTTTTATTTCAGATTCATATAAAGATGGCGATGGTGGTTCCTGATTCCAGGAGAGACGTGTCAATCCACACTCCATGCTCACACTTACAAATCATTATCAAAGAAATCATGATAGATGAAAGACCTACAACACAGCTTCCGCAACTCTGATGATAGTTATCATGATCCAGAAAAGTGTGAGCATGCAGTCCAAAAGTCACAACAAAAATCACATGGAGGCAATATCACTACAATGGATGAGCTTGGAGATTTACGGTGGCTGATGATCTCAAAGAATGCTCAAAGATCACAACTTTACATGGAGACGATGCTGCAACAAGATGACTTGAAGACATATGTTGGATGATAACCTCAATGAATCCTCAAAGATCATCCAAGACAAAAGATCAGTCATCAAAAGTTCACTGCTGAATGTACAAAGTGTGCTGAACTTGAAGAATCAAAAGACTACGAGCTAGGAATTTACAGTCATGTAATAGAATGCTAGAATTCAAAGTGTATTTTCTGGGGTGACCTCCCTTAGGGGGAGATTGTTAGGAATATAAATATTCATATGAAGACTCGGTCACCCCGAGTATCTATTTAGCATTTATGTAGCTCGTAGGATTATATTATTATTATTATTATTATTATTATTTATTATTTATTATTATTATTATTATTATTATTATTATTATTATTATTATTATTATTATGTAGCTCGTATTATTATTATTATTATTATTAGTTTAGTTATATTAGTATTTGTGGAGTTGGGTCGGGTCTTTACCCACTATCAGCTCACTCCACAGCCCACTAAGGGCAACTTAGCTATTAGTATATATACCCCTTCCCAAGTGTGGGAAGTGTTGGACCTTTCACTTCATTAATCTAATATCACAAGTTTCTCTCTTTAGAAAAGGCTCCCATTCTCTCTTTCTCTCTCTAAACCAATTGGCCAAATCCACACTTTATATGTGTTATATATTATTGAATATGCTACATGTTTTATAAGAAAAATGAGTCGGTCTTTTCTGAAGATACTGTTGCACTTAAAAGAGACATGGTTCATAAAGATGCTAAGATAAGTGTGCTTAGAGCAGAGTTGGAAAAGATTAAGAAAGCAAAAGATAACATACAGTTAAGTGTAGACGCTCTAGAATATGCATCTAAAGGAGTTAATAAGATCATTGAGTGTCAACTGGTTAATAAAGCTAAGTCAGGGTTAGGATACAACACATGTCCACCTCCACATAGAGGAGTAAGTCTAAGGAAAATGTTAGTTTAAATAAACCTGATGAAGTTAATGAGTCTTTTGAGAGTGCCAGTGACACCTCTCTTGTTGAGGAAAAGGTGTTAGATGATAAGAGGAACTCAGATGCCCCAATTATTGAAGATTGGGAATCTAATGATGAGGATCAGGTTGAGTCTAAACCTGAAGTAGAAAAGCAAAAAGAAACTGTTGTTCCTAAGGTGGTTAAGGTAGAAACTGTTACACCTAGAAAACAATTAAAACAAGCTAGGCCAACAGTTAGATATGCTGAGTTGTATAGGTCCACAAACAGGTCTCAATGCCCTAGGGGAAACCAGAGAAACTGGAACAATCTTAAGTCCCAACAACTAGGCAATGAATTTGTTATGTACAATAAGGCTTGCTTTTCTTGTGGTAGCTTTGATCACCTGTAGGCTTCTTGCAACAACCATCAAGGAAAAAGCGTGGTTATAGGGAATACAAGGGTGCTTGGGAATACAAATGAAAGGGTAAACATAAATAGTTTTTCAAGAAAAACTCACCCTAATGTTAACAGTAATAATAATATGACTCCCAGAGCAATTTTAATGAAGTTTGGGCTTAAACCAGTTTGTATTGCTAGACCAGCAGTTTGTACTGCCAGACCAATTAAGCATCTCATGGATTGGAATTATATAGCTAGCACAAAAACCCTTCCACTCAAAAATTTTCACCCCAATATGAGGTTCGCCTTTAGATCTTTAGGAAAAAGCATTTACCTTTAATGCTTATTAGTGTACCAGTAGAATATAGATTCTAGAACTTGCATTTGTGATGCATTCCGAGATCGCTAGTGAGACTACATTCGTATAGTTAAGATTTACTAAATGATAAGATGCATTAGGATAACCCTTGTTTTAAACATGTTTTATAATTACTTGACCGATGAGCCAAGTTACTTGACCAATAAAGTCAAATAATTTTCCCACACCTTTGCGATGCACCCACTTTTAGTACACGATACCCCAAGTACACCCCTCAGAGCCTATCCTTTTTGCGGTTCTCGTGATATTTTGGTGGATTCCAAAATATTAATGAAGAACATTGTTTACAATCCCCCCCCCAAATGTACAACCAAATCGCCGTAGCCTTCCTTGTATGCAGTCACCTTTAGTGCATTATTTTTACAACTTATATGTTAAACCCTTTGTTAATTGTCTAATTGATTACATGGTTGCTAAGTCGAGTCATTTCTTGTAAATACAATTTTAGGACGATTGGAACTCATGGGTAAAAGTACTAGTTTGTTATGGAGTAATGGGGAAGAATTATTACTGTTGGTCACCTTTTTTTAGATTAAATCACACCTATGTAAGTATCTTAGAGAGAGATAGATGATGTTAGAGAGAGAAAGAGCTAGAGAGAATAAGAGAGGAATTTCTCTTACACTTCACCATTCACACCTCTCTAATGAGAGGTTTACATATATATAGTCTCACATAACATAAACATTGGGAAGTGTGCCATGTGTACTTATCTTGCTAATTCAACATTAATGTAAATCCTGTTAGTGCAAATATTACGATATTTAAACTAAACGGTTTCTTCGGTTTTAATAATGACAAACATGTAACTTGTAATACATAATGTAAAATGTGCAAGTTACTTGTAAACACAAATCGTCAATGCATACTTACATCAACACCTCCCGACGTCTCAAGTATTTGGGAAAATCATTTCAAAAATAGTAAAAGCTATTTCCCCCCCCAAAATCAGCTCCAAACTTCCCCAAATAAGTTTTCACCAGAAAAGACAAAATTTGGAGCGTCTTTGTCTGGCACGGCTCCACGGTTCCACTAAATTTAGTGGAGCCGTCTGGCATTTAGTGGAGCCGTGGGTCTGTAACGGATAGTTTTTCCCTTGCCTATAAATAGTGGACCATTTCACACTTCCAACTTGATTTTTCCAGTCCTTTTTCTCTGGTCTAATCCCTCCTCACTTAGATGACTTTCTTTGATCATTTGGAGAGTCTTAGTTTGTTTAAGAGTGATCCAATCATCCACTTAAGTGATCCTCTTCATTCCTCTTGATTAGCAAGAGAAGAACACAAAGTATCCAAGTAGATACAAAGTGTTGTCATCCCTCTTGATTAGCAAGAGAAGAACACAAAGTATCCAAGTAGATACAAAGTGTTGTCATCCCTCTTGATTAGCAAGAGAAGAACACAAAGTATCCAAGTCGATACAAAGTGTTATCATTCCTCTTCATTTGCAAGAGAAGAACTCAAGGTATCCAAGAAGATACAAGAGTTGTAGTTGTTAAGTCTTGTAACATTTGTTCCACTCTTGATTGTATCATAGCATACATCAAGATCATTTTCTTTTGAGAGTTTATGAGGGAAGATCATTGTGATCTTATAGAGATATTGAATATCTCTAGTAGCCATTGGGCTAGTGTATTGATCATGTGGATCAAGGGTAGATCAGGTAGATCGAGTCAAGTGGGTGTAGATCATTGTGATCTTGTCAGATCTTGGAGATCTCTTGAAGCCATTGGGCTTGTGTGATTGATCATGTGGATCAAGGGTAGATCGGGTAGATCGTGGTAGATTGGTGCTAGCTAAGATTAGCACTCGACATCTAGCTTAGTGCCGGAAATAGGATAAGCGACGTGTAGATTGGTGCTAGCTAAGATTAGCACTCGACATCTAGCTTAGTGTCGGAAAACAAGTTAAGCGACATGTACAGTTTTCTCTGCCTGAAGGGAGTTTGTTGATTAGTGAAGTAACTCTCGAGTTGGGTACTCGGGGAGTGGAGTAGGGCGAAGAGGAGCTTCGTGACCGAAGCACTATAAATCATCGTGTCCGGTTTGCGCCTTCTTACTTATCTCTTTACTTTCATTTTATTCTTTATTGCTTTATGTTTATATTTGCATTGCGTTTATGCTTGTGTGGCTAGTTGCTTATGTTATGTAAATTATGTATGTGTCATGGTTGATTGTGCTTGTGATGTAGATTAATTTATTCATCCCTAGATGATATATGATCATAGTTGACACTTTTCATATTACGTCACACTTGATCGGGAGTTTGATACAAAATGTTTTTAAGATTTTAAATGGAAACGTATTCACCCCCCTCTACGGTTTCCACAATTGGTACCAGAGGCACGTCGCTCAAATTTTTAAAACAAGTGGTTTTCAAAATTAAGTACGATCCATGTATCAAATTACCCATAAAACTCCAATCAAAACCCATCCCATCAATAGCAACCATTGCTTTAGGCTCAGTGATTTCCACAACCTTACTCTTGCTCTCAAAGCTTCCTTTCTTCTCAAAGCTTCCCTTGTTCTTGTTCTCATACCCTCTTCCCTTATCATCCTGCTTCTTTGGTCTTCTACACTCTCTTGAGTAGTGACCCTTCATGTGGCAGTTGTCACACTCCACTTTGGACTTGTCATACCCAGCAGGCTCATTACCATTTATGATAATCTTCTTTCCAGTCCTCATCAGTAACTTCTTAGCCCTTATGCTCAGAAGTGAAAGTTGCCACTTTATGTCCATTTCTTCAAGATCATCAGCATTGATCTCTTGAAGATCTTCAAAAGTTAATATGGACCCATTGTGTTGTGATGTTAGGAAGGCACACCCAATTGTTTCATCTAGAATGGTTTTGGTACTGCTAGAAGTACTGGCAGTACTAAAATTTATGTTGGCAGTACCTTCTTCTCTACCATCTTTTTCTTCATCTACAACTTTTGAGGTGCTTGGAGATGATACAAAAGCCATATTTCCTGAGCTTGAACCAGTAGTCTTCTTCACTTCATGCTCTACTATTTTGAAATTGTTGTAGAGATCATTAAGACTCATCTGATCAATATCTGGTTTGTTTTTCCAGACAATGACATGCATGGACCATTCAGAGGGTAAACTCCTAAGAAATTTGGAGTTTAAGTCTTCTTGAGTTATCATCACTTCATGGATGGCTAACTGACTTGAAAGCTTTTGAAGTCTATTGAACATACTGTCCAAAGACTCATTTGTTGTGGCTGTAAAGTTTTCAAACTGATGTTTGAGGAGTGTTTTCTGAGTTTTCTTGGTGGCATCATTACCACCAAATCTGGCCCCAATAGCTTCAAAAAGGGTTTTAGCACATTTGTACTTGTTGAAAATCAAAAGCTGATCATTTGGAATAGTCATGAGTAGCATACTCCTGGCTTTTAGATCATTTCTCTTTTGAATTCTTTCTTCTGCGCTTGTTGGGTTTACTTGCACATGTGTTACAAGTGCATCGTTTACTGTGGAGGTGGTGATTGAGGGTTTGAATGAGTTTCCTTCCTCAATAATCTCCCAAAGTGCATAGTCTTGCACTTGAAAGTATTGTTCTACCCTCAGTCTCCACATATCAAACTCATTTTGCTTGAGTAATGGAAGTTTAGCAGCAACATTGGTTTGAATGTGTTCAACATCCATTGTTCTTTTAAATCGTAAATATCAGCCTAGCTCTGATACCACTTGTGGAAGGATTATACAAACACTTGGGATGTTTATCTTAATAATGTGTTTGAGATATTTATGAGTGAATGTGATGTAGTATGCGGAATCTACTATAACACACTTAAAAGAACACAAAGGTGATGAGTATGTAAACGTGAGTTATAATGAACAATGAACACAACTTTAGTTAACACAAAACGATTCAATATTATTGATGAAATAATACGGATGATCTAACTATCACCAGGATTACAAAGTAACCTTGAATCTTTGATTTTAAAAGGATTTGTGAAATGAGTAACTAAGTTACTAGAGAGATTGTTCTGTTTTGGTTATTAGTTGAAGAGATTCGTTCATGAAGGTGGTGACTAAGGGAACCTTTTATAGAATAAGGTACCCTTATTACAAGCTGTCAAGTGGTTTAATATAATATGATACTTGGACTTTCCTAGCCTACAATTTATTACAACTTCCAATGTAACAACTCTGTATATTCTTCTGCATACCACAGAAGACTAAACTACTTCTACTAAGCGTGTTACAATGTACAAAGACCAATAATACAACTAAATATCTACAAATAAATATCTATCAACTTGACATTCAACTGGGCAGTACCTTCTTCAACTAGCAGTACCTTCTTACCCAGAAGGTACTGTTAGTACATCTTCATCTTCTTCAAAATCAACTAGCAGGCTCTTAGCTTGTCTGGCAGGCTCTTTGACTTGAACATTTTATTCCCAACAATCCTCCCCTAAACTTGTTATTTCCTTTAAAATACACAAGTTTCTGATGAATAAAATACATACCTTGAGGATCTGAGGGAACTCTTCCAAAAACCTTTACTCTCTGTTCTTCCTTTTTCTTTCACATTGCTCAAATATGCTCCTCAGCAAACTTTGAACAACTTCTGACTTTTCTTCATCTTTGTCACATCTTAATCTCTTGGAGATCATAGTTGTAAGAACTTCATAACTAAGTGGATACTCTTTCTCAGCCAACATAAAGAGTTCAATCCCACTTTGTGTGTAAAGATGATGAATACTGCTAAGGCTTAGAAATTCCCATGTTGTTGAAGGATCATGATATGGAAACTTCCAATGAACATCTTTTGGATTAGGATCATACATCCTATTGAATTCTACCCATAGTTCATGTTCCTTAACATCAGTACTAGAATTTGTGTCTAGCCTAATTTGAACTAGATTCCACAATTCTTCTAAGTCAGCTCTGTCAAATGCTCTAATCAGATTTTCAAAATTCTTGAAGATAGCAGTTTGTCCCCCAACCCTAATTATTTTCCATGACTTTCCTGATCTATCATGGTGAATTTCCCAATCAATAATAGGGTGTCTAGACCTAATTGGATCAGCATGTATGATTGTTGGTAAAGTAATCAACATTTTACTTACTTGCTCTGAATCCAATTTTGCTTCTTTCTTCTTCTGAGCATCTTTCTTTTTCATTGAAGGCTTTGCATCAGATGGGATCTTGTAGTAAAGACTCTTGTAGGCATTTAGATACAGGAAGTAGATTTCATCAGCAGATTTCTTTTTCAGTTGATAATCAGTCATATTTGCTTGACCTTTTAGAAATCTCTTCATAAAAGTCACTTGATCTTTCTGAGATGTGCCCACCTTAAAACCTCTTTTCTGACTTTCTTTCATCTTTTCAAAAATATCAGCCAGAGCTGCTTCTTTATACTTTTTGTTGATAAAAGATTCAAGCTCTGCTGTTTTCTCATCAGAGTTAAGATTCTTGTCATTCACTATTATTGCTGCTTGACCTTTCACAATTGGATCATTGGCAATAATCCATTGCATCTGTGCATCAAAGGTTTCCTGAGCAATTTGAGTATCAAGAAGAGTCTGAGCAGCATCTTTTTGCTCTTGCATTTCTGCAAGCAGTCTTGAAGCTTCAAATGCTTTCTGCACTTCTTCTTCATGAAGCCTTTTGGAGACTTCTTCATCTAAAGCCATCTGTACCTGCTCTGATCTCTTCAACTTTTTGGGCTTTGGTTCATCTTCAACCATAATGCTCTTGCCCTTATCTTTTGGAGTTGGTTCTTGAGATGGAGCAGTAGATTGCTCATCAGCAATAAATAACCTCCCTTGAACAAATAAACCCCCTTGAGGCTCTAATTCCCTCTTTCTTTTGTACACATGATCAGCAGTACCTTTGTAGTCCATAGCCAAAAGCCTCTCAATCCTAGCAGGCTCTTTTGAACTAGCAGGCTCTTGCTCTGCACCAGCAGGCTCTTCATCATAAACCTGAGTTCCTTCATGGAATTCAAATTGAGCCTCCTCTTCACCTTCAGAACTATCCATCCTCCCCTTTTTGGAAGAGTGACCCAAACCTTCAGCATCTGATCTTGAAGAACTAGATAAAACAACCTTTGAAGATCTTTTACCCTTTAGCTTCTTCACTTCATTCTCCAATTTCTTTACCCTCTTAACTAACTTGATGTTGATCTCAGAAAATTTTGTGTTTTGAGTTTTAAGAGCATCTTCCAAGAGCTTGACCTTCTCTTTTAGTTCTTTCACTGTTTGAGGAGATTGGGATTGTGATACATGATGTGATGGTGTTGGTGGTGTTGCAGATGGTACTGGTGTAGGGATTGGTGATGTAAGATGAGTTGGTGAGATGTAACCAGGTGAAGAACTTGATGATGGTGATTCAGATGATGGTGTTGGTTCTTCAGGATGTTGTGGTAACATTTCATCAAAAAGTGGTATTTCTTCCCCATTGAAACCAATTCTCATGTTTGAAAATACTTTGTGAGAAAGTTTTGGTGTTTCATAAAGTGAGTGTGGGGGAAGCAACAAATGTTTTGATTTTGCAATGATGCATGAAATAAATCTTGGATACACCAAAAACTTTGTTTCACTATCCACATTTTTAGCCAATCCTTCAAAAATATGTTTGGAAAAATTGAATTTTCTGTTTGTTGCCAAGCAGATGAGAGCAGAAGCCATGTTTCCACTAAATTGCTCCCAAGAGGTTTTCTTTTGGCTCAAACAATGAATGATTGTATGGATAAAAAATCTCCATTGTGGAGTAAAATGCTTTTTAAGAAAGGTGAGTTTATTAGAATCAGCATTATACCCCATTCTTTCCAAATGTTCAAAAATTTCAGTATCAGGCAATTGACTAATACCATCTGAATCATCCAAATGAAGATGTCTTCGAATGGATGACTCAGTAAGAGTCAAGGGTTTGCCATCCACTTTGGCGTTTATTCTTTGTTCCCCATTTTCAGAAGTTTTAACTTTAGCTGTTTGCCAAAATTGTAAAATTTGAGATTCATAAATAGTGGGATTTACAAGTAAAGCAAACCTGATGTAAGACTCATTTAAAAAGTCCACTATTTGATGAAAAGAGGCATTATCCTCAGACTTTTCCAAAAATGCTAACTGATTGTGACGTTTAACAAAGGTTAGAATAGCCATGGTGAAAGTTAATGAAAATCTTGATTATGATGGTGGGATTTGTTGGTGGTACTGGTAGAAGATGAAAGGTGTATGTTAATTGTGATAAGGACTGATGAAAGATGATATGAGAGAATTACTTTTAACCGACAATAAGAAAGATTATAATAAGTAAATGAAAAGGCGGTTAAAAAGATCTTTTATATGTGAAATATAATATAATATAATCATCAGTAATTTACATAACTACCCCAATGGCTAATTTTAACTACCAGGCCCAACGGCTAAAACTTTTTCTGACAGGCTCAACGGTTATCTAGCAGTACCATTTTACTCTACCAGTACCAAAATTTGAACTACCAGTACCTTTGAAAGAAAATTGTACTTAGCAGTCTCTTTGAAATTTTAGCAAAAATCCCTTATAGTTTTTAGCAAACTATCAGCTATCAACGGATTTGATTTGTCTTTACCAAAAGCCGTTTGCTTATGGACTAGTTAACTATTTACTGTTAAGTATGGTTAGTTAAATACCATATAGTTTTTGGTAAACTATCAACCATCAACGGATTTGATTTGTCTTTACCAAAAGCCGTTTGCTTATGGACTAGCCAGCTCTTAAGTTTGTAAAAACTTGGTGAACTGAATACCAAAAGCCATAATGACCTAAAGATGGTGCAATTTCCTTGGATGAAGGAAATATAAGAGACAATGATGCTGTGTATCTTGGATGCTTGGTTCAACAAGTGAAATCATCTATCAGCATGCTTTTGCCTTGAAACTTTCCTTAGTTTGATCTAGATAGAACTTTCTCCTTTAGGAATGCTTCATCCCTTCTGAATATGTGATCTAATCCTATCTTTTTCAACCTATGCATCATCTTGTATGCTCTTGTCTTTTTCTTTCATAAATTGGTTTTTCTTCCATGCTGGGATATTATTTCCTCCCCTGAGATTGTTACCTCCCCTGAGATGTAAATAACTTTTATTTCCCTTTTTTTTGTTTGGAAGATCTCTTGTTTTGTTATCAACCTAAAATTTGTTAGTTGCAAACCAAACGAACAAAGTGCAAAGCACTTGATCTATAGCATTGTAAACATTTAAGCATTAATATGAACAAAACAGAGCAAATTTTATACTAGCAGGACCAATTATGAACTGACAGTACCTTTTGACTAACTAGCAGTACCATGTTTAAAAGCCAATAACCAGTTATTTTATGTACAAAAACACATGTTTTTCAAAGATTAATCATTCCAATACCTCCTACAAGATATTTGAATCTACCTAAATCAAAAGCTTTGGTGACAAGGTCTGCATAATTCTTTTCAGAATCAATTTTAACAACTTGTATTAACCTTTTCTCATTGCAATCCCTTATGAAATGGTGTCTGATTTCAATGTGTTTTGTTTTTGAATGTTGAACTGGATTTTTAATGATACAAATAGTACTGCTATTGTCAATGTAAATAATGGTGTTAAGAAAATTGTACCCATAGTCAAGCATTTGATTTTGGATCCAAAGAACTTGTCCACAACAACTTGCACCAGCAACATATTCTGCTTCAGTTGTAGAGTTGGCCACCATTGTTTGTTTCTTGCATTGCCAAGATATGAGTCTGCAACCAAGAAATTGACATCCACCAGTTGTGGATTTTCTGTCTAGAGTTGCACCAGCATAGTCACTATCAGAATAGGCCACCAAGTCAAAAGATGATTCCCTTGGATACCATAGACCCAACCTAGGTTGACCCTTAAGATATCTAAAGATTCTTTTGACTGCTGTGAGATGAGAAACTTTGGGATGTACTTGAAACCTTGCACATACACATACTGAGAACATGATATCTGGTCTTGATGATGTAAGATACATCAAGGACCCAATCATTGATCTATAATTGTGCAAATCTACATCTTCACCCTCAGCATCTTTTAGTAACCCCTTTTCCGAATCCATTGGTGTACTTGCAACCTTAGAATCAGCAAACTGAAATTTCCTTAGGATCTCTGCTACATACTTATCTTGGCTGATAAATATGCCTTCTTGAGATTGTTTCACTTGGAGACCCATAAAACTCCAATCAAAACCCATTCCATCAATAGCAACCATTGCTTTAGGCTCAGTGATTTCCACAGCCTTACTCTTGCTCTCAAAGCTTCCTTTCTTCTCAAAGCTTCCCTTGTTCTTGTTCTCATACCCTCTTCCCTTATCATCCTGCTTCTTTGGTCTTCTACACTCTCTTGAGTAGTGACCCTTCATGTGGCAGTTGTAACACTCCACTTTGGACTTGTCATACCCAGCAGGCTCATTACCATTTATGATAATCTTCTTTCCAGTCCTCATCAGTAACTTCTTAGCCCTTATGCTCAGAAGTGAAAGTTGCCACTTTATGTCCATTTCTTCAAGATCATCAGCATTGATCTCTTGAAGATCTTCAAAAGTTAATATGGACCCATTGTGTTGTGATGTCAGGAAGGCACACCCAATTGTTTCATCTAGAATGGTTTTGGTACTGCTAGAAGTACTGGCAGTACTAAAATTTATGTTGGCAGTACCTTCTTCTCTACCATCTTTTTCTTCATCTACAACTTTTGAGGTGGTTGGAGATGATACAAAAGCCATATTTCCTGAGCTTGAACCAGTAGTCTTCTTCACTTCATGCTCTACTATTTTGAAATTGTTGTAGAGATCATTAAGACTCATCTGATCAATATCTGGTTTGTTTTTCCAGACAATGACATGCATGGACCATTCAGAGGGTAAACTCCTAAGAAATTTGGAGTTTAAGTCTTCTTGAGTTATCATCACTTCATGGATGGCTAACTGACTTGAAAGCTTTTGAAGTCTATTGAACATACTGTCCAAAGACTCATTTGTTGTGGCTGTAAAGTTTTCAAACTGATGTTTGAGGAGTGTTTTCTGAGTTTTCTTGGTGGCATCATTACCACCAAATCTGGCCACAATAGCTTCAAAAAGGGTTTTAGCACATTTGTACTTGTTAAAAATCAAAAGCTGATCATTTGGAATAGTCATGAGTAGCATACTCCTGGCTTTTAGATCATTTCTCTTTTGAATTCTTTCTTCTGCGCTAGTTGGGTTTACTTGCACATGTGTTACAAGTGCATCGTTTACTGTGGAGGTGGTGATTGAGGGTTTGAATGAGTTTCCTTCCTCAATAATCTCCCAAAGTGCATAGTCTTGCACTTGAAAGTATTGTTCTACCCTCAGTCTCCACATATCAAACTCATTTTGCTTGAGTAATGGAAGTTTAGCAGCAACATTGGTTTGAATGTGTTCAACATCCATTGTTCTTTTAAATCGTAAATATCAGCCTAGCTCTGATACCACTTGTGGAAGGATTATACAAACACTTGGGATGTTTATCTTAATAATGTGTTTGAGATATTTATGGTGAATGTGATGTAGTATGCGGAATCTACTATAACACACTTAAAAGAACACAAAGGTGATGAGTATGTAAACATGAGTTATAATGAACAATGAACACAACTTTAGTTAACACAAAACGATTCAATATTATTGATGAAATAATACGGATGATCTAACTATCACCAGGATTACAAAGTAACCTTGAATCTTTGATTGTAAAAGGATTTGTGAAATGAGTAACTAAGTTACTAGAGAGATTGTTCTGTTTTGGTTATTAGTTGAAGATATTCGTTCATGAAGGTGGTGACTAAGGGAACCTTTTATAGAATAAGGTACCCTTATTACAAGTTGTCAAGTGGTTTAATATAATATGATACTTGGACTTTCCTAGCCTACAATTTATTACAACTTCCAATGTAACAACTCTGTATATTCTTCTGAATACCACAGAAGACTAAACTACTTCTACTAAGCGTGTTACAATGTACAAAGACCAATAATACAACTAAATATCTACAAATAAATATCTATCAACTTGACATTCAACTGGGCAGTACCTTCTTCAACTAGCAGTACCTTCTTACCCAGAAGGTACTGTTAGTACATCTTCATCTTCTTCAAAATCAACTAGCAGGCTCTTAGCTTGTCTGGCAGGCTCTTTGACTTGAACATTTTATTCCCAACAATATTGAATATCTCTAGTAGCCATTGGGCTAGTGTATTGATCAAGTGGATCAAGGGTAGATCGGGTAGATCGAGTCAAGTGGGTGTAGATCATTGTGATCTTGTCGAGATCTTGGAGATCTCTTGAAGCCATTGGGCTTGTGTGATTGATCATGTGGATCAAGGTTAGATAGGGTAGATCGTGGTAGATTGGTGCTAGCTAAGATTAGCACTCGACATCTAGCTTAGTGCCGGAAAAAGGATAAGCGACGTGTAGATTGGTGCTAGCTAAGATTAGCACTCGACATCTAGCTTAGTGTCGGAAAACAAGTTAAGCGACGTGTACGGTTTTCTCCGCCTGAAGGGAGTTTGTTGATTAGTGAAGTAACTCTCGAGTTGGGTACTCGGGGAGTGGAGTAGGGCGAAGAGGAGCTTCGTGACCGAACCACTATAAATCATCGTGTCCGGTTTGCGCCTTCTTACTTATCTCTTTACTTTCATTTTATTCTTTATTGCTTTATGTTTATATTTGCATTGCGTTTATGCTTGTGTGGCTAGTTGCTTATGTTATGTAAATTATGTATGTGTCATGGTTGATTGTGCTTGTGATGTAGATTAATTTATTCATCCCTAGATGATATATGATCATAGTTGACACTTTTCATATTACGTCACACTTGATCGGGAGTTTGATACAAAATGTTTTTAAGATTTTAAATGGAAACGTATTCACCCCCCCTCTACGGTTTCCACAATTGGTACCTGAGGCACGTCGCTCAAATTTTTAAAACAAATGGTTTTCAAAATTAAGTACGATCCATGTATCAAATTACCCATGAAGGTGATAAAAATATGAAAAGTATTTAGTTGCTCAATACTTACAAGTTTTGTTGTTAAGTATACATTGTCATACTAGCTTGAAGGTTTTCTTAAATTAATAAAAGTTGGTTCTGTTCAAAACTGAAATAACAGGTACGGCACCGTTAAATATAACGTACGGTTCCACTAAATATGGACGGTACCTCTAAATTTAACTGTACCGTCGTCTGTTTTTCAGAATTCGGTAATTTTCAAAAATTCGTATAAAATCAACCGTAAGTCCGTAGGAGTCGTGCCACCTATCATTTTAAACGTAATTGAGTCTTCTTTCACTTAAAAATGTTTTTAGAAATCGATTTTAAAGTAAAATTTATGAGAGTCTTTAATTCGTAACAGAGAGTCTTTTTCGGTCATGCCGATTGCACAATTTTTTTGTCAAATCACAAAGTGAACATCACACGTTGATGCATTCATGATTTCAAGGTGTTGAACTTGATCAAATTTTTAAATGGGGTGGAAAATAATTCATTTTCAAATAAAGTCAAGCTAAGTGTACATTGTTATACTTAATACACAAAATGACGATAAGTATCTTTGTGTTTTATGCTAAATGACTATTTGCTTTTCTTTGTGTCTTAGTATTGTTAGTTAATACTTTTGTATGCTTATTGTTATCTTTAGTTGAGCTAATTTTATCTATAAGCATAAGTTTCTTTCATGCCTTGTTGCTATGTGTCGAATATTAGCTTTTCGGCTTATGCGTCAATAGGACTTAGGCTAGACTTCTTGCACTAAGTTGCATAATTGATTTTGCATTGCATATAGGCATAGACCATTTTTCTTGCATTTGTTGCAAGTTTTTAAAATGGTTTAGTAACCTTCTTAGGAATAGAAACTAAGTTGGTAGATCATGTGTGTCGAAAGATATTGTCTTACACAATTATTTTTCCAAATGTTTAAGTGTAAAAAGTATATCACCCCAAAATACTCAACACTTTCACAAAATCCGTAACATGATCTTTAAAACATTACATCATTTTGTCTTGTTTGACCATGAGTTGTCTAAACAAGATAAAATGTCATTTTAATACATTAGTATTTAAGTAAAAGAAAATGTATTAAACTTGCATTGATTTAACACACATACAAAATGTTTTAAACATTTAATATTTTACATATGTGGTATAAAAATGGTTAAGATAATTATTTTTATACTAATGAGGTGTCAAAAAATTAAGAATATTATACTTAATAATATAAATAGTTTTTCTCAAATAAAAAAAAAATAAATGACAATATCAAAGTAGTAACTTAATATGTCATTAACCTCACACATACAACTAGTGTTAGAATAAATGGAACACACTCCTAAAATTTTTATTTTCTTTTTAAAAGGAGTGATTGTGAGGGTCAAGAAAGATTTCGAGTACATATCAATTCGTTATTCAAATTATGATTGATATCATTATCGAATCTAATTGACAAGTTTTTGAGTGTGGACATGAAATTGGAGTCATTATTTGTCTAGTTTCAAGATAACATCAAAATATGATGAAAAGTATTATCTTGAATCTACATACTCAATCACACTCGATTGTTATGAAAATAATGACGTCTTCTCAAGACGAAAATAATATGCATCGGATCATAACTCACACTTGTGTTGAATATGCCATATTGAGTATTCTTGTCCAATAGTTGTGTTCCAAACTTTAAACTAATATGTTTAAAAGATGCATAAAATACACAACTAAGTAGGATTGACAACTTGGATGTTTCATCCGAAATATACAAGTAATTTACATTGCAATGCAATTGGTAAATGTGTCATTTTCGAAAAACCAAACACGAGCAAACAAACAACATATGTAAACTTTGCTCATGAACAACTCAACACTCAAAGTCACATGTCTAGTAAAATTGTCACACATAATATGTTATTAACTATTATGTAAGTCATCAATCTTTGAGAATATCACATGTATTTCTCTTATCAAAAGATTGACAAAAGATAACTTATATCTTATGCATCTTATTTTCTTTGTAACATGAATGATTATGTTACAAGAGAATACATTGCATCTTGTTAACAAATATAGGATATTAGAGTTGAATAATAACCTAATACAACATGTGTCATTGCACAAACAAGTAAAATTGGTCATACACTAAAATACTTGTTTCACAAAGCATTCGTAAGAGTGATAAGTTTCCTCTTAGAAAAACATATTTGTTGAAATATACAATATGTCTCATTTTTAATATAATACTCACAAGATCTATTGAGGTAAGTAACCTTTACTAGATTCTTTCTCAAGATATGCAATGGAGCATTCTTGAAACACACACGATGTAGTAGGTTCTACATTGTATCACATTAGAGTGTCTCTTGGTTCTAAGAAATCAAATCATGGTAAAATAACATGTAACAACTCAACAAACAAAGATGATGTCCAAGAGATCATAAAATACACCATCTCCATCAAATAACTTCTAAATCTCAAACACGAAATTAAAACATTTCGCTTGCCTTTGTTAGGAGTTGTGTAAGACATGTCATTATCTTAACCGACTTTCAAAGTATGGTTAGTTGAGTCATATTAGGCCATGTAATTAGCGAAATAAGCTAATATCATCTTTGCTACACTTCAATAGGCAAATATAGGAATTTGATTTTTCTAACATGAGAATGACTACTGGAGAACCTATCGCACTAGAAATTCAATTTGACCTAACGGTTGAATTGCTTCCAGGAGAGAAGTTGGGTTGGTGGTATAACCCGTAAAAATGGCCGTGTTTAGCCTTAATTGAGAACCACTAGTGATAGTCTCATACTCATTCTCTAACTTGAAAATTTTTCATTCCTACATTTGACTAGAGACAGTTTACATAGGTGAACTTTATCTCCTGTTAGGATTTCATTTTAAACAAGTTGTAATTAGGATCATTCTTAGCAAACCTAGATTGCTTGCATCTCACATACGTGTTTCAAAATGATAACATGTTCTCATAAGACATGATTAAATGTCTTCATGATCTTAAATGCTAAATGATTATCATGTTTTGCATGATGTTTGCATTTATTCCTTATGTGCATTTTACATGATTTGCTTGTAAAGTTTGCACCCACACTAT
This sequence comes from Artemisia tridentata subsp. tridentata, assembly GCA_021014915.2. Classification (NCBI taxonomy): domain Eukaryota; kingdom Viridiplantae; phylum Streptophyta; class Magnoliopsida; order Asterales; family Asteraceae; genus Artemisia; species Artemisia tridentata. Next base: position 231,692,728 of record CP139502.1, on the reverse strand, counting down.
GTCCTTTTGACACATTAGGAATTAGGTATGCCCATCACTATGAACCCTTAGAAGTCATAGAGTCATACACTAGTGTCAAAACCTATAAGTTAGAGTAGTCGCGAAGTTGTCTTAATTCCCTAGTCATCACTTCGCCTTCTTCCAAGTATACACCCTTTTGTCATGGGAAGGTTAGATACAAACCTAGTAGAACTCGGAGTAGGGTTGACAACTTAAATATTTCATCCGAAATATTCAAGTAAGTTTAACTTGCGATCGCAATTGTTAAATGTCATATCCGAAACATCATATTCAAGCCTTTTAACAACATATGTTAAAACGCTCATCCAAAAGCTAAAAGCTAACATCAACCCTCTAGGTCTAGGAATGATGGAACATATTCCATAAATCTTATGACTATTTAAATATTTCACTTGAAATATTAAAGTCATCCCTCGTACCCCTCTTATGACTACTTGAATATTTCACTGGAAATATTGTAGTCATCTCGTGCGTCTCGTCTCATGACTCTTTGAATATTTCACTGGAAATATTGAGATCATCTCTTCTATTTCGTGTCATGACTTTTAGATATTTCACTGGAAATATTATAGTCATCTCGTGCGTCTCGTCTCATGACTCTTTGAATATTTCACTGGAAATATTGAGATCATCTCTTCTATTTCGTGTCATGACTTTTAGATATTTCACTGGAAATATCAAGTCATTTTTCACATCGCTCTAATGACTACCTATGTATTTCCTCGGAAATATAAAAGTCATCTCTTCTGGTCCAGTACCGTTCAAAGAATTTATTAGGTATAAATTCTCTACTCGTGTCGAAAAATCTCCCTAAATTAGCGAGATTTATTCGTAAAATCCTCTTTAACTCCAATGACAACTTAAATATTTCATCCGAAATATTTAAAGTTTATTTAATTTGCAAAATGCAATTAAATGTCATTTATCGTTCTCGACAAACGTTCATCGAATCCCGTTGGATTCACTCATAAAAGAATTTATTCGGTATAAATTCTTTTAATCTAAGGTCCAGAAAAATCACAACATATGTGAATTTTCTTTGTCAGAAATCTAATTCTGGGTCAAAACTGACCTCAACAGGTCACAGTACCCTTAAATAGGGGATGGTACCGCTAAATTTAACGGTACCGTCAGACCGTTGTCTGCTGAGACAGTTTATTCTCACTGTTTCAAAAACACTATCGAAACCCACTCGATGTAGTCTTGAACCAGAACCGTATCCTATCAGAACAGATTGTATCTATCTTCTGATTCCTAAGCCTTCTTCCCTTTCACTTCCGCATGGTACTAAACACTACCAATTCTTCCGCATCCTACTCATCTCCCACACACTTCAAACGAAGAACCACTAGGATACATTGAGATAACCCTTCTTCATCAACATAGATAACCCTATAACCTTGTCACCAACCTCACAACCCTAAAGATTTTATCTTCTTAACCCTTAGGATATCTCCAAGTGATCACATGCCTCATCATAATATTCTATGAATATTCACAATGATTGAGAAGAGCTACGTGACTTCAAAGGTGAAGTTTATCGTATGCTATCCACCACTTGTCATGACGTTACTAAGCTCATCGCTTTCGTCAACGTTTGTTTTCCTCTTTATCTTTTGCATCTTGTCCGGATGGTCATTGTTGGGAATTAAACTTAAGCAGTTAGTACGGTTGAAGAATACAAGAACAGTTAGGACTGCTGATGGAAGAGCAGTTAGGACTGCTGAAGGAAGAACAGTTAGGACTGCTTAAGAGATCAAGGTGAAACCGTGTGAAGATAATTATAGAAAAGATATGATATATATCTTATTTGTATAGAATGATTCGGTTAGATGTTTAACTTGTACAGGACTCTTTGCATTATAAAAGGAGATCCTTAGATTAGGGTTTATATATATCATTGAGATCGAATACATCTAATACCTAATATCCTTCACGTTCATATTGTAATCGTTTGATATATTGAAGTGATAGTTTGGTTGATATCGTTTGTTCTTATTGTTTTACTTGATCAATCACCAAACACAAACTTATATTCTTCTAAGTACTTGGTAGTAAATTCCGCGAGCTATCAAGTATATACTCAAAGTATCCCCAACACAACATGTGTGTTTAGATCCGGTCAAGTGGTATCAGAGCCAGGTTTCTGATACTTTGAGTTTAGAAGAACCAGAAGTATTTACTCACTAGCAATCCAAGAAGATGGACATGGAGACACCTCAAACCTCAATCCTTGCTAAACTCCCCATGCTGAAACAGAATGAATACGATTTATGGCGGCTCAGAATAGAGCAATATTTCATGGTGCAAGACTATGCATTATGGGATATTATTATCAATGGTGATTCCTTCAAACCAGTTGCTGTTGAAGAAACACGTGCTGATGGTTCCAAGGTCACAAAGCTTAACACTGAGCCAGTTACAAATGAGGAGAGAACCAAAAAGAAGAATGATCAAAAGGCTAGGAATTGGTTACTAATGGCAATTCCTAATGATCAAGTGCTGAACTTTAGCCATTACGAGTCGGCTAAAACTCTCTTTGAAGCAGTGGTGGAAAGATTTAGTGGCAATGAAGCTACCAAGAAGGCACAGAAAACCCTACTCAAGCAAAGTTATGAGAACTTCACTGCATCAAGCAATGAAACTTTAGATCATATCTTTAATAGGCTTCAAAAGATCATCAGTCAACTTACTGTGTTGAAGATTGTGATACCTCAAGAAGACCTCAACATGAAGTTTTTAAATAGTTTACCTGCTGAATAGAACACTTATGTTGTGGTTTGGAGCAATAAACCAGAGCTGGAGAAAATGACAATGAATGAGCTTTACAATAATCTCAAGATTGTTGAGCAAAAGGTCAAGAAGAGTGGTAGCACCAGTTCCGGTTCAGGGAATATGGCTTTTGTATCTTCTTCAAACAGTTCGAATCATGAAGATGAAGAAGCAGTTGGTACTGCTATACCAACAGTTAGCACTGCTAGTGTAAAAACTAGTACTGCTGGGTTGACTGAAGAGACCATATATGCATTTGTATCAGAACAATCTGGTGGGTCAAAGATCTTTAATGAAGATCTTCTTCAAATTGCTGAAGATGATTTGGAAGCTATGGATTTAAAGTGGCAGTTGGCTTTGATAAGCATCAGGGCTAAGAAATATTACCAAAGGACTGGGAATAAGATTACCTTCAATGGAAGAGATGTTGCTGGGTATGATAAGTCTAAGGTGGAATGCTTTAATTGTCACAAGATGGGGCACTTTGCCAGGGAATGTAGAGGTCCAAGACAACAAAGCAACCAGAATCAAGGGTTTAAGAATCAGCAAGGGTCAAGGAGAACTGTTAATGTTGAAGAGCCTTCTTCCAAGGCTATGGTAGCTATAGATGGAGCTGGATTTGATTGGAGCTTCATGGAGGAAGAAGAGGAGCCAGCTAACTTGGGTTTGATGGCTTTCTCAGACACTGAGGTATATAAACCTGAAAAATGTTCAAACTCTTGTCATGCTTTAAAAGATTATGAAAATGTTAAGAAACAGTATGATGATCTTAGAGTTGAATTTAATCAAATAAGTTTTAGTCTGTCAAATCATAAAAGAGGATTAGCTGTTTTGGAAGAACAAATTGTGTTTTATAAACAGAATGAGTCAAACTTTACTGATGAGATAGGTCTTTTAAAGATGGAATTGCAAATAAAAGATAATAAAATGAGTGGACTTGTATATGAACTAGAGAAGCTTAAAATGGAAAAAGAAAACATCCATTTAAGTGTAGATACTCTTGAATATACTTCAAACGGAGTTAAGAAGATTGTAGAGAGTCAAATACTTAACAAAGCTAAATCTGGTTTAGGTTATAAGTCAGTTGCACCCCCTTTTAGAGGAATGTTTGCTCCACCAGGAATTAATTTAGCTCATACAGGTTTAGAAGAGTTTAAGGATATGGATTTTCCTGGATATGGTGTTAAGGTTAGTGAGAATCCTGTTAAATTTGTTAAGGCAGAAGATTCTTTTGTGAGTGCTAGTGATAAATCTCTTTCTGAGGAAAATATGTCCTCTGATAAGAACTCAGATGCACCAACTATTGAGGAGTGTACATTTGATGATGAGAATGTAGAGGTTAAGGAAAAACCTAATGTTGTTAAGGTAGAAGTTAAACATGCTCCTAAAGTGGTTAAGACTGAAAACATAAAACCAGTTAGGAAAAATGTTAGATATGCTGAGATGTATAGGACTAAGAACAGATCATCAAGTTCTGAGAGTAGTCATAGGAACTGGAATCACTCAAAATCTAAGAAAATGGATGATAAGTTTGCTATGATTAGAAAAGTATGTTTTGTTTGTGGAAGTTTTGAGCATATGGCTGCTTATTGTGATTCTAACCCATGGAAAAAGAGGGTTACTGGGAATGCAAGGGTAAACAGGAATAACAATGCTAGGGTAACTCAAAACAGTCCAACTAGATTGACAAACCCTAATGCAAATCATAAGATGTCACCTAAAGCTGTTATGTTAAAGACTGGCATTAAAACAGTTTCAACTGCTAGTCAAAATAAGTGGTTTAAAAGCAAGAAAACTGTTTCAAGTGCAAAACAATTTTCAAATCATGCACAAACAGTTAAAAGTCATTTTTATCAGAAAACAGCAATGACTAATCAGAAGTGGGTGCCTAAGATTAAACAAGCAGTTCCAACTGCTAGGTCAGCAGTTCCAATTGCTAGACCAGCAAATCCTACTGCTAGGCACTTGAATGTTAAGGGAAAAAGGGGCAATGCTGTCAAGGCCTCAGCACGTTGGGTTAAAAATTCTACCCAACCCAATGGTGCATCAAAGACCTCAAACAAGTTTTCTTATCTTGATGCACAAGGCAGATCCAAACCAGTGATGGTTTGGACCCCCAAAAGAAACTAACACCTTTATTTTGTGTGCAGGAACATCCCTCAAATGGCAAAGAAGATAGAGGATATTCAGACAGTGGATGTTCAAGGCACATGACAGGCAACATGTCATATCTTTCAGACTTTATTGCTCTGGATGGAGGACCAGTTGTCTTTGGTGGTGGTGTTGGAAGAAGAATTACTGGTAAAGGGGTAATTAAAACTAGTAACCTTGATTTTGAGAATGTGTATTATGTACCAGAACTTAAGTATAATCTTTTCAGTGTATCACAAATTTGTGATAAACAGAACAAAGTTTTATTTACTGATACTGATTGTCTTATAATTTCTCCTGATTTCAAGCTTCCTGATGAAAGTCAAGTATTGCTTAAAATCCCTAGAAAGGATAATACATACAGTGTTGAGATGAATAAACTAGTTCCTAAGGTTGGACTTATTTGTCTTGTTGCAAAAGCCACATTGGAAGAATCAATGTTGTGGCACAGGAGGCTTGGTCATGTTAATTTTAAAACCATTAACAATATTGCTAAACATGGGTTGGTAAGAGGTTTACCAAACAAAACTTTTCTCAATGACCAAACTTGTGTTTCTTGCCTTAAGGGTAAGCAACACAGAGCCTCATGTAAGCCAAAGACCCAGAACTCTATTTCTCAAGCTTTATATATGTTGCATATGGACTTGTTTGGTCCTACCTTTGTGAATAGCTTGAACTTTAAGAGATACTGCCTTGTTGTCACTGATGATTATAGTAGGTTTTCTTGGGTATTCTTTATGAAAACTAAGGATGAGACAAGTGAAATCCTTAAGACCTTTATTGTTGAAGTAGAAAACCTAGTTGATAAGAAAGTTAAAATAATCAGATGTGACAATGGGACTGAATTTAAGAATAGAGTGATGGATGACTTTTGCAGAGAAAAAGGTATTAAGAGGGAGTTTAGTGTAGCTAGAACCCCACAGCAAAATGGTGTAGCTGAGAGAAAGAATAGAACTCTTATAAAGGCTGCTAGGACAATGTTAGCTGACTCTAAGCTACCAGTTTCATTTTGGGCTGAAGCAGTTAGCACTGCTTGCTATGTATTGAATAGGGTTTTAGCTGTACAACCTCACAATAAGACTGCTTATGAGCTACTTAGAGGTAGAACCCCTGCTTTAAGCTTCATGAGACCTTTTGGTTGTCATGTTACTATCCTTAATACCAAAGACCAACTAGGAAAGTTTGATGGGAAATCTGAGGAAGGTTTCTTTGTTGGTTATTCTCTGCACAGTAAGGCTTTTAGGGTGTACAATACAAGCACCAAGCATGTAGAAGAAAATCTGCACATAGAATTTTTGGAGAATAAGCCAAATGTTGCAGGTGTAGGTCTAGATTGGATCTTTGATATTGATAGTCTTTCAGATTCCATGAATTATGTGCCTGTTACAGGTACAAATACTAACAATGATGTAGGTTCAGAGGAGGAAGATGATGATTGCATTTTCATACCTGTCATGGAAGAAAGTCCTGTGAATGAGTCTTCTACAAAGAAAGATGATATTCCTTCATCAAGTGGTGTAGACAAAGAGAAAGATGATGCTGTAATAAGTGGTCAGAATGGTAAAGAAGCTGAAAATCCAACGAGCAGTTCCAATGGAGTTAGTACTGCTCAACCACAAGTTCCAACTGCTGAGCAAAATAATGATGCTGCTGGACCAAGTCAACCTCATCTTGATTCACCAGTTGATACTGCTTCTCAAGCTGATGAGTTTGATTTCTTTGGAGATGGTCTGCAAAACATGCCTACCAGCTATGTAACTCCTTCTACTCCCCATACTATTATACATAGGAATCATCCACTTACCAATATCATAGGAGATGTACAATCTGGAGTCAAGACCAGAAGGCAAATTCAAGACCCAGATCATAATGGATTTCTCAGTGTGGTTTATGAAGAGAAACATCATGAAGATGAGAATGAGTGTATGTTTGTATGTTTTCTATCTCAGGTTGAACCCAAGAATGTGTTAAAGGCTTTAGAATCATCAAGTTGGGTTGAAGCTATACAAGAAGAGCTACTTCAATTCAAGATTCAAAATGTTTGGGTTCTGGTTGATCTACCAAAGGGAATGACAGTGATTGGTACAAAGTGGGTATTCAGGAACAAGAAGGATGAGAGAGGCATTGTGATAAAGAAAAAAGCAAGATTGGTTGCTCAAGGCTATACTTAGGAGGAGGGTATAGATTATGAGGAAGTTTTTGCTCCAGTTGCCAGGATTGAAGCAATAAAATTATTTCTTGCTTATGCTTCATTTATGGGGTTTATGGTCTATCAAATGGATGTGAAAAGTGCATTTCTGTATGGTACTATTGATGAAGAGGTTTATGTTTCACAACCTCCAGGTTTTATAGACCAAGAGCATCCTGACAAGGTTTATAAGGTGGTGAAAGCTCTATATGGATTGCATCAGGCTCCAAGAGCTTGGTATGAAACTCTTGCTAAATATCTTCTGAAGAATGGGTTTCATAGAGGGAAAATTGATCAAACTCTTTTTATTAAAAAGGACAAGGGTGATATTCTACTGGTCCAAGTTTATGTAGATGACATCATTTTTGGTTCTACTAAGAAAAAGATGTGTAAGGAGTTTGAAAAGCTGATGAAAGACCAATTTCAGATGAGTTCTATGGGAGAGCTTACCTTCTTTCTAGGTCTTCAAGTACAGCAAAAGTCAGATGGTATATTTATCTCACAGGATAAATATGTTGGTGAAATTTTAAGGAAATTTCAATTCACAGATGCCAAGGTTGCTAGCACACCAATTGACAAGGAGACACATTTGTTATTAAAGGATCACAGTGGTGAAGATGTGGATGTGCACATGTATAGATCTATGATTGGGTCTCTGATGTATCTTACCTCATCTAGGCCTGATATTATATTTGCTGTTTGTGCCTGTGCAAGATTCCAAGTGACTCCTAAGGTGTCTCATCTTACAGTAGTAAAAAGAATCTTCAGATACCTTAAAGGTCAACCTAACTTGGGGCTATGGTATCCTAAAGAGTCTGCATTTGATCTTGTTGCATTCTCTGATTCTGATTATGCTGGTGCTAGCATGGATAGAAAGTCTACAACAGGTGGTTGTCAATTCTTAGGTCGAAGATTAATCTCTTGGCAGTGTAAGAAGCAGACTATGGTGGCCATATCTACTACTGAAGCAGAATATGTGGCAGCTGCAAGTTGTTGTGCTCAAGTTCTATGGATTCAAAGCCAGATGCTTGATTATGGGTACAATTTCTTAAACACAATTATACATATAGACAATAACAGTACAATGTGTATCATTAAGAATCCAGTTCAACATTCAAAAACTAAACATATTGAAATTAGACATCATTTTATAAGAGACTGTGCTGAAAAGAAATTAATACAAGTTGTTAAAATACACATTGATGACAACTTTGCTGATCTCTTAACAAAAGGTTTTGATGTAAGCAGATTTCAGTACTTGGTAATAGGTATTGGAATGCTTAATCCTTCAAAAGATTAATGTCTAAATGTTTTTGATTTTTGTACTGTTAGTTGTGCTATTTGTATAGTTGAGACTGCTTGATAAATTTTTAGTACTGCTTGTGATTTTTTAGTCACTTGTGATAATTGTTAAAAGAGAATATTGTGTATTGTGTTTTCTTTGGTTTTGGACTAACATTTCAGGTTAAGAAAAGCTTTTTGCTTTGGATTGTGCTTTGTAAAGTATGGTGGTTTGGATTGTCAAGTGTGAATGCTTGTCACACAACAAATGGTAATTGATTCACCATGTCTAATCAACATAAGAATCAACTAGTCCAGATCAAACGGTTTATGGTAAAGACTACTCAAATCCGTTTATGGTTGACAGTTTACCAAAAACTGGTTGGTTATCAACTCACCAAATCTCTGAGTGAAGAGTTGGCTAGTCCAGAGCAAACGGCTATTGGTAAAGACAAGTCAAATCCGTTCATAGCTGATAGTTTGCTAAAAACTATAAGTGGACAAAACTGTTTTCGAATCCACAATTAAAATTAAAAATTTGATTTTATCTCTGAAAACTTTTTGCTAACAGTTAGTACTGCTGGAGTAAACAGTCTGAACTGCTGGCTTCACCAGTTTGTACTGATTGTTCAAAACTTAGTTCTACTGAGTTTATGCTCTGTGATACACCTCTCTCAGAAGGTAATACATCTGGAAGTGTTGAGAGCAGTTTGAAACTACACAACTGAATTGATGGTAACTTGTACAAATGGTCTTATTGGATGCTGAGCTTGGATGTTATATGTTCTAGTTCTTCTGATGGTGAGGATTCTTCTAAACAGGGGAGGATTAAAGTTTGTTCTAGTTGCTGTTAAAGATGATTGATGATTATGAAATTCAGGGGAGGAATTAAGTGTCAGAGATAAATTGAAGTGAAGAACATAAATTATAAAGAAGAACATAAAAAGTCTATTCATTAAAGATGATTTATGATTCATTACATACGAGCTTCACAGGTGAAAAACCAACAAAAACAACCAACAAAAACAACCAACAAAACATCCTACACAACACAAACACAACACAACTACTCAAGCTTTTCTTTTCCTTTTCCTTTGATATCCGGCATGGTTTTGCTGCGGGCTCCTCTGCTACCCATAATGTCAGACACCTTCTTACAAAGGAGTGCCAGTACAACTGTTCTTGGAGATGGAACTTGCTTCTTCTCAGGCTTCTTCTTTGGAACAGGGATCTTCATTGATGATGCGGCTTTCTCAAATTCTTTTGTTAATAAGTCTGATAGTTTTTGAAGATCATCATCGTCAGACGAGTCAGACGAAGAGGAGGATGAATCATCCACATAAGGAGGAAGTTCATCAGAGGAAGGTTCTTCAGATGAGGATATTTTAGTCTTTTTCTTTGAAAGATTAACTCTTGAAGTGGAAGAATAGTTTGGTGGAAAATAGTTTTTCCAACCTGAACTTTCAGAATCTGAAGAAGAGTCAGATGAGATTTCTATAATGTTTGGTGGAAAAAAAATCATTGTGATTGAAGAGTTAAAGATTTGTGTTGATGAAGATTTTGTGTAGATATGTGAGTTTTTATAGAGTTAATGAAGGATTAATGACATTCAATGCGTGGTTGATATGAAGAATTAACTCTTGGGTTGGTATAAGGAATTAATTCCTTAATGGAATTAAATTAATTTTGGTAATTTTTGAGGAGTTGACCAAAAGAGTGTGATATGTGAAGATAATTCCCAAAGTGTTTCGTGTTTAAAGACAAGTGTTTGAAAGAATCCACCCCCATCAACGAAATCAGAAGTTTAATTTAAGAAACTTATTGATTTGCATTGAAATCATAAGTTTAGGGGAGGATTGTTGGGAATTAAACTTAAGCAGTTAGTACGGTTGAAGAATACAAGAACAGTTAGGACTGCTGATGGAAGAGCAGTTAGGACTGCTGAAGGAAGAACAGTTAGGACTGCTTAAGAGATCAAGGTGAAACCGTGTGAAGATAATTATAGAAAAGATATGGTATATATCTTATTTGTATAGAATGATTCGGTTAGATGTTTAACTTGTACAGGACTCTTTGCATTATAAAAGGAGATCCTTAGATTAGGGTTTATATATATCATTGAGATCGAATACATCTAATACCTAATATCCTTCACGTTCATATTGTAATCGTTTGATATATTGAAGTGATAGTTTGGTTGATATCGTTTGTTCTTATTGTTTTACTTGATCAATCACCAAACATAAACTTATATTCTTCTAAGTACTTGGTAGTAAATTCCGCGTGCTATCAAGTATATACTCAAAGTATCCCCAACACAACATGTGTGTTTAGATCCGGTCAGTCATAGATTAAGGGGGAGCGAAAACACACTCATATAGTCTTTCACCAAACACTCTCAAGAACACATTAATGTGGTTATTATTCCCTAGGAAACTTTCCTTTAGCTGCCTAGAACTAGGCTGCACAGGAAAATTCGTGACTTCCAGGTCACGGTACCGTTAAATAGGCCACGGTACCGTTAAATTTAACGGTACCGTGTGGTATTTAGTGGTACCGTGCCTATATTTGATGAATTTTCACTGTTCCCTCCTGATCCCTGCATCCCTAACCTCAAATCTGCAAAATTTTGCAAACTCACATACACCCTAGGATTCCCTTACTACACCATAGGACACTACCACCAATCTTAATTTGAATCCATCCTCTACCTTTAGGATTTCCACATCCTTACCTCCACCAAGTTCACCACAACCTTTAGCTCTTACACTAACCCTATCACCTTCATCACCCTTTGAACTTGGCATTAACACATCATCCTCATCACTATCACCATCACCAAAATCACTAATGGGTCATCCCATTCTTTATCCCCTACAACCACAACTCTTGCCTTTATAAGGCCTCACCATTGCAAGCTTATCTTGCATCTCATCTTCAAACCTCACATTTATATCACTCATCATCACACTCAACCCTTATAACTAAACTTCACTCTTGACAGTGATATTTAGTTTCAAAACCTTCAACCCTTATATCAATCCCACTCAAACCTTTTAGCTACACTTCACTCTTGACAGTGATAGTTAGTCTAAGAACCTTCAACCCATAGATCATCACACTCAAACCTTACAACCTTCAACTCATCAATCATCACACTCAAACCTTACAACTACTCCTCACTTTGGATAAGTGATAGTTAGTTAAACAACCTTCAACCCTCACAATCACACAAAACCTTTCATGCACCAAACTATCTCTAACACACAACTAGGATCATCCAAACTAGAAACCTAGAACCTCGTTACCTCAACCCCGTTAGAGACATCCACCAACAATCCTGTTAGGATCACATGCACCTTTTCTTTTTCCCTTTTGAAATATATCATGCATCTCATTGTCAGTGCAAACGATATATTAATCTAAACCATCCTTTCTCACCTTTCCTCAAATATTAGTGCGTGTCGTTCTCATTTTTTTAACCTCCATCGAGTCTACTTTATGGCATGACTTGTCATAATAGTAATCATCAACAAACCATCCTTAACACTAATCATCTTTGGTAGATGACTATGTTTTTCAAAAGGTTTGTTAGAACTTGCCTTCCCAATGACAACTTGGAAGAAGTCATTTTGTGTGTCAGTCAACGAACGAATATCGTTCTTGATTAGTGTGATTGATTAAACAATTACACCTTAGGTTGTCGGTCGAGTTATGACACTCAAGTGTCTTTGAATTGCAATATGCATTCAATTTTTTTTGTGTCACTCACATAGTTTAACCGCTGCATGTCTTGCTATGTGTATTCTATCCCCATCACGTTGCTCCTATACTGTTATATACTATGTTGCACGAAGCTAACCCTTGATGTAGGAAAAGCCTTTGTATGAATTTGATCCATGGATCCGCTAGATACTAAGGTAAATAAACAAGGGGATTAAGTCACCATAGGGGAGCATTGAGCTAGGGGGAGCTCGGGAGTATTTGAATACATAGCACGGAGTCTTTCTAATGGTGGTGATAGAAGTCTTCACTAGGATGATGCAAGCTCGCCTTTCTGGGGAGAAAGGATAGTAGTGTAATAAGGGGGAGTAGGGAGTAAATTCAAGGGAGCGCTCGAGGCAACTACCTTTTTGATTCGACAAAAGGGGGAGAAGGGGAGTGTAAACAGGTAACTTTTACATTTTACTATGTGTTACGGTTTACATATTTGTCATCATCAAAAAGGGGGAGATTGTTAGTGCAAATATTATAATATTTAAACTAAACGGTTTCTTCGGTTTTAATAATGACAAACATGTAACTTGTAATACATAACGTAAAATGTGCAAGTTACTTGTAAACACAAATCATCAATGCATACTTACATCAACACCTCCCGACGTCTTAAGTATGCTTCAACAAGTCGTAGATTTCCATCCCGACGTAAATCACTCAAGGTATGGACAAACAAATCTACTACTTGACAAATGATCAAAGGATTATATTTTTCTAAACTTCACATTTTTATGAATGTGACAAAACATTTTTCAAAAATACATTTTACAAATTATTTTTGAATTAGAAAGAAATGTTTTATTTGGGAAAATCATTTCAAAAATAGTAACAGCTATTTTTCCCCCCAAAATCAGCTCCAAACTTCCCCAAATAAGTTTTCACCAGAAAAGACAAAATTTGGAGCGTCTTTGTCTGGCACGGCTCCACGGTTCCACTAAATTTAGTGGAGCCGTCTGGCATTTAGTGGAGCCGTGGGTCTGTAACGGATAGTTTTTCCCTTGCCTATAAATAGTGGACCATTTCACACTTCCAACTTGATTTTTCCAGTCCTTTTTCTCTGGTCTAATCCCTCCTCACTTAGATGACTTTCTTTGATCATTTGTAGAGTCTTAGTTTGTTTAAGAGTGATCCAATCATCCACTTAAGTGATCCTCTTCATTCCTCTTGATTAGCAAGAGAAGAACACAAAGTATCCAAGTAGATACAAAGTGTTGTCATCCCTCTTGATTAGCAAGAGAAGAACACAAAGTATCCAAGTAGATACAAAGTGTTGTCATCCCTCTTGATTAGCAAGAGAAGAACACAAAGTATCCAAGTAGATACAAAGTGTTATCATTCCTCTTCATTTGCAAGAGAAGAACTCAAGGTATCCAAGAAGATACAAGAGTTGTAGTTGTTAAGTCTTGTAACATTTGTTACACTCTTGATTGTATCATAGCATACATCAAGATCATTTTCTTTTGAGAGTTTGTGAGGGAAGATCATTGTGATCTTATAGAGATATTGAATATCTCTAGTAGCCATTGGGCTAGTGTATTGATCATGTGGATCAAGGGTAGATCAGGTAGATCGAGTCAAGTGGGTGTAGATCATTGTGATCTTGTCGAGATCTTGGAGATCTCTTGAAGCCATTAGGCTTGTGTGATTGATCATGTGGATCAAGGGTAGATCGTGGTAGATTGGTGCTAGCTAAGATTAGCACTCGACATCTAGCTTAGTGTCAGAAATAGGATAAGCGACGTGTAGATTGGTGCTAGCTAAGATTAGCACTCGACATCTAGCTTAGTGTCGGAAAACAAGTTAAGCGACGTGTACGGTTTTCTCCGCCTGAAGGGAGTTTGTTGATTAGTGAAGTAACTCTCGAGTTGGGTACTCGGGGAGTGGAGTAGGGCGAAGAGGAGCTTCGTGACCGAACCACTATAAATCATCATGTCCGGTTTGCGCCTTCTTACTTATCTCTTTACTTTCATTTTATTCTTTATTGCTTTATGTTTATATTTGCATTGCGTTTATGCTTGTGTGGCTAGTTGCTTATGTTATGTAAATTATGTATGTGTCATGGTTGATTGTGCTTGTGATGTAGATTAATTTATTCATCCCTAGATGATATATGATCATAGTTGACACTTTTCATATTACGTCACACTTGATCGGGAGTTTGATACAAAATGTTTTTAAGATTTTAAATGGAAACGTATTCACACCCCCCCCCCCTCTACGGTTTCCACAATTGGTACCAGAGCCACGTCGCTCAAATTTTTAAAACAAATGGTTTTCAAAATTGAGTACGATCCATGTATCAAATTACCCATGAAGGTGATAAAAATATGAAAAGTATTTAGTTGCTCAATACTTACAAGTTTTGTTGTTAAGTATACATTGTCATACTAGCTTGAAGGTTTTCTTAAATTAATAAAAGTTGGTTATGTTCAAAACTGAAATAACAGGTACGGCACCGTTAAATATAACGTACGGTTCCACTAAATATGGACGGTACCTCTAAATTTAACGGTACCGTCGTCTGTTTTTCAGAATTCGGTAATTTTCAAAAATTCGTATAAAATCAACCGTAAGTCCGTAGGAGTCGTGCCACCTATCATTTTAAACGTAATTGAGTCTAATTTCACTTAAAAATGTTTTTAGAAAGTGATTTTAAAGTAAAATTTACGAGAGTCTTTAATTCGTAACAGAGAGTCTTTTCCGGTCATGCCGATTGCATAAATTTTTTGTCAAATCACAAAGTGAACATCACACGTTGATGCATTCATGATTTTAAGGTGTTGAACTTGATCAAATTTTTAAATGAGGTGGAATATAATTCATTTTCAAATAAAGTCAAGCTAAGTGTACATTGTTATACTTAATACACAAAATGACGATAAGTATCTTTGTGTTTTATGCTAAATGACTATTTGCTTTTCTTTGTGTCTTAGTATTGTTAGTTAATACTTTTGTATGCTTATTGTTATCTTTAGTTGAGCTAATTTTATCTATAAGCATAAGTGTCTTCATGCCTTGTTGCTATGTGTCGAATATTAGCTTTTCGGCTTATGCGTCAATAGGACTTAGGCTAGACTTCTTGCACTAAGTTGCGTAATTGATTTTGTATTGCATATAGGCATAGACCATTTTTCTTGCATTTGTTGCAAGTTTTTAAAATGGTTTAGTAACCTTCTTAGGAATAGAAACTAAGTTGGTAGATCATGTGTGTCGAAAGATATTGTCTTACACAATTATTTTCAGACATATCCCCCTCAAAACTAGCATACGTTTTGACATTTTTAAACTTTGGAGCGAACTAGGGAGTAAAGTTTTGAAAACCTTGAGCAAAATTTTGAAAAGTTTTGAAAAACCTTTTGAAATTTTTTGAATAAATTTTGCTCAAGATTAAGAAGTTTTCTTTTAGGATAAGTGCACGCTTGGTTTTAAAGAATGGTTTAGCAAGGCACTTTCCTTTCTTTGAAACCCGAGTTGTACACTGTAATGTGTGTACAAGTCGTAATGTTGAAGTCCGAGTCCTTAGCTGAAGTACTAAGAAGTCATTTAAAGTTTAGATTAGACAACAACCTTGGGAACCCATTTAAGCACGGCGCTAACGGGTTTACTAACTTTTGAAATCCATTTGTAAGTTGTGTCTATCTGATTTAAAGATGCTGAATTCCAACGAGGACTGAAAACCGGTGTTTCATTATGAAATAACACTCATGGAATCAATGGAGATTTAGAACTCTTTTTCCGTTGAAAATTGTTTAAGAAACCCGGTGTTTCTCTTGGAGTTTTAAAATCTAAAGAAGAAGATTTCCATCTAGAGTTGAACCTCATGGGTTAGCTTTGAAGATTTGTTTTTGTGATAAATGAAAACCTTCTGGTATTTGGAATGTTCAAAGCAGAGTCATTCTTTTGTTGCAGCGAAAGCAATTATGATATTGAATATTTGAAAGGTTTTGAACGACTTTGCTTTGGTCTCCACACTTTCTGTACCAGTATAAAACGAGAGTGTGGAGTTTGAAAAACTTGATTCTTTCCATTTGAAGCATTTGAGGGTTTTAAACAACTTTGTTTTGGTCTCCACACTTGCTTTACCGTCGTAAAACGAGAGTGTGGAGTTTCAAAAACTTGTGTCTTTTCTTTTGAAGCATTTGGTTTAGAAAACTTTTGAGAAGTAAGTGTTTCAGAAAAACTTGGTTTCTTCGAAAACTTCCTTCCATTTTGCAAAGAGTAGGTTGTAAACTGGGAAATCTTTTTCGAAAATGGTTTTGAAGATTCACCCGTGTAAACCTTCTTCGAAACACTCACTTCTGGTGTTGAAAAATCTGAAATAGGAGCTTTTCCCTTTGATCGGTTAAGAGAATCAAACTTCACTTTTAAAGCATTGTATGAAGTTCTCAAATCACTGTATTCTTTTTGAAGAGAAAGATGATCTTGGGATGCCAATTTTGATTCTAAAGAGGCAATTTGTTTCAAAAGTTGATCTTTTTCGGCTTTAGAATCATCCGTTTTACGAGCCAATTTTCGTTCGAACTCAACATTTTCTTTTTCAAGTCTTTCAAAATAATTTTCGAATTTTGTCGTTTTGTTGAAAAAGTCAGTTTTGGCATCCTCAAAATCGTTTGTTTGTTGAGCTAAAAGCGTTTCAAGCTCAACCACTTTTGTTTGAAGCACATGATTTTCATTTTCAATTTCATTTTCAAAAAGATACATTTTCTCCCCGTTTCCTTTTCAAAATCTGGAGTACTAGAATTGAACAGGGTATTTGGAAAGGAAACTTTTGTGATTTGAGACTCAACCTTTTTCATTTTCATTGATTCAATCTTTTGAAAACATTTTCAAACTTTTTATCAGCGAATTCAGACAATTGAAACTTCAAATCTTTAGTCTCTTTTTGTTTCTTGTTTGAGTTTTGTGTCTGAACTCCTGAACGTTTGATTGAATCAAACAGGTTTTTGTAAATCTGTTTCAAATGCTCATTTTCTTTTTGTAATGATGCCACAGTATGCTCCAACTCAATATTTTTTGTTTCAAGTTTTTCAAACTCAAACTTGATTTTGGCATTATCATGGTTTTCCTCAAAAACGTTTTCTTTTCCTTTAAGCACCGATGTCAAAGATTTTTCAGACTCAAGAGTTTGTTTTGACAGTTCAGTTGTTTTGTTTTCAATTAATGAAACAAGTGAAGGACATTTGTCGTGAAATTGTTCAACATTCTGGTCAACCTCTCCTTCATTAGTGAATTTAGGTTGCTCAGAATGCTGTATTTCAGAAGATGAAGAAATCATATCATTGACATAAAAAATGTTATAATTTGGTACCTCAGCCATAGGCTCTGTGTCATAAATGGGTCTGATATATGAACTTTCAGCATCAGTATCATTCCCTGATATGTGTTTTTCTTCTTGTTGTTCTGATTCTGTCCCACTGTTTTTTGTAACAACCAAACTAGCACCCATTGCTTTAACCTCATTAACCTGTTCCTCTTGAGTCTGCAACTTCATTTCATTCATCATTCTGTCATACTCTCTTATGTGAAGTACTCTTTCAGCAATTGACTTCTCAATAGAACCATTTGTTGAATCAATATGTGTTTGAAAGTTTGAACCTCGATTCGAGTGTATTCTAAAAAATACTTGCGTGCCATTACATTGTCATAATCCGAAGAGAACTGTGAATTGATGAACTACTGAAACTGTTCCTTGAGCACTCTAAAGACGATAGTGGATCCATTATCGTGAAATTCTTCGTTTTCAAGTTGCTTCTCCAGTTGATCCATGTTGAGGAACATAGTTTCTGTGAACATCTCAACGTCTTCTCCAAAAAGTGATGGAAATGCCCGTTTAAATCCATTCTCGGTACGAGTTCCTGCTAAGTCTTTGTTTGAGAGGACCTTAAGATGTGAATGAAGTAATCTAAAACATGCCATGCCTTTCTCTTTCGTCTCTCTCTCTCTTTTTCTTGCATTAATAGCTCTTGCGTATCTCTCTCTTTTGAACTTGATTCCATTTAATTTTGGTGTGAAATGATAAATGGATCTTGTAGACGATAAAGAAGTAATTTTTTTTTCAAATCGAGTTATCCAATAACTAGCACGGTAGTTATATCCAACGAACCCGAAAAATTTCACCCAAAATTAAAATTAATCTCGGATAATTGAAGCTCAATCAAAATCGTTGTCCAAAATTATGCCCAATAAAAAATATTTATCCCAAACCAATTTAAGAGAAAAAAATTCGTCCTTGTGATAACATGCCAAAGCCCAACCAATCTAAAGCCCAAGTCCAACTAAACACTAATCCTAACCCTAATTTTTTGTTATATAAACACACTTTAACCACACTACCCTAATATCACTCCTCTTAAAAAAAAACGCAGACACTTTACTGCTTCTTAGATCTCTCTATTATCTCAGCCACCACACTTGTTTTATCCTTTCAAACAAATCTCAAACACCCCTGCTTTATCCTTGTCGCATGAAATCCCAACCACACTTGTTTGTCAACTTGTGTGTACCAGTGACTAAAAATAATCCCAACTGCTCGAGTCTTTTAACATGCGAAGTATATAAAAAACTTGTAGCTTCAAGGGTAAGGTGAATAGATTTGGCTTTTTTTTTTTTTTTTTTTTTTTTTTTTTTTTTTTTTTTTTTTTTTTTATAATACTTGTAAACCGAATTAAAGATTGAATGAAAACTGTTTGGTTTTTGTTCCTTTGATATGTTTCAGATATAAAGATGAAGGTTTGTTCTTCAAAAGATTGATGATGGTTATAGTTCACTCACGAAAAAATCTATAAAGATTGGTACCGTGAACAAAACTGAGATCTATGAAATGGTTAGGAGAAGTTGTGAAATGGTTAGGATAAGAGGGTTTTTTTTTTTTTTTTTTTTTTTTTTTTTTTTTTGTGTGTTAACTGTTGTAGGTTGTTAGATTGTTGATGTTGTTGCTATAGGTTGGTTGTAGTTTAAAAAAAAATAGTTGTGTTTTTTTTTTTTTTTTTTTCCAGTTCTTTTCATTTTTTTTTATTTAACTTTTGTACTGATGATGGAGTACAAATTTGCGATAAAAATCCAGATCCACAATTGCGATAGAAAACCAGCTTTGCGATAGAGTCAAACTTTCAGAATAGCGATAGAGTTGACTTCCAGATTTGCGATAAATCTTAGTGCCCAGATTTGCGATAGAAATTATACAATTCGTATAAATCCTTGATTTTATCGAAATTATTACACAAGAATTTTGATAGAAGAGGGTTTATCGAAATTACTTATACAAGCAATTTCGATAAAACTTTCCGATGAGTTTTTCGATCAGTTTTCCTACCAACTCTTTTATTAGTTTTCTTCGATGAGTTTTCTGATGAGTTTTCCGACCAACTCTTTTTCCGACGAGTTTTTACCAGTTTTTGTCATAGAATCAGGTCGAAATAAGCTTTGAAAGAAGCTGTTATTACAAACACTAATAGATCTGGACAAAAAGTAGTATTAACGAGACTGTTTTGGACAAAAAATTGATAGATCTGGACAGATTGGACAAAAGAAGGTATGCACTTAAAAAACTGATAAATCTATTGTTTGACCACAATAAGCACTTAAAAAAACAGTAATAAGCATCTAATAATCTGAAGTGCTATAAAATCAGTAATATGCTTTTGATAAGACTCAATAAGCACCAAATAAGCAGAAAATAAGCTATGACGTGAACAGTAACGACATGAACAGTAACTACGTGAACAGTAACAGTAAAATAAAGATCCAAAAAAAAAACTTCTAAATCATCTTCTAGCTCTTGATACCACTTGTTGTTCACCTCTTTTTAGATCAAATGACACCTATGTAAGTATCTTAGAGAGAGATAGATGATGTTAGAGAGAGAAAGAGCTAGAGAGAATAAGAGAGGAATTTCTCTTACACTTCACCATTCACACCTCTCAAATGAGAGGTTTACATATATATAGTCTCACATAACATAAACATAGGGAAGTGTGCCATGTTTACTTATCTTGCTAATTCAACATTAACGTAAATCCTAAGACTAAACTATATGCCACAATTCTACTAATGCGTAGACTATATTTTTACAATTCTAACGAGCTATTACATGACCATATTACAAGACTCATTGATTCGATAATGATCGTCACTTTAAGCATTCCCAAAAATTACCCCCATACATGCGTTAATTTTTAAGGTACTCCACGTGTTTTGATTTTCTTGATTCAGGTCGTTAGTGAGTTTTTATTCATGTGAAAGTTCAAGTGTAGGGAGGTTGCAAGATCCCTTTTGATGTATTATTTTGGATGGTAGGGCAAGAGTGTATGAAAATATATATATATATATATATATATATATATATATATATATATATATATATATATATATATAATATATATATATATATATATATATATAGTGAGACTTTCTTGCGAGAACCATCTTATCTATGAGAACTGACAGAACCACCAAAAACATACATACACGCCTTCAATAATTTTATTTTTGCACATATGTTCTAAAAACAACATATATGTTTTTAAAAAAACATGGTTGTTCTAAAGAATTTGATAAGAAATTGGAAATACAAAATTTTTCTTTGAAGGTGTGCATGTATGTTCTTATAAGGCGTGCAATGACAATATTGCAGCCGTGTGTAAGGTTTTTGTGAAAAAAGATGATGAGTTCATGATGATATTGAAGAACATAGGTGGATACTTACGATTATTGATGATTTGCATGTATTTTTATTTTATTTTAAAAGGCGTGCATGTATATTATTGGTGGTTCTGTCAGTTCTCGCAGATAAGATGGTTCTCGCAAGAAAGTCTCCCTATATATATAATATATATAATATATATATATATATATATATATATATATATATATATATATATATATATATATATATATATATATATATATATATATATATATATATATATATATATATATATATATATATATATATATATATATATATATATATAAAATTCAAAAAAAATGAAAAAATGATAAAAAGAAAAAAAAAAGTAGAAAAAGACAATAGGAAAAATATACAGACTACCATCCCGTCTTTCATTTTTGTTTAAGTCAAAATAGTGTCTTGAAAAATACAAAAAGAGTTAGTAGTTAGCGAGTTGAGTCGAGTCTTGGCTTAGCAACGCCTCATTGTACATGTAATTAACTAAGATGATTGACTTGCCACCAGTAAATTTCCCCTATCCAACAAAACCGTGTTTTCCTATACCCTTACACCTAACGTTACAACCCTTTAAAAGACCTCTTTGATAGTTTATCCTAGGTGCTTACGCCAAAGTGGTGGAGGTTTGATCCGTTCTCAAGCCTATGGTAATCTATGAGCTATGATAGGTAGTGAGTGTTATATTTTCCCGTTTCCATTTGTTATATAACTTTATACACCCGAGAGATGTGAGAATCCAAACACTTTATGACAGGTGCTAGTATGTAATTTCCGTGCTTATTTTGACAAACGTGGAACGATCATGTCTTGTAATTACTTTTATATTAATATTAAATGACCCCTAACTTGTAAATTGATTAGGATAAAAGCATATTTGCTTGAGGACAAGCAAATCCTAAGTGTAGGGATATTTGATAAGGATTTATTTGATACCTTTTTAAGGGGTCATTTAAGCCCAAAATCGTATTTATATGATCAAATATTGCCTCAAATCGTTTTTTTTTGCATTTTAGGTACTTGGGACGGAAAATCTCGAAATCAGCACTTTTTAGACGTATTTGGACGAAAAAGTGAAGAAAACGACAAAGTTGTGAAAACTTGTCAGACCTGGAGCTCTGACGGTGTAACCACCCATAATTTTCCAAACTGATTGGTAATACTAAATTATATTTATTATTCCCTAAGTTTCACTTTCGGACCTTTCTGAACTTATTTGAATCGAAAACGAGAAGGTATCTTGTGAAACGTGAAAACCGCCCATAATGCGTACCGGCACAACCGTAACTCGACAAACATTTTAATATGATTTTTATACTATTTATGAGAAAATGGTCGTATGAATACTCGTTTTTCATGGAAAAATTATCATGAACGCAATGGCGAAATTCTCGTGTCTTGAATCAACCGTTTACTCGTCTAAATGAGCCCCGAGCCTCATTTCGTGAAAGATAGCCTAAATTACAATATTGGTCCCTGGACCAAAGTTCACCACTACCCCAGAAATTCATAGGGTTACACAAGCAGTCCCTAGGGTTTACAAAGTTTTTTTTAGCTTGGCCTATATAAGCCTCATTATAACAAATCTAGGGCTCATATTTGTTTCTCTCTTGCTCCATAGCCGCCCCCTCCTCTCCCAAAATCCGGCCACCATTTTCGGCCACCACTGCAACACCGCCACCTCTACCACTAAAACACCACCACACACGCCCTTATATCACCATCGTGAGCCGTTTGTGAGGTGCACGCGCCCCTTCACTTCCGACCAGATTCCGGCCATCTCGAGTTGTTGCCGCCACCACCACCGTGAGCTGCCGTCAACATCACCATCGAGATCTTGGTTGTTTGGTTCGCGATTCACTCCTGCCGCCTCGCCTCTCCTTCCTTTCGTCTCCTCTTGGGTATACCGAAAGATTTAATTTAAACTTATTATTATTTTGATTAAAACTATT
This sequence comes from Artemisia tridentata subsp. tridentata, assembly GCA_021014915.2. Lineage (NCBI taxonomy): Eukaryota > Viridiplantae > Streptophyta > Magnoliopsida > Asterales > Asteraceae > Artemisia > Artemisia tridentata. Next base: position 231,669,903 of record CP139502.1, on the reverse strand, counting down.
TGTTAAAACAAGTTGTTAAGGTTTTCGTGGATGTTGAGGTTGGTTAAAATGTGAATAAATATGGAATTAAGAATGAGTTAATAAGTTTTGGTGGATTTAAAATCGGACTAATAACACGTTTAAATTATTTCGTGTGGTTTTGGTAATAAAAATGGTGGTTGTTTGACGATTTTGGTCTCGGTTTGAATTGGATTTTGCGTATTGACCTTGTTTTGATCTCGTTTGGGATTTGGGTTGGCTTATATGACACCCGGGTTGGTTGTGAGTTGTTGGTCTCGGTTCGAGCGTGAGACTGCTTAGGTCGTTACTAGGTTGCTTGTTTTTATCTTGGATTAATAAAAACTCGATTAAGGTGCTGGTTTACGGTGGGTCTCGGATTTGTTTGGATTCATTTTGATTACTCCTCTTAACCGGATACGAAATTATTAATATAGTATTTGTGGTTAAAACTTGAATAAAAAAATGTTTTGTAAACAGTTAATTTGATTCGTGTGGTGTTAAAAATCGAGTAAGAAGGGTGTTTGTGTGCATGGGTTGCGTATACGGGTTGGGTCGACCCACTTTGACCTCGGGTCAGTTGGGATTTGATTCTTAAGTTGCCTTTAATGTTGCTGGGTTATTTCAGTCCCGGGTTTGTTAAATGCTATAGAGAGTGTTTGTTTGTTTTTCTTTCGAGCTTATGGTTGTTTCGGCTTAATATTTAACTGGTATTTAAATTGGTTAAAGCTTATCACTATTAGTTTATTTGAGGTTAATTGAGTTAATGGACTAACTTATTTCGTTTATGTTGATGTATTGATCATTGGTTAGTTACGGATACGTTTTGGAATGTCACTTGGGTCGGGTTATATATATAATACGGATTAAACACATATAACGGTTAACAGACTAAAAGAATTGGGTTGAAATCGGACTATTGGACTATTTATCGGACTTAATATTTTGGGCTTAACGAACTTATAGTGGACTTGATTTAATGGACTTAACATTAGACTAAATTATTAATGTACTACTAACGAATCATAAAGCCCGATAACTATTAAACACATTTAATATATCTAAAACTAGTTTATTAGTTAAACGTAACTAACCGGATGTTTAAATTGATTAAAGATATTGATAAAAACGTGTTTGAACAACGATCACGTATATAATGTTGATTTGGAAGTTATCGGAAAATATTGAGTTGAGAAAATTTAGATTTATATTAAAGTCACTTGACTTGGAAACGTTGTATAAATGGACGCATCATGCTGAAATTTATAAAACTTTCTAAACTTTACTTTTTATTTCAAAAACCTTTCATCCTTATAAAACCCGACAATAATCGAAACTTATAGTTTATCAATCTGTAAACGTTTTGGCTAAATGATATAATGATTTGAGTTTTCTTATAAAACTTAAATTACATTTCCCAATTTAATTGACGTTTTCCAACCTATTGGGGATTATTGGGTAAATACCAAAATTTACTAATTGACCTACTTTTATTGACATCTTCCTTGTCGATCATTTCTTCATTTCTTCTTGTCATTCTTTCTGGACTCGAGTTCTCGACAGTGCTTTCTTGACTATGTCGATTTTATATTCTTTTTGGCGTGTATATATTTGAGTCCTCATCAGTATTTCTTGACTGTTCTTTTATTACTTCCTTTATAATATATTGGGATGTATGTTATACCTTTCCAAACTATTTAGGATTATTGAGTCTATGTTTTCCTACCACCACACAAAACGTTGATACTAAACTTTTTACAAACTTTGATACGAGTAATCCACGAAAACTAAGACGCTTGTCTTTTGAAAACTCTTTACTTTACGAGACGTAATCTGAGATAGTTACATATATATTAGGTTGTGCCTATCCGGGACCGTTGTGCCTGTACCCTCGATATCGTTGTGTTTTGCTCTTGATGCCAGTTGTGACCATTGCGATATTTTGCGTTGCTGCATGCTGAGGTGAGTTCATGGCCCCTACCTTTGCCTGTTTTATAACTGTTTTGGGGGAGAATACATGCTCGTTTTTAATTAAACTCAATGACTGTTTATTTGGAATATGCAAACTAGATTTGACTGTTTGGCTGAAATACTAGATTGTTTACTCGAATCCGTTATATGTATACATGACACACACATAGACCAAGTGTACTGGACAGGACCGGGCGTAACGGTCACATTACCGGGTGTAACGGTCACATTACTGGGCGTAACGGTCACACTACCAGGCGTACTGGTCACTACGAGTGTACCGATTAACCAAATATTATAAGTCCTAGATCCATTAACCATGAGAAGTATACTCTGGTCATTGTGGATGAATACTCAAGATACACTTGGGTTTACTTCCTGATCAAAAAGAGTCAGGCAGCTGAAACAATCATGTCCTTTGTCAGGAATATTGAAAATCAAAATGACATTAAAGTCAAACAGATTAGGACTGACAATGGAACAGAGTTCAAAAACTATGAACTTGAATGTTTCTGTGATGAGAAAGGAATTTCCCAAAAAAATTTCTCTCCTTACACACCTGAACAAAATGGTGTTGCTGAAAGGAAGAATAGAACACTCATTGAAGCTGCCAGGACAATGCTAAATGGATCAGTCCTTTCCAAACACTTTTGGACTGAAGCAGTCAAAACTGCCTGTTATACACAAAACAGATCCATCATTGTCAAGAGACATAACAAAACCCCTTATGAGTTATTCAAGGGAAGGATCCCTGACATCAGCTACCTTCATGTATTTGGGTGTCCTGTGTTTATTCATAATAACAAGGATCACTTAGGTAAATTTGATGCCAAAGCTGATGATGGATACTTCCTAGGATACTCACTTGTCTCAAAGGCCTTCAGGGTGTTCAATACAAGGAGACAGCAAACTGAGGAAACATTCCATGTTACCTTTGATGAGAGCACTGATGCAATCAGTATCTCTAACACCTCAGTGGAAGAGACAGGCGTTGATGATTCATCAAAATACCCTCCTGATGAACATCATCCTGACAATGGTCCTTCCACTCAGTACCATGCAAATGCTGACATCTCCTTTTACATCATCCCTCACAACCTTCCTTACCCCGCCACACTGAGTTTGTTGAAGCACAAAGAAGTACTGATGCAATCATTCAGTCTGAACACAGTGCTCAGGAACCAAACAATCACAGTAATGAGTCAACCCACTCAAACTCTCATGATGCTGAAGATCATCATGTGTCTGATCCTGACCCTACTCATCAGGCCTCCTCGAGTTCTAATCAGTTCCCAAGACCTCTGGACAGTTGGACTAGGTTTCAGGATATAGAACTTGTGAATATAATTGGAGAGCCTACTGAAGGCATGCTCTAGAAGCATGGCTGCTAGTCTTAGAGCAGCCTTAGCCAATGAATGCCTATTTGTGGACTTCATCTCCATAATTGAACCCAAAAGTGTCAAAGAAGCACTTACACATCCAAGTTGGGTTCAGGCCATGCATGATGAACTGGAACAATTTGAAAGAAACAAGGTAATGACCTTGGTCAAATGTCCTGAAGATGTTTCAGTCATTGGCATGAAATGGGTGTTCAAAAACAAATCTGATGAAAATGGCATAGTCATTAAAAACAAAGCCAGACTTGTAGCCAAAGGCTATAATCAACAAGAAGGCATTGACTATGAAGAAACATTTGCACCAGTGGCAAGGATGGAAGCCATCAGGATCTTCCTTGCATTTTCTACCTACATGAACTTCAAAGTGTACCAAATGGATGTTAAAAGTGCATTCTTAAATGGCTCACTGAAAGAAGAAGTTTATGTTCAACAACCCCCTGGATTTGAAAGTAGTGAGTTTCTTGACTATGTCTGCAAGCTTAACAAAGCCCTTTATGGACTGAAACAAGCACCCAGGGCATGGTATGAAACTCTCTCAACCTTCCTGATCCAAAACAAATTTGTCAGAGGCAAGATAGACAACACATTGTTTATCTACAGGACAAATAATGATGTCATACTTGTACAAGTGTATTTCGATGACATCATCTTTGGCTCAACAAGTTATAAACTTTGCAAACAGTTTGAAAAACTGATGGCAAAGAAATTTGAAATGAGCATGATGGGAGATCTGACTTACTTCCTTGGTCTGCAAATCAAGCAGACTGATAAAGAAACCTCTATCTGTCAAGAGAAATATGTCAGGAGCCTACTGAAGAAGTATGAGCTCAGTGACTGTGCCTCAGTCAAAACTCCCATGGTCCCCCCAAACAACCTTGGTCCTGACCTTACTGGAAAACCAGTGAATCAAACTCTTTTTAGAGGAATGATTGGGTCACTGATGTATCTACTTGCATGAAGGCCTGATATCCAGTTCTCATTGTGCTTGTGTGCCAGATATCAATCTGACCCAAGAGAATCTCATCTCACAGCTATGAAAAGCATACTCAGGTACCTGAAAGGTACTCCAAACCTTGGATTATACTATCCAAAATGTTCAGGCTTTGATCTCAAAGGATACTCAGACTCTGACTATGCTGGATGCAACATGGACAGAAAAAGCACCTCAGGCTCCTGCCAAATCCTTGGTGGGAAAGTAGTCTGTTGGAGTGCTAAGAAGCAACAATCAGTGGCCATGTCCTCAGCTAAAGCTGAATATGTTACAGCAGCAAGTTGTTGTGCAAATGTACTCTGGATGAAAAGTCAACTCAGTGACTGTGGAATCCAGTATAAGATGGTTCCCATCTTTTGTGATAACACAAGTGCAATTGCCATCTCAAACAACCCTGTTATTCATCAGAGAACAAAATACATTGATATTAGATATCATTTCATCAGGGACCATGTCATGAATGGTGACATTGAATTACACTTCATTCCTACTGAATATCAGCTAGCTGATATATTCACCAAACCATTGGATGAACCAACTTTCACAAGACTAAAAGCTGAACTAGGAATGTTGGATATTTAGAATTAGTCCACTGATTGAATCCATCCAACTAAGTGTAAATTCTGAAAACCCCAGGTCCCTGAGTCAATGTGTTCCTCAGTGAAAAAAGATCAATGAATCACCTGCCCTGAACCTCAGGAACTAAACCCAAGTTCCTGAACCCTTGTACCTTAGGAACTAAACCCAAGTCCTGATTAAGCAGGTTCACTGAATGAAGTGTCATTCAGGGCCCTCAGAAGACATTCAATGCTAACTTAAATGCACTAAGTATATAGTTAGTAAATGTCCGAGGTTGGTAACTGAATTCTTATTTAATATAAGAATATTTGTTCTTTTGCCTTTCAGGCATACACCTCATGGGCCACCACTTTCCCACTTGGCATTTAATGCCTCTCCAATCACATAACAGATATGTGATGACTCAACCCTACAAATTACACTTTTTGCAGACGGCACAACAGCTCACCTCGGCAGTTGCGCAAAACAGGGAAAGTGGAGTGGTTGAGCATTAAATGCGGATCTCAAACGTTTTTATACAAAGCAGTTTTCAAAAATCTCTTTTGAGAAATTAAAAACCGCTTAATACCCAAAACACCCTACACTCCACTTCCCTATAAATACCCCCAAACAAAATAACACACACACGTTTTTTTTAGAAAATCTTAAGCAAATTCTTGCCCTTTTTTCTTTCAAAAAAAAAAACCTTTGTGTGTGTGTTTAATCTTTAGAAACCCAGACCAGTTTTTGTTCTTACAAACCCAAGACCTCCCAACAAAAAATGGCTACATCTAAAGCTATCAAATACGCCCCAAATGTGGGATTCCTCATCGAGGGCGTAGACATGACCAAGAACAACGTGGTAGGAAACTTTGCCTACCCCCAAAAGTTTTGGGCGTACAAGAATGTAGTTAAATACCTTCAAAACTGATTTCTTGCTACGGCGTTCACAAAGACCCCCTCAGTCATATATAATGACTATTTGAGGGAATTCTGGTGTACCGCAGTGGCAACTAGCCCTGAAGACACCAAAGACTCAATTATCACGTTCTCAGTGATGAATGGGAGAAGGACCCTCTCCCTAGATTACCCAACCTTCATCAAGGCCACAGGTCTTGATTTCACTTAGAACTATGAGTCCAACCCCACTGACCAAGAAGTAAAGGCCGAATTGCTTTTACTAGGGCCACATGACCCAAAACAACCTGATGTGGCCTCAGGAACCCTTTTGGCCAAAGCGCCTATCGTCAAAACCTGGTTCCATCCTGTCTGGAGGATCCTGATGACTTTTGTCATTCAGGTCCTTGGGGGAAATAAATACTCCACGGATCAATTGAACTCATCACAACAATTGATGGTGTTCAGTCTCCTGGAGGGTAGAAAAATAGACATCGGAGGAATAATCTTCCGTGACCTCGTGGCCAAGCTCTCAGGAAAATCTAGGCAAAGACACATGTCTTACCCTAGGTTCATTTCCTGTGTGCTTCAGGACTTACTTGGCTCTGAGTATATTAGGCCTGACGCTTAAGGATCTAAACCTGACGTCCTACACAAGGCCAATTACACGAGTGGCATTACTGAGGTACAACCAGTCGCCCTGACCGACTACATGTTGGTAATCATTCAGGGTGCAAACGCTATCTCACCAATTCCTTCTCCTACAAAAGAGGAGAAGAAAAAGAAGGTAGGGACCAAGAAGGTGGTGAGACCCACACCACTCGCCCTTGGATCTTCTGCCTCAAAACCCAAAGAAGGGGAAACAATGGCCAAGACCTCAGAGACACCCATCATTGAGACCCTCTTGACCTTAAAACAAACGCCAGCGAAGGGTACTGAGAAATCATCCTCAGTATCCTCGGGCAAAACCCTTCCTCATGGCTCTACTGACATACACAAGTCAGTAGGGTCAGGAACCTCTACCCAATCACATCCCGATGAAGGTACTGATAAATCACAATCTTTGCCTGAGGGAGTAAAGGGTCCTGAAACCTCGGTAGGGCAGCACTACTCTACTGAGAAGGGGACCCACACCCAATCACATCCCGTTCACGGCTCTGAGAAATCACACTCAGAGTCTTAGGGAGTCAAGGACCCTAAATCCCCAAAAGGGCAGTACAACCCTGATGGGAAGGGGGTCCATCAACAATCACAAACTGTGCCTAGTGATAGTACTAGAAAACACCCACCAGTGCTTGAAGGCGCACATGGGGACAAAGACTCAGGGGGCATGCAACCACCCACTGATATGGAACCACAACCCCCTCAAGGCGGATCCATTCCCTCGGGAACTGACTCCAAAAGCCAGGCTGAGCAAACCCACTCAGTTATTATAACAGGGTCAGGACCTGGCCACACCCAGTTGCAGATTCAGTCCATGGCTGATTTTTAGGCTGTTCTTTTTTCTGATGATGAGCTCAGCAATGACAGTGAGGAAGAAATTTTTGAGGCAGGTGATGATCTGGACACTGATGCTCAACCCACTGAACAATCGCATCAGTCTTCTCCACCACAGGCTGAAGAATCAGCATCTCAGGCTGATCATTCATCGGACTCTGAAATATCCTGCCCAGCCACCCTCAGGAAGTATGACAATATTCTTCCTCTCACTGAAAGACAGTTGGTCAAGTTCTTGCAGAAAGCCAACAATGCTCTTTTTCAAGGGCTCACAGAAGAAATCTTTGATCAACATTGTGAAGCTGCAGTTCATTATGTCAACTTGAAGGAATCCGTTGAAGCTTATCATGATGACATTAATGAGCAACAATCAAGGATTTCCTACTCCTTGACAACTCTTGATCAAAACCTTAAAATGTTCAACGCTACTCTTTCCAACATTTCGAAGAGCGTTGCAACTATTTAAGAGTCAGTAAAAGATGACCCTGAGCTCAACAAAAAGATTCTTCAGGCTTCTATGAAGAGCTTGATTTTGCTTCAAAATCTCAGCAGCAGTCAGCTCAGTTCACTAAGCTTGTTAACATGCTGACATCCTCTAACCTTCAGGGTCTCAGCTCTCCAGTGGACTCCATCAAGTCTTCCCTGGTTCTTATGGAGTCACATTAAGCATCTTGGGCTAAGTCTTCGAATTCCTTGGCCTGGAATCTTGGGCCTCGGATGACTGCTATAGAGACCTCTCAGGCATCTCTTGAGGCAAAAGTAACCACTCTTCAGCAAGACACCTCAGAAATCAAGACCATGATGACTGAGATCTATCAGGCTTTTAAAGGTTGTTAATACAAACATGCTGCTCCCTCAACTTCAGTGAGCACTCCAACTCTTTCTCTCACGATGGCTCAAGCAACAGTTGAGGGGGAGAAAGTCACTGAAGCATCTTCCAGCTAACCTCCTTCTCACACTGAGGGGGAGATACCACCAACTCAAGCTCTTGAAACAACCCCATCATCTACTCACCAAGATAAAGGCAAAGGCATCCTCACTACAATAGAGCCTAAACCTACACCAAAATTGGTGCCTGCTTCCTTGGAGAGAAGGCCTTACCCTGATGAACCAGTCAAGGTCCCTTATGAAATAAATGGAATGTTGTATCATCTCACTAAGGCTGAAATTCAGGCTCATATGGAGAAGGAAGAAGGGTTAAAGAAAGCAACTGAAGAAGAAAGGCTGAACAAGTCTGCTCTCATCCAGGTGGTTAATGAAGAGGCTGAAAAGCTTGGAATACAACCACAAACCCTTGCTGGAAGAAAAGGTGGTGAGAGCTTTTTAAAAGCTCAGGATGCTGAGATGATTGCTCTCGGGCAGAAAAGGGATGAAAGATTGAAAAAGGCTGAAGAGATAAGAAAAAAGAGAATTGAGAGGTACCAGTGGGTTATGACAAGCAGATTGAGACCTGAACCAATCACTGATGTCAAGATTCATCAAAATACCAAGCCTGCTGTCCTTAGTGTCTTCAGAGGTCCAGACAAGAGACACTTTGAGGTTCATGATCCCTTTAGATTCTCTGACTTTGGGATCACTGAATTGGATGAATTGGGTCCAATAATACTGAAAAAGTAGAACATAGTTGTCAAAGATCTGATGAAATCCCTGAAGCTAAGATATGACAAACTGACAGCAACACCTGATGAACTTGGTATTCCCTCTCTTCTCCCAGCTCCAGCCAATCAGCCTGCTCCCTCTCAGTCCTCTAGAAGAAAGAGGAAGAAAATTGAGTCTGAGCTTGAGATCAAAGTTTCTGGCCTTGAATGCAACAGAACCCTCCCTGAAGGAGTTACATTTGTGAACAACTTGGTCATTGAACAACCTGAGAGAGGTCTCTTCTTCACTGATGCGTTTGGTGACCCAGCCTTCCAAAGATGGAACGACATTGATAAGGCAGGAATTAAAACTATGCTTGGTTACCTCATGATGGCCTCCCCAATACAGAGTCCTGAAAATGTGAGGTTCTGTCATGACCTGAGAATCAAGATCCAAGAACATCCTGACCAACATGAGCTGGAATCTAAGAGACCAAAGCTTGAAGCCCTTGGTTACAAGTTAGACTGATAAATCTGCAACACCACCACTATCCTGTACTTTGTTTAGTTGTTAGGACATTTGTAAATGATAAATAAAATTGATGGCCCATGTTTTTATTATTTCAGTGTCCTTAATAACTTTCTAGTATATTCAGTATGAGAAGAAGTCATTAGCTCACTCATAACTGATCAAAACACTTAGGCATAATTTATATCCAAATAGGGGGAGATTGTTGGGTCCGTCAGTACCCAAGGATCCTTAAAACAGGATTTGAATACAAATTACACTAAGTGTTAATCAACCGAAAACATAACTAAGTCACTGAGTGAACAGTCACTCAGTGAGTTACCTTCAAGATGCTCAGGACGAGTCTAAGAAGAAAGACTCACCACTCAGGGAGGCGGATCTCCCTGATTGTTACTTGAGACAAAGAAGAAGGTAATGGGTTCAGTGAGTGTTAGACAAGAACTCACTGAACCCCAGTCTCCTCAACAACAATATGATTAAAGACTGAAGACTGAAGGCGAAGACTGAAGAACCTGAAGCCTGAAAGAAAGGCGGGATTGAGCGGGAAGAGTTTGAAGAGATAAGGACAAGTCTTATCGGGCCAGAAACAAACCATCCCTAAAGCGGCTAAAAGTCAAGAAGTGTCAGAACTGACACTCGAAGACTTTTTGGAGCATTCCTATTGGTTCTTGGAAATGACAAATACTGTTGTAGTTGTCAGACACGCCTTCTTATTCTTTATGTATTTTAATCTTCAGGACTCTTTGAATGGTTGCTTATAAATAGCAAACAGATGGAGAAAAGTGGGTTAGGTTTTTTGGGCAATAAAAGCTTAGACTTTCACATAACCCTTTTTCTCCTACAAAGAGTAACCAATCCTTGAGATAGCTCAGTGGGTCAAAATTGTTACCACTTAAGCATAGCTTGAGTTTAGATAGGAGACACACCATACCTTGTCTATTCAATCCCAAGTGTTTGTTCCGCAAAACACTTGGGTAATAGATTCTTTGATTGATTTCTAATAAGAATTTAAACGTTGAAAAACTTTGTGTTTTTATATTTACGTTTTACTTATCAGTTGTAATTAATCAAATACATTGTATCAGTCATAAACACAATTAGATTAACTTCTTAGTTACTTCTAAGCGTGTTCAGGGAACAACGCTTTAGTTGAATATGTTAGGTCTCTTGTAAAGACACAAACATCAATTCCGTTAATTGTTGAAAGACTTATAACGTAAAGTAAGACGTTAATTTGTTATGTCTTCTTGTTAAGACATGTACATTTACGAAGTATAATATTAAATGTTTATGTTTTCTAGTCAAAACATGCACATGAAGTAAAGTATGCAGTAGGCTAAAATTACTATTGATGCTATCTGGTTTGACTTGGTTGGCAGATATGTAAGCCAAAAAGTATAAGTTCATCTAATGAGTTGTGTGATAGTCTCACAACATCAATCCTCGTGGAATACCACAACTTTATGGTATGTCCATCATGGAAAATCAAACTCTATAGATATTGTTTGATCCTTGATGACTTAAACTATTTTACCTCCAAAGCTATCAAGGTTAGAAAATTGGATGTGCCATGTGTACACTCAATATGGTTCCAACCCAGAAGGAATTTAAGACACCATTGTACTATGGCATTGGATGAATCTCATTATGTCTTGATTGAAGTTCTGAATTTGTTAACTACCTAAGAGTAAGTAATTAACAAACTAGAGTCAAGAACTAACGATGTATTTTGGATGTCCCACTTGAAAATAATTTATTGTTACTCAAGATGCAGAGTATCTAGAGATTAGTCTCTACTTACAAAAGCAAGTGGGAGTACCTTTAGATCTTGAAGTTATTCAAGAGCAACCTTCTGAGTACACTTGCTAATGTCATACTAAGGTTGAACATGCATATGTTAAACCATAGATTGATATCTCTCATTCATAAATCCGCAAGGATACCTCTTGCACCTGAATGATATAGTTTTTTATATCAATGCTAGGGGATATAAGTTGGAGGATCATAGTGAACCTGCTAACTACAGAAATGCATTATTAGATATTGTATCTGATGAATAGCTCAAAACTATGAATGTTAAGATGCAGTCCTTGAAAGACAATCACTCATGGAGCTTGATTGATCTCTTACCAATCAGTTAGACTGAGAGGTTAATAGTGAGTTTCTTGATGAGAAGACTCAAAAGGACAAACTTGTACACACATTTAATGTACGCGTAGTAAAAGGAGTTTACTCATACTCAAGAAATTGACTATGACTAAATCTTCCTACCTACAAACATTAAATGTATAAAGATGATTAATCACCATACCTGTTTTCATGTAAATGAAATATGACAATAGGATATCAAAACACTTTTCTTGTTGATTATCTTTGCGAGGACGATGAGTAATCAAAAAGGTTTATGAATCCATATAATCTTTATTATGTATACAAGATAAAAGAATCCATGTGTGGATTAGATCATGCATCTAGGAGCAAAGATCTTAAGTTAATTATAAAATCATTAATTTGATTTTCATTAATAAGATTACTCCTAAGTACACTGAGAGCAAGTTGGAGCACTATACTTATTTTCTTAAATCTCATATGTCATTAACATATTAGAAACAATATTCCAACTAAGCTAGACTTTAATCCTTAGCTTGGAATGAAGTTTCTCTTAAGGGAATTATAAAATAAGACATACAACCTTGTTATGTATATGTTTATTAGAATAAACATAAGCGGTTATTAAGTCTAAACACAATATGACACGTTATAGAGGGGAGTCTCAATGATCAATCTCACTTGATGAGATTGAACACATGAATGGAAATCTTAAGTTCGACTAAAGGATTCATCATGTAAGTCATATTACGCATTGGACTATATATATCATTTGCTTGAATGCAAGATGAGTTGATAACAACAAATATCTAAGTGAAAGTCACTAGATAATTGTTAAACGAACATTATAATGGACCTACAAAGTACCAAAGATATGTTCAAACATTTACGGATATTTGAGGAGCTCTGTTTTGTTTGCACACACCGATGCTTATTTAACATAGATGATGCTCAACCCTAGTCGTTATAGAATGTCATCATGAATGATGAAATTGCTGACTAGATGTGCTCAACTGAGAGCATTAATGTGTTATACATTAAAAGAATAAGAATACTTTACAGTTTGAGAAACTGTTCAGATGACTGTCTAATGTAGGTGTTTGGTTGGCTTCAAACACCCCATGGAATGCATTGTTGCAATACTGATGTGTGTCGAAAGTGCAAGTTTTAAATTTATAAACACTATTTACCAATGATTCAAACGAAACACATACGAGCAAGTATACTTGTTGGGAATTAAATATTCTGAAGATTAGAGTATTAGAAATTACTCTAAGTCAAGGTACTGCTCGTACATCAAAGTATTGCTAGTACATCAAGGTACTGCTAGTTCATGATCAAAGTACTGCTGCTTCATCAAAGTACTGCTGATCAGTGACTCATAGGATAAGATCGAAAAGATATTTATTGTATTTTGGTCAAACATATACGGTAGATAATATCTTACTCCATGTGCTTAGTTAACAAGTTGTATACATAGATACATGTTGTATCTTATGTACTGACAACAATATGCATAAGTTAAATAAGTAAGTCGGTCAAGACTTTTAGCAAAATTGTAAAGATCTCTTACAACTATAAAAGAGATCTTAGACTTAGATATTATAAACAAGACACAATAGAACACACATGCACATGCATAACTGTTAGAACAAGAACAAAAACAATATCACAAGTCTAAAACATAAGATTCAAGGTTTTGTAACCCTAGTGAAAAACTCAAGATCACTCGTATTATTTGGAATAATATTGAATCGTTTAGTGAAATACTTTCTTTGTTCATTGTTAAGTAACAAACATAATTCTTCCATTTCCATAACATACATAACCTTCTAAGTGTGGTTAAGTAAATTCCGCGTGCTTAATCATATTAAGTCAATATATCTCATACACAAAGACACAAGGTTTAACCACCTTAACCGTGTATACACTAGATCCTCACAGTTGGTATCAGAGCATAGGGTTGATATATTTGAATTAGAAGAAACAGAAATGGAAGCTCATGATGTTCAAACAAATGTTGCTGCAAAGTTGCCCATAATCAAACCCAATGAGTTTGAGTTATGGAGGATGAGAATTGAGCAATATTTCATGGTCCAAGATTATACTCTTTGGGATATAATTATATATGGTGATTCCTTTACACCAAGCTACTCAGAGGTTGTCCTAGAAGGTAAAACAAGTAGAAAAAGAAATACTGGACCAGTGTCAAATGAAGAGAAGATACTGAAGAGAAATGATCAGAAAGCAAGAAATTTATTGCTTATGACCATTCCTAGTGAGCAGATGCTATCATTCAACAAGTATCTTGATGCAAAAACTCTTTTTGAAGAGATTTGTGCATATTTTGGTGGTAATGAAACTACCAAAAAGACACAGAAGACATTACTAAAGCAACAATTTGAAAACTTTACTGCTTTTAGTAATGAGTCTCTTGATAAGCTATTCTCAAGATTACATAAGCTTGTCAGTCAGTTAGCTGTGTTGGGTGTTGAGACAGAGAAGGAAGATCTCAACATGAAGTTTTTGAGAAGTCTACCTGATGAGTTCCATACTCATGTTATTGTCTGGATGAACAAACCAGACATTGAAACCATGAAGCTCAATGATTTGTACAACAACTTCAAAATTGTTGAACAAAGTCTGAAGAAATCTGGTCATTATGGTACTAGTTCTGGAAACGTGGCACTCTTGTCAGTTCCTAGTATTAGTAAGAATGAAGAGGTAGATGAAGGTGAAAGTGCTCCTTCCACAAGTTCTCACAAGGATGTTGCTGGTCTTGGAGATTCAACATTCTATGCTTTTATTACCAGTCAATCTAATGGCTCTCCTCTCAACCATGAAGACCTTGAGCAGGTAGATGGTGATGATTTGGAAGCTATGGATATTAAATGGCAGGTTGCTTTGCTTAGCATGAGGGCTAAGAAGTATTGGCAAAGAACTGGGAAGCAGATTACCATAAATGGTAATGATACTGCTGGGTTTGATAAGAAGAAAGTGGAGTGTTTCAACTGTCATAGGTTAGGACACTTTGCTAAGGAGTGTAGAAGCCCAAGAAAGCAGGAGAATAGAAACACATGGTATAAGCAAGATAGGAAAAAGGAAGTTACTGTTGAAGAGCCAAAGGCTATGTTGGCTATTGATGGTATTGGTTATGATTGGAGCTCTATGGCTATTGAAGAGGATGCACCACCTAATGCTGCTCTTTTGGCCAATGAATTTGCTCTAATGGCTCATTCTGATTCAGAGGTAAACAATATTACATCTTGTACTGAATCATGTCCTAATCTTAAAGCTTATGAAAACCTTAATAAGAGATTTGAAGCTCATAAACAAGAGCTGCTTGACTCTTTGTTTAATTTAGCTAATCACAAAAGAGGTCTAGGTGTTTTGGAAAAACAAGTTTTACATTTTAAAAATAATGAAATTCATTTTGCTGATGACATCAATATACTAAAAAATGACATTAAGATCAGAGATGAGTGTATTGTTGAGTTGAATGAATCATTAGCTAAACATAAGAATGAAAGAGAAAATGTAAAGGTTTCTGTGGATGTTTTAGCACATTCCTCAGAAGGATTCAATAAGCTTTGGGAAGCCCAAGTTATTGATAAGGTCAATTCTGGTGTTGGATTTAAGTCTGTACCCCCACCATACAGAGGTGTTCATTCACCTCCAGGTATTGATTTAGCACACACAGGGTTACCTGAGTTTCAAGAACCAATCATGGAATATGGTTCTAAGGTCACTAAATCTCCAAAGATAGAGAAGGTAAGTAAAAGTTTAGATAAAACTTTATCTTATCAGGACAAGGTGTCCTTTGTTAAGAAAGGAGATGCTATAGTTGTTGAAGATTGCACAACTGATAGTGATAGTGAAGAAGAACAGGTTATGTCTAAACCTGTATTGGTTAAGAAAGTAGGAACAAGTCTTCCTAAGATAGTCAATCACAACACTAACAGGCCTAAGTCAATTGGTAAAGGTACTGTTAGGAAACCAGTTAGATATTGTGAACAATATAGAACTACAAACAAGCCCAGAGGTAACCAAAGGAATTGGAACAACCTCAAGTCTAACCAATTAGGTGATGACTTTGCATTTTATAATAAAGCTTGTTATACATGTGGTAGTTTTGACCATCTTGCAGCTTTCTGCAACCAAAGGGTAACTGGGTATGAATACAATAGGGTGAATTACAAAAGGCAAACTCCTCAAACTCTTTTTCACTCTAATACTCATAGATCTAAACCCAGAACAGTCTCAAACAAGTCTGGACTCAAAGGTCCTGATAGACAAAAAGGTTCTGTTAACAAAGTACTGCCAGTTAAATTTCAAAGTACTGGTAAATCTAAAAGTACTGTTAGACCTTTGATGACTGTTAACCCAAAATCAACAGCTAAGGATGCAAAAACAACTTTCAAACATGCATCTAACACTGTTCTAAGGCCCATTCAAACAAAAGCAGTGGTTCACAAACAAATTTGGAGACCAAAGGGTGTGATTTCAAGGTTAGCAGACTCTGCTGAACATGTTACTCACTCTGCTGCTAAGGGTAATAGGGCAAATGCTGTTAAGGCCTCAGCATGTTGGATTCAAAAATCCAATGTTGCATCAACAGTCCTTAAAAGATTAAACTATATTGATGCAAGAGGCAGATTCAAGTCAGTAATGGCTTGGATCCCCAAAGAAAACTAACTTTCTTATTTGTGTGCAGGGACATTCTATTGATCATCAAGATCAAGGATACTCAGATAGTGGATGTTCCAATCACATGACAGGCAACATGTCTTATCTTTCAGATTTTCAAGAATTCAATGGAGGATATGTTACCTTTGGAGGTGGTTTTCGTGGCAAAATTTCTGGTAAAGGTACTATTAAAACCGGAAATTTAGATTTTGAAAATGTGTACTATGTACAAGAGTTAAAGTATAATCTTTTTAGTGTTTCACAAATGTGTGACAAAAAGAATAATGTCCTTTTTACTGACACTGAATGTCTTGTTCTATCTAAGGATTTTAAGATGCCTGATGAAAATCAAGTACTTCTTAGAATTCCTAGAAAGGCCAACATGTATAGTGTTGATATGAAGAACATCATTCCTAAAAAGGATTTAACTTGTCTTGTATCAAAGGCCACATTGGATGAATCAATGTTATGGCATAGAAGGCTTGGTCATATTAACTTCAAAACCATAAATAAAATTGTTAAGAATGGTTTGGTAAGAGGTTTACCTCACAAAAGATTTGAAAATGATCAAACATGCATTGCTTGTCTAAAAGGCAAACAACACAAAGCCACTTGTAAGCCCAAGATTTTTAACTCTATCAATCAGTCATTGTTTATGCTGCATATGGACTTATTTGGACCAGTTTCAGTAAGGAGTATACAACATAAAAAATATTGTCTTGTTATAACTGATGACTATAGCAGATTTACATGGGTTTTCTTTTTAGCCACTAAGGATGAGACATCAAGCATCCTTAAGGAATTCATTACACTGATAGAAAACCAAGTAAGCAAGAAAGTAAAAGTCATTAGGAGTGATAATGGGACAGAGTTTAGAAATAGAGTTATGGATGATTTCTGCAAAGAAAAAGGTATTAGGAGAGAATATAGTGTTGCTAGAACACCACAACAGAATGGAGTGGTTGAAAGAAAGAATAGAACACTAATTGAAGCTGCTAGAACAATGTTAGCTGATTCTAAGCTACCAATAATCTTTTGGGCAGAGGCAATTAACACTGCTTGCTATGTTCAAAATAGAGTTTTAGTTGTGCAGCCTCACAATAAGACATCATATGAACTCTTTAATGGTAGAACTCCTGCAATAGGATTTCTTAGACCTTTTGGATGTCATGTGACAATTCTCAATACCTTAGACCATTTAGGAAAATTTGATGGTAAAGCAGATGAAGGTTTCTTAGTTGGATATTCTCTTGTTAGCAAAGCTTTTAGAGTTTACAACTTAAGAACTGAGAAAGTTCAAGAAGAACTACATGTGGAGTTTCAGGAAAACAAATCCAATGTAGTAGGTCAAGGACCAAAATGGATATTTGATCTTGATTATTTAACAAACTCTATGAATTATTTACCTGTTGTTGCAGAAACTAATAATTTTTCAGGTTCACAAGCAACAAATGAGGTGGAGTTAGATAAAGATCAATCTGATGTCATTATGCCATTGTGGTCAAGTACCAGTGTGGATTTAGCTTCAAACAATGATGAATCTTCTTCTGATAAAGCAAAAGAGGATGTTGAGGCTCAAAGAAAAGATGTTGGAACAGAGGAACAACTCAATATGTTGAATATTGAAAGTACTGCTGAGACAGAGCAAAGTACTGTGAGTACTTCTCAAGGTACTGGTGGTTCATTTGAAGGAACTGTTAGTTCAGTTGAAGGTACTGCTGGTCCTTCACACTCAAAAGATGCAGAGTTCCAAGAAGATGAAGTGGATGTGACTAATCTTACACCATCTTATCATGTTCCCACTACCCCACACACAAGAATTCACAAAGTTCATTCCCTAGATAATGTGATTGGAGATGTACAATCTGGTGTGAAGACAAGAAGACAACTAGTCTCTTCAGACCAACAAGGGATTCTTGATGCCCTTTATGCTTCAAAACAACATGAACTTTCAAACTCATGTTTATTTGTATGTTTTCTCTCTCAAAAGGAACCAAAGAATATTCTTACAGCCCTAGATGATTCAAGCTGGGTAGAGGCTATGCAAGAAGAGCTTCTTCAGTTCAAGATTCAAAAGGTTTGGGTGCTAGCTGATTTACCTACAGGTGAAAAGCTAATTGGCACTAGATGGGTTTTTAAGAACAAAAGGGATGACAGAGGAATTGTGATCAAGAATAAGGCTAGATTAGTAGCACAAGGGTACACACAAGAAGAAGGGATAGATTATGATGAAGTTTTATGCTCCAGTAGCAAGGATTGAGGCAATTAGGCTGTTTCTAGCTTATGCTTCATTTTTAGGCTTCACAGTCTACCAAATGGATGTCAAAAGCGCATTTTTATATGGTGAAATTGAAAGAGAGGTGTATGTTTCACAACCTCCTGGTTTCATTGATCCATTACATCCAAACAAAGTGTACAGAGTAGTGAAAGCTCTCTATGGCCTTCATCAGGCACCAAGAGCTTGGTATGCAACACTTGCTTCCTATTTATTAGAAAATGGATTTCAAAGAGGAAAGATTGATCAGACACTTTTCATCAAACAGCACAAGAAGGATCTTCTGTTAGTGCAGGTGTATGTGGATGACATTATCTTTGGATCTACAAGGAAGGAAATGTGTTTAGAATTTGAGAAGCTTATGAAAGATAAGTTTCAGATGAGTTCTATGGGAGAACTTACATTCTTTTTGGGTTTGCAAGTTAAGCAATCATCTGAAGGCATATTTATTAGTCAAGACAAATATGTTGCAGAGATACTTAGAAAATTTCAATTTGCTGATTCAAAAATAGCAAGCACACCAATGGACTCAGAGAAGCACCTTCTGAAAGATGAAGATGGAGAAAATGTAGATGTACACAATTACAGATCTATGATAGGCTCTTTGATGTATCTTACATCATCTAGACCTGATATCATGTTTCCTGTTTGTGTCTGTGCAAGATTTCAAGTTACTCCAAAGGTTTCTCATTTAACTGCAGTCAAGAGAATTTTTAGATATCTTAAAGGTCAACCAAGGTTGGGTATATGGTATTCTAGAGAATCTCCTTTTGATTTGGTAGCATATTCAGATAGTGATTATGCTGGTGCTAGCTTAGACAGAAAGTCAACAACTGGAGGATGTCAATTCCTTGGGTGTAGACTTGTCTCATGGCAGTGTAAGAAGCAAACAAGTGTGGCAAATTCAACAACTGAAGCTGAATATATAGCTGCTGCAAGTTGCTCTAGTCAAGTTCTATGGCTTCAAAACCAACTTCTTGATTATGGGTACAATTTCTTAAACACTGTTATTTATATTGATAATAGTAGTACAATTTGTATTATTAAAAATCCGGTACAACACTCTAAAACAAAACACATTGAAATTAGGCATCACTTTATAAGAGATTGCAATGAGAAAAGATTAATTCAAGTTCTTAAAATTGCTTCAGAGCATAATTTTGCAGATCTGTTAACAAAAGCTTTTGATGTTTCAAGGTTTCAGTACTTAATTGCAAGTATTGGAATGCTTAATCTTTAAATTTTCAATATGATGTGTTTTTGTACATAAATTTTTGAAAGTACTGCTGGATTTATAAGGTACTGCTATATCAAAATTTGAATTGTGTTATTCATACAGTTGGTTTTTATGATTAATCTAATGCAAGACAAGTACTTTGTACATTGTTCTTTTGGTTTTAGACTAACTATTTCAGGTATGAATATGTAAACACAAAGGATATTTCAAGTGAAATGGGAACAGCAGAATGCTTATCAAATTGCTGACCATAATAGATTTATGATGGACTGAGTTTAGGAATTAAACCTCCTTAAAACTTCTTTCTTGAAATCTAGTTATGATATTTCACATTGAATTGATGACTTAGTTGATCAGATAGTAACTGATACAACTCACTTTCTATCATTTTATACTTTCAAGTATAATGAGTTAGTCTAAGGACATCTGATAGAAATAACAGCTAGTGAAAGTGAATCTAACACTTGTGTTGGAGGTAACAATTACTATGAGCTGGAAACCCTGTCAAGAAAATCTTTTGAATAGATTTATCTTTTCACAGGCAGTTAGTGATAACTGAAATACATTGGTTCTCACACAACCAGAGGTTATTTTTAAACCGAAATTTTGATTAGGTGTCTGTTACACACTTGATTCTTTCAAAATGGTTGAATGTAGTATGATTTTTCAATTCCAAAATCATAAACATACTACTAAGCTAAATGATTTCTTAAAAGGATTTTTCAAGGATTCAGAAAAACCATTCATTAATGGATTATGAATCAAAATGTCCACTGATTCACCTCTCATAGGAGTTAACACACCTAGAAGTGATGAGGACAGCAACTTAAACTCTTAAGGAATTGATGGCTTCATGTACAATATTGTCTGAAAATAAGTTCAAACTGATAGATCAGGTGATATGAAGAGAAGTTCTGTAGTACATAGTGAGATCTTCCAAACAAGGGGAGGAAACAAAAGTTATTTGCTTCAGGGGAGGTTATAATCTCAGAGAAGGAAATAATTGCCCAGAAAAGGAAGAATAAACCAATATATGGAAGGAGAAGACAAGAGCATACAAGATGATGTAGAGGTTGAAAATGATTAGAACAGATCAAATATCTAGAAGGGATGAAGCATTCCTAAAGGAGAAAGTTCTATCTAGATCAAACAAAGAAAAGTTTCAATTTCACTTCAAAGACATGCTGGTTAGATGATTTCACTTGTTGAAACAAGCATCCAAGATACACAGCATCATTGCCTCTTACAATTCCTCCATCCAAGGAAATTGCACCATCTTTTGGTACAATGTTTTGAATTGCTGAAGTCAAAGAAGAACAAAGCAGATGAGTTCAGAATAGAAGAATAGTTCAGATTCATGAAGTGTTTGAAAGATCTTCACAAGTCCTCATTTAATTCAGAAAACATGTTTGAATTGATTCACATGTTTAGGGGAGGATTGTTGGGAATTAAATATTCTGAAGATTAGAGTATTAGAAATTACTCTAAGTCAAGGTACTGCTCGTACATCAAAGTATTGCTAGTACATCAAGGTACTGCTAGTTCATGATCAAAGTACTGCTGCTTCATCAAAGTACTGCTGATCAGTGACTCATAGGATAAGATCGAAAAGATATTTATTGTATTTTGGTCAAACATATACGGTAGATAATATCTTACTCCATGTGCTTAGTTAACAAGTTGTATACATAGATACATGTTGTATCTTATGTACTGACAACAATATGCATAAGTTAAATAAGTAAGTCGGTCAAGACTTTTAGCAAAATTGTAAAGATCTCTTACAACTATAAAAGAGATCTTAGACTTAGATATTATAAACAAGACACAATAGAACACACATGCACATGCATAACTGTTAGAACAAGAACAAAAACAATATCACAAGTCTAAAACATAAGATTCAAGGTTTTGTAACCCTAGTGAAAAACTCAAGATCACTCGTATTATTTGGAATAATATTGAATCGTTTAGTGAAATACTTTCTTTGTTCATTGTTAAGTAACAAACATAATTCTTCCATTTCCATAACATACATAACCTTCTAAGTGTGGTTAAGTAAATTCCGCGTGCTTAATCATATTAAGTCAATATATCTCATACACAAAGACACAAGGTTTAACCACCTTAACCGTGTATACACTAGATCCTCACAATACTCGTCCGTGTGTAGCAAGAGGTGATATGGTAAGCCGAGGTCGTTCACAAGGATTTGTTTAGTTTTTATGTAACGTGAGTTTGATTATAACAAAGACTTAGTAATGATTCTAAAGCAAGCAAATAATGATGAGGATGTAAATTCAATATATTAAAAACTACACTTGCCTAGACTAGTTTGCACAATTCCCTTGATATGATTATGAAAATGGTTCAAATCGATTATGATCAATAAATTAGATGGTGCTCTAATTTGATTAGTTGGTGTACTAATCCTCTTGTTTTCAACACTTTCAATCCTCGTCAAGATTTTAAGATGACAAAAACAATATTAAGTTTTGATCAAACAAGACTAACACAATTCAATCACTTGATTCGCTATTGTTTCACAAGTAATTGACAACTACACTTTTAGTTTTCTAAGTTTAACCAAGTTACATATGAAATGGTCGATACATAAGGTAACACCTTCATAGACAAAGGTTTACAATTGATTAAATAACAATGTCTTTTTCGACCTATTACACCATTAATAATCAACCAAACTTGATAACTCTTTTGTTTATGAAAACTTTGAAAGCACAATTCGATCTTAGTATTAGCTTTTCATTGAATTAGAACCATAGAATCATAATCAATCAACATTCATGTAACAAACATCATCTAGGCAAGTGCACAAGGCACTTAGCCGCTCATGGCAAACAAAGTAATAATCACAGAAATTATATCACTTGAAAACATGATTAAAGAGTCTTACAAAAGTTGTAATGATGATTACAAGACTTAAGAACAATTATGAGGTGATCAACAATGATTCCTTTGATGATTACAATGATGGATAATGAATGTAAGTCAACTTCTTCCTGCGTTTTCTTCTTTGTAGCCTTCTTGAGAGAGTATGAGAAATTTGGTATATGAGTATGTGTGTATATATCTTTTCTCTCTAGCCAATGCTTCTAATTAATAGAAAACTACTCCTTGGCCAACAAGCAAGTTTCTTAGGCACCAAGTGTCATAAAATTCTGGACTTGAAGTAAATGAAGCATAATGACAACCCACATGAAGAGTTAGATCATTAAAAGTAGTCATTAAGTGTGCCAGGAGTTGCAGCAACCCAAGGTTGAAGTCTCAACCTGAGGTTCAGATTCCAGCCCAAGGTTTGGAGTAAG
The DNA here is from genome assembly GCA_021014915.2 of Artemisia tridentata subsp. tridentata. Lineage (NCBI taxonomy): Eukaryota > Viridiplantae > Streptophyta > Magnoliopsida > Asterales > Asteraceae > Artemisia > Artemisia tridentata. The sequence continues at coordinate 231,646,856 of CP139502.1, read as the reverse complement.
GTTGGCATGGCAGTTTTGAACCTTGGGTTGAACTTAAGCCTTAGTTGTATTTCTTGAACCTTTGGTTGAGGAAGCAAGACATAATTCATAGCAAACTTTGCATGTAACTTCTCATTCATTTCATCAACACTTGATCTTTTCTTGAGCTCGGAAATCTTTGTAACTTGATTCTTTATCTTTGATGATCTTTCCGATGTCTTTATTATGGGTAGAATCTTTCGTTGTGCATAAGCTCTTGATTTAGCGACTTTTCCCCGTCTTTCTAGCAATTCCCTTGGACTTGATTGTACATGAACCTTAATATATCTTTTGTACCTTTTTCGCATAATATGTTTACAAACACAACCAAATACAATGCACAAACATAGAAATAACGCGACCAAAACATGTACGAAATGAGCGTTATCAAATACTCGTATTGTACTTGAATGCACACATAAAAGGACAATCATCATTCAAACATTTCATGAGTTTTGAAACAAGTATTCTCAAAGTTTACTCAGATAACTACTTGTTATCTTGTACAACATAATTTGATCATGGTGGGAACATCGGATTCTGACCTATGAGTAGTCTTATGCATATCTGTTTTTAGTATTTGGATAATGGAACTGTAAGCAGTCATATTATACAATGAATTGATATACCTGGTATGATCGTCTTCATTTATACTACTGTGTTCTATATTTGCATGTTTAATCCATGAATGATTTAGTTATTCTAAAATTGTCCATTGTCGGTTGACGATACGGGAGTATCATCAAAATAAAGCAAATGTGAGCGTGTTGGTAATTGTTTACCAAACTCACATGTTGTTCATTGTGATGAACATTGGACTAACCCAACCTACGAGTATTCACTACATGGATCGTCGTCAATAGTGAATCTCGCAAGTGGTTATGTCTCTTATCCTTAGACTTAAGATGCAAGTAGGTCTTGCATGCGTGGAATTTCATTCCTTGATATGGTTAAACGCTGTCCTGAATAAGGTAGTTATAAAAACCATCTTCAGGAGTGATATGAAACACATGAATGACACGTGCAGTCAAAATAGGATTTGTTCCTCCACATGTTATGGAGTTAGATACTATTAGGCCCCTCAATGAATTGGACAGATGTTTGTATGGCCGTACCCAAATGAAATTAAGATGAATCTTGATCCACTTGGTAATCTTGTTCAATATCTATATCGAGAAACATAATAGTTGAACAATTAGAATGACATTTGATCCATGTCTAATGTTCAACATGGTATCTGTAACAAAAGGATGGATGACATATAAACCATTTAAAATGAGACGTTTAAGAAACTATTCTCACATATTTCTAGGGGCATTGGCGTGTTGCTAGACGCTAACCTTTGCTTGTATAATTACTTGATTATTATGACGTCGCAAGTGGGAGCTGTTGGAGTATGCTCGTGTCATAATAAATAATTATATGGCTAGACATATGTGAGCCTATGGGGTCACACACTTATACACAGAGATACCATTTTATATATTGTATTTACCGTATTTACACTATATATATGACTACGTAACTTGGGATCGATAACGGGCTACTAATAACTAAGCTAGTACTTAGTTTATTGGATTGGACCAACAAATGGGCAAGCCCATTTGAAGCTCCATATGGCCGGCCATGGTAAGGAGAAAAAGAGAGAAAGATCAAGGTGGTTAAGTGTAACTTTTCCTTGATTATCTCCTAATTGATTTTGTCATTAAGGAGATTAAATGACATTAACTAATTACCACAATTCTCTCCCCCTCTCCTCTTGAAAACCCACGGCACAAACACAAAACCCTCTAAGGGTTTGTGTTCTTTCATCATTCTTGGCTAAATCCATCATAGGTTATTGCAAGAACAAGTGTTACGTGATCAAGACTGGCATCGGGTGGTTATCCGTGACGTGCAGTGTGTTTCATTCTTAGAGGAGATCAACATCATTGATCTCTTGGGTTTCTCCATCTCATATTGGTGATATTGGTGATTGCTAGTGACTCCCGAATCACGCTACAAAGGTATATATAATTGTTATCTTTATTGTTGATTGATCATATGGCTATATGGATCCGTTGTTGGTGATGTTATCCGCTGCGTTTATGTATTTAATATGTTATTATATATTCAACATCACCTATACAAATATTCTACTGCAATCAATAGGTTAGGTATGGAAGTAGACAATAGTCGAACAACATAATTATCAAGTATATCTTTTTGTCAAAAAGTCTACTTTTTAAAAACTAGGGTGATATTTGGGGTGGGGGGGGGGGGGTGGTGTGAAATAACGGGAGAAAAAATTTAACAACAAATAACGGGTTATAGTTGTATAATCTTTTTGTTCTCTTTGAGAGCCATTTCTTTATAAGTTTCAGCCTTTTAAAAAAAAATAATTTTTACATTTTCGTTGATCTAAACAAAAATTATTGAATGAGGTAAATTAGAGAAAACTGGCTAACTGATCTAAACAAAAATTATTGAATGAGGTCAAATATATTATATATTCAAAATGAAGGTTGAGATTATATGTGATATTATGATTCCTGCATCACTACTTAACATGATTGTAGTTTGAACTGAGTAAGTGAAATTAATTTTTTCTTGAGTTGAATTATCGCATGTTGCAATATTTTGCAATTACGTTTTGATTATTTCACGTTTTCTATATAAACATTACACGAAACATTTAATCGCTAGTATATCGCAACTATAACTGTTTAAATAAACAATTCCAAAAGTTGACCATAATAGTCAATTAAGAAGTTGTGTTAACCCAAACACCCCTACCTACCTCCCTGTGAAAGCATAGAAAGAAGAAATGGTGGCAATAGCAATATACAAAGGAAACCTGCACCACAAGAAGACGACGAGTAATGAAACCCAAGAATGGCTTATGCCCGTCCGTACAATCTCTCCTAAAGATTTCAAAACCCTAATCCACCGTCGTAACAAAGCTCTCTCCTCTCAGGGCAAACGTCTTCGTAACCCTAAACCTGACCCTTCTTACACTAACCCTAATTCTCATCATCATGGTTCTGATGAAGAAAACCAACCACAAGAAGAAGAAGAAGAAGAAGGTCAGTTGGATATTGTTGTTAAGAATGAGTTAAAGGATAGGTGTGATGAGATAGAGAATGGTGGTAAATTGGTTGCGGTTACGGCGAATGATTCGATTGAGGATGGGGGTGTGAAAGTTGAGGCTAATGTTGATGATCAAGAGTTGCAACAACTGGTATACCCTTTTATTTTGTGCTTGTTTCGTAATTTCGGATTCTTTATGTTTTTGCGCGTATAGATAACTAGGAACTAGTGTTTGGATTTTGTAAATTGCAAAATAAAAACAATTTCGATGTTCGTCACAAAAGGTTTAGGGTTGAATGCCACTCGTGTAAGTTTAGAATCAATTTGGTCGGCATCATCATTGATGTAATGTAGATTCTTGCTAGTTTTATATATATATCTAATGCCTTTCAAAAAAACTATTCAGAAAAGGTTAAGAATCAATAAGAATGTAGAATAAGTATTTTTAATTCCATCTTAATTAAGCACTTTGAAATAAACTGCTGTCTAGTGCCTGCTTACCAGAAACAACCGCTTAGAATAAGCATACATGCGGAAGCACTTTGGATGACACACTGTTATGATCCCACATCGGCCAAGTATGGGATTGGTTGATGGTTTATAAAGTCTAGGTGTCCCCTCCTCTTACAAGCTAGCTTTTTGAGTGAGTTCTACACTTGGACTTATGAACATCGATACGAGCCTAGTATGGGATAGGTTCGTATCACACACCCTTACTGCCAGCCTTTCTTTTAATCATTGATTCACTCGACCTCTACATCTTACCAATCGTAGTATGTGTGCCACAGTGATCTTTAACATATGGGTTTGCAAGGCGTGACGGGATAGCCAAATAGGGGATCACTGGCTCACAGAATGTAAAAGACTGCAAATCCCCCCACACCCCCAACACCCCCCATTAAGTTCTACATTTGCCGCTTTCAAATTTATAAGTTTTATTTCAAGAAACCATCTTCAAGGCCCCCTTAGCTCAGCCCTAATCAATTAAAATCATATACATACAACACATTTACACAAGTTTACATGTACCGCAATGTCCCTGAACATTCTTGCTTGTTGACTTTTATGGGAGTATGGGACAGGAGTAGTAAGTGTATCAGAGAATTTGTTCTATGTTTCTCATTCGTTATTGCTTTTGTGATTTCGGAATGAATTTCCATGTGATTATTGTTACTTTTTTTTCTTTGCAGCCTCCTGAAGATAATACTTTAAGTGACAAAGAGGAAAGGAAGAAAGAGATCGAAGAGAAGTTGAAAATTTTGAATGAAAGAAAGCATAAATTGGTGCAAGTGCTGAAACAGGTGATTGCATCTCTATGTGATGGTTATAAAAAGTTATCTGCTATGTTTTTACTAGAGTTATTAATTAGTGGATTCTTACTGTGATGATCAATAGATATTAAATGCTGAAGAGGAGCTGCGGAGACGAAGCAATGTGCAGGGAATTACAGGTCGCCCCATCGTATCGCTCCAAGTGGATGTCACGAATGACTCTGGTTCGATGAGTAGAGATGTTACCCCTCGGCCTGGTTCAGAAGGTAACTGCGTTGGTGATGTGGAAGGCGCAGATGCTGATGGTGCTCCAAACCAAAATTTGCATTCTCGCAATATGACAAGAATGAGCAGCATGTCACCGTCTTCAGATTCTCTTCATAGGAGGGGCCCCTTCAGTATGGTAATGCATCAGTTACTAGCTTATTGTTATGCATGAGTTTCATTTCTATTTCTTTAAGTTGTGGTTATAAATATTTTTTGATAAGTTAGGTAGTGATGGTCCAAGCTCTTGCCCCTTTTATGCGTAAATATTTCAAGTAGCTTTTAATCGATCAATGGTCATGCTATGCATCTTCTCGAATTACGTTAAGATTATAGAGAATGAGTTGGTTTGTGGGAAGTTATATGAGCATTTGTTTCTTTTTATCATGATATGATGACGTAATAAAACTATGCTGTATGCCTGTATCTCGACTTACAGTTTGGTGTTGATCTTTACTTCTCTGCTGAGAAGTGAGAGCATTATTATCAGATACAAAAGCATAGAAGAGTAGTTATAGCTTCATTTAGAGGATCATACCGGTATACAACAGTATATTTCTCAAATAACATTCAAGACAACGAACAATCTAATGCGGTAATGCGTGTTTATAACATGCACGTATTCATTTTAAGAAATTTGGTGTAGGTGAAACTATTTTAGACGGAATTGTTTATGCTGTCTTATATCTCTTACAGCAGTTGCGAGCCACCAATACTTACTGAGTTACTGGTGGCAAGGATTAAGTGGCTGTGAGCAGGTGCAATGAATGCTGGTTCATTTTCTCTGCAAGTCTTCTTTTCATGCAGTTTAATGAACAGCATAAGAAAAGATTCATTTGTTCATTAACGAACATCATATAAGATGGAACCTTTGGCTCCATAGGGGACTTTGGTTACTTCTGGAAGTTATAAGAGACAATGGTCTTTAAACTATGCTTTAATGGATTCTGATATATGTGCTTTACAAATTGGGATAGGAGTATTATTTAAGGATTTGGTCTTGTTACACTGAAACTGTGTGGAAACACAACATGAGTGCACAACACCAGGTATGTGTAATCTTTATTTTGGTGGGCTCATTTGCCTTTCAGGCTGCACTAGACTATATTAGATGCAGTATAAGTTTACTCTTTCATTAAGAGAAATAGAGAAGAAGAAGCTGAAGAAGCCATTGAGTAAATGCATTTTCACCTTATACAGACATACGTCCTCTTTCACTTTTTCAATCAAGTATGTAATGTTCCCTATTACAAACGACACTAGTTACACATGGTAGGAATGAAGTGACATAGAGATAAAATCTTCCTTTGGAAAAAAGCTACTAGAGTTTACGGGTGAATTTTAAACATGAAATGATAAAAGTAACACCTGCTATGATCTATAGTTCTATGGTGGTACAGATCTGGCACCACAGATCTGGCATAAATGGAACTGTTGATGTGGATGGGTGCTCACTTAAGGATGTGTTGCAAAAATGTGGATACCGAGGATACTGTTCTAGTTAAATGATTGAAGAAACACCGATTACTAGTTTTTTGTTGTAAATGTAGGCTTTTGACATGAACCTTTAAGCCAAGATAAGGGCATTAGGTGAGGTAGAGTTTGGTTGAGGTTACTAGTCATCTTTACGAGACCTAGGATTTGATTTTACATATAAGTAGTCATGTATACGAGCCCTAGGATTTGTTCTCGTCTTATTTTTAATTGGATTTTATTCATTCAACCTCATTTCGATTTGGCCAACAGTTGCTTTTCCCTTCCTGTAGCTGCAGCTTTTACTGACATAGTGAGCTTATTTGTTTTTCGGCTTATATTTCATAAGCCCCAATTTTTCGTTCTCTTAAACAAACACCCCCTTAGTTTACATTCTCTTGCTCATCAATGGAATAGCTACACCGCACCTAATCCAGACGTGCACATTTTTAGAAAGTTTAACCATCTAAAACGGGATCGCCTGACCCTTATAATGCCTCTTCACTTCATATAACCATATACATGCCCATGTTGCAAAACTCCCACCACTACGCAGCATGGAATTTATTATGAGGTTCTGGCATGGGTTTCCAAGATGAGGTTTAAAAAAAGAGTTCAAATCTAATTTGGGTACTGCCGTTCAAAAAAAAAAAAAAAAATCTAATTTGGGTACATCGGAGCACACACTCAGTCCTCCACCACAATCAAATTCATATATGCCTAACTCGCATAGATACTCGGTCTGATATCCAATACGATTCTCACCTACACCACCCTGGATGCCACCCTTTCAACTATCACATTGTTTGTAAAAGTGTATTACAAAATTGTACCAATTGTGTCAGTTGTAAGAGTGCAGAGGAGGCTCAAAAAATTGTGGTGACTATTACAAGAGGAGATAATGCCCTAAAAAAATGAGACATAAGAAAGCATTTGGTGGGTTGTGTATAGATATACATGGTGAAGATACACTCCAATGGCACTTTGCGCCGATTGAAGACTTCCAGAAGGCTTATGGTAATACTTGTAAGACCTGTCATGCGGGGAAGATGTAACCTGTGCAAATATGTATGGCCCTAGTTTCTATATGGTGTGCTCGAGAAGGGGGAGGAGGTTTGGGTGATTGACTGATTCTATATTCCTGTTGTTTACATGGCGTCCATAGTCTGCCAGTACTGTTGTTTCAGTGGTTTTTAGAGTGTTTTAGTAGTATTTTTTCACCATTGACGTGGTACATGTATAACTAGCTGCATATGTTGATATTATGAGTATCACTTAAGATGATCACATTCTTATCCAGCATTTTAGCCTCTCTCTCTTTCTTTTTTTGGGTAAAAGGTTTTTACACCCGGTAAATATATTACTCCAAAAAAGCGTTTAAGTACATAGGATGCGAGTGGATCCCACATCTCAGCCCGTTACAGGCGGAAAATAAACGCACCATTTGTGCCTAAAACCTAACCTATCATAAGAATGACAAACCAAACTTATGAGGTAACCTACTATCACAACGAAAGAAAACCACTAACAAAGTTTGACACACCTATGACCAAAGATAATCTAAATTACATCGACTCATAAGAAATGCCAAACAAAACCTTGGTCATTGGATCAACCTTTTCCACTTGAGCTTAACATATCAGTTGGCTCCATGTTCTCCACAAAATCTTCTTGTCTTCAATATCAAAATAGTGCACTGTAGATGAAGGAGAAAACACTATATTTCTTTTTTGTGTACCTTCTTTTCTACCCGAACTAAGACAACTCTTCCTCTTAATGGCTTCCATATTCTTCCTTGCATCTTCAACCAAGTCTTCTTCAGGCTTCCTTTTATCTTCCGTGAGTATAGCCTCAGTATCACGTTTAGGATCTTCAGATTTGAAGCATCCAACTAACCTTCATCTTCCAAATCACCAAGAACATCAAAAACATTAGAAACTGGAGTACTAGCCTTTGAACTACTAGCACCACCGGATTTCTTCTGTTTAACAGGTTAAAATTGCTGCTTCTTATGGTGATTACGATCCACTTTCGCCTCTGGTTCACTAGCCACAGGCCCACGAAAAGCTTTCCCATACCCAGATCGAAACCCATCATGACTGGTTTCTACTTGCTTTTTCAAACCAGTAATAGCACGTTTAGGACACTCTTCTTCATCATGACCAAAAACCAGGCAAGTACCACATCTCGGTGGTTTCCATTCATATTCCACCTTAATTGTATGCAATGTAAATCCATTTCCATCACCATAGTATCCTTAAGAGCTCGGTCATCCCTTAGGTCAATCAAAGCCCGTGCATAATCCATACGACCCCAAGATTGCGTACACGTGGTGACAGTACACGAATCCAACATCATGGGGGTGCCAAGTCGAGTCGCAATGGCACTCAAACCATCTGCTGTAAAAGCAGAAACAGGAACACCATGGAGTTTAACCCAAACAGGAACAGAGGTTAGCTCCTCTTTCGATAACCAAGGACCATGTTCCAAAACTCCTTCCAAGCCAGCAGTAGAAGAAAACTGTATGAAGAAAATCCTTTTTTATCCCCCATAATTCGTTCAACCCCATATTTCTTCCAAGCATTCCACACATAATTCTCCACTACGGGAAACGCCACTTTCTTACCAATGAAATACCCATAAAGAGTATTCGCAAACCTAGCATTTACTTCCAATACCGACGTCCTGGGAATAAGAACCTCAGCATTATCTGAAAATTAACCTTCCTCTTACTAGACTCATCATTAATCAAGATAGCAAAGGAGGGTGGTATTGGAGGAGTACCAAGAGTTCCCAATTCCTCATTTGAGCTCGAGTCTTCATCAGTGGAAAAAGTACCACTAAAATCAATAGGACATCCATCAGCTCCAATCATTCTACCATCTACATATCTAACTGACTTAGTACCAAGATGATACTTCATAGAACTCACTTTAACACCATCTCTCTTTACCCCTGTCATAGTGACCAAATTGAACCACGACGACCCTCAAACCAGCAGCTACACGTCTCCAATATTACCACAACAACCAATTACTAATGACCAATGTACCAGCAAAAGGTCCCAATACCCACGAGTCAATACCAGGAAACCACAAACGTAGAAATCAAGCAGTAGGCAATTTCCGAAACCCTAAGCCCCACAAATCAGCAGCAACTTAATGAAGGTAATCCCAACCGACTTTGGATCAGGTAGGGATTACTTACGTCGAATTAAGCCAAGGATATATCAACGCACATAAAGATCTGATGAATCTAAACAAAACCCTAACCAGTTAATTAACCGACCTTCTCAAACCCTACCCAAAACGATTAAGGATGAGGTAGAGATGATTAACAACACAATTAGGGAAGTATAGAAACACGATCAGCAGTTAAGGATCCAAAACGCAGATGGATTTAAAGAAAACCTAAAACAGCAAAACCCTAAAAACGAATGGAAGAACCCTAAAATCGTTTGAGGGATTAATCTAGTGAGTAATTAACGACGTCCTTTGGGATCTTTTTTGGAACTATGTTTATCTTAGAGAATGTTAATTAGGATCTCATCTCAGAGTGTGGGGTTTCAGGTTGTAAACAAGTAGGATCATTGATGCTCCTTACTAGGATGGTTCTTTCAGAGGATGATTAGTCACAAGGGATCATTGCAAATATATGGTGGGAGACTCTGGAAAATTATGTTTGTAGGGATGTCATAAGCAGGTATTTGTGGTGAGCAGTTTGTTGGTTCATGTTTGCTCTGTATACCAACACTGGCAACCTGTTAATATTACGTGTCATTGCGATGTTTATATTTTACCAAGAAAGCTTTAGAAATGATAAATTGTTGCACATGGGATACAGGAGGTATGCTAGGGTGTCGTGTTTTTTTTTTCAGACAATTTGTTTTCCTAGTAGAACTTAAGTACCATTAATTTTCAAAAAGAGAGAAAAACCCATTTATATTCTCAATTTGCTTTCTTCTGATTCAGGCATACCCTATGATTCGTTCAGTTTAACACTATCTAGCATACCTGAAGAGAAGACTCTCGGAATATTAGTATTTGCTGGAGAATTTGCTAACTTTTAATAAACTATGTCTCTATCCGCCTTAACTATTCTAGTCCCTCAAAATTCTGGTTTACAATGTCCTCACTCCTCAATATGCTTTTTTGTCTGAAAGTGGATGCATGGCGATATCCCAGGTTAGGACTGCTAGGCCCAAATCATGCGCTTTTTCTAGCTCAAGGACCAGACGTTGGCTAGGACAGGGCTTATGCATTGCTTTAAGGACCGGGCCTTTAAGGGACCGGTCTTTATGCACCTCTACAACATAGATTAAACTGTAATATGGCATGTGCATTAGATAGTAATACATGTTACATGAAATCTGTCTGCTACCTACATGAGCTTCAGGAACCCTTGGTCCATTATTGGTGAGTGTGAGTGCTAGGTCTCTCTATTGCTTATCATGTTTGATTTTGAGATTTGATTAAACGAAGACCAGTGATGATAAACCATTTTCTTAGGCATTACAAAGTTTTGCTGATGCTGGCATGAAGCAAGTTGGTGGTGTGCAACCTAGGATAAAAGTAGAGGTGGAAAAACTAGTGGGCCTGCCACACGGGTTATGTAATGGGTCAAAAACTGTTGTGTTAAAAGAGTTACTAATTTTGTGTCTGAAAGTTTGTGTGCCTCAGTATGTGTTTGGATTGGAATGCCCTGCAAAACCTTCTTTTTGTAATATACAATGTTAATTTTTAAATTGGCGACCTCACTGTGTTTTTTCTCATGCAGGTACCAAATCCTTCACGCGGGACTTTAGGGGTTGTAGCCAGTAGTCCATCACGCTTTGCTCCTACTCCAACTGGTCAACAAGGTAATCCAGGAAGCCTGCTAACAGTATCTGTAACAGGAACAAATTATATTGCATCCTCTCCATCACCCGCAGGATCAGGTGGCACTTCTGTCTTCAGGGATGCTAGGCTTCCAAGTCCATGGAACTAGACACATGCCGTGCCAATATTAAACCTTATATGTGATATTATGTGTAGCATTGTTGTTTCTTACCCTTTTAGGCTTTGTAAATGTAGAAGTGAACTAGTTTCTTGCTCAACTCTGGTCTGTATAGTTTCATATCAGAAGTCGTTTATTGCTTGGAAGCTTAGGATTTAAAAACAAATGTTCGTTTTACAACTTGGTGCGTTTACTGATATATGTGTATGGTATAAGGTATTACTGTTGATAATCATATCAGAAGTCGTTTATTGCTTGGAGTTATCCATTTAGTCAGTTTAGGTTGTGTTTCTATTTAAATACAACAACAACAAACCCAATCCCGCCGGGGCAGGGTATGGGGGTGTGTTTCTATTTAAATGAGTCAAATAAATGTATCTTGCTATATCTTAAGGAACAAGACATTGAGTTGCTTAGGAAAGCAGTTTATGACTTTATGTGGTACAATCTGCTGATGGTATAATTCATATTTGTTGAGAAGGCAGGTGGTTACGATTTGATGACATGAGCTTTCAAGACAGATATGTTAAAGGTAACTACAGCTTTCCTTTTTGTTTGTATATATCTTTTTCATGTTTCAAACCTGTTTTCTTTGACCCAAATTCTTTTTCTTTCTTTCTTTCTGGTATTTCTTCTTGGAAAATTTTCACTCTGATTTTGTGGGTTCTCATCTCGATTCATCTCAAGAAATAACTCACAGATGCAAGAACATGGTGCATAAATGCTTACACATTCGTTTACCTCTCATTAGTTGCGCATGACATTTGTTTCTTCTTCTTTCACAGGACATTTGCATAACGACAATGCTAAATGAAGAAAACAAACTAGGCTTGGTGAGGATTGAAATTTCTATGATTCAATTCATCTGACAAAATTCTCACATAACTTTGGGAGAAATATGTTATCGGTTCAATTCTAACTAAAAGACATTGGAACATGCATTCATTGTCTGGAGCTAGGTTATTTGGGAAAGGCCGGTCGACAACCATAAGAAATGCACGAGGTCAAGCCAATTCACAACTTAAAAAAAAATGGTCTCTATATTTGAAAAAGTAAGGAAGTATAAAAAAAACCCCATGGTACTATGATTAGTTGATTACTATTTAATTGTTTTGGGGTGGTTGAGTGGACTGCATAGAATGCAATTGAAACTTTTTATATAATCTATAGACATGTACGTATGGTCAATTCATATCTCAGTTTGGTTTTTGTTTGTTTAGATAAACTGTCTTTAATTTGATTGGCTGCCCACGTTAGCATGTCCCACGTAGATTGAGGTAGACCAATATATTGGTTTTGATTGCAAGGTGATCGTAGGGTGGGTGGGTAGGGGTCTATAATTGTCACCTTGAATATGCATCAGCTAAAAACAAAAACCAGTGTAGAACAGTGTAATGGCCTAAAACCTTTTGGAGGATTAAATAGTAATGTCAACATTACCATTTTCAAAGGAATTTGGGGTTGCTTCTCTTTTCCATCTCCATTCAAGAGTTATTATTATGTGTTTTCATGTTCTTTTGAGTTTTGAGACCCCCACACAATTGTTAGTTATTACCATTATATGGCCGGGAGCGGAGGGAGGGACTTAGAAAAAACATGTCAATAGACGCGGAAGTGATATACATTGTAAGATGCATGTAAAGCTCCGAAAAAGTCAAGTTTATAAATGGGAGTTATATAAATAGAACTTTTTTTGGAACAAATCAAAGTATGATTGATAAGTGTAGATATATGCTTTTTTGATGTGTCACCAAGATGTGTTGTCTTCGTGAGGGGGACAACACATCGAGCGAGGTCTTCACATTGGACCTTTGTGGGAACAAACTATAGTCGCTGTATATCCTTAGCCTGTCATTCAAAACACTAGTTAACAAGTGATTAGGATTAGTGGCTTGGCTTTTAGGGTTCTTAGGGAGCACCTCCAACGGTTGGTTTTTGGTGGTTCAAACCAACCCAAAAACCAACCAAACCATTGGAGGCTTGGTTCAAACCAAGCTTGGTTTGATTTTTCAAACCACCAAAAACGGGCCCCACCATGGTTCAAACCATCAAAAATCACTCCAATGGTTGGTTTTTGGTTGGTTTTTGAAATTGAAAATTAATGTTTAAGTGTTGTGGCTGGTTTTTGGTTGGTGTATTGTTGGAGTAAAAAATGTGGTTTTTAAGAAAGCTGATGTGGCAGTGATGTGGCTGGTTTGAACCAGAAACTGTTGGAGATGGTCTTAGGGTGGATTAAGGTTGTTCTAACTAGTTCCACCATCTCGTATCTTGCATTGTAGGTATCAATCTTTCATCCTATTTATAGAATTCAACCTTGCTTTTGTTTGGTAAAAAGGAAAATATTAATCGGTTGTTAGCTACAGGTTAAACGGATTTTTTAAAAATTCATATTATATTTATTCTAGCTTTTGACAAAAAAATATGGGAAACACGTGGTCATAAAACAAAAGGTAATCAAATATCATTATAGTATTAACGTTGCACGAGAAACGAATATTAAAACAAGGCATTGTTTAAAAAGAGTAAATGTAGATTATTATAAATATATTTTACAATAAAAGTTTTAGTTGACCTTTCATATTAGAACAAGCTATAATAACTTCTATTATTGAGCAAGTTTTGGCAAATAAAATTAGAAAAAAAAAAAAAAAAAAAAAAAAAAAAAAAAAAAAAAAAATTAAATAATAAATAAACAAGTATCAAATAGACTGTGACTAAAAAATTAGTGAGCTTTTAAATCTTTTTCATGAATATTCGAGGAAAGTACATGTCATAAAACTCATTGCTTAAACCTTTTTTTAACCATGGTTTTCCACTTTTGGCCGATTAATCCACAGGGTTTGAATCCACAGGGTTTGAATCCACCATCACACAGACCCAAATCAAGTAAAGCCCTCCCTTATCACTTTATCAGGAGGTTGGTGTGGTCACTTCAAGGTTATTTGCACCTAGCAGGAATTGAACTTGAAACCTCACACATTTTTAAAGTGATAGTCACAAGTCTTTTTGGCAATAGGCCACCCTCGGGTAGTTAAACTTGTTTTGTGGTAAAGTTGAAAACTAGCATAAAATTTTATAAATGAACAATATAATTTGCAGATGGTATGATTTTGAGGGAAATTTTTTTATATAAGTAATATGACTTAAGGGCGTGTTTCTTAAATTAAGTGGGGGTTAATACACAAATAAGTTACTAAAGTTTAGAAAAATGTTCGCCTAAGTTACTTTAGTTTAAAATGTTACAAACAAGTTACTCAACTTTTTCTCACCGGTTACATAAGTTACTGTCTTAGTTTTAACCTTTTACTACTGGTTAAATTCCTATGTGGCACTGATGTGTTATGGGTTAAAAGACAAAGTCACTGAAGTTTGAGAAAATGTTCACATAAGTTACTAAAGTTTGGGGCAATGTTCACTTAAGTTACTATAGTTAAAACAGATAATGGGTTTGTATTCCTGTTCACTAATGTCTAATTCTGGATTATATTCCCTTATAGGCAAGGATCTTCATGCCATCAATTTGGGGGATAGTGGGTTTGTTGTGATAAGAGACGGGTGCACTATCTTTCAGTTCCTTGTACAAACGGATTAAAACAGATAAAACGGATAAAAACTTATGAAAACGTACAATATGTAAAAAAACACATAAAAATGTAAGAAAACGCACAAAACGTATAAAAACGTAAAAAAATGCATAAAAACGTGGAAAAACGTACAAAAACATATAAAAACATACACAAACGTATAAAAACATATAAAAATGTACACAAACGTATAAAAACGTATAAAAACGTAGAAAACGTACAAAAACATATAAAACGTACACAAGCATATAAAACGGATAAATAGCGGATGAAAATATATTAACCAAAATTTTTGAAAATAATTACAAACGCCCGTTGGCCAAAAGGAAAGACGCTGCAAGATTCTGCAACAAAAAGGACCAAACGTGCAAATTTTCTTTGTTTATAATGGTATTTTCGTTAGTTGGTTATGTATAATGAATCACTTCAGTTAGTACATCTATGAATTTACCCTATTTTATTATGTATCGTAGCTATTGCAAAACCGACTTTTACAAAAATAAAACATGTGAACTTGAGTAACTTAGATGACAGTTTTGAAACTTTAGTAACTTAGGCGAACTTTTTATCAAACTTTAGTAACTTCTTTGAGGTGGAATATGTTTCAGACTGGGATACCGGCTATCAACCGATTGCCCACCTTGGAAGTAACCCTAGTGTAACATTTTTGAAACTTTAGTAACTCAGTTGATAAACCCGTGAACTTGAGTAACTTGTTTGTAACATTTTAAACTATAGTAACTTAGACGAACATTTTCTCAAACTTTAGTAACTTTTTTGTCTATTAACCCAATTAAGTGGTTTGTAGTGATGTTTAGATTAGTCACTTATTTATAAGAGAGGTTTTGTTGATCTCTACATTAAAATGAAACAAGGGTTTGGGCCCACTCAATAAGTAGAAAAGCAACACCCACTAAGAGTGTCACGTGTGATGGCTCAATTCGTTTCATCACCTCACCGCCACCTCAGCATTTCACATTTCACATTCACACACCAAAATAACCCTTCAGTAGTGGCTTGAGCCGTTTCAAGTTTTTGAGCCCCACCATTTAATTTTATTTTCTATTTTTTTTAAATAATTAATTTTTTATGCATTCAAATAAAAATACAAATATATAAAACTAAAAAAATTTCAAAAAAATAAAATACATTACATAAAAAAATTCGATAGAAGCAAATGACTTTAGTTTTAGTTTATATAAAACTCAAGCCATTACAAAATTAAAGTCCATATCATTCATTCCACTAAATTTTTTCTCTAAGATGTTGACCGAAACACACAAACACACACACACTGAAATAAATACACACACCAAATCAACACACACCCACTTTTAATAGATTAAAAAAATTAAAAAAAGAAAAAAGAAAAATTTGTTTCACAGAGCGCCGGTGCACTCACATTCGAAACGGCGCCGGGGTGAGGCGTTGTCGTGGCTTAGGAATGGCAACGCCGTTGTTGATGCCACATCGAAAATGGCGTAGCCGGGCTTAACCATACCATTCGCTCTAACTGTTGTATGTATTAGACTAGTATTAGTGTTGACAAAATTCACATCGTCATTTCAGCTTCACATCAGCATTTACTTCATTCATAAAGTTCACCACTAATTTCTCATAGTGGTTAATACTAAAACCATCATACAAACATAACTCACTTAAGCACAAACGTATCCACAACACACACACAAAAACAATCAAATTTAGTTCAATGGTATGGATGACCAAACAAACGTTGATGACAACACGTGAAAGGTGGGTGTGTGACCGTGAGCAACGTGTGATTGTACCACATAAAGTAACCACGCAAGAAGAATGATGCATAATGTCCAGTCTCATTTTAATGAGCAAAATGACCTAATCATCAAATGGACGACAACTTGGCTTGTACGTGTGTATTGTTCATGTGTTTATATTTTGATGACCTACTTATCTTTTGGATAAAGATCCTCTAAAGTTCATACCAACATGATAGGTCATATTTTCAAATAATGTGAGAGTGAAATAGTGGTTTTTTATTTTTATAAAAGTGATCCATCTTTTTGTTTATCTTTATTCTCATTGACCAACATGATGAGTCATGTTCAAATGAACTTTAGAGGATCTCTATCTTTATCTTTTACATTCAAAGTTTGATAAACATTAGAGTCAAGTTATTTTACATACTAATAATATACTACATGAGGGACAAATATGGACCATACAAATCATTAGATCTAAAAGACAAGATTTAAGGAAAAAAAACATGGAGGGAACTAAAGTGTAAATCTGTTCAAATCTTATTATTTTAATTAAAACCCACTTTCACATCTCATTTTAAAATATTACATATCTCAAAAACCGTAAACCGTTAACCTACAAAAATTACATTATTGTGACGAGCATTCAATTATCTTTCAATAGAGGGGCACTTTCATATACTTTCGACAAACTTTTTTTTGGTATTTTTCATTTTTTCTCGATGCAACATTTTGTTTGATATATCACTTGTGATATAACACTAATCTGTAATTTCCAACCCCCAACATGTTGTTTTAAAATTAATATAAGTATTTGTGTAGAACTTCAAATGAATCACCATTTTTTGCATTTAAAAATTCAAATTATTAGCTTTCCAACCATATATCCCATATAATTTCTGAACTTTTAAATCATTACAGTTTATTCATAGAAATTGGAAAAGTGTGTGATTTTTTTGTTATATTAGAACACGCTTGACATATAACATGTGACATAACACTATACTTTATATTCAAAGACATGAGATATTTGCATAGATGCAAAAAATGATGAATATTTTGGAGTTGTATACAAATACTTATGCCTATTTTATGACAACAAGTTTAGTGTTTGAACTTACATATTATTGTTATATCACAAGTGATATATCAAACGAGTTTAAATATCTACTTATTTTTTCTAATTTAATCAACTTCAATGAATTAACCTTATTGATTTAGAGGTTCAAATATTATGCGGTATATATGGTTGGAAAGCTTAAAATGTGTATTTTAATGCAAAACATGTTGAATCTTTTGGAGTTCTATACTAATACTTATGCTATTTCATGACAACATATTGGCGTTCGAACTTAAAGATTATTGTTATACCACTAAACCCTATACCAAAACCCTAAACCCCTAACCACTAAGCTAGTGTAATATCACAATTGATACATACCTAACCCCTAAACCTCTAACCAATAGGTATAATATCATAACTGAAAAGTGATATGATCAATGGTGGAGATGATGATGGTCTAATATCACAAATGATACATACATACACCCTAAACCCTAACTACTAAACCTTATACATAAAACCCTAAACTCCTAAGCACTAAACCCTATACCAAAAATCCTAAACTTCTAACCAATAAACCATATACCAAAAACTCTAAACCCTTAACTACTAGGTATAATATCACAAGTGATATATACCTAAACCCTAAACGCATTGCTCTTTTCTTTATGCCCATGTCAACGGTTGCTAGAATGTATATGTGGTCTGCGAGGGATGTATAGTGGGTTATAATAGGTGATATCACAAGTGATATATAACAGTAAACCTATAAAACCTCATAAATGATGTAAACATTTGATTATTCTGATACTTTATCACAAGTGATAAATGTCAAATATTCTAAAAAGATGCAAAATCCTCATATTTAATCCAATTATTGAGCATATAAAATTTCAATTATTGTATTTATCACTAGAGATAAATAAAAAATGTTGGGAACTAAATATTTTGACTTAGTGCTGCTGGGAGAATTACACTAACAGTACAAACTATTAGTGTATAACTAAAGACTGCTGAAGAAACAACTAACCGTACAAACTGTTGGGTTAGTACTGCTAGTTATATAGAAGGTACTGCTGCATGGATAAACGTTTAGAAGATATGTATTATGGATAAGTATGGAATAGATATTATGTATATCTTAATTAGTTAGAATTATACGGTAGAATACTTATCTTGTAAAGGACTCCTTAAGTCTATAAAAGGAGATCCTAGGTTATACGTTTAGAGATCAGTCATAGAGTTTTGTTAAGATTCAAGGTCATTGTAAGCCTAGTGATAGCAAGATCACTCGTATTATTCTTGAAATTATATTGAATCATTTGGTGTTAATCTTACTGTGTTCATTGTTCATCCAAGCATTACTGTTTCATTAAACTAACAAACAAAATTCTTCTAAGTGTGGTTAAGTAGATTCCACATACTTAACTACATATACTCAAAGTATCTCAAACACATTACAAGGGAATAACATCCTAAGTGTTTTATAATCCTCTCAAGTGGTATCAGAGCCAGGTTGATACTATTGATTTAGAAGAGAAAGTAATAGACATGGAGACTACCCAAACAAACATGGCTGCTAAATTGCCAATGCTCAAACAGAACGAATTTGATATGTAGATGCTGCGAATAGAACAGTATTTCCAGGTGCAAGACTATGCACTCTGGGAGATTATCGAAGAAGGAAACTCTTTCAAACCTTCAACTTCTACAACAACAGTTGATGGTAAAGAAGAGATAGTTGTGCAGAACTCTCCAGTGACTGTAGTAGAGAGGCTTCAAAAGAAAAATGATCTTTAGGCTAGAAGTTTGCTGATGATGACAATTCCCAATGACCAACTCTTGAATTTCAGCAAGTACAAGGATGCTAAGTCCTTGTTTGAGGCAATCATTGCTAGGTATGGTGGGAATGAAGCCACCAAGAAGACTCAAAAGACTCTGTTGAAGCAGAACTTTGAGAATTTTACTGCAACCAGTAATGAGTCCTTGGATCACATGTTCAACAGACTGCAGAAGATTGTCAGCCAACTATCTGTTCTTGGTGTTGACATACCTCAGGAAGATTTGAACTCCAAGTTCTTAAGGAGTTTACCTGCAGAGTAGGCTATGCATGTGGTGGTCTAGAAGAACAAGCCAGACATTGATACTATGAGCCTGATGGACTTATACAGCAACTTCAAGATTGTTGAGCAGGATGTGAAGAAGGCTGGAGGAACTAGTTCAAGCACTGGGAACATGGCCTTTGTGTCATCTCCTAGTAATTCAAGTCCTGAAGAAGTGAAGGTTGCTGCAAGTGTTAGTACTGCTAACCCCAGTGTTAGTACTACTAGCATATCATGCAATACTACTAGCATTCTGATTGATACAACCTACTGTGCCTTCCTGACAAGCCAGAATGATGGGTCAATGCTGTCTCATGAAGATCTCCAGGAGATTAATGATGATGATTTAGAGGAGATGGATCTCAAGTGGCAAATCTCCCTTCTTAGCATGAGGGCTAAGAAATTTTACCAAAGAACAGGAAAGAAGATCACCATCAGCAGCAATGATACTGCTGGTTTTGACAAATCAAGGGTAGAATGCTACAACTGTCACAAGCTGGGGCACTTTTCAAGGGAATGCAGGAGACCTAGGCAACAGGATGGCAGGAGCAAAGGTTATGGGAGCAAGCCCAAGGCTGTGGAAGATGCTGAGCCGACTTCAAAAGCTACGGTGGTTATTGATGGACTAGGCTTTGATTGGAGTTTTATGGTAGATGATGAGGAAGTACCTTCTGAGATGGCACTTATGGCCTTCTCTGACTCTGAGGTATAATCTGCTAAATGTTGTTCTAAAACATGCACTGCTCTTAAAGAATTAGAAACTTTAAAGAAACACTATGATGAACAAATGATTGAACTAAAAAAAATTAATTACAATTTGTAATCATAAGAGAGGTTTAGCAGTCCTAGAAGATCAAATAGTGCATTATAAGAACAATGAGTCTGTTTTTGCTGATGATATAGCAGATCTTAAAAGAGATTTGTCAATTAAGAATGCTGAGATTAGTCTGTTGAAAGCTGAGTTGGATAGAATTAAAAAGGCTAATGAAAATATTCAATTAAGTGTAGAAACCTTAGAATATGCCTCTAAGGGTGTAAACAAAATAATTGAATGTCAGTTGATTAACAAAGCTAAGTCAGGGTTGGGGTATAAAACATGTCCACCTCCTCACAGAGGAGTGCCTGCACCCCCAGGAATAGACCTAGAGCATACAGGTTTACCAGAGTTTCAACAACCTAAGTTAGAGTATAGTTGTAAACCTAAAGAAAACACAAATGCAAATAAACCTGTAGAAATCAGTGAACCTTTTGAGAGTGCAAGTGATGCTTCACTCACTGAGGACAAGGTATCCACTGATAGGAATTCAGATGCTCCAAGCATTGAGGACTGGACATCTGATGATGAGGAAGATCAGGTTGTGGTTAAATCTGAAGTAGGAAAGGTAGAAGTAACAAGTATTCCTAAGGTGGTTAATAATAAAACTGTTAGGCCTAAATCAAATGTTAAACCAGTTAGGAAAACAGTTAAGTACTGTGAGATGTATAGGTTCACAGACAAGCCAAGAGGCAACCAGAGGAACTGGAATGACCTCAAGTCACATCAGCTAGAAAGTGACTTTGTCTTGTACAAAAAGGCTTGTTTTGCTTGTGGTAGTTTTGACCATCTTGAGGCTTTTTGTAACAATAGGGTATCTGGGAACTCAAACCATAGGGTGAACTTAAACAGGTCACAATCTCACTCTAATTCTGATAAAATGACTCCTAGGACAAGTTTAATGAAGTCTGGCCCAAAACCTATTCATACTGCTAGACCAGCAGTTAGTACTGCCAGACCTTCTAGAACTGTTTACTCTAGACCAGCAGTTAAAAGTGCAAAACCAACTTTCAAATATGCACCACAAACTGCTAAAAGGCCTTTTCAAAAGAAAGCAGTGGTACAAAAACAATTTTGGAAACCAAAGGCTAAAACTGCAAAGCCAGCAGTTAGTACTGCTAGCCAAGCAGTTAGTACTTGTGACTCTCAAAACACTGCTAGGGATCAAAGGGAAAATGCTATTAAGGCCTCAGCATGTTGGGTATGGAGACCAATCAAACCCAATGGTGCATCAATTGTTTTGAAAAGATTTGACTATATTGATGCACGAGGCAAACCCAAGTCAGTGATGGCTTGGGTACCCCAAGGAAACTAATTTCCTTATTTCATGTGCAGGAACATTTACAGGACAATGATGAAGATCAAGGTTATGCAGACAGTGGATGTTCCAGGCACATGACAGGCAACATGTCCTATCTTTCAGACTTTCAACCATTGGATGGAGGATATGTTACCTTTGGGGGAGGAATAGGAGGCAGAATTACTGGTAAAGGTACTCTTAAAACCGGTAAATTAGACTTTGAAGATGTGTACTTTGTGCAAGAGCTTAAGTATAACCTGTTTAGTGTCTCACAAATGTGTGACAAAAGGAACAAAGTTCTTTTTACTGACACTGAATGTCTTGTGCTTTCCCCAGACTTTAAGCTTCCTGATGAAAGTCAGGTTCTACTTAAAGTGTCAAAAAAGGGCAACATGTACAGTGTTGATATGCAGAAGATTATTCCTAAAGAGGCCCTTACTAGTCTTGTTGCAAAGGCCACATTGGATGAATCTATGTTATGGCATAGAAGACTTGGTCACATAAATTTTAAAACCATTAATAAAATTGTTAAGGATGGTTTGGTAAGAGGCTTGCCTTAGAAAAGATTTGAAAATGACCAGACTTGTGTTGCCTGTCTCAAAGGCAAACAACACAAGGCTTCTTGTAAGCCCAAAATTTTTAACTCTATTGATCAGCCTTTGTTTATGCTACATATGGATTTATTTGGCCCAATATTTGTGAGTAGTATTATGCATAAGAGGTACTGTCTTGTTGTCACTGATGACTATAGTAGATTCACATGGGTTTTTTTAGGTTCTAAGGATGAGACACCTAGCATTCTTAAAACATTCATTACTGAGATAGAAAACCTAGTGGATAGGAAAGTAAAAGTCATTTGGTGTTACAATGGGACAAAGTTCAAAAATAGAGTTATGGATGATTTTTGTAAGGAGAAAGGTATTAGAAGAGAGTTTAGTGTTGCTAGAACTCCTCAGCAAAATGGAGTTGCTGAAAGGAGAAATAGGACACTGATAGAAGCTGCTAGAACCATGTTAGCTGACTCTAAGTTGCCCATCACTTTTTGGGCTGAAGCAGTTAATACTACTTGCTATGTGCAGAACAGGGTTTTGGTAGTTAAACCTCATAACAAGACACCATATGAACTTTTTAGAGGTAGAACTCCTGCATTAGGATTTCTAAGACCTTTTGGGTGTCATGTAACTATTCTGAATACCTTAGACCATCTAGGCAAATTTGATGGTAAATCAGATGAAGGATTCTTGGTTGGGTACTCACGAAATAGTAAAGCCTTTAGAGTATACAACACAAGAACTAGGAAAGTTGAGGAAAACCTGCATGTTCAATTTCTAGAAAATAAATCTAATGTTGCAGGTGAAGGTCCAAAATGGCTATTTGACCTTGATGCTCTAACCCAATCAATGAACTATGTGCCAGTTGTTGCAGGAACCTTTTCTAATGATTTTGCAGGTTCAGAAGCTGATGATGCAACAGATGAAGCAGGCTTGGGAAAGGAGAAAGATCAAGATCAAATATTGATGCCAATATGGAACAGTGTGGATTCATCTTCAAAGATAGATGAGCCTTCTACTGATGAAGCCAAGGAAGGCATTGAAGGTGAAAACAATGTAGTTGGAGCTGAGGAACAAGAGAATCAAGATAACAGTACTAATGGTGATTGTACTGTTGAGCCCCAAGTTAGTACTGCTGGGCAAAATGTTCATACTGTTGGGCCATCAGATACTAATACAACTAATTTCTCAGAAGATGAGGTGGATCTTAACAATCTACCATCTACCTATGCAGTTTTTACTACACCACACACAAGGATTCACATAGATCACTCCCTGGACAATGTGATTGGTGACATGCAATCTGGAGTAAAGACAAGAAAGCAACTCATGACTTCAGACCAACAAGGGTTTCTTAGTACTGTTTATGAAGAAAAGCAGCATGAAGATGCCAACACATGCTTGTTTGTGTGTTTCCTCTCACAATCTGAACCCAAAAATATTCTCAAAGCCTTAGAAGATTCAAGCTGGGTAGAAGCAATGCAAGAGGAGCTTCTTCAATTCAAGATTCAGAAGGTTTGGGTACTAGTTGATTTACCCAAGGGTATGAGGGTAATTGGCACCAAATGGGTTTTCAGAAACAAAAGGGATGAAAGGGGTATTGTGATCAGAAACAAGGCTAGACTTATAGCCCAGGGGTATACACAAGAAGAGGGAATAGACTATGAAGAAGTTTTTGCACCAGTAGCAAGGATTGAAGCAATCAGACTATTCTTGGCCTATGCTTCTTTCATGGGCTTCACAGTTTATCAGATGGATGTTAAGAGTGCCTTCTTGTATGGTACTATTGAAGAGGAGGTATATGTCTCTCAACCTCCAGGTTTTGTTGATCCAAAACATCCTGATAAGGTGTACAAGGTTGTAAAGGCTCTTTATGGACTACATCAGGCACCAAGGGCATGGTATGAGACTTTGGCTTCCTATTTGCTAGAGAATGGATTCCAAAAGGGCAAGATTGATCAGACTTTATTCATTAAGAAGAACAAGAAGGATATCTTGCTGGTACAGGTGTATGTAGATGACATTATTTTTGGATCCACAAGGAAGGAAATGTGTGTTGAATTTGAGAAACTTATGCATGATAAGTTTCAGATGAGTTCCATGGGGGAACTTACTTTCTTTTTGGGTCTGCAAGTAAAGCAATCAAATGAAAGCATATTTATCAGCCAAGATAAATATGTGGCAGAGATACTAAGGAAGTTTCAGTTTGCTGATTCTAAAGTGGCAAGCACACCAATTGATCCTGAGAAACCTCTCCTTAAAGATGCTGATGGAGAAAGTGTTGATGTACACACATACAGATCAATGATAGGGTCCTTGATGTATCTTACTTCCTCAAGACCAGATATCATGTTTGCTGTTTGTGCTTGTGCAAGGTTTCAAGTGACTCCCAAGGTTTCTCATTTAACTGCTGTCAAGAGGATCTTCAGATATCTTAAGGGTCAACCTAGGTTGGGTCTGTGGTATCCTAAGGAATCACCTTTTGACTTGGTGGCATATTCAGATAGTGATTATGCTGGTGCAATCCTGGACAGGAAATCAACAACTGGTGGATGTCAATTCCTTGGTTGCAGACTTATATCATGGCAGTGTAAGAAGCAGACAATTGTGGCAACTTCTACAGCTGAAGCTGAGTATGTAGCTGCTGCAAGTTACTGTGGTCAAGTGCTTTGGATCCAAAATCAACTGCTTGACTATGGGTATAACTTTATGAACACCATGATATACATTGACAATAGCAGTACAATTTGTATAATTAAAAATCCAGTGCAGCATTCTAAAACAAAACACATAGAAATTAGGCATCATTTTACTAGAGATTGCAATGAGAAAAAGTTGATTCAAGTGGTTAAAATTGATTCTGATCAAAACTTTGCAGATCTTCTCACAAAAGCCTTTGATGTAGGAAGATTTCAATACTTGGTAGCAAGTATTGGAATGCTTAACCCTTAAAGTTTTCAAACTGTGTGTTTTTGTACATAAATTGGATTTGTACTGCTAGGTTTGTCATTAGTACTGTTAAGTATATTTTTGTAATGCTAGTACAAAGTTTGGACTGTTATGTTAATATTGTTAGTCATATGTTTATACTGTTATGAAGCAAGTGCTTTGCACTTTGTTTTCTTGGTTTTGGACTAACAATTGCAGGTATGGAGATTAAGCACAAAGGAATTAAAAGTGCATTGTGTGAGCAGTAGATGGTGGCTTAGTTGCTGACATAATAGGTCAATGATGGACAGAGTTTGGGAATTCATTAACAAAGGTTTATACCTAAGTTAATTACTTCTTTAAAACTTCTTTCTTGAGATCTTATTATGATATTTTGTATTGAATTGATGACTTAGTTAGTCAGACAGTAACTGACTTAACTCAATTTCTACCATTTTATACTTTTGTATAATGAGTTAGTCTAAGGACATCTGGTAGAAAGAACAGCGAGCAAATGTGAATCTAACACTTGTGTTAGAGGCAACAACTGCCACGAGCTGAAAACCCTGTCAAGAAAGCTCTTTGAATGAGTTTATCTATACACAGGGAGTTATTTATAACTGAAATCATTGGTTCTCACACAACCAGAGGTTGCATTAAACCGAAATCTTGATTAAGTGTCCGTCTTTACACTTAATCCCTTCAAAATGGTTGTTAGCAGTACGGTTTTTTTATCAAAATTTTAGTTCATACTGCTGAGTCAAATTTTTCCAACAAGTTTGTACTGCCAGGCTTAAAGTTTGTACTGGTAGGCTAAGTTTGTACTGTTGGATAGACATTAGTACTGGTGCGAAATAACAGCTTTTTGAAAATAGCCATTGAAAGTTTGTTGGGATTTTTACTGAGCATTTTCTTGTTTTAAGGGTTTCCTTTTTGGATATTTTTACTTTTATATTATTATCTTAACCTTATCTTCAATTAAAAGTTATCTTTTGATTAAAGTCGGTCCAATTGAAACCCTAACAAGCCACTCATAATGTCTCAATTCACTTTCTTCTACTACTTTCTACCCTAAATTTACATATTCACAGCAGTCAAATCACTTTTTACTGAAAAATAAATGGCTTCTTTATCCTTTGTTGACAAACACAATGAGGTCGCTTTCTTGGAAAAAGCAGAGGATGATGCTACTTTTCATCAGATAGTGGATTTTTTAAATAACTCTCACATACGGTATTCTTTACTCTTAAATCCCACTATCTATGTCACTCACATCAAGCAGTTTTGGCAGACTGTCACTGTCAAAACATTTGAAAATGGTGACAAAGAGTTACAAGCTAAAGTGGATGGTAAATCTATCACTATTACTGAATCATCACTCAGGAGGCATCTCCAATTGAATGATGACAATGGTATTAGTGTTATGCCAAACACTGAAATATTTGAAAACTTAACCAGGATGGGGTAAAACACTCAATCACAAGCTTTAACTTTTCAAAAGAGTCGTTTTGCCCTCAATGGAGATTTTTAATTCACACCATCCTTCACTGTCTTAGCCCAAAGAAAACCTCATGGGAACAGTTTAGTAGCAATATTGCAACTGCTCTCATTTGTTTGGCTACTGACAGAACCTTCAATTTTTCTAAACTCATTTTTGAAGGTATGGTTAAAAATGTTGACAGCAAGACAAAATTTTTGATGTATCCAAGGTTCATTCAAACAATTTTGAACATGAGGAAACATAAACTTCTTCCACACAAAACTGTTTATCCAACCCCAAAGCTTACCCATAAACTTTTTAGTAACATGAAAATAGCTTCAAGAGGGTATAGTGGGGAAGAAGTTCCTCTTTTTGATTCAATGCTGCAAGCTCAGGGTGAAGGAGCAACAAGCCCAGTTGTCTCCCATCACACACCCACACCATCAGAACATTCACAACCATCTTCATCAACACATAGGACTACATCCAGACAGGACTCTGATGTACCTTAGCACAGAGTTCCTACACCTCCCAATGTAGCAGATGAGGCTGACTATGTCAGTGTGAAAAGGGCTACTTCTACTGTCTCTGGCTTAGAAGCTGGGCAGGACAGAAGTAACATACATAAGACCCAATCCATGGCAACACCAACAGTACCTAGTACTCTTGGTGGAATCCCTAGCCAAATGGAAACTCTGGGTGGCTCAGAAACTCACCCTATGGTGGATTATGAGTCTTTGCCCCATGATGCACCTCTCCCTGAAGGTAACACATCAGGAAGTGCTGAGGGTAGTTATACACTTAAGGAATTGATGGTTATTTTTTCAACATTGTCTCAGAAGGTGAATACTTTAGAAGCTAAGCTCAAAAGCCACAAAAAGAACTTTGGAATTGTCTACACCAAGCTGGTTTTAAAAGTGAAGAAGTTGGAGAATACAGTTAAGTCACTTAAAAGGAAGAGATCAGCACAAATGGTGGTTTCAGCAAGTTCATCTTCTTCTCCTAGTTCATTAAAGGGTCCAAGTGCAGATGATGATGAGGAATCTTCCAAACAGGGGAGGAAGATTGCCCAGATAGATCAAGATCCAGATGTTTCTTTGGTTCATGAAAAGTATGAAACTCAAGGGAGGCAAACAGAACAGATGGATCAAGCTACTGGTGGCTTTACAGAAGGTACTGATAGTGCATTAGAAGGTACTGCTAGTATTCCAGATAAAGGTACTGCTGGTTCACAAGGTACTGTTAGAGCAGTATATACCAGAAGACCAAAGATTTCAAGAGCAGACAAGGGTAAAGCAATTATGATAGAAGAAGAACCATCTTCTAAGAAGCTATCCAAGAAAGAACAAGCTCAGTTGGCTCTTGATGAAGAACTAGCTCAGAAATTTCATGAAGAAGAGTTAGAAAGAGTTGCAGAAGAAGAAAGATTAGCTGAAGAAGAAAGATTGGCAGCATTTATGGTTGAAAGAAAGTTTCAAACTGAAGAGGAAGAGAGAGCTGCTCAGATTCTTGCTGATAAGGAATTAGCTGCACAACTTCAAGAAGAAGAAAGATCTAAGTATACCAGAGAAGAACAAGATTCAGCTCTTAATGACTTGTTGCAGGAGATCAGAAAGAAGCAAAGTAAAAAGAAGGCTTATAAGAAGAAGACTCCTTCAAGAAGTGAACAATTAAGGTATATGAAGAATTTCTTGAAGCATCAGGATTACTGGAAGGAAATTTACTTCAAAGGAATGTCTAATGAAGAAATTGAGAAGGCATACATTGAAGCTTATACAAGAATTCAGAGAAACTTAAAAGATGAAAGTGCAATTATTGAGACTGAGCCTAGTAAAGGTGAGAAAAGAGGAGCAGAGCTATTGGAATCTGAGGGATCCAAGAAGCAGAGAATAGAAGAAGAAAAGCATGATGAATCAGTTGAGGAAGAATTAGCTGAGAAAGAAAAGGAGTTATTAACTGATGAACAGCTATATGGAATGATGGTAGTAGTACCAGAACTCTTAACATTGATCCCCTTCAAGCCAAGCATCCTATTATTGATTGGGAAGTATATTCAGATGGAAGAATCAAGGGGTGAAAGATCATCAGGGTAGAAGATCAGACTGAAGTTTATAAGTTCTTTGAAGATATGATAAGAGCCTTTGACAGAGAAGATTTGGATAAGCTGTGGAGCTTAGTTCAAGAAAGGTTTAGATCTGCTGATCCTACAGATGACAAGGATAAAGAGTTATGGGTAGAGCTGAAAAGATTATATGAACCAGATGTTACTGATACACTATGGAGATTTCAAGCTCATGATTTGGCTACTACTTGGAGGTTATTTGATAGATGTGGTGTTCATCAGGTTGCTACAAAAGCAGGAGTACAAGTCTACATGCTAGTAGAGAAAGATTATCCACTGAGAGCAGGAATTTTATGGGTATTGATAGGTACTAGTCTTGAAGTAGCTGAATACTTAGAAATGGCTAGAGAATTGATAAGAAAAATCTATCAGCAATTTGAAGACACAAAGGTCAGAAGATAGTGTTTGGAAGAATCCTCACATCCTCATTTAATTCAGAGAAACTTGATGATTTTGGGTAAATCACAAGTTTAGGGGAGGATTGTTGGGAATTAAATATTCTGACTTAGTACTGCTTGGAGAATTACACTAAAAGTACAAACTGTTAGTGTATAACTGAAGACTGCTGAAGAAACAACTAACCATACAAACTGCTGGGTTAGTACTGCTAGTTATATAGAAGGTACTGCTGCATGGATAAACGTTTAGAAGATATATATTATGGATAAGTATGGAATAGATCTTCTGTATATCTTAGTTAGTTAGAATTATACGGTAGAATACTTATCTTGTAAAGGACTCCTTAAGTCTATAAAAGGAGATCCTAGGTTATACATTTAGAGATTAGTCATAGAGTTTTGTTAAGATTCAAGGTCATTGTAACCCTAGTGATAGCAAGATCACTCGTATTATTCTTAAAATAATATTGAATCGTTTAGTGTTAATCTTACTGTGTTCATTGTTCATCCAAGCATTACTGTTTCATTAAACTAACAAACAAATTCTTCTAAGTGTGGTTAAGTAGATTCCGCATACTTAACTACATATACTCAAAGTATCTCACACATTTCAAGGGAGTAACATCCTAAGTGTTTAATAATCCTCTCAAAAAATAAAAAATTAAAATTAAACACTAAACTCATACTTCAATAGTACCAGGCCAGAGCCACCTCCGGCGGCACCGCCTACGGAATATAAGCTGGCAACTTTTTCCTAGTTTGGACAAGTATGTTTGTTATGATCATTCTCTCCACAAATACTACAACCCTTCTTTCTCTTCTTACTTTGCGCCATTGATTTCTCACGCCCACCCTTGATACGCTCCTTGTCACGTCCATTGGTCCTTGCAAGTGATGGATCTTAACTAGAACCTTACGAATTATGATTTTGATGTTCACGAATTATGTTTAATATACGATTGGAAAGCTAAGAATGCGTCATTTTTAATGCCAAAAAAGATTAATCATTTTATGTTTTACACAAATACTTATGCTCTTTTCATGACATCATGTTGAGTATTCAAACTTACATACTATTTTATATCACATGTGATAAATCAATCGGATTTTCCTATCCAAAAAAATTATTAGATTTATCACACATAGTTTTTGAACCTCCAAATATTTTGCTTAATATATCACTTGTGATATAACACTAATATATAAGTTCGAACACTTAACTTCTATGAATAATTTGTGTAGATATGGTGGTTCAAAAACTGTGTGTAATATATGGTTGGAAAGCTAAGTATGCATATTTTTAAACGCCAAAAATGACGAGTCATTTAGAGTTCTACAAAAATATTTATACTCGTTTTATGAAAGCATGTTGAGTGTTCGAACTTACAGATTAGTGTTACATCACAAATGATATATCAAGCAATATACTGCACCGAGAAAAAAAAAAAAAAAAAAAAGAAAATGTTAGTACAAATATTACGATATTTAAACTAAACGGTTTCTTTGGTTTTAATAATGACAAACATGTAACTTGTAATGCATAACATAAAATGCACAAGTTACTTGTAAACACAAATCATCAATGCATACTTACATCAACATCTCTCGACGTCTCAAGTATGCCTCAACAGAGTCGTTGATTTCCATCCTGACATAAATCACTGAAGGTATTAACAAACAAATTTAAACTTGACGGGTGATCAAACAAATAAATTTTTTGTTCTAAACTTCACATTTTTAATGTGACAAAACGTTTTTTCAAAAATACATTTTACAAATTATTTTTGAATTAAAAAGAAATGTTTTATTTTGAAAAATTAGTTTAAAAATCCCAACAACTATTTTCCCCCCAAATCAGCTACAAACTTCCCCAAATAAACCTTCACCACTAAAAACAAAAAGTGGAGCGTCCCTTGTCTGGCACGGTACCACTAAATTTAGTGGTACCGTCGGGTATTTAGTGGTAATGTCTCTCTGTAACGGCTAGTTTTTTCTTTACCTATAAATAGTGGACCATTTTACACTTTCAACTTGATTTTTCCAGTCAATTTTCTCTGGTCTAATCCTCTCTTATTTGGATCACTTTCTTTGATCATTTAGTGAGTTTTAATTTGTTTTAGAGTGATCCAATCATCTATTCAAGTGATCACTTTCATTCCTCTACTAGTGCAAAAGAAGAACACAAAGTATCAAGAAGATACAAGGTGTTATAGTATTAATGTAGTGCACTTGCATTACTAGTCATTTACTTGTTCTATCTAGACATACATCAAGATGTTACTGTCTTGTTTAGTCATCTTGTGTGGATCATTGTGATCTTGTAGAGATCGGGGAGATCTTGTGTAGCTTGTGTTAATAGTAAGTAGATCGGGTAGATCATGTGGAGATAAAGTAGATCGGGTAGATCGTGAGTAGATCGCGTAGATCGAGTATAGATCATGTGGATCTTGTAGCTTGTGTGATTTATGAAGATCGGGTAGATCGTGAATGAGATTAGTAGTAGCTAGACTAGTACTCGACATTTACCTTAATGCCGAAAATCAATGTAAGCGACGCGGTTTATATGTTTAGGCCTCAAAACACAAGGTTTGTTATGTTGGGCCATAAAACATAACGGGTGTTGGATTTTATATATTTCATAGATTTGATGATGCAAAATAAGAAGAATGAAACATAAGGATTACTGAAATGATAAGCAAAATACACCAAGTAGATTCTACTGCTAGGCATAAAAGATTCTACTGCTAGAGTATTTTATTCTACTGTTAGTGTATTGTTGAAGTCTGCTCAAGTTATAACTAATAGTGCTAACTGAAAGTTAGTACTGATAGTGCAAAGAAGGTAGCAGTTAGTACTGCTTGTGCAAAAAAGGCAGCAGTTAGTACTGCTAGTACAAAGAAGCTACTGCTGAGAAGATAACTGAGTGACTTATACTACTGCTGAATGGATAAGAATGAAAAAGATATTTTGTGTATAAGAGTCAATTATATACGGTAGATAATATCTTTCATATGTGTTCAGTCAACAAATTGTAAACACAGATACATGTTGTATCTTAATAACTGACACACAGAGGCAAGTAGTAGACAAGACTTATCAACTTTGTAATGATCTCCTTTGTTCTATAAAAAGGAGATCTTACCCTTAGATAAAAAGTGTGGTTAGTGGTTAGAAGTTAATCACCAGAGTGTTTTACTGTGCTTAGAACTCAAAACACAAAGTGTGTTACAAAAGTAAAACATCAAACAGTAAGTGTGTGTGGGAACATCAGACAAGGGCTCTGATGTTGTTAGGTTTGTTTAGCCTCAAGGATCTTTGATCCCTGATTAGAGTGAAATCGTGCTATATTTGATCACATAGCATTGGGGCTGATTTTATAACAAAGAGAAAGTTTGACAAAACCTTGTTGTGATAGTATTGATTCTTTTATTTGAATATTCCGCCAATATTATCATTATGCTTATCATGTTCAACCTAGATCAAGGTCTAAACAACCTAGAGTCCAAAACGGTCCTAAGAGCTTATAGAAGGTGTTAATGAGTTCTGTCAGGTGGTATCAGAGCGGGGGGCTCTAGATCTAGGATGTTACAAGGTTTTTGTTGAAGAAAGAAGAAAAATTTGTTTGTGCTTAATTTTTCACAACTTTCTGCAGAGCAGTTTTGCAAAGGCTATAACTCATTCGTTAACCGTTGGATGGTGCTAAAATTTTTGTTGAAGGTTCTTGGCATATCAAGGTAGATTCTCACTAGAGGGATCTTCAATCTAAGGTTTAGATGGCAAGATATGCATCGTTGAAAACTGTTGCTGAAACAGTTGAGGTATGGTCGAATTTTTGGTTCTCTGTTTACACACACAAAGGGGAAGAATCACACACTGAAGAGAGTTGG
This sequence comes from Artemisia tridentata subsp. tridentata, assembly GCA_021014915.2. NCBI lineage: Eukaryota > Viridiplantae > Streptophyta > Magnoliopsida > Asterales > Asteraceae > Artemisia > Artemisia tridentata. The sequence goes on along the minus strand of CP139502.1, from coordinate 231,613,798 downwards.
TTTATATTCTTCAAAGATTAAAGGCTTGTTTTCATTTCTTATTGGAGAAGAAGGTAACTTGTTACTTATTTGAAGATGAAGTGGAATTTTTCAAGGTTGTGCTCTTATCATATCTTAAGGTGGGTGTTACACTTTAAAGATAACTTGTTCGTTCGTTCAAGTGACTACGAAATGACAAACACTTAAAGGAATTACATTGTAGTGCTCAGTGTCTCATAGAAGATGAGTTTATTGTCAAGAGATTGCGGTCTCCCTATACATCGATTTGAGTATACGTTCGAAGTCAGATTTAGTACAAGATATAAGACACAAGGTTGGTTTCTTTCACTTCAACATCAAGTTAGTAATGGTTATTTTTCTTCATCAGTCATAAAGCCTACAGAATTGGAGATTCAAATGGTTAACATATGGGTTTCAGGGGAAGCTTAAATGTTCAGATGCTTAACCATTTATATGCTACACCAAGTTTTTACTGCTTATATTTTCTATTTGTTGATAACAAAAAGGGAAAGAGATACAGTGGTGGAAGGCATGGATTAAGGGGATGACAGTATTGTTTTATTCATGGTGAGATTTAGTTATCTCAATTTCTCTACTTCATTTAGGGAAATTCGTTCAAAAAAGTGTTTGTTTTGTCATCATCAAATAAGGGAAGATTGTTGGATTTTATATATTTCATAGATTTGATGATGCAAAACAAGAAGAATGAAACATAAGGATTACTGAAATGATAAGCAAAATACACCAAGTAGATTCTACTGCTAGGCATAAAAGATTCTACTGCTAGAGTATTTTATTCTACTGCTAGTGTATTGTTGAAGTCTGCTCAAGTTATAACTAACAGTGCTAACTGAAAGTTAGTACTGATAGTGCAAAGAAGGTAGCAGTTAGTACTGCTTGTGCAAAGAAGGTAGCAGTTAGTACTGCTAGTACAAAGAAGCTACTGTTGAGAAGATAACTGAGTGACTCATACTACTGCTGAATGGATAAGAATGAAAAAGATATTTTGTGTATAAGAGTCAATTATATACGGTAGATAATATCTTTCATATGTGTTCAGTCAACAAATTGTAAACACATATACATGTTGTATCTTAATGACTGACACACACACGCAAGTAGTAGACAAGACTTATCAACTTTGTAATGATCTCCTTTGTTCTATAAAAAGGAGATCTTAACCTTAGATAAAAAGTGTGTTTAGTGGTTAGAAGTTAATCACCAGAGTGTTTTACTGTGCTTAGAACTCAAAACACAAAGTGTGTTACAAAAGTAAAACATCAAACAGTAAGTGTGTGTGGAAACATCAGACAAGGGCTCTGATGTTGTTAGGTTTGTTTAGCCTCAAGGATCTTTGATCCCTGATTAGAGTGTAATCGTGCTATATTTGATCACATAGCATTGGGGTTGATTTTATAACAAAGAGAAAGTTTGACAAAACCTTGTTTTAATAGTATTGATTCTTTCATTTGAATATTCCGCCAATATTATCATGATGCTTATCATGTTCAACCTAGATCAAGGTCTAAACAATCTAGAGTCCAAAACGGTCCTAAGAGCTTATAGAAGGTGTCAATGAGTTATGTCAACGGGTTTGGTTGTACCGGAAGAAGAACTCGACATCTAGCTTAGCGTCAAAAAATATTGTAAGCGACGTTGTATGGTTTTTTCCGCCAAGAAGGGAGCTTGTTGATTAGTGAAGTAACTCTCGAGTTGGGTACTCGGAGAGTTGAGTAGAGCGAAGAGGAGCTTTGTGACCGAACCACTGCTTATATTGTGTGGTATTTATGTTGTGTCTATGTTTGTGTTATGGTAATATAGTTCACTTATGGAATTCCACTATCACTATTTGTCGCAAGACTTTTTGTTGTCACTTCTAATATTACGTCACACTTGATTGGTCATTTGATACAAAAGATTCAAGTTTTTAAACGGAAATGTATTCACCCCCCCCCCTTCTACGATTTCCACATTTGGTATCAGAGGCAGGTTGCTCAAAATTTTAAAACAACTAGTTTTCATAATTAAGTACGATCCATGTATCAAATTACCCATGAAGGTGATAAAATAAAAAAAATATTTAGTTGCTTAATACTTACAAGTTTTGTTGTTAAGTATACTTTGTCATACTAGCTTGAATGTTTTCTTAAACAAATAAAAGAATAGAGTTTATAATTATCCGGTCATGTCTTTTGACGTGTCGTAAAGTGATGCGGTTTTGAAAGAAGCGTTTGGGACAACTCTTTGTTTTATAGTAAATATATGTTTGTAAATGTTTTTCTTAGTCCTAAACATGGAAATGTTACTTAACATATTCTACATGTTCGGTATCTAGTTTACTAAGTTTTACATCTCTTCGTTATGTCGAAACAGAAATTCAGTCTGAGACAGAACTGCAACAACATCGGATGGTACCACTAAACATAGGACGGTACCGTTATATTTAATGGTACCGTGGGGTATTTAAAGGTACCGTGCATTTGTCTGTCGGTTTTCAGAATTGGGTTATTTTCAGAAATTCATATAAAATCAACCATAAATCCATAGGATTCGTGTCACCCATAATTTTAAACGAAGTTGAGTCTACTTTCATTTGAAAAATACTTTTATGAATTTATTCTAAATGAAAGTATATTAGAATCCTTGATTTTCAACTAAAGGTCTTTTTGGTCATGCCGTTTGCGTAAATTTTTGGTTAAACTGAAAAAAGACATTTCAACTTTCGAACCTTGACATATTTTCAAAGTGACTTGGTAAAAATCTTTGAAATGGGGAGAAAACCAATTCATTTTCAAATAAAATCAAGCTTAGTATACATTGTTATACTTACTACACAAAATGACGATAAATATTTTTGTGTGTTATGCTAAATGGTTATTTGTTTTTCTTTGTGTATTAGCATTGTTAGTTAATATTTTGAGTGCTTATAGTTATCTTTAGTGGAGCTAATTATGTCTATAATCACAAGAGTTTTACATGCCTTGTTACTATGTGTTGATTATTAGTTTTTCGGTTTGTGCGTCAATAGTACTTAGACTAGACTTCTTGCACTAAGTTGAGTAATTGGTTCTGCATTGCATATAGGCATAGACCACTTTTCTTGCATATGTGTTTTCGACATCTTGCAAGTTTTAAAATTCTTTAGTAACCTTCTTAGGAATGAAAGCTAAGTTGGATGATCATGTTTGTCGAAAGATATTGTTTTACACAATTATTTTTCCAAAGATTTAAGTGTAAAAACAAATGTATCACCTCAAAATATTTAACACTTTCATTAAATGTGTAACATGATCTCTAAAACATTACATCCTCTTGTCTTGCATGATCATGGGTTGTCTAAACAAGATAAAAGAAAATGTATTAAACTTGCATTGATCTAACACACACACAAAATTTTAAACATTTAGTATTTTACGTATGTTGTATAAAAATGGTTAAGATAATTATTTTTATACTCATGATATGTCAAAAACTATGAATATTATACTTAATAATAAATAGTTTTTCCGCACATAAAAATAAATGACAATCTCAAAGTAGTAAGTTAATGTGTCATTAACCTCACACATACAACTAGAATTTGAATAAATGGAACACATTTCTTAAAATTTTATTTTCTTTTTAAAAGGAGTGATCGTGAGGGTAAAGAAAGATTTCGAGTACATATTAATTCATTATTCAAATTATGATTGATATCATCATTCGAATCTAATTGACAAGTTTTCGAGTATGGACATGAAACTGGAGTCATTATTTGTCTAGCTTCAAGATAACATCAAAATATAACGAAACATATTATCCTGAATCTACATACTCAATCACACTCGGTTGTTATGAAAATAATGACGTCCTCTCAAGACGAAAATAATATGCATCGGATCATAACTCACACTTGTGTTGAAGATGTCATATTGAGTCTTCTTGTCCAATGGTTGTGTTCCAAGCATTAAACTAATATGTTTAAAAGATTCATAAAATACACAACTAAGTAGGATTGACAACTTGGATATTTCATCCGAAATATTCAAGTAATTTACTTTGCAATGCAATTAGTAAATGTGTCATTTCTAAAAAACCAAACACGAGCAAACAAACAACATATATGTAAACTTTGCTCATGAACGACTCAACACTCAAAATCACATGTCAAGTAAAAGTGTCACATATAATATGTTATTAACTATTATGTACGTTATCAATCTTCGAGAAAATCACATGTATTTCTCTTATCAAAAGATTGACAAAGGATAATTTATATCATATGCATCTCATTTTATTTGTAACATGAATGGTTATGTTACAAGAGAATACATTGCATCTTGTTAATAAATAGGATATTAGATTTGAATAATAACCTAGTACAACATGTGTCATTGCATAAACAAGTAAGATTAGTCATACACTAAAATACTTGTTTTACTAAGCATTTGTAAGAGTGATAAGTTTCCTCTTAGAAAAGCATATTTTTTGAAAGATAAAATATGTCTCATTTCAATCATACATCATATAATACTCATAAGATCTACTGAGGTAAGTAACCTTTACTAGATTCTTTTCTAAAGATATGCAAAGGAGCATTCTTGAAACACTCTCGATGTAGCAGATTCTACATTGTATCACATTAAGGCATCTCTTGGCTCTATAAAACTAAATCATGTTAAAATAATATGTAACAACTCAACAAACAAAGACGTCATCCAAGTGATCATAAAATGAACCATCTAAACCAAACAAGCTCTAAATCTTAAACACAAAATTGAAACATTGTGCTTGCATTTGTTAGGATATTGTGTAAGACATGTCATCTTCATTAACCTACTTTTAAAAGATGGTTAGTTGAGTCATATTAGGCCATGTATTAGCGGAATAAGCTAATATCATCTTTGCTACACTTCGATAGGCAAATATAGGAATTTGACTTTTTCTAACATGAGAATGACTACTAGAGAACCTATCGTACTAGAAATTTAATTTGACCTAATGGTTGAATTGCTTACAGGAGAGAAGTTGGGTTCGTGGTATAACCGTAAAAATGATCGTGTTAAGCCTGAATTGAGCACCACTAGTGATAGTCTCATACTCATTCTCTAACTTGAAAATTTTTCATTCCTACATTTGACTAAAGATAGTTTACATCGGTGAACTTTGTCTCCCATTAGGATTTCATTTTGAACAAGTAGTAATTAGGATTCTCCTTAGCGAACCTAGATTACTTGCATCCCACATATGTGTTTCAAAATGATAACATGTTCTCGTAAGATATGATTAAATGTCTTCATGCTCTTAAATGCTAAATGATTATCATATTTTGCATGATATTTGTATTTATTCCTTATGTGTATTTTACATGATTTGCTTGTTAATTTTGCACCCACACTATGTTGTTTTGACACATAATGAATTAGGCATGCCCATCACTATAAACTTTTAGACGTCATATAGTCTTACACTAGTGTCAACATCTAAAAATTAAAGTAGTCGCGAAATTGTCCTAATTCCTTGGTCATCATTTCGTTTTCTTCCAAGTGATACACCCTTTTGTCAGAGGGAGGTTAGATACAAACCTAGTAGAACTCGGAGTAGGTTTGACAACTTATATATTTCATCCGAAATATTCAAGTAAGTTTAACTTACGATCGCAATTGTTAAATGTCATATCCGAAATATTATATTCAAGCATTTTAACAACATATGTTAAAACGCTCATCCAAATGCTAAAAGCTAACATCAACCTTCGGGTGACAAAGGACTCACAAGTTACTACATAAGTGATTAGTGGTTCCTTTCATCCTGGTGTGAATATACACTTCTTAAGACCAAGTATATTCATTTCCGTTAATTCCTCTTATCCCCATAGGTTTGTCATCGTGTTTGTCGTCAAGCTCACCTCATAGGTTGATGCGTAGTTTTGCAACCTTACAACAGGTTTTACCTCTCGAGGGATCTCAAGAGGCTTACAACCCCACCAGGCAGTGTACCTGACCGATGTAGTATAGTGTAGTGGTAAGTACGGGGGATTGATCGTTCTCCACAGGGAATAGTGTTCGTTAGGTATGAAAGACTACTCTAATAGGTCTAAGGGTTGAGGAAGATTCTTTTTTATGTTTTTATATTTTTTTATGAAAGCAAGTAAAATCTCGGGTTTGAAAGAGTGGGCAGAATTAGTTGCTAGTCAACTAACCCAAATTACTACGAATGCAAATAAAATAAATAACTGAAAATAAAAAGTTGGTGAAAACTTAAGTGTAGAGAAATGTGTTTACTTAGATTTCCTTACTCCCTAACTATCTTTTACCGGTTGATTAATGTGTATTAGTCGCGTGGATGACGGGTGTATTCCTTAATACCAATCGTGGGGTGGCGTACGTACTTCCCCAACTCTACAAGCTCCTACTTCACTCCTATGTCGAGCCGGCTAGGAAGCTCCTAACATGGGATCACTAGAATTCGCTTGTGCATTAAATACAACCATAAAAACCTTTAGTACGCATTTGGTTCATGTTTCTTAAGACGTTCAAGCAAGTTACCGAATAGGAAGTTAGCCAGTTTTCTTAAGCCTAACATAGATAAACAATCATCCAATACAACTAATAACACACTAATAACCAATAATCAATAGCTAGGTTTCATTAGATCTAAGCAAACACAAGATAAATCTAGCCTAACATGTTAATCAAAAGACAAGAATAAGATAGAATCAAACAACACATAGACATATTGAATGATTAATTGATAACTTATCTTCAATGTAACATGGAAGATCTCAAGGCAAAAAGCCTTGAAAAAGATGCTAAAATCGTCTTAGGGTTTTCTCCCAAAAATTCCACACTAAGTTCCACACTTATGACAAAGAATTGCAAAACTATATATAGATTTTTACATCTGACGGCGTCACGTTATGGAGTGTGACGCCGTCACCTCGCCGCTTTTAGGGTTCTCGGGTGACCTTCTTGACGCCGTCCCTCTTTAGCTCTCCAAAATCCGTTCTGGCTTATCAAGGCTTGACGCCGTCAGACCTTGAACGTGACGCCGTCCCTCTTTGAATTAAGCCGTGACGCCCTTGATCAGGTTAAAGCGTGACGCCGTCAGAATTCACATGCAATTTTCACTGGCTTATCATGAGTAAATTTCACATCCACCTTTTCTTGCCAAGCCATGACGCCGTCTGGAGTAAATCCTGACGCCGTCAAAGGTAACTTTCAGCCGATTTTTGAGACTTTGCCGTTTTCTTCACTTTTATGCTCCAAAAACGTCCAAAATGCCTCCTTTTCCAGATTTCTCCTCAAAAGTACCTAAAATGACAAAAGAAACGATTTAGGGCAATATTTGATCAAATAAATACGATTTAGGGCTTAAATGACCCCTTAAAAGCGGTACACTTTTCGCTTCATCAAATACCCTTACACTTGAGATTTGCTTGTCCTCAAGCAAATGCGCTTTTATTCTAATCAAAATACAAGTTAGGGGTTATTTAATACTAACATAAAAGTAATTACAACAAATAATCGTTCCACTTTAATCATAATAAGCACGGAGATTATAAACTAGCACCTCACAAGTAGTGTTTAGATACTCACATCTCTCAAGTGTCATCAAAATAAATTTCATAAATGGAAACGGATAATATCTCTCACTACCTGTCATAGCAAATAGATTACCATAGGCTTGGGAAAGGATCGAAAACCTCCTCCACTAGGCGTAAGCACCTAAGATAAACTATCAAAGAGGGCTTTTAAATGGGTTATAACGTTAGGTGTAGGGAAAAGGAAAACACGGTTTTGTTGGATAAAGGATATTTTACTGGTGGCGAGTTAAAGATCTTGATCGATTACATGTACTATACAATGTTGCTAAGCCAATACTCGACTCAATCTTAAGCTAATGAAAGAAAATAACAAAAACATAAAATAAACATAAAATAAAACGGGATGGTAGTCCGTATGTTTTTTCTACTTTTCTTTTTCTCATTTTTTTGTATTTTTCTTGATTTTTTCGATTTTTTTTTTTTTTTTTTTTTTTTTTTTTTGCATACATTTTTGCCCTACCATCCAAAATAATACATCAAAGGGGCATTGCATCCCCCTTACACTTGAATTTTTACATAACTTTACAAATAACTATTCTAATGACTCGAATTAAGATAATCGAAAAACTTGGAGTACTTTTAAAATATTTAGCACATATGGGGGTAATGAATGATGTTCTTCCCCATTACTCTATTACACTAGTACTTTACCCATGAGTCCCAATCGTCCCAAAACAATATGTACAAGGATATGACTCGACTTAGCAACCATGTAATCAACTAGATAATTAACTTGGGTTTAAACAAATGTTGTCACAATAATGCACTAAAGATGAGTGCATACAAGGTAGGCTAAGGCGATTTGGGTGTACATTTAAGTGGGGTGTAAACAAATTCTTCCTTTAAGTAAAATGCTTAAAGGTCAAAACGAAAAGATAGGCTCTGAGGGGTGTACTAGGGGTATCGTGTACTAAAAATGAGTACAACGCAAAGGGTGTGGGAGAATTACTTGACCAATGTAGCCAATGTAATTATAACAAAAACACAGGTGTAAAACAATGGGTTAATCCTAATGCCTCTTATCATGTAGTAAATCTAACTACACGAATGTAGTCTCACTTGTGGCCTTGGAATGGTCCTAACGCAAGTTCTAGAATCTAAGTGCTACCGGTACACACATCATAGCATAAATGCTTTTCCTACCAATTCTAGGGGCGAACCTCACATATTTGGGAGTGGAAAATTTTTTAGTGGTACGGTTTTTGTGCTAGTCATATAACTCCTATCCGTGAGACGCTCATTAAGATCAAAGCTTCACTCCTAAATGTTGTAAAAAATTTTAAATTTGGCACTAAAATTACCCTAACAGGTATTTCTCTCAGTTTTATTACACATCTACTATCAAACAAACAAAAATCAAGCGTAATTGTATTCTCTAAAATCGTATTTTTACCCTCCCCTTACACTTAAGATGAACATTGTCCCCAATGTTCAAATAACAAATGTAAAAGCATAAAGTAAAAGAATGAAATCAAATACTCCCCTGATTCGCTCGGTGGATAATGAAGTAACACGGTTAAATCTTCTTCCAAAGTAATGTTGAAGCTCCATGACTAATGCATTGCCATAAGCTTGATTCAAAACATTTCCTTGTCCAACATAACCTGTTAAACCTGAGAAAACAAACACGAAAACCTGCATAACATCGGCGGGATAAAATCTATATATAAAGATATAATACTTGTGGAATGATATTTTTGCAGATTCCTGGAGATTATAAGTTGGAGATTTAACAAAAACTTTTTATGAAAACAAAACTTTCAAAAATTTCTGAAAATTAAATCTGACGCCGTCAGGTTATAAACCCTGACGCCGTCAGAAATGACCTGACAAAAATTCTCATTTTAAGTTTCCGGAAAATTTTTGGAAAAACCTTTACCTTACTTCCTGGAATTCCTGCAAAACATCATTATGACTCGATACAAGCATTTGACTCAAACAAATACGAATATGTATGTTCATTTAATATTATTACGATTCATGTTCATTTGTGTTCTAATAAACCGATTTAGATTTCCCTTACACTTACCTTTTGCAAAATACCTTTATATGTAGTTAAGACGAAGTTAAAAACAAAATAAAGCATTTTCACAAATTAGTTTTGAACATGAATCAATAAGAATAAAAATTAAACACACATACGAAAACAAATAAGATCAAACAAACAAATAAATAAACACAAAAAGCAAATAAAGATTGGGTTGCCTCCCAAGAAGCGCTTTTCTTTATTAACGAGTCTTGTAGCTAGACTCAAAGGCACGTACATTACGTGATTCCATCATTCATAATGACGTATCCCTGATAGATATGATCCTTGTTATCAGGGTGGTGGTGTCTCAATCGCTCGACATTCGCGGTCACTTCACCTCCTCCCTTGCTGGTCAAGCTTACTATCCCATCTTGGTGTAAACTTTTAATTGTGAATGGTCCGTACCACCAAGGACTTGGTTCATTGGTAGGTGCTTCTGTTTCTGAATGCCTTAGGAGCACTGAGTCTCCTTTTGTAAATTCAACGGGGTTATTGGTTTGCTCATCAGCCTCAATATAATCGTTATTTCCACCCTTACATTCTCTAATCTCATTTTCCATATAATTCTCAATCCTTGCCTCCCATGCAAGAATTTTCTCTCGAACATTACCACGGATTATATTGGGGTTAGCCTCCATCTTCTTCTGCAGAGCAACATCTCGTATATGTCGTGGGATCGTTGGGAAGTTTATTGTTTTCTTCCCCTTCTTCATTTGGATGGTGTTATTTTCGTAATTGATTTGTGCTCTAGTGGTAGCGAGAAAGGGTGCCCCAAGGATTATTGGCATATTCATATCATTTCTCTCAACGATCATGAAGTCGACCGGATACAGGAATCCGGCAACGTTGACCAACACATCTTCTGCAATTCCTAACGGATACTCATAAGAATGTTTCGCAAAGGAGAGTTTAGTATGGGTGATGGATGGCAACTCATCGGTTAACTGGACATAAACGGATAAAGGCATCAAATTTACGTCGGAACCTTGGTCAGCTATCGCATCCAGATACTTGTGTTTTCCAATGCTGCATGGTATTTCAAAGACCCCGTAGAATTTCTGCTTTTCCACTAACTTTTGTCCTATGAGGCATTCATACAATTGCCCACCGGGTAATGTGTCAGATTTATCATCCGGTTCCACTTTCTTGGACTCCTTGTTGGGTAGATGAGTACGTCGATAGTTTCTCACCCAATCGTTTATGGTCTCCTTGTTTATTTCGTGCTTCAAGTAATGCCTCACTTGTTGTGACACTGGCGGTTCAACTAATTGGCGCTCCTCAGAGGGCGCCTCCTCTCCCTTGTCGGAATCGCATTTGTAGGCATTGGTGTTTTCATTATTAAGTGGGATGAGGTCAATTTTGTTAACTTCCATAGTTATGGATTTCCCTCTTCCATCATTTTCGCCCTCTTGGACGACGGAGGTGGCCTTGACAAATTTAGTGTTAGGAACTTCAGCGTCATTCCTCACCAACACATTTTCAAGGGCTTTTGTATTTGTATATTCTTTCAAAAGATTCATCATTTCCGCCATCTTCTCTTCCATTTCCTCCTTCTGTTTGTAGACGGCTTCCTCAAATTTTGCCAACCGTTCGGAGTGTTTTGACATGTACTCTCTCATTCGAGCTTCGAATGTTGGACTAAGTTCCTGAGGTGGTGAGTTGGGTTGAGCGTGCTTATGGAAGGGTTTAGCATTTTCCCTAAGGGGTGATTCGGACAATGGTGTTTGCTTAACGCTTAAGACCGAGTTAATTGTTGCTTTTTGTGGACTTAAGGGTCTCTTTTGCTTTTCCATAAGATATGCAACCCTTTTCTCAAGTTCACTAACGCTTTCCTCAGTGATTTGATTGGCTGTATCGGGCGATGAATATGTCTTGACTGCCGAGCGCACGTCGTGGGAGACTTGCCACAATTCATCATCGTCGGATGCAAGCTCATCAATGATCTCCCATGATTCCTCGGCGCTTTTGTCGCGCAATCTGCCCCTGCGGCTCGATCGATGGCACGCTTGGTGTGGTAATCAACATGGTCATAGAAGATTTGGATTTGAAGCCATAGATTTATGCCATGATGAGGGACTTTTTGGAGTAAGTCCTTGAATCGAATCCATGCCCCGTAGAGGGTTTCGCCTCGACGTTGTTCAAACATCAAGATATCCTTCCTTAGCTTGGTAGTTCTTCCCGGTGGGAAAAACTGAGCAAGGAAACGAGTGGTGAGATCATCCCAAGAGGTGATGGATCCTGCGGGTTGACGCTCTAGCCATTGACTAGCTTGGTCCCGCAGAGAGAATTGGAAGAGACGCAATCGGGTCGTCTCTCGAGTGGCAACATCAAGGTCTATAGAATCAACGATTTTAAGAAAGTCCTTGAGGTGTTGATTAGGATCTTCAGAACGAAGTCCATGGAATGCGCATCCGCTTTGCACCAACCGGATGGTGTCGGATCGCAAGGGTGTGACATTGGCTCCTTGAGTGAGCTCAATGGTGTTTCGATAGCCATGGTGGCTAGGACGGGAGTACTCTCCTAAAGTACGGGCTCTAGGAGGTGGTGGTTGTTGTTGTGGTGGTGGGTTGTTGGGATTAAGGATATTACCATCTTCCATGATGTCAAATGGTAATGGTTACGAACAAAGAAACGAAGAAAATAGATAGACTAAAGAAAACCTAAAAAAAATAAAATAAAAATCTCACTAGAAAGGAATCTAGTGAGTAGACCTATAAAATAAAAATTCAACCTAAACAATAACTATTCCCCGGCAGCGGCGCCAAAAACTTGATGCGTGGTTTTGCAACCTTACAACAGGTTTTACCTCTCGAGGGATCTCAAGAGGCTTACAACCCCACCAGGCAGTGTACCTGACCGATGTAGTATAGTGTAGTGGTAAGTACGGGGGATTGATCGTTCTCCACAGGGAATAGTGTTCGTTAGGTATGAAAGACTACTCTAATAGGTCTAAGGGTTGAGGAAGATTCTTTTTTATGTTTTTATATTTTTTTATGAAAGCAAGTAAAATCTCGGGTTTGAAAGAGTGGGCGGAATTAGTTGCTAGTCAACTAACCCAAATTACTACGAATGCAAATAAAATAAATAACTGAAAATAAAAAGTTGGTGAAAACTTAAGTGTAGAGAAATGTGTTTACTTAGATTTCCTTACTCCCTAACTATCTTTTACCGGTTGATTAATGTGTATTAGTCGCGTGGATGACGGGTGTATTCCTTAATACCAATCGTGGGGTGGCGTACGTACTTCCCCAACTCTACAAGCTCCTACTTCACTCCTATGTCGAGCCGGCTAGGAAGCTCCTAACATGGGATCACTAGAATTCGCTTGTGCATTAAATACAACCATAAAAACCTTTAGTACGCATTTGGTTCATGTTTCTTAAGACGTTCAAGCAAGTTACCGAATAGGAAGTTAGCCAGTTTTCTTAAGCCTAACATAGATAAACAATCATCCAATACAACTAATAACACACTAATAACCAATAATCAATAGCTAGGTTTCATTAGATCTAAGCAAACACAAGATAAATCTAGCCTAACATGTTAATCAAAAGACAAGAATAAGATAGAATCAAACAACACATAGACATATTGAATGATTAATTGATAACTTATCTTCAATGTAACATGGAAGATCTCAAGGCAAAAAGCCTTGAAAAAGATGCTAAAATCGTCTTAGGGTTTTCTCCCAAAAATTCCACACTAAGTTCCACACTTATGACAAAGAATTGCAAAACTATATATAGATTTTTACATCTGACGGCGTCACGTTATGGAGTGTGACGCCGTCACCTCGCCGCTTTTAGGGTTCTCGGGTGACCTTCTTGACGCCGTCCCTCTTTAGCTCTCCAAAATCCGTTCTGGCTTATCAAGGCTTGACGCCGTCAGACCTTGAACGTGACGCCGTCCCTCTTTGAATTAAGCCGTGACGCCCTTGATCAGGTTAAAGCGTGACGCCGTCAGAATTCACATGCAATTTTCACTGGCTTATCATGAGTAAATTTCACATCCACCTTTTCTTGCCAAGCCATGACGCCGTCTGGAGTAAATCCTGACGCCGTCAAAGGTAACTTTCAGCCGATTTTTGAGACTTTGCCGTTTTCTTCACTTTTATGCTCCAAAAACGTCCAAAATGCCTCCTTTTCCAGATTTCTCCTCAAAAGTACCTAAAATGACAAAAGGAACGATTTAGGGCAATATTGATCAAATAAATACGATTTAGGGCTTAAATGACCCCTTAAAAGCGGTACACTTTTCGCTTCATCATAGGTAATGAGGATCGAACTTATCCATCGGTTTTAGGGTAGAAAACAAACGTACCATCCTATCTTGCAAAGAGTACGTTGATACTCTCTTTCTTCCGAATAACGAGCAATATGCCTATACGAAGATTGATATTTTTGAGTCTATTCTTTTTCGTTGTCAATCTTGATCACCTACCGACGTGCAGCGATCTCACAACAACAATGGATGTTCATCCCAAAAATCCCATCAATCACCCTAAAAACACCAAACCTCAATCAACTTGAAGTCATCCTTATGTTCCAAATCGAGTCTCACCCACACATCTACCACCGTTGTGTCAGTAAAATACTTCATTCTTTTAGATCCTAAACCCTGCTGCAAATCAGCACCATAGGCCTTGATTTACACCTTTCAAAACCCCGTGCAACACTCGCGTGCGAAGCACATCGAAGTACGTCATCACTTCCTTCACAATAACGTTCAAAAAGGAAACATCTCTATCGAGAAAGTTCCTTCTCAAGACAACATCGCCGGCATATTAACTAAACCTCTCAAACGAGAATCGTTCAACTATCTATGTCTAGGTCTAGGAATGATGGAACATATTCCGTGAATTTCATAATTTACGTTTGTTCAAAAATATCCTCCGAATCTTGTCTTATGACTATCTAAATATTTTATTGGAAATATTAAAGTCATCATTCATATCTCTATAATGACTACTTAAATATTTCGTTGGAAATATTAAAGTCATCTCTAATTCTCGAGTATCGTTGTGTCAAATCCCGTTGGATTTATCCCTCAAAGAATTTATTAGGTATAGATTCTTTCATCATGTCTAAAAGTCTCACTAAATCAGCGAGATTTATTCGTTAGATCCTCTCAAATCGTTGATTTATGTGTGTCTAAAACATCTCTAGATTAGAGTCAAATCCTCTCAAGCTTCCAATGACAACTTAAATATTTCATCCGAAATATTTAAAGCATATTTAATTTGCGAAATGCAATTAAATGTCATCTCTCGTTCTCGATCAACGTTCATCGAATCTCGTTGGATTCATTCATAAAAGAATTTATTTGGTATAAATTCCTTTAATCTAAGGTCCAGAAAAATCACAACATATGTGAAATTTCTTTGTCGAAAATCAAATTCTAGGTCAAAACTGACCTCAGCAGGTCACGGTACCCTTAAATAAGGGACGGTACCGCTAAATTTAAAGGTACCGTCGGACCATTATCTGCTGAGACAGTTTATTTTGTTCTCAATTCTCACAGTTTCAAAAGCACTATTAAAACCCACTCGCTGTAGTGTTTAACCAGAACCGTCTTCTATCTGAATAGATTCTGCCTATCTTCTGATTCCTTAGCTTTTTCCCCTTTCACTTCCGCATGGTACTAAACACACCATATGTTTGGTTACTTCCGTATCCATCATCTTCTCAACTTACCTAGAATTCTCAACCTTCGTTCTACACTACCAATGCTTCCGCATCCCACTCATCTTCCACACACTTCAAGCGAAGAACCGCTAGGATAAGTTGAGATAACCCTTCTTCATCAACATAATTTCTTCTATCAAAGATAACCCTACTAGAACCTTGTCACTAACTCCACAACCTTGAAGATTCTATCTTCTTAACCCTTAGCACATTTCCACGTAATCATATGCCTCATCATATGAATGTTCTATGAATATTCATAATGTTTGAGAAGAGCTACGTGACTTCAAAGGTGAAGTTTATTGTATACTATCCACCACTTGTCATAACGTTACTAAGCTCATCGATTCCGTCAACGTTTGTTTTCCTCTTTAGTTTTGATTCGTCTCTGAAAACATCTTGTCCGAATGGCCAACAATTAAGGGGGAGCTAAAACACATTTGTACACATATAGTCCTTCACCAAACACTCTCAAGAACACACAAATGTGGTTCTTATTCCCTAGAATTCTTCATATTAAACCTCACAATAATATCATTCATCATCACACTCAATGTAACACCCCCAATTCAATGATGCAGCGGAATTCAAACTGGGTGTTACTTGATGGCAACAACAGTCATAATAATAGAAAACGATCTCTAACTGAGTCATTTTAAAAGGATTTATCAGTCAAATAATATATCAGAGTTTACAAAAGAGGTCCCATAAGGTTCCATGTTTACAAAGTATATCAATATAAAGTCATTTGATGTCTTTTTGAATGATAAAATATGTTATAGCCATCTTGATTGAGTCCGTGCCCCTCCGTGCCATCCCTGATCATTATGCACCTGAAATACATGCTAAAAACTGTCAACACAAAGGTTGAGTGATATTCATAGAGTTTGTTTATGTAGTTGAACACAATATGTTGGTAGTGTGAGTTATGATCTCACACTCATGGTTGGAAAACAAAACGGTTATTATCATATACTAAGCTCATGCAACCAATACGTTAACGTGTACCAATATCAATCGGTGGATTACCCCGGTAGGTATTTTGCCAAATACCTAAGTCTCAAATATTAGTGCGTTTGTTTGCCTGACTGGTCAACACAAACGGGATTCGTCAATCCCAATAGGCCTATTCACAATACTCGCGCTCACTATTTCTAGTGATTAAATGGTTCATGATTATGGGGTCTTGGATTGGCAATGGTGGTACTTAGTGATAATAAAACAATCGGATAGTATATAATTTCAAAGCATTGTGTTCGGTTAAAATAGCATGTATTCCCCCCAAGGGTTTGTAAAACAATTAAGTAATAGAGAGTGGGGCTATGAACTCACCGTGAGTTGGATAGGGTTATGGTGCTTTAAATGAGTTCGATAGATAAGTCGGAAATTCTTTAAGTGCAACCAACAATAGAACGTTGCGACTTAGGTTTGGAGTAATGTCTAAGAATATAAAGATGAGCCTATATATGCCTTGCATTTTGTTCATGATGTAGTACTTAGTGTGTCAGGTAGGTTGTTGTATAAAGATGGTTTATGAAACATTTTTAGCTTGTATATCTCGTACTACCGTTCGGGCCATCGTAATTCAGAGGTCATGTAGTAAACGTTCGAGGAGCTAGGACACTTTAATTCGTAAATCCAGCAACTTGTCGATCCGTTTACCCAAATGAACCCCTCACACAAAGTTCCCTAGTGTTGTAGTATTTGATAGAAAATATATTTTGCTTACTTGATTATATGACACATTAAAAGTTTATAAATACAATAAATAAACTTAACAAAGTCCATAAGTATTTAAATCATGAACATAATATAAGGACCATATATAGCATGAAATAAAGTATAATAAGCATGAAAATGATATTGAGCAAGAAAATATGTTATGGTTTCTTACAACTTTTGGCTTTCACTTAAGAAAGGAAATCAAGGATCTAAGAACAAGAACTAGAACAATTCCTCCTTTGAACTCCTTACAAGCCCGGAACCAAAATAAGATTATAACGACGTCTCTTTGGAAACCCGAAGTGATTTGAAGATAATAACAAGTCTTTTTGGAGACTTGAAATTATTTGAAGATTATAACGTCTCTTTCTTGAAAACTTGAAGAAAACAAGATCAAAGCCTAGTTTCTTCTCAAGAACTCATAAAATTTCTTATGAAATATAAGAGAAGTGCCTTTGGTTTGAGGACTTTAAGGTTATAAGAAGGTGTGGTGCAAGTTTAAATGAAGGTTTAGGCTAGTATTTATAGGAAAATTTTAGGGTAGTTTTGTAAATACATTTTAACACTTGTAATTATCTTAGGAAATCAAGGGCTAGGATTAAACCACATTTCATTGGTTCCTTCCTTGATAAGATTCGTGAAGCTTTCATGAGAAGCTTCATAAGTTTCATGCATTATCTTGCTTTTACGGAGTCAGTTTTGCCCTGGTAATTGCTAACTGTAAGTTGTTAAGTCACGAAACGTAAAATCGGGTATCGTAAAAATACGAAACTTGCAGGAATGATTTAACTTATCATTATACTCCATAATAAAATATAAAATGAGTGATAAGTTCCATCGGGTTGCTCAAACCCTGTTAAAACTGAGAACGCGGGTCTAAAACGCGTAATACGTAAAACGTACGAAAGTTGCGCAAAATTGAGAAAAGTAAAATGTAACTTTTCTAATAGGATAATAATGAGTTAAAATGACCTATAATGTCTAGACTGGGCTCAGTCTTGTGTCGGTTGGTGTTAAACATCTTTTAGACCTAAAACCGGAAGCCTAAAAATCAAGAAATGATTTATAAAATCAAAGAATGATTTTAGGGTCAATGGAGGGGGTAAATTATGTTGACTTTTCTAATAATATAAAAGCTTCTAAATGCCTTAGAAAATATGGTGCAGGTGAAGGCTAAGGTTGCGGATAAGTGAAAGTGCTTAAAACGCAATTTATGTTTTGTAAGACACGAGGCTTATTTGGTGACATTTTAACTTAGAATTTTTAATTTTTAAAAATTCCATAATTAATTGTGAGTGTTCTAAACATTTATCTGATGCGAGGAAAATTGGCGCAGGTGGTTTTCGTTAAGCGCAGGGTGTTTAAACGACGTTTAAACCAAACGTGTAATTCCTTAATAACTTTTGCGAAAATGACCCGACAAGCGTCAAACTTTTATCTTGTCATAGAAATAATTTATCTTACGAGAATATAAAATAAAAATCTCGGAAATGAATAGTGCCAGTGAATAGTAAAAATGAATAGTAACATGAATAGTAAAAATTTCGGGAATAGAAATTAACCTGAAATGCGAATTGTTACACTCAAACCTTGTAACTATTCTTCACTCTTGATAGTGATAATTAGTTCAATAACCTTCAATCCTCACAACCCAAAGTGTATAACTACACAATCACACAAAATCCGTCATGCACCAAAATTATCTCTAACACACAACTAGGATCATCCAAAACTAGAATTCTAGAACTTTGTTACACCAACCCCGTTAGAGAAATTCACCCTCACTAGGATCACATGCATATTTTTTCTCCTTTGAAATATATCATGCATCTCATTGTCAGTGCAAACGATATATTAATCTAAACCGTCTTTTCCCACCTTTCCTCAAAGGTCAAATCCAACACTTCCCATCTTTTTTTGGTATAACTTCTGTCGAGTCTACCTCTTTTAGAGTACGTCTTTTCAACAAACTATCCTCAACACCAATCATCTTAGGTAGATGATTATGTCGTTCAAAAGGTTTGTTGGAACTCACCTTTCCAATGACAACTTGGAAGAAGTAATTCCCATAATTTCATGTGTCATTCCCATGATTGATTGAACAAATACACCTTAGGTTGTCGGTCGGGCTGTGACACTCAAGTGTCTTTGAATTGCAATTTGCATTCAATTTTTTTGGTCGCTCAACTTTCTTGGGCTTTCTTCTTTGTTTTTATCCTTTTGGCACACTTTCATCACGTGTCTAACCTCTAGCATACTTTGATATGCTCACATACCTCATCAAACTCATTTTTTCTTTTGTAGCTACAGTTTAACATAGTTTAACCTTTGCATGTCTTGCTATGAGTATTCCATCCCTATAATGTTGCTCCTATTCTTTTATATATTATGTTGCACGAAGCTAACCCTCGATGTAGGAAAAACCTTTGTAAGAATTTGATCCATGGATTCGCTAGAAACAAAGGTAAATATAGAAGGGGATACAATTACCATAGGAGAGCATTGAGCTAGGGGGAGCTCGGGAGTATTTGAATACATATCATGTAGTCTTTTTAACAGTAGTGATAGAAGACTTCACTGGGACGATGCAAGCTCGCCTTTTTGGAAAGAAAGGAAAGTAGTGTAATAAGGGGGAGGCAACTACTTTTTTGCTTCGACAAAAGGGGGAGAAGGAAGTGTAAACAAGTAACTTTTATATTTTACTGTATGTCACGGTTTACATATTTGTCATCATCAAAAAGGGGGAGATTGTTAGTGCAAATATTACGATATTTAAACTAAACGGTTTCTTCAATTTTAATAATGACAAACATGTAACTTGTAATGCATAATGTAAAATGCACAAGTTACTTGTAAACACAAATCATCAATGCATACTTACATCAACATCTCTCGACGTCTCAAGTATGCCTCAACAGAGTCGTTGATTTCCATCCTGACATAAATCACTGAAGGTATTAACAAACAAATTTATACTTGACGGATGATCAAAGAAATAAATTTTTTGTTCTAAACTTCACATTTTTAATGTGACAAAACGTTTTTTCAAAAATACATTTTACAAATTATTTTTGAATTAAAAAGAAATGTTTTATTTTGAAAAATCAGTTTAAAAATCCCAACAGCTATTTTCCCCCCCCCCCAAATCAGCTACAAACTTTCCTAAATAAACCTTCACCACTAAAAACAAAAAGTGGAGCGTCCCTTGTCTGGCACGATACCACTAAATTTAGTAGTACCGTCGGGTATTTAGTGGTACCGTCTCTCTGTAACAGCCAGTTTTTTTTTTTTTTTTTTTTTTTTTTTTTTTTGCCTATAAATAGTGGACCATTTTACACTTTTAACTTGATTTCTCCAGTCAATTATCTCTGGTATAATCATCTCTTATTTAGATCATTTTCTTTGATCATTTATTGAGTTTTAGTTTGTTTTATAGCGATTCAATCATCCATTCAGGTGATCATCTTCATTCCTCTACTAGTGCAAGAGAAGATTACAAAGTATCAAGAAGATACAAGGTGTTATAGTATTAGTGTAGTGCACTTGCATTACTAGTCATTTACTTGTTGTATCTAGACATACATCAAGTTGTCACTGTCTTGTTTAGTCATCTTGTGTGGATCATTGTAATCTTGTAGAGATCGGGGAGATCTTGTGTAGCTTGTGTTGATAGTGAGTAGATTGGGTAGATCGTGTGAAGATAAGGTAGATCGGGTAGATCTTGAGTAAATCGGGTAGATCGTGAGTAGATCGGGTAGATCGAGTGTAGATCATGTGGATCTTGTAACTTGTGTGATTTGTGAAGATCGGGTAGATCGTGAGTGAGATTAGTACTCGACGTTTAGCTTAATGTCGGAAAATAATGTAAGCGACACGGTTTATGTGTTTAGGCCTCAAAACACAAGGTTTGTTATGTTGGGCCATAAAACATAACGGGTTTGGTTGTACCCGAAGAAGAACTCGACATCTAGCTTAGTGTCGGAAAATATTGTAAGCGACGTTGTATGGTTTTCTCCGCCAAGAAGGGAGCTTGTTGATTAGTGAAGTAACTCTCGAGTTGGGTACTCGGGGAGTGGAGTAAGGCAAAGAGGAGCTTTGTGACCGAACCACTATAAATCATCGTGTCCGGTTTGCGCTTTCTTTACTTATTTTTTTACTTTTTATCTTTGCATTTACCATTTTATATTTGCATTGCTTTTATGTTTGTGTGGCTTATTGCTTATATTGTATGGTATGTCTATGTTTGTGTTATGGTAATATGCTTCACTTATGGAATTCCACTATCACGAGTTGTCGCAAGACTTTTTGTTGTCACTTCTCATATTACGTCACACTTGATTGATCATTTGATACAAAAAATTCAAGTTTTTTAACGGAAACGTATTCACTCCTCCTCTGCAATTTCCAAAAAAAAGTTTGTCGAATGTTTATAAAATTGCCCCTCTATAAAAAGATAATTGAATGCTCGTCACGATGATATAACTTTTGAAGATTAAAAGATTACGATTTTTGAGATATGTAATTTTAAAAAAAATAGGGGTGAAAGTGGGTTTTAATTAAAAAAGATGGGGGTGGAAGAGGTGAAAGTTAATGTTTTTTAATGTATAATTAAATCTTAAGTTTAATCCACGCCGTTAGATCAAACTAAATGGATGGTAAAGATTTGTCCATTGGTGTACACCAAAATAATATTATGCATTTGAACTTTTCTCTAAACATTATTGTGTATGGTACGTAACAATTATTTTCTAAAAGAAAAACATGCTTTTGTGGCGAATTAGTTTTTTGACAATCAATCACTCCAGTGATGTTTTGTATTTATCCCTTTTTTTTTTTTCATTTTTATTAAATAATACTATGTAGTGAGAGAAGAATTATTAAAAAATATTCTGACTTTTATTTCGTACAAAAACAAATAATCAATTTCCATTTTTAATTAGCATCAAAACTTAAACGGAAAACAACATAACTTATACATAAAGTATAAAACGAGCACTTAGCCAAGTTACAAAACAATTTGATTGGGCTTAGATATCTGATTGGGCTCAGGTATCAGATTGGGTGCAAACCACAGTTGCAGTTTATGCCACACGCTTTTTGCGATACCAAATTTACGACTCATATAGTAACTGAATCATCATAGCCAAGCAAGTACTATCCAAATTGGATCTTCAAAATATATGACAATCATTGAAATCCCACATCTAGTACCCTCGCTCAGATACCAAATCAGCTAAAAATACGGTTGTATTTTATGCCATACGGTTTTTGTTATGCTAAAACTAAAGTTGGCTGCAAAACACAATTACATTTTATGTTATCCGATTTTTGTCAGACCAAAATTATGACTTACCAAGTGACCGAATCATCATAGCCAAGCAAAAACTTTTATGGCATACGGCTTTTGCCACGCCAAAACTACAGTTGGTTGTAAAACACAGTTGCATTTTATGCCTTCCGATTTTGGCAGGCCAAAATCATGACCAAATACTACCCATAGTATCCATAACTTTTGCAAAATCACAATATGCTAATCAACTTTTAAACAACAAGCATAACCAAGTATTCTACTCATTACCCTAACGAAAGCCCTTAAAAAAATTTCAACTTAAACGTGAAATCAACATAATTGAATTTAATATCTGTAGGGTATTCAAAATGCAAGAAACACTTGTTTGAGGCTTAGATTTAGATCGAATGAAAGAAAACTTAGAGAGAGAAAGTGGGAACTTCTAGTGAGAGAAACACTATGTGTATTAGATTGAAATAATGAGAGTTCCAACCCTTCCCTTGCAAGGGAAGGGGTATTTATACTTACTACATATTATGCCCCTAGCGGGCTGTAGAGTGAGCTGACAGAGGGTAAAGACCCGACCCACTCCACAATACTAATAATAATAACTAAGCTACTAATAATATTACTGATAATCCTACGAGCTATGATGTACTAATAATTACTCGGGGTGACCAAGTCTTCAGCTGAATATTCATATTCCTAACAATCTCCCCCTAAGGGAGGTCACCCAAGAAGTAATGTTCTGAATTTCAGCACTTCTTCCTTGGATCTTGACATCATAGCTCGTAATCATTGATTCTTCAATGTCATAGATTGTTGTGCAAACATCAGTGATCTGAAGATGACTTCTCTTTTGTCTTGGATGAACTTTGAGTAATCTTTGAAAGTATCATCCCACTTGAGTCTCCAAGTCATCTTTTAGTAGTAGGTCTCCATGTGATGAAATATACTTAGAACCGACATGTTCACACTAATCAGGGTCATGATCTTCAGCATCAGAGTTAGCAGAAGCTGTGTTGAAGGTCTTTTGGTTGATCATGACTTCTTTGATGATGATGTGGTAGAGTGAACATGTGGTGATGGATTGGCATCTTTTCTGCAACCAGCTACAACAGCAACCAGCTACAGCATTCCACTGCTACAACCGCCAGAGATTCCTGCATACGACAGTTAGCAATAATTCGACCGGTACTTACAAGTTTGGACTTCGAGATAGTCAACAGCATAGTGTGAAAACTCTCTCTAATCCTTACCATGACCGTTCCTAATCGAAAACCCACAGAGGGTTTTTTAAGATTTTACCGTAGTAAATCAACGATTAGGTGAGTCGCTGGAGATCACTCCACGACTGTAGACCGGTTGAAACCGCCGCGACCACTAAGCGTAATCCACGAGGAATTACCGAAGTGACCTGCTTTCAGGGCTGCTTGATGTTGACCCTGGCAGGAATTTCCATTCAATCATTGAGAATTACATTTGTAAATTCTCTCATAAATGTTCTGGCAGATTGCTAAGATCTGCGTAGGACTCATGAGTTTACAACTGGTGTCCTTAATGTTGAACAACCAGTGTAGAAATAATTCATGTCCCTATGAGATCTTATTATGCATCTCGTGGCTCTAGACTCGATAGTGCGATTTGATTTAGTGAGCGGAGGCTGGAGAGGACTGCCACCTTTTCAATATCATCTAACTCGGAGTGAGAGAGACGATAGAAATGTATTGAACTCCGTGACAATTGAAACAAGAGTCCTTTGAGGGACCTTGAGTGGCTAGGGAGGGTTGTGCAGCGTATCACTGGGTCCATGATACTTTGTCTTCAATGCCAGCAATCAACTAAGTGATTCTGACAGCATATGTATTGACCCGGTTTCTGCCTAAGTTGTAAGGAGGGCTATTTCTTTTCACCCTTTCTCTTTACAATTCTTTTTCATTCTTCAACCCCTTCAGTGCTTACCGAGACTTCATAACTAACACCTTGTTGGGTTTGTTCCAGTGTTAGCTCCATCTCAGTCGGCACTATTCCCTCATTCACTTTTCTCCTTTTTAATCATACCTAAGGACTTCTACACTAACTAGTGGATTGTCCCTGGGTAGATCCCTCCGGCTCTGGCGAGATCGTGGGAACTTGAGCCTAACCTAACCATCCTTATAACTCCATGCATTAAATAAAATGGTCGGTCTTTGGTATTCATCCACGATTGCCAAACCAAATCTTTGAAAAATCTCTCAAAGTGTTCATAATTACGAAAACCCATTTTTCTAACACTTTGAGAGTTTTATAATTTTCAAATGCTCCCCCTCAACATGTGCTCGAGTGATAGTTATATAAATTTGCACATGTTAGGTAGAGCTCGCACTTTTTGAATTGATCCACTTTCAGTGAACATGACCGATTCGAGACACGTTTACATCACTAGTTAGACTAGCTTGAAATTATTACCCGGCCTGGTCAAGTCCACAGAAAGTTTCTCGAAATGGTACTCTCTACTCAGATACATCTTTTTCGAGACACGCTTACATCACTGGTTAGACCAGCTTGAAATTATTACCCGGCCAAGACGTATCCTTTCGATTGATGGCAATTCAAGTTTCGTCAATTCATTGGTGAAGTCTGAGCCCTGCTCACGTGAGATGCCAAATCCTTTGTTTTGTTAAAACCATTTGCTCCCCCTCAATATGTGCATCGATATATGAAAGATTTTAGCACATACGGAAGAGCTTGCTTTTATGACCAAAACATTTTGCTCCCCCTCAATATGTGCCTTGATATTCAAAATGGTTTAGCACATATTGGAGAGCTTACATAAACTTCCAAATCATCACATTTTATCAGAATTTCATATTTAAATCACATTCTCTCCCCCGATCAAAAATTTCAAACCATTTGAGATTTGTGATCCCAATTGATTTAAATACGTTTAGAAAATTTGGGAGAAAATGTGGTCAGGTTTAAATGTATTCTGATTTTTGGAGCATACTATGCTCCCCGTGAAGCAACGAGAGAGGTTTACTTGTCAATATACACAGATCACACATAGAGTATTACAAGATTCGTGGAAATTACATCATATAATTACATAAGTCCAACAAAAGAATAACATCACTACAAAGACCACTTATGGAGAGAATCGGCTCATGTCGTTCTTTCCATCAATCTGTAATCTCCTTCACGAACTCTACCCCCAACGAAGCTTTCCAGGTTGCGAAAGATCCTTCTTGTTTTCAGCCTTCGCTCTATGGCTCTCATAAACTCTTTACTCCTTTGTACATCCAGATCAGTCCAGAACTGAGTCTTCAATTGTGGGTTGTGAGGATTTATCTTGAAGTCCTTAATCCTGAAATCCAGTGCTTCATCGATCATTCGCAGAGTACCATCGCTGAATTTATGAATCTCACTGAGTTGCATCATCATAGGAGTTCCATGCAGGTCAGTGAACTTGACTGCTCTTGGAGATTCGATTACTTTAAAGTCGTGAATGTACTCGAGACCCTTGTGTTCCCAATACGGCTTGGTGAGATTGAGTTTGGTCTGGTAGCTCTCAATCCCTAGTTGAAAGTCACTTACTCTTTGCCTGATAACAAGACCCCGGATCCATAAATTGACAGCAGCAGCAAGCGCCTTCTTGTCACGAGGAGGAAGATGATTCAGGTGCCCTTGAAGATTCAGAAGGAAGAGATCTTCGAAGTCACTTGGAGATAGATATTTAAAATCGCTTTCTGCAATAATATACTCCTTTTGATCAGCACGACGAAGCACTATCCTTTTAAGATACTCATACCCATACATTGGGTGAATTTCAACTTTGATAACACTTAAGATTCTTAGATGCGAACGTATACCCTGACGACTACCCTCTCCTGCGTGCCGTTCAATATAGAATCGTTTCTTGTAGAACCACCAATGTGTGACCCCATAAGATGCAGTTAAATCAAATTTGTATTCTTCATTTGACCATAACTGATCAGGCACCATTTGTTCTAGCCCGATGTCAGGATAGTGAGCCGCTTTCATCTTGTTAATGGATAATGCCTGCCTGTCACCATTATTTCCGAATCGGAGATAATTCAGATCATTGTTGAAAAAGAGATCAGCTTGAATGTTAACTTGACCCTGTGGACCATCAAAGGGAAGAGGTCGGTTGACGTTGTAGGAAAGAATTCGGTCATCAACTTGATCAGTAAGTAGTCTATGACATTCTTCCATTTGATATTGAAGATGATGCACATCAGGATGAAACACTTTGACTATTTCATACGCAGGACCTTCTAAATCTTGAGGAGTGAGATGTGTGATGCCTTTCTTTTTACAGAACCAATTAATAAATGCCCCCATGTCATTAGTCTTTGACAGCAATGAGTTCTCTGAAGGAGGGTTGTGCTGCGAAGCAATAGCAGCTGCCCAATTGTTTACGGGAGCGCTTATGTCTGATGATGGGATAGACCAATCTGGTTCAGGAATTGGTTCTCGATCTTCTTCAGATAGGGGTTTCACCCAAGATTCCATGTCTTCCCTGGTGGGTCGCTTTCTAGTGGAGTCTGAGTCATCAGGTGTGTCTGTGCGTAAGAATTCCAACCACAATTTTTGATTAGGGTCAACTGTTGGGATATTGGTATTAGCTGAGACTTCATCTTCATCAGTTAGAGAGGTCAGATCTTCTACTTCTGATTCCTCATTCATGACATAGTCCTCAGGAACTAGTAAGAGTGAGGGCTTAGGTTGGGTATCAACAGTTGTCCACGCAAGAGGTCCTGCCTTAGTAACTCCCTTAGACTTGCTTGGGGCAGATGAGGTAGTGGGTTGGCCTTTTCCACCAGAAGATACAGTGGGATGATGATGAGGTTGAGCTTGGATGGATCCTGACGCTCCTGAAAACCTTGCAGCACCAGAGCTACCATCAGGTGGAGGAGGTGGAGGAGGATGTGGTGGAGAACCAGGAGGTGTACAGGGTTTATCTTGTCTCCTTTTCTTCCTCTTCCGTTGTTCTTCAAGCTCAGCCATGAGGAAATCCTGATTATCACGACCCATCGATTTTTCCAAGGCTTCATAAAGCCTTTGATGATCTTCGTGACCTTGATACTGACCACATTCAAACATTCTATCATAGAGGATTGATTTCATATCAGTTGTAGGAAGATCTTTGAATCGTGTTTTCATAGGAGCTTCCATTGCCCATCTGACCGCTTCCTCTACGTGAGCATTCACAGCTTCAGCCACCTGTTGATCAATATTAAGCTTTTCCACCTTTAGTAATCTCTGCTCATAATTTTTCATCATCCGTGACATGTCATCAATGAGCTTTGTGGTGGCAATTAGTTGTGATGCTAAATTAGAAGGTGGTTCTGGAGGGATGGGTGTAGCTGGGGATGCTTCTGGTGAGGGATTTACTATGATGGTTGCTGTTGTGGAGATAGGAATTGTTATAGGTCTAATACCTGACATGTCTTGTTCAATCGGTACAGACACCATCGACTCTACTTCCTTATCATCATGTGGTATTTCAGTCTCTGTAGCGGTGTCGTTGGCTTTATCCAGAATGAATTGATCACCATAGTTGAAGTCAGTTTCAAGGTTCTTCAGAGAAGATAGAGTGCCAGTAGACCCTGCTGGTTCATTCAGGTGAGATTGTTCATCATCTTTCATTTTCAGATTCACATGAACCCCAGGGTATGTAGAAGCCACGAATTCTTCATGTTGTATTTCTTGTGGAGGTTCTGTAGTGGTTGTTATTATCTGATCATGAGTTTCCTTAATGATGTTATCAGACTCAGCTTCTTTATGAACTTTCTCATCTTGACTCTCACCTTGATCTTGTGGATCCTTTATTTCAGTATGTGTGATCTTCATCTCCACCTTCTTCTCCTTGTACAACTGTTCATCGCTTTCTGTATCACTGGAATCTTGAGCAACTTCTAAGCTTGGTGATTCTTCTTGCGGTCCTTCAGAAAGATCAAGTACTCTGGATGATCCCTGATCACGTTTCCTGAGTACAAATTGTGTTGTTGTCTTGGATGCCGGAGATGATATGGTAAGAAGAGTCTTAGCAGCTTGCACTACTGTAGCTACTCCTTTTCCTTTGCCCTCTACTTCAGGTAATGGTTTACTGCTTTCAACAACAGGTTCTCTAAGGACAACTCCTTTCATAGCACTCCTTGTTGATTCAGCATGTTCTTTAGCACTCAGCTCCAAGGCTTGTTGTAGAATCGGATCTTCTTCATCTCTTAGACCTAGTTCAGGTACCACCATTTCTTCATCATCAACTCGACCTTTTGTCTTGATTTTCTTAGATTTCAACTTCTTGATTGATGCCTTCCTTTTGATCTTCTTATTTTTCTTAGATCCCTCAACTTCTGTGGGTGCATCCTTTCTTTTCTTTGATTTCGATTTAGATTGGGTTTGTTTGATGGATTTCTGGGTTTCTGGTTCAGGGGTTTCGGCTTCACTTCTTACCTTAGAGAGAGACTTTTGATATTCCTCTACTTTGCTCAGATAATCCTTATAATAGGAGGCTTGACGAATGTTATCTGAAATAAGAGGCTCAGGAATAAGCCTTCCAAAGACTTCTTGTTTGGCCCCTTTAGCAGCCCACTTGAGATTTCCCAGAACAAATTCTTCAGAGGACAAATGGAGAGGAGAATCAGTTCTAGGATGGAACTTGTGAAGAGAGTAGAGGTGGTGGATTATCATTTTAGTGAATCTGATGCTAGGAATTAACATCTTCCTCACTGTCTTCCTGCTGGCCAGATTAGATTCCAGTTTTGCTTTGTCTTCTAGGAAGGTGTGAATGGAGTGAACGAATTCTTCCCAGATCCTTTCAGCGAAATCTATGTTGGAACGTTTTACGATTCCCCATAGAATTTGAAGCACTGGAGCCCTAGGTCTTTCATAAGCAGAAGTCTTCCCAGTAAGACATAAATTGAGAATGGTTGCGAATGTTCTCCATGGTTGATACATTTCACTGGTGACTACCGCTGACACCTTGAGGATGGTTGATGGATAACCCAGATCATTAACGAAGTGGACGAGAGCCTCGGATGTAGGAGGTTGAGTAAAGGGTTTATCAATGACAACAGGTGAGATTTGAAGAGCCTCTCTGATGGTGTCTTTGGTCAGCTCGTACCATTGTTCATCTAACTGACAATGGTAATTACCAGTGTCTTTGTTGAGTTCAATCGTATTCCAGAACAGCTGAATGTATATAGATGGAACGGTTGCACATGTAGTGAATGCTCTAAAGAACGTGGTTTCCTTTAAGATATCAACAGATGTCTTGTAAATAGGATTGGGTTGAGGTCTTGTTACATCTATATAACAGTTGCTCCTTCCAATAGGGATCCATTTGTTCTTAGGAAGGATTTGTTCATCTGTGCGAACAGGTGTTGAGACTGCAGGGTTTGGTTCTGAGGAAGTGGTGATCTCTGTATCTGTCATTGTATCTACACACACACATTCACAGAAAGACAGTATGGCTATGCAAGTTAGATGGGAGTCAATCCTTGAGGTTAGCACAGAGACTATGTGTACATTACAAAAGACTACAGTAGATCAAGTAACACACAATTGTGAGATACCAAATATGCAGCAAACATAACGCACATTATAAACTATTAACTGCACAACTCAGCTGTATACAGACAACAACATTAGAAATGGACCAGCTGCAACTGTAAGCATGTAGACAAACTGCATATGTAAGCATATAGACATAACATGACAATACAGACAAACTGCATCCATGACAAAGTAGACAAACAGCATCCATAATCATAGACAAACCGCATTTATGATCAATCAGACAAACCGCATTCATGATAATTCAGACAAACCGCATTCATGATTGTTTAGACAAACCGCGTTCGTGATTGTTTAGACAAACCGCGTTCGTGATTGTTCAGACAAACCGCGTTCGTGACTAAACAGACAAACCGCGTTTGTGACTAAACAGACAAACCGCGTTTGTGATTAAACAGACAAACCGCGTTCATGATCAAACAGACAACCATTATCCATAATAGCACAGACAAGCCGCATTCATGATGAATAGACAAACAGCATTCAAGAATATTCACACAAACAGCATCGATGAACAAACCATAAAACAACCTACACCCTAGATCATGTAGAGAGTAATAATTTCAGATCTAACATTTTGCAAACACCTCTTGACATGCCAATCACTTCTCAAATGAATCAATTAATTCCATACAGTGTTTAAACACTACATATTGCAAACTCTTGACCTATACCAGACAAACTGCATCGTAGAATATAACTCCACTTAATCGATTAAGCACTCATTACTAGAAGGATGTATATACATACAACAACAACAGGACGAGAGCTTATAGCAATCAAACCTATCTTAGTCCAGATTCACTCTAACTTAAACCATCTATCAATCGACTTAACGCATCCAATCTTGAAGGAGCTAACAATCGACTTAACTATTTATCAAATCAGATTCCTCATCTGATTAGTGAGAAAAGAAATCCGCTCTATCCTAGAGACGTACTAATCGATAACCGATCGAACAAATCCTAGACCCATGAACGATTTTGACTTTTTGGAGTCAAACATCATTCGAAAATTCACAACAATCCAAAACACAACTTGAAAGATGAAGCAATATAAGCATATAACAATTATCATTACATACATAAATGAGAATCCCATCAATCAAAAACAAGAAACAACAAACAAACCTAGGATCGAATGATGAGTCGTACGAATCAACCTAGAAAAACCAAGTAAAACATTTAGAATCTAGGAATGATACAAGTAATGGCCTACTGATATGGGTGAGGATCGATAATTACCTAGGAAGAATCTCGATGGATGGATTAAGAGGGCGATCGTGGGTTTAGTTAGAGAAAGAGGCTCGTTCGGTTTGATTTAGAGGAGAGAGAGAGTGATAAGAGACAAACCGCGTTTATTTGGAATCTTAAATACCATTACCTAACAATCCAATTAAACGTATTGACACTTTTGGTCCCTGTCTTAGTTGGTTTGACAAACCGCATAGGTTACCTACTCCTAACTCTCCTCTTTTACAAACTGACACATTTGGTCCCTGACTTAGTTGTCTTGACAAACCGCATAGGTTACCTACTCCTAACTCTCCTCTTTTAAACAAAAATATCATCACCTAACAATCCAATTAAATAAAATGACACATGTGGTCAAAATATCATCACCTAACAATCCAATTAAACAAGATGACACATTTGGTCCCTGACTTTCCTATCAATAAAAATTCTCACACTCATAGGCAAGTTTAAATTGCTACAGCTCTCCCCCTCAATCAATGACTTAACTTCTGTATAGACATTGATTGAACAACAATTTATCATTTGGTGAGATCAACCGTGGGAGCCTTTAAGACAACATAGAATCACCAGTATGAATGAGCATGAATATGAAGTAATTCATGCTCAGGTGAACCTCACCTTGAAGACAAGTTGTCATTGAGGTGACAATCTGTCTTCAACTGGGAACGCGGGTTGCTATCTAAAGTAATAGCAAGCCTTAGAGACATGATTTACTTATTAGGATCAACTTCTGTTCGAGCTTCATTTAAAGCCCCGTGTCATTATTGAATGACATTTCTAGGGTCGTAAATGTTATCGATATCCAGAAGACATGCCTCTCTCTATCCAAGAACACATATTACTATATACACAAGAACACATGTACCTATAAAGTAGTAGTAACTATACACAACAAGAAAGAAAAAACAAAAAAAGGATACTTGAGATTCTCTTCATAAAATCAGTACGAGTTTTGAACTGAATTGTTCAAAAGTCGTTGTCCTTGTACATCACAGGTGGGTTTTCCGAACCTCCTCTTTGGGAGTTGATAGTCCTTTCGGTAGCCACACCTTGAGCTTCTTCTTGATGCATTCTGTGAGAGTAGCTGCACACAGAAATCGTCTCCCTGCACTATTATAAGAATTTTGTTTGCATATATATTGGTTAGTGACTCTGGGGTCCTGCCTCTGTGGTTTCTTGCAAGCATTCTTAGAAGCATTTTCTGTGTCAATAGGTACCCACTGAAGACCAACTTTCTCAAAGATTCTACCAGTTGGCAACCATCTTAGGCACATTCTAAATATGCGATGTTTCTGAGGCACCTTAGTGTTTTTACAAGAAAAAGTTTCTTGTCTTTCAGCACTAGATCTATTGGGCTTCCTAGGGTGCTTCATCAGTTCTATAGGCCTATGGTGAATATTGGTCATAGTAGAGAATGCAGTGACGTGAGCATTAACTTCCTTAGTTAGTGTCATGTGAGACTTATCCTGAAAGTGACTCTTAGCTAATTTTCCCTTACGTCTATGTTGTGACGTGACTGATTTCGGCAAACACTTAGTCTCACCAACTTGGGGAGCACACCTTGGAAAAGGGGCAGGTGTTTCCAAGACTGATGGTTTGACAGACTTAGGATTCACCCTGTTCTTGGCCGACTTCTTAAAGTTATCCCTATGAGAAGCTAATGAGAAACTTTTCCTTAGATTTTGTGCTTGGGAGTGATCATTTTCAGCTATCAAAGATTGTGTTGGGTTTTTCCTTTTGGATTTGATGTCCTTGACTGAGCCATATATTTGTTTAATTTTCAATTTAAGTGTTTCATTCTCAGCCTGTAACTCAACAGTTTTAGCATCATGTGTGGTTTTATCATCATTGACCTTTTCTTGCAATTCACTTAGTTTGGTTCTTAACATGTTAATAGTCGCGTTCTTGGCCACTAGCTGATCTTTCAACTCATTTATCATAAAAAATTCCCGAATGTCAGGTAATTCAGGATTTTTTGATGGAAGGTCAATTTGGAACTTTTCTTTTATTTGTTGCATTGAAATTTCAAGATCAACACAATGTTTTTCCAGTTTTGAAAATCCTTTTAAAAGTTCATTGTAAACCCTCTTTTCAATCATATCATGTGATCTGAAAGACTCAGTCGTAGGCAAAGAACTCGACGAATTATCATGTACAAGTTCATTAGAAAGAGTATTATCTAGATAAGACAGATGTACCACAGTAGACTGTGCTTGGTGATTTTCAGGTTCGTAGGATTCCTTCTCACATCTTGTGAAGTCACTTCCTGTGCTGACACCATCAACCGTCTTGTCTGATTTTGTTCCATTCCTACCCTGTTCACCTTTTTCCTCAATGAACCCATGGACATCCCTTATCAGCAGTAGCAGTGTCGATTTGTACATTTCAATTTCTGACCCAGTATATTTAGCGAAACACTCTTTAGTCACTTGGCAGTCATAATTATAGTCCATAGTGTATTGAGAGTTGATAAACACTTGGAATTGATTGTTGATCACATTGAGAGCGGCTCTGGATTTATCTTCAGAATATTCTTCCTTGACCAGCTCCTGTTCTAGTTGATCCAGATATAATGTCATTATGACTGTAAAATCACAAATTTCCTGACCAAAGAGTGAAGCGAAAGCCCGAGTGTACCCTATCACATGTTCAGATTTACCGAACAGAGCCTTAATGTGTGATAGAAGTGAACGGAAGCATGCTACTTGACTTTCCTTTGCATTAGCCAACTGCATAACCTGAAGGCATTCATCCATGTGTGACTGCGAGTGTGACTCATCAGTTCCAGCAGAATCAGCAGAATCAGTTTCATTTGCTTCTGTTAGAGATGTGTAATTATAGTTCCCATGATCCTTAATAGCATCGTACAGTTTGAGAACCTCCGATATGAGAGAGTCTGAGTTAGTTGTCATAGTGAATACGGGATTTGACTAATCTTGTGATTTAACCGAGAAATCGAATCTTTCGCGGGAATTACTAAAATCACCAAGACACAAACCGCATAGACAAACCGCGTAGACACAAACCGAGTTCATGCTGGAGAGACAAACCGCGTTGATACAAACCGAGTACACGCTGCAAAGACAAACCGCGTAGACACAAACCGAGTTCACGCTGGAGAGACAAACCGCGTTGATACAAACCGCATACACACGTCAGAGACAAACCGCGTAGACACAAACCGAGTTCACGCTGGAGATACAAACCGCGTTGACACAAACCGAGTTCACACTGCAGAGACAAACCGCGTTGACACAAACCGAGTTCACACTGCAGAGACAAACCGCGTAGACACAAACTTCCAAACCCGTCGCTTTCAATGCTGTTTGTCCTTTTGCCTAAACTAGTAATAGGACAAGCCGCGTTCTCGATGGGACACAAACCGCGTTCAAGAACACGTCCAAAGTACACAAACCGCACCCAAGAACACTTGGATAAAAACCACTCGAATCACCCAAAAATGCCACACAAACCTTAAATCTGTGAATCCAAGCACCAAATACTACTCTTATACTATTCCTAAGCTAGAAAGTACAAGGTATAACAACTTTTAATCACTAAACAAAGCACAAAATGAAATTAATGTAACTTAACAAATCGAACCAAAAAGCCTCAAAAACTAAACAAATCCGTGAATACCAACTCTCATGGACCTAACCATGGCTCTTGATACCAATTGTAGGGTATTCACAATGCAAGAAACACTTGTTTGAGGCTTAGATTTAGATCGAATGAAAGAAAACTTAGAGAGAAAAAGTGGGAACTTCTAGTGAGAGAAACACTATGTGTATTAGATTGAAATAATGAGAGTTCCAACCCTTCCCTTGCAAGGGAAGGGGTATTTATACTTACTACATATTATGCCCCTAGCGGGCTGTAGAGTGAGCTGACAGAGGGTAAAGACCCGACCCACTCCACAATACTAATAATAATAACTAAGCTACTAATAATATTACTGATAATCCTACGAGCTATGATGTACTAATAATTACTCGGGGTGACCGAGTCTTCAGCTGAATATTCATATTCCTAACATAATTGAATTTAATATCTGCGATTCAAAATAAAATGCACCAACACTGAACAGAAACCCTTAGATCTCTAATAACTCTTTTAGCTAACTGTAATGAATTAGCAAGCACAATTAGCCATATAAGCCAGAGTTCTACAAAATCACAACATACTAATCAAATTATAAACAACAAGCATAACCAAATATTCTAGTCATTAACCCAACCAAAGCCATTAAAAAAATTTCAGACCTAAATGCGAAATAAAAAAATTAAACTTAACAAGCGTTCTACTCATCATTTCCCACTAAAACCCGTAAAACAATTTCATATTTTTTTGGATAAAATAAATGTCAGCTCTACTTTTCTTACCTGCACCTATTATGTGCGTCTGAGCTTCTGTATAAAAAACCAAACAAATGAAACGCCGATTCATTATGTAAATGGTTCTAGAATTGATAATGAAAAACAAGCGTACAACATACAATGAACCCTCAAAAATTTTGACAATAAAAAACAGGTGTAAAACATGCAATTAGGCTAAGAAATTAAACACCAAATGAGTGGAAAACCCACTACTAGAAAACAGCGAGAAGCCAATTTTTTTATTCCTATTAGCCAACAGCTCGGATTTTCTTGGCGTATGAACAATGCCGACTCGAGTCGCGGCTCCACAATACACCTAAGCCATTCTTCTCTCTGTAGCCGACCTCCTGCACGACGGCTTCACAACAGTACCGACTCCAAATTTCACTTCAATAAATGTTATATAGAACAAGGTTTTCAAGATTGGGATCATACTCAGGATTGTTTTTGTTTTTGCAAGATCAAAATCGTAAGATGGATCCTAAGATTCTAATGTAATGTTATTTTCTTAATGGTCTTTGTAATATTATTCAAATTTATAAATTATTATATATCATAAACAAAAAATTATATGAATGTTTCATGAAAATGTTAGCCTAAATTATGAATATTGAATGTTTAAAGAAGATTAACATGTTTTTTAAATTTTATAAAATATAATCCATAATTTTGTAATGTTTTAGTTTGCGGCTCGAAAAAAGAAAGATCGGATTAGATTAGATCTAAAGATCACATAGTCAAAAATGAGATGTTATAAAATTTTAAGCTTACTAAAATCCTACGTAAAATGCAGATTATTTTTGTTTTGTAATATCGTAAAATCGTAATAGCTTAAAATCAATATCGGAGCATTACCAACTATGGTATATAGTATAATGATGATAGAAAACGTTAAGATTAAATAAAGTGGAAATTCTCGAAATAGAATAGAAACGTTGAGTTTAGAGACCTCGGTTACTAAAATACATAAAGTTAAAAAAACCCAAATAATAAATCACACATTTCCCTACACCACTTCACTAACCCCAACTTCAACCCACCGTACCTCATACCACTACCCACTACCCTCCCCTAGATCTATACAATCTATACAACTCCACCCACCGTTAACAAAATGTCACAAAACCACCACCGGAACTATGCACCTCCAACACCAGAAGAACCACCACCTTCAGTCACTAACATATCCAAACACTTTTCAAGACTTTACTTAAACCACAAACAACAAGCTCATCATCATTCTTCTAATGACACCACCAAATCTTCTTTAACCAAGTCACATAGTCAAAAAACAAAGAAAACCCATTATTACTACACTAATAAACCTGTCAAAAAACATACTAATGATGATGATGATCAAGAACCTCAAGACAATATCAAAAGAGCTATTGTTGTTAGTAACAAAATACCCATCAAGCAACAAGAACAAGAAGACTTGAAAAAACATGGGTTTGATGTGATAAAAAAGGAAGCTTTGTTAGGGGTGGTGGGTCCCAGGAGTATGGATAGAAGGAGGTCATTTGGAAGTAGTAGTAGTAGTTCAAAAAGTGAGTTAAGTGACTTCTTTGCTTGTAATGGAGTTAAAGTGGTTTCAGTTGATATGCCTCCTTATATGCAAATTCATGTTGTGGATGTTACTAGAAAGACTTATGATAGTTTGGAAAAGTTTACTGCCAAAACTCTTGCTTTGACTCTCAAAAAGGTACTGTATTTTTTTTCTTAGTTCTTTTTTTTTTTTTTTTTTTTTTTTTTTTTTTTTTTTTTTTGTTTGGGTTAGCTTCTATGTATAGTTTTTTTGGTTTATTTTGTGGAAAAGTTTATGAGTTTATTTGAATTTGGAAAAGTTTATTAGCTTTATGAACTTGAGCTAATCTATTACTATAAGCTCATAAGCCTATCAAATAAGCTTAACAAGCGCCCCCAAGACTGGAAAAAAATGAGGTTATTAGCTTTTCCAAATTCAAATAAGCTTATTAGTCCGGAAAATAAGATAATCCATACACCCCATATTTGTTTTCTTGTAAGTTTTAGGCATAGGTGTTTGGCTTTATTTGTTTGTTTGATTGGTAGTTGTTTTATTTCAATTGTTATGGTATGGTATCTATGTATTATTTTGAGTTTAATGCGAACTTTGACCATTTAAAAAGAAATGATTTTCTGTTTTCTCCCATTGTTGGTCTAGAAGTTTTATGAATTATTGCTTATTTGATGTTTTGAATGTAGAGGTTTAATCAACATTTATGGCTTGAGTAATCATTGTGAATTATGACTTGAGGAAATCAATATGATTTTAAATTAAAGTGAATGGTAATTAATAATGGTGTTTGGGGATGAAGTGAGGGTTGGTGTTGTAAAGAAGTAGTTGGTCAAAGTTAACGAGGGTTCAGTATTTAAAGAAATCTTGATGTTGATATAATAAGAACTAGGATGAACCTGAAAGTCTGAGACAACAAGTAATCCTAATAAATTTGCTAACATTTAATGAAAACATGTGTTACATGTTATATCTGTGAATGTATTGATGGAGTCATGATGTTAGTATTTGTTGATTTTTTATTTTTTTTTTTAAATTTATTTATTTATTTATGAACTTCAATGCTTTGGATGTCATTTGCAAATGGGAAACTTGATTTGTACACTACTAAAAGTTTATTTTCGTATCACCAAAGTTGTTGTGTGTTGCTGTTACCATATCCATGTTATCATGTACTTTTTGTGGCATAGAAATCAATCTAGCGATGTACATATCACCTCTCTTTGCAAGGACTCACCATAGTCTGTAGAAAATATTAACGTACACATAACCTCTCTTTGCAAATAGGAGTCACCATAGACGATATTAACGAACCTAATGAAGGTTGGATGATCGTGGGTCCAGAAATTGTTATGAAAATTCTTCTTGATGATAGATATTATTTGAATAAGGATATAGTAATTTTTCTTACATTTATGAGGCTAACCAGGAGATCATATATCTGGGTACCATTTAGTCCATGGATCCAAGGATGATGTTACTATTGCCCTTTTTTGTGTTTGATGAAATTTAATGTCTTTCCATGTTATTTTACACCGTCTTGGTCCTGTCACTATTTTATCGTACGATCAGTAACCAGGACCCACGATCATATCGTTCAGTTTCCTAATCACATGACTAAAATGTTAACGGACACAAAACACTTGTTTTGTTGTGTATATGTTGCAGGAATTTGATGGGGTTTATGGACCAGCATGGCATTGTATTGTAGGGTCAAGTTTTGGGTCATTTGTGACGCATTCAGTGGGTGGTTTCATGTATTTTTCCATGGACCAAAAGCTTTATGTTCTGCTATTCAAGACTGCTGTTCAAAGAGCTCATTCATGATAACCTTTTTCTTCCTAGAAATAGTGTAGTTATATTTTTGCAATCACTTCTGTAACAAATTGTACCTCATGCATCTACTGAAATGTCTGAAATAGTGGCTCCCACAAGTATATGGATTATAGTTTTCCATTATTTCTGCATGTTCTCATGATGTTGATAGATCAGTAATCTCTTCAACAATCAGTGCCCTCATTTGATTTTGAGGGTCAAACTTGGCATTTCTAAAGTCAAAATTAACATAAAATCTATGGAGGTTATAAACATAAATTGTCTTATACTCCGTATATGATGTTTTTGGCATAATTTAATGATATTACAAGTTGTCTGTCAAACATCTGGATTCTTTTTAATATTGAAACTGAAAACTATTTTATTTGACTTATCAAAGTCAAGATCACACACTTTTGCATGAAATACTTTTTGGAAAAATTATTACTGTAATATCTAAATCTCATTGTCTAACAAAAACAGCTTCAATTCTTTTTCTGTTAAGTGAAAATATTTACAAATGCTCATTCATAAACCTTTGTGGCTTGATGAATTCTATCTTCAGTTCTAGCAGTTCAAATGCCTAAATTTGAGAAGCTAGTCGAAATATGAAATTCAATTACTCAAAAGTGTATTGCTAGCGTATAAGGGGATGATCTCGTTTACAGATTTTGATTATTGTCATGTCAAACATAAACATGCATTCACTATGTGTAAACCTTTTAAAAGCTAATGAATAAAATAGATATTGAATTATGAGTTGCTCAATTTGTATACATCAATAGTAAAAAAAATTCGGCATTAACTTGCGTAATAACCATAACCATGTAACAATAACATGACCAAACACAACGTATTACACAACCATCAAAAAGGCAAATTACCAAAAAGATCAAGAACTCACAGATTAGATGTAAAACAACCTCCTAATGTGCATCAAAACACATGTTGTGGATTGTAAATTGCGGATTAAATCAAATCCTCCAATGTTCTTCGATGATTATAACAAAACATTCTTCTATAAGATTTAGGTTAATCAAACATCTAGTCCCTTGGCCACCGAGCTAACTGGGATGAAACCAGATGGGGATACAAGAGCATCTATGAAAACATCACTTTCGGAAACTGGTATCAAGTCATCTTCTAATATTTGCACCGAATACGACAGTGCAACTACACCAAGAGGACCAAGAGTTGGCTTCAGGATTAAGTTTTTGTTTTAATAAAAGAATACCAAGGAAAAACTTACTTAGAAGAGGCTGCTTCCAGTTTCGTAGTTTCGCAAGTTCTTGGTACTTTGACAGGAAGGTGTCATAGTAACTAGATTTTTTACATGCAAAGAAGAAAGCGTGAAAAAATAAATATACAGAAAGCGATCAAAATCGACAAAAGCTATAGTGCCCAATGAACAAAATATAATTCTCCATGCACACATGATACATGGATCACACTAGAGGTGCCACATGGGCAGGTCGAGAATGTAGAGTAATGATTAAATTGTGTTCTACATCCACTAATTTTAGTTTTATAATATGCTGATATGTTTAAAAGTTGAAGATGAAGATGGAATACAATCAACGAAAAACGAACATGTCTCTAGATTTTCACTTATAAGAAATTTGAGTATACGAACGAAGATGAAAATATTGAAAACATAAAAAGTCGAAAATGCACATATTGGAACCCATGTGCTAAGCCTCATGGACAAAATATGCTAGTTTTAAACAAACATCAGTAACATTGTTAGCCTCATGGACAAAATAGGTATGAGATCATTGAATTGGATTTGAGCAATCATACATATTGTCTATGGAATAAAGCTACGTTGAGTCTAAATACAGATATCAAGCATTTATTAGTTAGGGGATTCAAGCAGATACTCTTCATAAAGTTAACACCAATAGGCTGAAGTAGGGTTTGCAATTCATGTGGGTTTCATGTTGATGGACCGATTATAGCCCAACTAGAACCCGGCCCAAGTAGTTGATCGTGTCTAAAAGTTGAACTAAAATGAATACAATAATAAACAATGTAGTCGTGTCAACCCCTTTACAACACGTTTGTATGACTAGTGTCATTCAAAGCCACGTCTTAGTAGAAAAGAGACAAAGGAAACTATCATAAGATCAAAAGCAGTACATACTATAATACATTATTAGCAAAAACAGCATCTGTGTCTAAACAGTTGGACAAAAAATCAGCCTATGTAGTAAATGGATGTAACATAACAATTATTCATATCAGCTTAGCTCACTAAACGTAACCAAATTAGCTCATCATCAGTGCAACCCATTAATTTAATAAAACTATTTAAATTTACAGTTTTGGATATATTAGCTTTAGATTATAATCTTATGCTGGTTGCAAACAAGTTGGTCTCGTCAATGTGAACCAAACCCAATTATTAAATAAGTTAGCTGTGTCGACCGGTTTACAACCTTAACCTGTTTAGCACTAACCCAAAATCGTTAATTAAACCAGTTAGCCAACAGGAAGTCGAGACAAATCAACGGGCTAGAACCTGGGATATACGGGTTAGGGTCGTAATTAGTTGGCATGACTACCTTTTTAATACTTGGTTTTGGGTTCGGGTAGTTTTACCTAAACAACCGCTTAAGATTAGGCTGATTCGAATGCCTGTCTAGCCATTCTATGTCAAGAATTATTAAGCGGATTTTAATTGTGTTGCCATATTAATTAAAGACTTAGGCTGAAGTTGAGTTAAATGGGCTGAATTATGGCTGATTTTAATTCTGTTCTGGTAAATGAATCAAGGTATTTAGAAACAGCCAATGAATTTGATCTATTAGTGATACTAGTTGCAAGTATGTGTGTAATTCATGTGTTTACTGCTTTCATTTTATCTTTTAGTAGCTTCAGTTTGTCCTTTTTTAGCTGAGTTATGGCTATCAATTACACTAGTCGTACATATGTATAATAAAGGGTCGTTTAATAAACATGTCCGGGATAGGGATCAACTTTTTGACACGGACCCAAGGCTTTTGGCCTAGTGGTATGTGAGTTACCCATCAACCTAGAGGTTGTGGGTTCAAGCCTCGCCGGAGGCATTTGTGAGATAGGTGGCATAATGTGTTAAAAAAATTGCCGTTCCAAAAAAAAAATAAAAAATAAAAATTGACGCGGTCAACTAATTGGTACGGGCTCAAGTTGGTTATGTAAACCTGTCAACCCTCCTACCTGAACCCACCAACACTAATCAACACGAATTGCCACGCCTACCAAAAATACAATGTATAAGGAGAAAGTTTAGTCACACTTTTCGTAAATGGAGACATAGATTCTCACACTTCAACAGTTTGAGGTATTGCATCATAATAAAGAGTAAGACATCATTTAGACCGTTGTAGGAATATTAATAAAGGGTTATGCAAGTTTGTATGTTCTTTATGTGCGGAGCACAAATCCATATTTTTATTTTAAACTATTTATTTGTACACATTCCTATATCCATGACCTTCTATAATACATCAACATTTAATGTCTTTGTATCCTTTAGATAGGTTAAGGGAGCATATCTAAGCAAATATCACGAGCGGTCAGTAATTTACTACAATTTAATTTACGGACTAAGAATTAAAACTTACCCTCCACCACGGCCCAATCGCCTTCCAGTTTTATCAAAGGCAAGTCCTGTGAGGAAAATCAAAAGTTTAGACCATTTGATAGAATTTTCGAACATGAATCACATGATCTGTTGCAAGAAATTACCAGGTAATAGGAGCAACTCAACGGGTTCATTTGCCAGCATAACTGCATTAAATTTAATCCTTTAGATTTTCTTATTTTTTGACCCTGCTTCTCTATTCCAGAAAGCAATAAACAAATACTATACCTAATAGTAGACAAAGGTGTCAAATTTCATTATGATGAGCTTCAAAGACATTAAAAATGTTTATGGATAGATCAATACTAACATTTAATGATTTTAACTATAAGAAATTCCTTACGACATGAGCTGTTTATTAGGTGGAAAAACAGCGAATAGTCATCAAAAGATATATATTCTAAAATTATATATCCAACAATAGATACTAACCATCCTCACGATCATTCCCATTGGCATCAACCGGAGCGGGCTCTAAGATGTTCATGGAGTTTGCGATTAAATCAACCATGCCGGATATATTTAGCATTCTCATGTAGCTATTCTTGTCCTCCACCCGTGGAACATAAAGTCTCTTTGTGGTCTCTGTTTTGCCATCTTCATAAGCAGATGAATAGTAAGAACTCCAATTTAATATCAAAATGATTAAGTGACTACAAATTAGAAACGTCAAGTTTCAATTAGCTAATGCCTTACTTTTGAAACAGCAAACAATCACAATCGTATCTCTAAAGAAGACTTAAACTCATAACCCACTGTAGAGATTAATTAAGGCCAAGGCACTAAGATCGATTAGGTCAATATGAGACATTATAAAGCACTATTGTTGAGGGGTCGGATTATGGGTTCACATTTGAACAGGCACAAAACTTAATACACAAATAGGTCGTATGCATGAAACAAAAACTTCGGCAAATTTCAATCCATTTGATTTGGTCCCTTTTAGCTAGATTTATATTTGACTCGTTTGAGATAGAACACGACCCAAAATACTTTTGTAAGTAAATAGGTTGAAGCAGCCACATTTACGGATCACTAATGATAATCAAGACATCTTGAGGTTTAATGCTGTTGCAGGTAGGTGATCCATATATTGACATGGGTTTACATGGTTTCCCAGGAAGGCGATCCATTTCAATGCAAAATGAGTATTTACTATATGGAGAAAAAATCTGACAATAGAGAATACCAAGTGGGTATTCACTCCCCTAACATATGTGATCCCGGACATAACCTCCTGACAAATACAGCACGTGGTGAAAGTAATTAGTAGCCTACAACTTAGGACTTCTAAGGCGCTCAAAATTTTAACTTTAAGTAGTTGTAGGGTAGGTCGTTACATCAAGTGGAGGGGCCCGGTCAGATGCATACCCTTGACCCGAGGTGGTGCAAATTGATAGGATGAATCCCTCATATGAAGGCCATAATCTGATAAGAGAAGTCTCACTTGAATTAGGATTAACCAAATCTCACTTGGTGCAATGATTGATT
Organism: Artemisia tridentata subsp. tridentata; assembly: GCA_021014915.2. NCBI lineage: Eukaryota > Viridiplantae > Streptophyta > Magnoliopsida > Asterales > Asteraceae > Artemisia > Artemisia tridentata. Next base: position 231,569,813 of record CP139502.1, on the reverse strand, counting down.
GATTGAAACTTTTCCTACAATGGACCTAAAATAACAATGAGGTTAGCAAATTACCTAATACACCACAAAAGGATCGTCCATCATTTATATCGTAAGGGTTTAGTTAATGTTTATGGCAATTCTACCACGGCTGCAAACTAGTGCAACAAGCAGAACTATCAAGGAAAGTGTTAAACTTTGAACTTGAAAAACCAAAACATGATATCAATATGACCCATCACCCATGAGGCATCTCTTTTGACACAGAATAAAAAAACTAAATAGTGAATGTATGTATATATAAGTGTAATGAAACATACCTTTAGTTGGATTGTTTAAGATATGTCGCAACACCTTTGATGTATCAACTTCTCTCAATGCACTACAGCTGATATAAGCACATAATCCCTTACAAGATTTGAACCATGGAGCTTCCAATATCAAATTCTGAATTGCATCATCTGTAAACAACCAATTAGTACAATTTTACCGCCAAATATACCAAAGGGACCATTTTTTTTTTTAGAACGGCAATTTTTTTCATAGTTATACCACCTATCTCACAATATATCTCATAAATGCCTCCAGCAAGGCTTGAACCCACAACCTCTAGGTTGGTGTGCAACTCACATACCACTATACCAAAGGGATACACTTTGACTTGTGAGTTCAAGCATGTAAGTACATAACTTTTCTAAGTATTTGTAACTGATATAGAATATGTTGCAATTTGAACACTTTTATGATCATTGCTTGATAAAGAGCTAACTTATTTATCCTTATTTCTCAAGAATATGACCAAGATAAAAAAATAGTTATGATATTTACATGGGCAGATTACAAATTACTACTCCGTCCAAAAATAATGTCATCACGCAAAAAACATAATCATTACAACCAACTATTTGCTAATATTTTGTTTGAGTTTTGCAGTTTTACGTTCGACTAGGGGCATTTCATACTCGTAAAAAAGAATTTCTACTAAAGAAATGTCTATACCAAGGTTATCAAGATCGCGATCCTACTTAGGATCGTTTTTGTCTCCGTACGATCGGGATCGTAAAATCGAATCGGGATCATAAGATCCTACAAAAGTGTGATTTAGATGGGGATTGTAGTGTTAAAATTCAATATAAAAACCAATTTAAGTGAATATGAATAAAATTTTCTAAGTTTAAACACCGTAATATTATAAATCATACAATTACTTCATGTTTCAGAGTCATTTGATAAACGCTTTGGATAGAAATGAAATATGACATGAGTAAAGTTAGGTCATGTATAAAGGTAAAATTGGTTCAAAATTTGGAAGTGGGCTTAATTTTTGTAAAAAGTTTGTTTAATAATAATAATTTGGCTTTATAGTAGGATCGATATCGATAGCGATCCTATAATCTTACTAGCTATCTTACGATCTTACTTCAATCCTATGCTATCTCAAATCCTACTTCGATCTTGCAAGGTTTTCTAATGTATGATCGTAATATCGTACGATCCTACGATCAAGATCGCGATCTTGATAACCATGGTCTGTACCGGTCAAGGAGGACTTTAGAGAAATAGGTTTTGGGTTCAATCCAAACTCCTGGCTAAAGGTCACTTGAACACGTGCTCATTACCTGGGGCTAGGTCCTTGGGGAAGGGTCGGTCGACACCCTAAAAGGGTGCACGGGTTGGGGTTTCCCACCGATTTAAATCTAAACCTTTTGGAGACTATAGAAATGTCTAACTTTTATTAATTGTAAACATACTAAAATACCAAATTTGAAATTATACATGGTAACAACAAGGTGTTAATACACAGACGTTACTAAATTTTTCGTTATAAAAACTTTAAGCACGGAATTTATAAAACACAACATTTAGGTTACTTAACTTATCAAAAAATATGTGTTCATCTCACTCATATGGGTGTTTGTTTAAGCTTATATGTGGCTTATGAGCTTATATGTGTTTCGGTTTATATTTCATAAGCCCTAATATTCCGGCTTATTTTGAGACTTGTGAGCTTATATAAGTTTATTATAGTATGATAAACTTATATAAGCCCAAAAGTCTTAAAATAAGCCAGAAAACTGGGGCTTATGAAATATAAGCCGAAATCAAATAAGCTCATAAGCCCACATATATGCTTAAACAAACACCCACGTGAACAAAAAAATGCTGTAATTCAGTACGTTAATTGAACTAATGAGTAACCTGGATGGTATATGAATCCTAACTAACAACAAACAAGTTGGGAACAAGGGCACTTATTTCATATCAAAGTCGGTAAAAAAAAAAACAGAGCAACCTTGTTGTGATCGAAGTGCGGGGTCCATTAATCTAAGATCTTTCTTAACTTTTGACCTGAGCACCTTCTTCTGACTGAATATATCATCAAGATTTTGGCTAGTGGTGGTCATGGTGAAACGATGAGGGCGGCGCAGGATAAGAGGTCGAGTGAAGGGTGATGCTATTGTGCTCAACTGGTGGTGGGACAGTATCATTGTCACCAACCCCTTGACCTTTCCTTTGTTTGACCACCAACCCATGTGACTTCCACTCTCTCACTCTTGTCCACATTTTTTATTCAAATTAATTTGGGTTTCTATAGATTACGTCTAATTTTACTACTTATTCAAATTATCCATTATAAATAACTAAGCTTTTGTTTGTTTTTTTTCAGATCTGAATAGCGTCTGAAGTCTGATTCGGTCAGACGTAATTAAATTCAGACTGTTTGTTTTTTTCCAGATCTAAAGTCTGAATAGAGTCTGATTCGTTCAGACATTGAATAACGCCTGATTACATCTGAAAAGCCTAAACTTTAGTGATACTTCTTTTCAATCCTTATCTCCTCATCTTGGTCTTGATTTTTTATTAATAATCACGAATGGAGGGTCGTTTGGTTTGTTTTATAGGGAAACGATTGTTTTTTGTTTATTCAGACATTCAGATTCAGACATAAAAACAGACAGTCTAAAATAATTCAGATTCAGACTTTTGGACCACTCATTCAGATTCAGAAGTGGTATTCAGATTCAAACATAAAACCTCTAAAAAAACAAACAGCACCTAACTCAGAAACGACTCATTCTAGGCTATGTTTAGTGCAGAGCTTTTTGGAGCTTTTTAGGGCGATGAGCGGTGAGCAATGAGCTTTTTGATTTTTAGTGTTCGTTTGACAAAAGAGTAGTGAGCTTTGCTATTTTTTAGGAAATCTCATTTTTCCAATGCTTCTTAAAGAAGCTGTGAGCGGTGAGCAGTGAACTGTGGCTACAGCTCACAGCTCACTGCTACTACTCACAGCTACTTTTGCCAAACATAGCCTAACTAATGAAACCGATTGATAGCCGGTTGTTTTTGTTGGAAAATTTAGTGCACTTGAAGGGTTTAATCACACCTGGTAATGGGTTTGGAGGTACGGAGTGTACACCCATCAGGTCAATGTTTGCCCTGACTCAATTGAAGTGGTTTGATAGTGTAAATGACAATGCTGCTGATGCAGTTGATTCTGCTGCTAACATTGTCATTCCTGCTGCTAGCTTTATCTGATTCTGCTGCTAGCTTTATTGCTGCTGATGCAGAACAACTCTGCTGCTAGTGTTATTGATGTGTCATGTGCGTAGTGCTCTAATTTATACCCACGGTATGTCGTTGTGGTTTTAGCAGTATTCAAGTTTTAAATTTATATTTAGCCGACTTATCAATAACACACACACTTTAACGAGCAGTGTACCCGGTCAGTATGAATATAATGGTAAGTAGAGTGTCGATCACTAAGAGTGGAACGCATTATCTAATTATCCTAATCAGTATTTTAATATCTTAAGTTAGCTATACAACCTAATCTAATGCAAGGGGGTTTCAGCCTGAGAGACTGGCACGGTTTGGTTATGATTAAATATAAACTAAACTAATGAGCACAAATCAGCGAATAGCAAACACGTACACAGATAAATACTTGAGACAATAAGAAGACCTGTCCTGATAGTTAAGTAGCTTGTCACTTGTTTTATTGCTAGTTTTATATGAAGTGTATAGTTCGATGCGACGCACCGAGATTAAGTCCTTTCTCGTTGGTTCTAATCTTATCGGCGAGTAAACCCTTAATGATTACTTATGACTATCCTATTTATCTTTCTTCCTACTTTTCTACAGACGATAGAATGCATAGGCGATACAATAAATAGGCGAGGAAGGGGCATGGCGACCCAAGCAATGCTCAGCTAGACACAGAGGTTATCAATGCACTAATAAAAGTCACCAAAGACATCAACATATAAACTTTAATTAATGGGAAAGCAATTTTAAGGGGAGTTGAAGTGCATGATAAAATCAATGTCACAAGCCCATCAATCCTGACCAATTAAAGTGTACTAATACAATAAAAAAAAAACTACTTAATGAATTGAATACTGTTGGATCGATATACTCTGACCAAACTAACTTGTAGCTTGTCTACGGTTTAACAACTTTGAATGAATTCAAAACTATTAATAATGAAACACTGATATACTTTGCTAAGTATGCGGAATCTACTTCAACAAAGCTAAGAAGAATTAATAAACGACTTTGAATATTATTAAAACCTTGAACTTGCTTTCTTACACAGATTCACTAACAAACTCTAAACTCTAATACTTCTAATAATCGACTAATACTTCTCTCTAATCTCTTATAATCGTATCTCTAATCGCATGTGTCTAATGCCAACCTAGGGATCCTTTTATAGGCACAAGGAAAACCCTAGTCGGTTTACAAACTTAAATAACAAGTAATTCTAATTATAACTCTAATCTAATACGAACATTCTAGAATTACACATTAGTCCTTAAACTATTTGCATAGCAGTCCTTCAACGAGCAGCAGTACTTTAGTCGAACAGCAGTACTTTGACTTGAGTAGCAGTACTTTGACTTTCAGCAGTACTTTGATATTTCATAGCCCAACAATCCTCCCCTAACTTGAATTCTACTTGCTTGATTTCAAGTTCCTTTGTATGTCTGTAACTTCAACACTTTATCTTCAAGGAAAGGTTGTTTCTTTGAAATCTGACTCGTTGTTGTTTTGTCATCATCAATGCAATCAGTATCTTCAATCTTCATCAGCAACAACTCTTTTCAGCATCATATCTTTTCAGCAACACAGCATCATATTGGCAATATGTACATCAGATCTTAAAAGTTTCATACTATTCTCATCACTTCCAGGTGTGTTAACTCCTGTGAGAGGTGAATCATTGAAAACTTAATGGATTTTGATGTCTCTTTACCAAAGCCATTAACTCTAGAGTAGCCAATGTTTAGATTTAGGAAAAACCATGGTACATTGAGAACCATATGATTTTTAGCAAATCATCAGCTATCAACGGATTTGAGTAGTCTTTACCAAATAGCCGTTTGCTTTTGGACTAGCTAGTTCTTTTAGTACAATCACTACCATGGTGAACTAATTACCATATAATGGTTTTCCACAGCCTTTACCACAAAGCCATTATCTTGTGGGCTAGCCAACTCTTCACTAATATAGATATGGTGAGTTGAAAACCATACAATTTTTAGTAAATTGCCAACTAAAAACGGATTTGATAATCACATCAGAGCCGTACCCTCATGATGAGTCAAACTCTTTCTTGTTTATTAAACATGGTGAGTTGATTACCATTTGTTGTGTAGTACAAGTACTAACACCATGCTGTTGCTTTCAAAACCATTTGTTGCTGTTTAATCTTTGTGCTTCAAAATGTTTTTGCACTTATAAAAAATTACTAATTTTATCAAAAGACTTTACTGGTTTTATGCTGCAAGCAGTACTTTGAGAAAGTACTGTCTGACCAGCAGTACTTTGAAGAAAGTACTTATTTTTCAAAAGATTTATATAATAATTAAACCATACCAGTAGTTATGCATTAATCTTCAGATTCTGTTGTCCACTTGATGAATAATTTTATGACCATCAATGCTACTTCATCTTCTTGTTCCACTTCCATTCCATGCTCTAGCATCCTGATCATCAGATCTCTTGTGAGTGGATATCTCTGTTCTGCTAGCATATGAATCATAGTGCCATCTTCTAACTCCAAAACATGTATTCCAACTGATTCAAAGAATCTCCATCTGTTAATCTCCCAGTTGTCTTGATTTTCCCACAAAGTACTGTCCTTTGTTTCCTCTGTCTCCCAGATTGTTGTGAGATCTCCTAACAATATCAAACCTACTCCTTGTGGTGTAATATGCTCAAAATAAGTTTGTACTTGGAGATATAACTGAAGCATATCATCTCTATCAATCAGATGTAGTATATCCCATAATGAATTGAATACTCTAAAACTTCCATCTTGTCTATGCAAGATCAGATAATCTCCTTCTTTAGATTCTACAACTGAAAAAGTAGATATCTTTGACTTCTTATCAGTATCTTCTTTCAATTTTGGATTTTCAAAGTCAACAACTCTAAGATAATTCCTTAGCTCATCAACTGTGTCTGTTCTCAATTCAACAGTTTCCTTGAACTTCTTTGATGGCTGTTCATCAGTTGTTCTTTTCCTCTTTGAGCTTCTTGTAACAGCTCTTTCCTTTCTTTTATCTTCAAGCTCCTTATCTTCAAAAGAAATAATGCTTGCAAGATCCTTTTGAATAGCTTCTCTAACAGCATCATACAGATCCTTCATCTCTGTATATGTCAATCTAACTAAACCTGTATATCCTTGACCTTTCAGATAAGCCATTATATCATTCCTTTCTCTAGCTTTACTAATTGGCCTTTTTGATTGAACACTCTTCCTTGATTCTTCAGCATCTATCTCTGCTTGCAATATTCTAGCTGCTTCCTCATTTTTGGCAATCTGAATTTGTCTTAACTGTGCCAATGTCATTTTCTTCTTCTTCTTTTCTACCAAGATCCCTTTGCCTTTATCTTTTGGATCTATCTCTTGTGCAGGTTGAGAAGAAGTATGATGTTGTTGTTCAACCTCATGAATACTGATGCCTCTTTGACTTGACATATTAAGCATAATGTCAGCAATTGTTTCATCATCACTGTTAGTATGAGCTATAACATCTTCTTCCTGAGCTGGTTTAGAAGGGCCAACTTCCTCTTGAACTTGAATTGAAGGACCAATATCTTCTTCAAAATCTAAGGTTCTAGGTGTAATAGTGAATTGCCTCTCAGTACCTTGTTGAGCAGTACTTTCAGCTTCAGCTCCTTCCAAGTTTACTTCCTCAGTATCACCACTTCTTACTTCAACAGTAGCTTCTTCCAAATTGATTTGCTCTGTTTCATCACTCTTCCTCTCAGCAGTATCTTGAGGAATATTTTCAGGTGGTGTCCTCTGAGTATCATCCATAAATCCAGCATCTTGTTCAAAACCTTGTTTAAAACCAGCATCTTCATTCAAATTTTCTAAATTCCTCCCCAATTGGAATGAAGATTGCTTCTTTGACTTTTTCTTCTTTGACTTAGAAGACTTCGTAGGTATCCGACCACTCTGCTTCTGAGACTTTACCCATAATCTATGGTGTTGTACTAGTGGCCAAACATACCTCTTTAATCTTTGAAACTTAGTCTTTAATTTGACTATCTTAGCAGCTTGAGCCTCACTCTCCTTTTTCAGCCTCTTTAACTCCCTTGTTAAAGCATAGTTATCCAATTCTGCCTCTTCTTCTTCAAAGTGCTTAGACATATTTGTGGAAGAATAATCATTAGGAGATGGTGGTTGATTCATACCTTGGTCTGACTCCTCATGAGTAGGAATGTCCATAGGAGCAGTATCTTCCCTAGTAGCAGAATGTGGAGAAGCAGTATGTTGAGAAGCAGTAGGTTGAGGAATACTAACTTCTCTTGAAACTGGAGACTCTTGGCTTGCTGATTCAGAATTTGCTTCTTGCTCTTGCTCTTGCTCTGCATCTCTAACAACTTGTGCAACTCCCAATATATGAGCAGTCAAAGGTGTATTGGTTCCAGAAAACTTGACACTTTGTTTAGATAGAAAAGTAAACACCTTTGGTGGAAGTTTGACAGTGGGTAAAAAACTTTGAGGTTTAGGGACATCCTCAAGTTGATTGTTCAAGAATAACTGAACAAACCTTGGATACATCAAGAATGGTGATCCATTAGCAATATGTGTAAGCATACCATCAAGAATGAGTCGTGAAAAATTGAATCTTCGATCGGTAGCCAAACCCACTAATGCAGATGCAATATTTTGACCAAATTGATCAAAAGAAGTACTTTTGGGACTTAAACAATGAAGTAAGACATGAATGAGGTACTTCCAATGAGAACAAAACAATGGCTTTTGAAAAGTAAGTTTCGTCAGATCGCCTTCATAACCTATATCACTTAAAGTGTCCCAAAGCACTTGTTTTTCAAAACGAACAGCCCCCCCTTCATCATTGAACATCAAAACCCCCCCCCCCCCCCCCCCCTTCATCATTAAACATCAAAACATCTTTAATCGTGGCCTCAGAAATCCGAATAGTTCGTCCAGCAACCGTAGCCCTAATCAACGAATCATCTTCAATCGTTGCAGTAGCCCAAAATTCTTGCATCCAAGGACCAATAACATCAGGGTCAACTAAAATAGAATAGTTGATAGAAGACCCAGTTAAGAAATCAATGATCGCGTGAAAATCAACATTATCCCTTGTCTTGTCCAAGTTAGCGATCATATTGTGTTTGCTAACAGTGAGTCGATTAGCCATGATGAGTGGTAGAGAAGAATTCGCTTTGAGTGTGTGTTTCGATAAAAAGATTGTGGTGTAAAAGCGAATGAGGGATCTCAAATACGGTAAAAGGCGGGGAAATAGGTGTGAGTTTCTTTAAATAGGATGGAAATAAATCAAACTCATAATAATAAAGTTACCGTTTGGATTAACTTATTATCTCCGCCGTAAGGAATTAATTAACCGTAGCCCCACAATTTTTTTTGACCGTTGGAACAGTACGTCCACGTAAGCAGTACGTTGAAGCAGTACGTTGCTGAGGCAGTACTTTAAGCAACAAAGCAGTACGTTCCATCTTCTTATCCATAATCAATACTCCAAACTAAAACCAAGAACTTGTAAATGGTTCATGCTTAAGTTCTAACTAATAGCTGATGTTGCCTCCCCTCAAATACAACATATAGGCTAAACTAAACTACTAAAAACCAATACTTTCATTAAGAATTAATAGAAAGTATACTAACTAATACTAAAGCCTCCCCTCAAATGTAGCCTAGTAGTTAATCATCCCAATGCTCACAACTAAGTGGTTGAATCTTGAAACATCAAATCCCTTAGTGAGTAGATCAGCTACATTATCATCTGTGTGAACCTTGACCACATTTATAAGTCTGTGCTCATAACAATCCCGAATGAAGTGATGCCTAATCTGAATATGCTTGGTCTTGGAGTGATAAACTGGATTCTTCACAATGCAGATGGTACTCTCATTATCAATATTGATAGGAATATTTTTGAAGTTGAATCCATAATCCAAGAGTTGATTTTGCATCCACAAAACTTGTCCACAACAGCTAGCAGCAGCAACATATTCTGCTTCAGTAGAGGAGGTTGCAGCAATGGTTTGCTTCTTACATTGCCAGGAGACTAATCTTCTACCAAGATATTGACATCCTCCTGAGGTTGATCTTCTATCATAGTTATCCCCTGCATAGTCACTATCTGAAAAGGCTTCCAAGTGAAAAGGTGACTCCTTAGGATACCATAATCCTAACTTTGGTTGATGCTTGAGATATCTAAAAATCCTCTTGACTGCATACATATGGGAAACCTTTGGTGTAACCTGAAATCTTGCACACAAGCAAACAGCAAACATGATGTCAGGTCTTGATGCAGTTAAGTACATAAGACAACCAATCATAGATCTGTAAAGCTTGACATCCACAGCTTGTCCATCTTCATCCTTGCCTAAGGGTTTATTTTTATCAATGGGTGTGGTGGCAGGCCTGAGATTTGGAAGGTCAAATCTTTTAAGTATGTCTGCAACATACTTTTCTTGGTTAATGAAGATTCCATCTCTTGTTTGTCTAACTTGAAGACCCAAAAAGAAAGTTAATTCTCCCATAGAACTCATTTGAAACTCCTTCTGCATAAGATCTTCAAATTCTTTCACCATAGACTTCTTTGTGGCTCCAAATATAATATCATCCACATATACTTGGACTAACATAATGTCTTTCTTATCCCTCTTGATGAACAAAGTCTTATCAATTGCTCCTCTCCTATAACCATGTTGTAATAGAAAATTTGAGAGTCTCTCATACCAAGCTCTAGGAGCTTGATGAAGGCCATACAGTGCCTTGATCACTTTGTAGACTTTGTTTGGATGAGCAGGATCTTCAAAACCAGGAGGTTGTTTAACATAAACTTCCTCAGAAATTGTGCCATAAAGGAAAGCACTTTTCACATCCATTTGATAGACAGGAAATCCCATGTATGATGCAAAGGCAAGAAATAACCTTATTGCCTCTATCCTTGCAACAGGAGCAAACACTTCATCATAATCCACTCCTTCTTCTTGGCGTATCCTTGTGCAACCAATCTAGCTTTATTTTTGATAACATTCCCTCTTTCATCTCTTTTGATTCTGAAAACCCATCTTGTACCAATGACTCTTTTGCCATCTGGTAAATCACATAATACCCAGACTTCTTGAAGCTTGAATTGTAGAAGCTCCTCTTGCATGGCTTCAACCCAACTTTCATCAGCTAAAGCTTGAGCTACCTTCTTGGGTTCTTCTTGAGATAAAAAGCAAGCAAACAGGCATGTTTGTTGATCCTTGTGATTCATCCTGTTTTGTTTGTAAACAAAGCTAAGTAAAGCAGTATGTTGCTTAGAAAGACCTTTAACTTTGTTTCTTGTAACCACTCCGGAAGAGGGTGATCCAATAATGTTACTTTGAGGATGAGCTTTATGAACTCTCAATGTAGGAGTTGGTGGTACTGGAAGATCAGACTCCAAGTTAGTAAAATCAATGCCTTCATTGGAGAAAATACCTTCTGGATTAAGCTCATCATCAACTTCTTCTAATCCAGGAATGTTAGCATTAACCAAATCATCATCATCAACATTGGAATCATCAGCATTGTTCCAATTTGATTGCTCTAACACACCAGAAGTGTTGTCAAAAGGATCAGCAGTATTTTGATCTAAAGTACTGTGGGCAGTATCTTGAAATTTATCCTGTTTCTTTGCAGCCTCATAAGCCTTCCTTTGTTCATCTTCATAGGATTGTGCTATAGTTTCTTAAAAAAGCATCCTATTAAGTTCATCTTGTATGGCTTGATCTTCATCAGATACTGTATTAGTTGGTTGAGCAGTACTTTGTTCCTCAACAGTAACTTCAGGTTCTTTGTCAGGAACATCTTCTGGTGTAACATTGACTCCATGAACAATGTACTGTGAATCATCTTCTTTGTAATTAGCCTGATTCTCTTCTCTAACAGGAACATAATTCATAGATGGTGTGAGCTTGAGATCAAGATCAAACATCCAATCAGGACCTTTACCTTTCTGAGTTTCCTTATCTTCCAAAAATTCAACATGAAGACAATCTTGTACCTTTTTGGTATTCCTGTTATAAACTCTAAATCCTTTGCTATTTGTACAATAACCCAATAAATATCCTTCATCTGACTTACCATCAAATTTTCCCAGAGAGTCAATGGTATTTAGAATAGTCAGAGAGCAGCCAAAAGGTTTTAGAAAACGAATGTTTGGTTTCTTTCCCATTAGTAACTCATAAGGTGTCTTCATCTGAGGTTTAGTTACTGAAACTCTATTTAACACATAGCAAGCAGTACTTATGGCTTCAGCCCAAAAGAGAATAGGTAATTGGGAATCTGCAAGCATTGTTCTAGCTGCTTCTATCAAAGTCCTGTTCTTTCTTTCTGCAACACCATTCTGCTGTGGTGTTCTAGCAATGCTAAACTCTCTCTTGATCCCTTTCTTGGCACAGAATTCATCCATATGCTTGTTCTTGAATTCTGTTCCATTGTCACATCTAATACCTCTTACTTTGAGTCTTAATTGATTTTCAAGGGCTACTATCAGGTCATGGATAGCATCAAAGGTTTCATCTTTGAATCCCAAGAAAAAGACCCAACTAAATCTGCTACAATCATCTGTTACCACCAAGCAGTACTTCTTCTTGTTTAAGCTTTCTACTGAAACTGGTCCAAACAGATCCATGTGTAGCAACTCCAAAGGTTCTCTAATATCTCTTTCCCCAAGCTTCTTACATGAAGCTTTATGTTGTTTACCCTTCTTGCAAGCCAAACATGAATGATCAGTCTTGAATGTTTTGGAAGGTAAACCTCTAACTAAATTTCCTTTGACCAGCTTGTTGATGTTCTTAAAATTAACATGACCTAGTCTTCTGTGCCACAGATGTGCTTCTTCCAATGATGCCTTTGCTACTAAACATGTTGCTCTTCCAGCAGAATTGAGACTCTTTAAGTCTAAACTGTATACATCATTGGTTCTTGGTACTCTCAATGTTACCAAGTGATTATCAACAAATTTGAACTCAGGGGAGAGAATGAGACATTCTGTATCAGTGAACAGAATTGGGTACTTCTTGTCACAAATTTGAGATACTGACAAAAGATTGAACTTGAGCTCCTTCACATATCTAACATTCTCAAAATCAATACATCCAGCCTTGATTGTTCCTTTGCCAGTGATTCTTCCTCCATCAGGATCATTACCAAATGCAACTCTTCCTCCATAATATGCCTTAAAATCTGACAGGATCTCCTTGTCCCCTGTCATGCTGCCAGAGCAACCACTATCAACAATAATATGATCTTTAAGCTCCTCCTCTGGGTTGCCCTGCACATGAAAGAAAAGGGTTAGTTTCTTTTAGGAACCCAAGCCATTACTGACTTGTGTTCCCTTGTGGAGTGACATACTTGAATTCCTTCAGTATGTAATCTCCACTTGTTTTAAAGGCATGGTCAATGATTATTTGAGTTGGTCCCATGTCCTGTGTTGTAATATCAACAACACTCCCTGTTTCACCCTTATCTGATGAAAGTACTTCTTGTTCCCCATCAGTACTTCCTTTCTTAACCCAATTTCGTTTGACCTTAGGTTTTTCTGATTTAGGTACTCTGTTTGAGTTGTAAGACCTTTTATATGAATTGAATCTCTTAGGTCTTCTATGTGAAAAAGTGTTAGCAGTACCATGAGTGGGTGAAAACTTATCAGTCCTTTGAGAAGGTACTTCTTGAGACTTATCAGTGTGTGAAGGTACTGGTGATTTGGAAAACATTCTTTTCTGGTGAGGGTACCTATAGTCTTTTGAGAAGTTACTATGGTTGACCCTATTTGAGTGATTCCAAACTGGTCTAGTCTCTCTTGGCTTATGGGTAGTAGATCTATTCTTTGGAAACTGACTTAAGTATTCTGAGTGTAAGTCACAGTGCTTAATCAAGTGATCAGGACTATAACATACATAACATAACTTTCTCTCCATATTCCCAAATCCTCTTCTATGATTAAAAGATTTCCTATAGTGAGCAGTATTTTGAAAAGTTTCTCTTGGAGGTACTGATGAATGTCCAGCAGTACTTTGAAAAGTTTTTGGAGGTACTGCTTGTTTTTGAAAAGCTGTAGGAAACTTTTGATCATTACCCCTTTGAAAATCATTCTTAGGTTTCTCAGAACTAATTCGACCATTAAGCTTCTTCCTAAACTCTAGGTTGTCTACACCATAACGAGAAACATCTGTCCTAAGAGGTTGAAACTGACCAGTGGGTGGAGGAACTGAGTGGTACTCCTTATCTTTCTTAAACTTAGGAGGTGATTCACTAAGTGGTTCCTCATTCCTAGATGTGTTTTCTTCTGAGCTTGTAAGGTCATCATCACTAGGTGGAATCTCTTCCTTAGCACTAGGTGGGGTCTCTTCCTTATCACTAGGTGAGGTCTCATCTGAACTACTATCTTCACCATAACCTAGTCCAGCTCTACTGTTTATGACTCTTTGTTTTTCAACAAATTGAACATGTGATAGACCAGCCTGTTTAATACTAACAAGTTTTTCTAACAAAGTATCTCTTTCCTTAGTAATCTTTTCTAATTCAGACACCTTACATCCTAACTTCCATTCACTTAATTTCAATTGATAATCTTGTTGCTCATATTTTTCTGCCCAAGCCATTTCATTATTTTCATGTGTTAATATTTTGGCTTCCATTGACTCTAAAGTTAATTGATAGCCAGCTACCTCAGACCTAGCTGTTCTACAATTATCTCTTTCAGTCACATATTCTTTAAGCAACTTTTGATAAACATCATTACACTTAGAGCATACCTCAGAGACATTGGATGAACTTGGTGAAGTGGCTACCATAGCAATCTGAACAGGTTCATCTTCATCCTCCATGCTCCAGTCAAAGCTTTCAAGACCATCTCTTGATTCCAAAGCAGCATATCCAGGTTCCTCATCAAAAGCTGTGCCCCAATCAAACTCTTCCATTGCAACCATAGAATAGGTTACAGGTTCATCATCAAATTCAGCACTCCAGTCAATCTCTGCTAAATTTTCTTGAACCACCAAAGCTTTTGGTTGTGATTCAGTAATAGGAACCTCCTTTCTTTCAACCTTGGGTTGTTCAATCATTCTGTTTGCCTGATATTTTGCAAACTTGCATTCCCTTGCAAAGTGTCCAAGCTTTTGACAATTGAAACATTCAATCTTGGATTTGTCAAAAGTTATACCTTGTTTGGCTTTGAAATCAATTCCCCTTCCTGTCTTGTTCATGAACTTCTTGATCCTAGCAGTGATCATAGCTACTTGCCATCTTATGTCAATCTCCTCTAAAGCATCTTCTTCAATCTGCAACAAGTCTTCTTGATAGGTAACAGGTAAAGTGGCTTGTTGTGCAAAGAAGGAACATACAATTTCATCAGAATTGGTGTTGTTTGTTGGTGATGGGTTGGGGGTAGTTGTGGTTGTGCAAACATGCTGTGAATCACCAACAGTACTTTGAGAAGGATAAGCAGTACTTTTAGTGGAAGTACTGCTTCTGTTTTCAGAAGACACAAAAGCTATGTTGTGAGTTTTCTGAGAACTGTGACCATTCATCTCTTGCTCGTACACTTTCAAATTGTTATAGAGATCATCAAAGTCCATAGACTCCAATCCAGGTTGTCCTCTAATCATAGTAGCAACCACATGCCAGACAGATGGCAAACTCCTTAAGAACTTCAAATTTGCATCTTCAACAGATACCTCTGCTCCATACAGTTCTAGCATACTAAGTAGATTTTGGAATCTGTCATAGGCAGCATCAAGACTTTCTCTTTCACCAACAGTGAAGGTTTCAAACTGCTGCTTCAATAAGTTTCTATGCATCTTCTTTGAAGCATCATTACCTCCAAATCTTGTCTTGATCGCAGCCCATAATTGTTTTGCATCCTTAGCATCATGGAACTTTAGTAGGTGACCATCAGGAATAGCAGACAGCAGTATGTTGAGAGCCTTATCTTGATTTCTCTTTGTAGCTGCTGGTAAGGTTGGTTGAGGTGGTTTGGGTTGTCCTTCAACTTGTAGAGGTTCATCAAGAACAACATTACCATTGACAATTACATCCCATAGAGCATGGTCAGTAATAGCAAGGTACTGTCTCATCTTCATGCTCCAGAGATCATATTCTCCCTTCTTGATGATAGGAATTCTGAGTGAGGTGATGGATGGGATAGGTGCAGCTTCAGTCGACATTGTTGAGGGTTTGTTGATAAATCGGTTTTAAGGGTTTCTTCTTAATCAGAGTCTCCACACAAGCTCTGATACCACTTGTTGGATCGATATACTCTGACCAAACTAACTTGTAGCTTGTCTACGGTTTAACAACTTTGAATGAATTCAAAACTATTAATAATGAAACACTGATATACTTTGCTAAGTATGCGGAATCTACTTCAACAAAGCTAAGAAGAATTAATAAACGACTTTGAATATTATTAAAACCTTGAACCTGCTTTCTTACACAGATTCACTAACAAACTCTAAACTCTAATACTTCTAATAATCGACTAATACTTCTCTCTAATCTCTTATAATCGTATCTCTAATCGCATGTGTCTAATGCCAACCTAGGGATCCTTTTATAGGCACAAGGAAAACCCTAGTCGGTTTACAAACTTAAATAACAAGTAATTCTAATTATAACTCTAATCTAATACGAACATTCTAGAATTACACATTAGTCCTTAAACTATTTGCATAGCAGTCCTTCAACGAGCAGCAGTACTTTAGTCGAACAGCAGTACTTTGACTTGAGTAGCAGTACTTTGACTTTCAGCAGTACTTTGATATTTCATAGCCCAACAAATACATGCAGGACCTTCTTACAGCTCTTGTATCTTCGTTCAAGGTGTGCCGTGTGTTGCTACTTCGTCTGAATTCGGCTTAGGGTTTCTGTCTTCTCGTCCTTCGTATATATTATATGCTCTCAAAATTCGTCTGACCTTGGGGTATTTATAGTTTCTGTCTGAGGGCTAGATGCGGCGCATAGGCTAAGTAGATGCGGCGCATTGACTTAACTTCGCGTGGGGTCCAAGATTAATATATTCAGGAATATTCGTACACCGCCAGAAGATGCGGCGTAACTTCATTCATAGATGCGGCGCATGTCCTTGCTGTCTTGGATCGTAGCTTGTGAAATCTTGATAGTGATGCGCCGTATATAATAAGTACGATGCGGCGTATCTGGAGCAGAATGATCTTGATCTTGTACATTTCAGTAGACTCTTAACTTCTTGCTTGTTTTGCTCCATAATTAGTCCAAAATCGCCAAGTTTCACATAATACTTTTTTTTACCTGAGAATTACAAAAGTAAACATTAACGTATCAATTCTCACAGATAATATAATAAAACAAGTCAAATAAATAGGATAAATGATGGTAATAAAATGTACTTATTTGAGTTCATCAAATATCCCCCCACTTGAACTTTACTTGTCCCCAAGTAAACCTTAGAATTAATCTTATGAAAATGTATCCTAAAAGATATTAGGATTTATTTTTATATTTAAGCATGTATTCATTTTGTCATAATCACACAACCAAACACTTAACGAATTAGAAGTAAAATAAAATATTTTGATAAAAGCAAATCTAATCGTTTAACTGTCCAGTCGTGACGAATATTCTATCATAAGCTTGGCAAGTATACGCATCTCCTCCACTAAAGCCAAGGAATAACAAGTCTAAAACGGTAAAAAGGGTTTGTAGGTTAAGGGTTAATCATTCTCCTTAATCTCTATCGATCTCAAATTCCAGAAAAGGCGACAAAATCACAAATACATGATCGAATCCACGAACACGATACTTGCAATTGCTCAAATCCTTAACTCGAATAGGCTAAAGATAGGACCAAGTAATCTTCACCAATAATATTATATCAAAAAGGGCGACAAAATCATAAATACATAGCCGAATCCACGACTACGATACTTAAGATTGCTCAAATCCCTAATCTCAATAAATCAAAGGTTTGGATAAAGAATAATATAGGGTATGGATAATATTTGGGATACAAATTGGTGTAAAATGAAAAATAAACAAAACAGATAAATTAAAATCCTAAGTGTGGTTAATCACTATCCCAACCATCCCATGAATAAGACTCATATCACTGAATAACTCACGCTTTAACACTTGAAACACACGCTTTAGGTAGACACGAATTATACTCAACAAGATCTCAATCAAAGAATAATCTTAAGTTGGCGTTCCCATAACGTCCAACTCCCATTCAATCCATAGATATAATATACAACAACTAGTGGTGATATCGACCACTTAATACAAAACTTTACATAAGTTGGTTAAAACAAACTTCCAACTTTTCCTTTTTCTTTTTCTTTTCTTATTTTTTCGATTTTTTTTTCAACTTGAAACATAAACATAGATGTGTAAAATTTCACCACATCACTATAACGATAACTCTGGATAATTTTTCCATACTTTTCATAACTTCAGAAATAATGGTAATAGTGAAAGTAATAAACACACGAAAAATAAACTCAAAGATATACAATATTTACTTTCACTCCAATTGCATTGTGCAATTTCCCGACCTAACCAAAGATAATGAATTACGCACGCGAACACAGGTAATGTAAGGAAACACACTTTGCCTAAAGCAATTAACCAACCACGGATTTTAATCTACATGGTAGGCTAAGGTGTAAGGGTGTAACGAAACATTATAACAAAGGTGTAAGAAACGAAAGGAATGGCTCTGAGTGTTTTTCTAGGGGTATCTTACTCTAAAAGTGAGAGTAACAAAAGGGTTTATACGGGGGTTAACTAACCAATGTAGTTAGCTAATATCACATAACATATAAAGGCTATTTGGGTGTAATCCTAGAAATTTACCAATTTAGACAAGTCATTCCAATTATATCAATAATACTTATTATGGTGGTCTCGAATAGTATACAAGCCAAGTTCTAAAGTTTACAAGTCACCAGCACACTCATAGATTTGTGAATTTCTGAAAAGTTCACAATTTTTGAAAATAACGTTATGTGTGCAGCTATGTAATTTAGACTTTAAACAAAAACATGCTAAAAATTTTAAATTTTGATATATTAAGCACATTTTAAGCATGTTTTGAAAAGTTTAGGACAAGTAAGTGTTCTAATTCTCCAATCCCCCCACTTAAGTTAAACAACGTCCTCGTTGTTTGTATAAAAGATTAAAAACTGGAAAATAAAAGAATTAGAACAGAAAAACTCCCCTGAGATTTGCTCGGTATGATCCTCCATTATTTGTCTAAGAGCAAAAATCATCTTTCTTGTGGATGAGAACGTTTAAGCTTCATAATTGATGTATCCACAGGAAATGCAGGAATCTATAATACCACCAAGACTTTAATACACCTAAGTTAAGAAGGTTCAAACTTGCATAATACATTAGTAGTTAGTAAAAAATAAAACATAAAAATTAAACTGAAAATCATCAGGTCAGTCGATACGCCGTATCTTATGGAAGAAGATACGCCGTATCGAGCCTGGAATACATACGAATCAGAATAGAAGATGCGTCGCATCCTTAACCAGGGATGCGCCACATTAAAATAAACTGACATAAAGTTTTAAAGTCAAAAATAAAAATGCAGAAAATAAAGTAAGATATGACCAGTGCAGGAGATGCGTCGCATCTCAGGATTGAGATGCGCCGTATCTGCTATGGCCTGACAGACTCAATACAAAATCAGAAAATAAAATAAAAGATAAGCATGGGTTGCCTCCCACGAAGCGCTTGTTTTTGTTCGAGTCACGAGCCTGACTCCACCCTTATTTACTGTGTAATAGGGTGTTGTTCCCCCCACTTGGGATCAAGTGCGGGTGATAGTAGCAATAAACACGAAAAGAGTGTAAATTTGCTAGTAAAGATGGAAGAAATACATAAAGATCATACCTTGGCAATATATGTACATCTTTCCTATTCTTACCCGGTTTGGTTGATAAATTGGATGACTTGACAACTTCATCTGCAAGAGTAGTATGTTGAGGAAAAATGAGTCTCTTTTCTTCTTGGTTAGTCTCTTTGGTAGTAAGGCGTCCCTTGACTTCCGCAGAAGATGAGAAAGGATCTTTGGCAAGTAAAAGTTCGAGTTCCTCTATATACTTCATACGGTCGGAATCATCATCTTCATCAATCATAGCAATGTTTAAGAGCTCATCACCAAATTCTTCCTCGAGCTCCACCAAAAACGGGTTGATCACAGGTGCTTCATGTGCTTCAATAGGTAGTGTAATAAATTTGACCTCATCATTCTTTTGTTTTGCAACCTGTTTAGGAAAACTAGAAATATTATTAGTAACGGGATTAATAATATTAAATAAATTTGTACCACTTTGTGTTGTAAGTGACTCCAATTCATCTTGTGAATCTCCATCTTCAACTAGTGGTCTTGCAATTTCAGCATCGTCCCGAATTTTATCCTTAAATAAGTAATCCCAGATTTCTTCAAAATCCCTCGTTGGGTCAAAATCTGGTTGAGTTATGTCATCATATACAATTGCGTCAAATGGTTCGAAATCAAAATTAGAATACTTTTCATCTTCATCCGATGGATTGTCTAATGGTGGTAATACGATTGCAGAATATTCTTCAACGTAAGGTTCCGTATACACATCATCTTGTGCAATCTCCGGAGAAAAAGTACTATCAATAACAATTGCCGGAATTGGTTTCACGGTATATGACTCCTCCTCCTCATCATTTGACATACACCAAGTATGTTGAAACGGCAATCTGTTTCTTTCTTTCCTTGACTTAACCATTTCCAGTAACAAGTATTCTTCCATTGTAATATCCGGATCGTCCATCTTCCTGAAATAAAACTTACTCGTGCAAAAGAAGAGTGAAACAATCAAAGTAAAATAAAAGTTGCTGATATCTGCTGTTGATGCGCCGTATCCTATAAATGGGATACGCCGTATCTTAATACGTTAAAAATAAATCAGACTTTTATTCAGAAAAGCAATACGCCGCGCTCGATAAATCAAATGCGCCGTATGTTTAAATAATCAAAAATTAGTTATACTTGTAAAAATTTTAATGCGTCGTATCAGCAAAAACTAATACGCCGTTACTTCGTTACGTTTCAAAATATAAAATTTTTGATTATCAGAAGATGCGCCGTATCGACAGAGATCGATGCGTCGTATCTGTTCAATAATTCGAAAACTGTTTTTAACTAAAATAATAGATACGCTGTATCTGCTAAAGCAGATGCGTTGTATGGCGTTATCATTTAGAATTTTTTTTTAAAAACAGATACGCCGTATCTTGGGGAAAGATGCGTCGTATCGAATTTATTAAACGCGTTGTATTTTATAAAAATTAAACGCAATACGCCGTATCTATGTGATGAAGCGAAAAGTGTACCGCTTTTAAGGGGTCATTTAAGCCCTAAATCGTTCCTTTTGTCATTTTAGGTACTTTTGAGAAGAAATCTGGAAAAGGAAGCATTTTGGACGTTTTTGGAGCATAAAAGTGAAGAAAACGACAAAGTCTCAAAATCGGCTGAAAAGTACCTTTGACGGCGTCAGGTATTGCCCTGGACGGCGTCATGGCTTGGCAAGAAAAAGGTGGATATGAAAATTACTCATGATAAGCCAGAGAATTTTGCATAAAAAATCTGACGGCGTCACCCTTTAATGTGATCAAGGTCGTCACGGCTTACTTTAAAGAGGGACGGCGTCAGGCTCTTTTCTGACGACGTCACCCCTTGATAGGCCAGAACGGATTTTGGAGCAATAAAGAGGGACGGCGTCAGGAAGGCCATCCGGGAACCCTAAAAGCGGCGAGGTGACGGCGTCAGAATCTACAACGTGACGCCGTCAGCCCTTAATCTCTATATATAGTTTTGTAATTTTTTGTCATTAGGGTGGAACTTTGTGTGTGAAAAACCCTAAGACGATTTTAGCAGCTTTTTCAAGGCTTTTTGCCTTGAGATCTTCCATGTTACATTGAAGATAAGTTATCAATTAATCATTCAATATGTCTATGTGTTGTTTGATTCTATCTTGTTCTTGTCTTTTGTTTAACATGCTAGGCTAGGTTTTCTTTGTGTTTGCTTAGATCTAATGAAACCTAGCTATTGATTATTGGTTATTAGTGTGTTATTAGTTGTATTGGATGATTGTTCATCTATGTTAGGCTTAAGAAAACTGGCTAACTTCCTATACGGTAACTTGCTTGAACGTCATAAGAAACATGAACCAATGCGTACTAAAGGTTTTTATGGTTGTATTTAATGCATGAGCGAATTCTAGTGATCCCATGTTAGGAGCTTCCTAGCCGGCTCGACATAGGAGTGAAGTAGGAGTTCATAGAGTTGGGGAAGTACGTACGCCACCCCACGAATGGTATTAAGGAATACACCCGTCATCCACGCAATTAATGCACACTAATCAACCGGTAAAAGATAGTTAGGGAGTAAGGAAATCTAAGTAAACACATTTCTCTCCACATAAGTTTTACCAACCTTTTCATTTTTTGTTATTTTATTTTATTTGCATTCGTAGTAACTTGGGTTAGTTGACTAGCAACTAATTCCGCCTACTCTTTCAAACCCGAGATTTTACTTGCTTTCATAAAATTATAAAAACATAAAAAGAATCTTCTCTCACCCTTAGACCTATTAGAGTAGTTTTTCATACCTAACGAACACTATTCCCTGTGGAGAACGATCAATCCCCCGTACTTACCACTACACTATACTACATCGGTCAGGTACACTGCCTGGTGGGGTTGTAAGCCTCTTGAGATCCCTCGAGAGGTAAAACCTGTTGTAAGGTTGCAAAACCACGCATCAAGTTTTTGGCGCCGCTGCCGGGGAATAGTTATTGTTTAGGTTGAATTTTTTATTTTATAGGTCTACTCACTAGATTCCTTTCTAGTGAGATTTTTATTTTCTTTTTCTAGGTTTTCTTTAGTCTATCTATTTTCTTCGTTTCTTTGTTCGTAACCATTACCATTCGACATCATGGAAGATGGTAATATCCTCGATCCCAACAACCCACCACCACCTCCTAGAGCCCGTACTTTAGGAGACTACTCCCGTCCTAGCCACCATGGCTATCGAAACACCATTGAGCTCACTCAAGGAGCCAATGTCACTCCCTTGCGATCCGACACCATCCGGTTGGTGCAAAGCGGATGCGCATTCCATGGACTTCGTTCCGAAGATCCTAACCAACATCTCAAGGACTTTCTCAAAATCGTTGATTCTATAGACCTTGATGTTGCCACTCGAGAGACGACCCGACTGCGTCTCTTTCAATTCTCTTTGCGGGACCAAGCTAGTCAATGGCTAGAGCGTCAACCCGCAGGTTCCATCACCTCTTGGGATGATCTCACCACTCATTTCCTTGCTCAGTTTTTCCCACCAGGAAGAACTACCAAGCTAAGGAATGATATCTTGATGTTCCAACAACGTCAAGGCGAAACCCTCTATGAGGCATGGACTCGATTCAAGGACTTACTCCAAAAAGTCCCTCACCATGGCATGGATCCTTGGCTACAAATCCAACGATTTTATGATGGCATAAACCATCAAACTCGAAGAACCATAGATTACGCTGCCAATGGAAGGCTGAGCAGGCTCAGTGTCGATTAGTGCTGGGAAGTCATTGAAGACTTAGCACAGTACGAAGAAGAAGAATGGAAAGACTCAGCGCTCTCGGAAGAAGGGATTTTGAATTACATGAGTGCAACCCAAGAACAGCTGTTCGAAAACATAAAAAGGCAGGTTGAGAGATTAATGAAAGCCGAGACACCTACGGATGATGAAAATCCCGATGAGTGCGTGAACACAATTGGTGAACATACGTTTCATCAATTCTCACGACAAGATGAATTTGAAGGGATAATGCTAACTTTCGTGAACAACCAAGAGAGACGGATCCAGGAATTAGAAACTCACTTGAAAAACACCCAAGATATGTTCATGGAACTAGCAGAAAAATTCATCTCGAGAATAAAAGAGAAAATTAGGGAAAAAGATTCACATAAAAAGATCGAGAAGATCTTTGAACTCCCGGTCCCTAATGAACCATACAACGAATGGGGTGATGAAACCCCTCCCCCCAAGCCTCCACATTTACAACCCTTTTATCCATTTGGATCCCCTCGCGAGAAAGAGAATTCTCATGATCATAGCATTTTCGTGGGAAGCATGGTTGTCACGCTCCCTAACTTTCATAAAGCTAGGAAACGATCTTTTGGCTTTAAGCCAGGTGTGAGAAGAACTAAATTAAAGCACACCCTCAATTCGAACACCCCCTGGAAAAGTTCCTCTCACTCCCTGAATACCTGCCGTGATGGAAATTGGAACCTGAATGAGACGTCAACCGGCCCTTTCCAACATTTTACTACATCCCGTGACAGTAACAAAACATTTGACCCAGGAGGAACTTGTTAACGAGACTAGCTATCAGGGTTATTGACCCTGACTAGCTGCACCCTTAAAGTACAAGGGGCTCATTTGTAAACTGGCACGAAGTGGTAAAATACGCTTGTCTGACGGCGTCAGACTATGAACGTGACGCCGTCACCCCATCTGCACAGCAATAATAACTTTATTTCCATCACTTTCATCACAAACCCAACAAACCATATCCACTCCAACCCCACCTCCGAATTTCCCATGACCAATTCGCCAACTTCCGCTACCAATCTTCACGTGGTAAGTAATTTTTACTCATTCTTTTCGCTTCAATTACTCATAGGATTCGTAAATTTCGAAAATCCCCAACTCATGAAACCCTAGGATTGATTCATGCTTAGAACTCATAATGTCCTTTAATTAGTGTTATTTAGCAATAATTAAAGCATTTGATGATTGGCAATCAAATGGGTCTATTCACTAATTGGGAGGCCACGAATTTGAACCATAACCTATGATCCAATCACCCATTTTGCTGTAAAAAGGGGCGTTTGGTTTATAAGCTTAAAGTTTGGATATTGATTTTTCCCTCGTAAATTCGGATTTGAATTTGGTCGAACCTGACGGCGTCACCTAGCAAAGGGTGACGGCGTCAGACCTGTCTGATGCTCCAATAAATCTTTAATTCACATATTAACACTTTTGTTCCTCCCTGCTTTGTTCCAGATAATGAGTAAGCGTCAAAGACCTAGCCGAGGGAGTTCTTCCAGATCTCAACAAGAGAACTTTGGGGACACGGTCCTCAGTTGGGGTGTCTTTGATGATGATGCCGCCACAACTAAATACACCCAATTGCTACAGCATAAAGTTGAAAATGGGGCTATGGTAGATTGGAGCTTTCTGAGGAGGGAAGGTCTTGAGCAAACCTTTCTCCAAAGCTTTCAGACGGATGAGTTTACCGGCCCTCAGTGGGAAAGCCTGTTTAGAATTCAAGAGCCGGTCTATGACGAATTGGTACGTGAATTCTTTGCCACTTTTCACTTTGACATGGCTGAGGCAAGGACCGATGTGGGCAGAACCACAATCTACTTCAGGCTGGGGGGTGAGTTTAGGACGTGTTCGGTTACTGAGTTTGGATGGAGACTTGGGTTGTATAGTCAGCATGAAACCACTCAAGCAGGGTTCATACCTAGGTTGTTGCATGGAGAGTTGATGAGGAATGATTTTAGATGTTCCATGTTCTGGCCTACTATTGGGATGGGATGTACACCTCGACTACTGTGGTATCTCAAATCAGGGAGCCTAGGGTTAGGTTGACCCATAGATGCCTTACCTACAGCTTGACAGGGCGCCACAACTCTCACCACCGTGTCACTGCTTCAGACCTATTCTACTTGTACACCATTTACTCAAATGAGGTTTACTGCAACATCCCATTTTGGGTTGCTAGCTTTCTGCATGGTGGAGTTGGGGAAAGGGAAGGAGACAGGATTTATGGTGGGATGTTTATCACCCGGCTGGCCCGATCTTATGGAGTCCTCAGGCCCGAGGTCATGAGGTATTTGAGTGGTGATGCATGCAGGACAGTGAAGGTGAGGTCCCTGAAGCAGATGGAGGTGGTTATGGAGATGCATGATGGGACCTTTATGTGGTATCATCCAGACGGAGCTGAGGATGATGATGGTGGGGATGATGAGGAGGAGGAGCATCAGCAGCAGCAGCATGGGGGTTATGAGGCTGGTACAGCAGATTACTACCGGCACATGAGCAGAGGGGATTGGCAGGCTCACCAGGGGGCATGGATGGGCCAGGTTGATACTTGGAGGACCCGGGTGGACGAGAGGTTCGACTGGATGTATGATCACACTGTTCGTCAGATGCAGCACTTATCTACGCGTGATCAGTTGGACCCACACCTGCAGATCGACCCTTTCCCGGGACGTGAGCAGGACTACCCACCATATGGGTACCACGGGCATCTCCCTCCTGACTATGACTATCACCAAGGTCCCCCAACCCAATGATGCTTTGATTTGATGTTTTGATATTTGAACAATTTAATCTATGGTTGTATGTTCTGAAATAATTTGGTCTGTAATAGTTTAGGATAAGGCATTTTTGCCCTTTAAACATTTGTGACATTGATTTTCTTTATTGCATGCAAGCCTTATTTGATTGTTTATTTATTCATTTGTTGGTTTGATTTTATTTGTTTCCGTATGTATGTTTAATCTTTATTCTTATTGATTCATGTTCAAAAACTAATTTGTGAAAATGCTTTATCTTGTGTTTAACTTCGTCTTAACTACATATAAAGGTATTTTGCAAAAGTTAAGTGTAAGGGAAATCCAAACTGGTTTATTAGAACACAAATGAACATGAATCGTAATAATAATAAATTAACATACATATTAGTATTTGTTTGAGTCAAATGCTTGTATCGAGTCATAATGATGTTTTGCAGGAATTCCAGGAAGTAAGGTATAGGTTTTTCCAAAATTTTTCCGAAAACTTAACATGAGAATTCTGTCAGATCATTTCTGACGGCGTCAGGATTTACAACCTGACGGCATCAGGTTTAATTTTCTGAAAATTTTTGAAAGTTTTGTTTTCATAAAAAGTTTTTTATTGAATCTCTAACTTATAATCTCCAGGAATCTGCAAAACTATCATTCCACAAGCATTATATCCTTATATATAGAGTTTATCCCGCCGATGTTACGCAGGTTTTCGTGTTTGTTTTCTCAGGTTTAACAGGTTATTTTGGACAAGGAAATTTTTGTTGGATCAAGCTTTTGGCGATGCATTAGTCATGGAGCTTCAACATTACTTTGGAAGAAGATCTAACCGTGTTACCACATTATCCACCGAGCGAATCAGGGGAGTATTTGATTTCATTCTTTTACCATATTGCTTTTACATCTTGTTATTTGAACATTGGGGACAATGTTCATCTTAAGTGTAAGGGGGGGTAAAAGTACGATTAGAGAAAGCTATTACGCTTGATTTTTGTTTGTTTAATAGTAGATGTGTAATAAAACTGAGATAAATACCTGTTAGGGTAATTTTAGTGCCAAATTTAAAATTTTTTACAACATTTAGGAATGAAACTTTGATCTTAATGAGCGTCTTACGGATAGGAGTTATATGACTAGCACAAAAACCGTACCACTAAAAAATTTTCCACCCCCAAATATGTGAGGTTCGCCCCTAGAATTGGTAGGAAAAGCATTTATGCTATGATGTGTGTACCGGTAGCACTTAGATTCTAGAACTTGCGTTAGGACCATTCCGAGGCCACAAGTGAGACTACATTCGTGTAGTTAGATTTACTACATGATAAGAGGCATTAGGATTAACCCATTGTTTTACACCTGTGCTTTTGTTATAACTACATTGGCTACATTGGTCAAGTAATTCTCCCACACCCTTTGCGTTGTACTCATTTTTAGTACACAATACCCCTAGTACACCCCTCAGAGCCTATCTTTTCGTTTCTACCTTTAAGCATTTTACTTAAAGGAAGAATTTGTTACACCCCACTAAAATGTATACCCAAATCGCCTTAGCCTACCTTGTATGCACTCATTTTTAGTGCATTATTGTGACAACATTTATTTAAACCCCAAGTTAATTATCTAATTGATTACATGATTGCTAAGTCGAGTCATATCCTTGTACATATTGTTTTGGGACGATTGAGACTCATGGGTAAAGTACTAGTGTAATGGAGTAATGGGGAAGAACATCATTTATTACCCCCATATGTACGTTAATATTTTAAAGTACTCCAAGTGTTTCAATTATCTTAATTCGAGTCATTAGAGTAGTTATTTGTAAAGTTATATAAAAGTTCAAGTGTAAGGGGAATGCAACGCCCCTATGATGTATTATTTTGGATGGTAGGGCAAGAGTGTATGCAAAAAAAAAAAAAAAAAAAAAAAAAAAAAAAAAAAAAAAAAAAAAAAATCAAGAAAAAAAAAATGAGAAAAAGAAAAATAGAAAAAAAACATACGGACTACCATCCCGTTTCATTTTATGTTTATTTTATGTTTTTGTTATTTTGTTTTTAGCTTAAGATTGAGTCGAGTCTTGGCTTAGCAACATTGTATAGTACATGTAATTGATCAAGATCTTTAACTCGCCACCAGTAAAATATCCCTTATCCAACAAAACCGTGTTTATCATATCACTACACCTAACGTTATAACCCATTTAAAGCCCTCTTTGATAGTTTATCTTAGGTGCTTACGCCTAGTGGAGGAGGTTTTTGATCCTTTCCCAAGCCTATGGTAATCTATTTGCTATGACAGGTAGTGAGAGATATTATCCGTTTTCATTTATGAGATTTATTTTGATGACACTTGAGAGATGTGAGTATCTAAACACTACTTGTGAGGTGCTAGTTTGTAATCTCCGTGCTTATTATGATTAAAGTGGAACGACTATTTGTTGTAATTACTTTTATGTTAGCATTAAATGACCCCTAACTTGTATTTTGATTAGAATAAAAGCGCATTTGCTTGAGGACAAGCAAATCTCAAGTGTAAGGGTATTTGATGAAGCGAAAAGTGTACCGCTTTTAAGGGGTCATTTAAGCCCTAAATCGTATTTATTTGATCAAATATTGCCCTAAATCGTTCCTTTTGTCATTTTAGGTACTTTTGAGAAGAAATCTGGAAAAGGAAGCATTTTGGACGTTTTTGGAGCATAAAAGTGAAGAAAACGACAAAGTCTCAAAATCGGCTGAAAAGTACCTTTGACGGCGTCAGGTATTGCCCTGGACGGCGTCATGGCTTGGCAAGAAAAAGGTGGATATGAAAATTACTCATGATAAGCCAGAGAATTTTGCATGAAAAATCTGACGGCGTCACCCTTTAATGTGATCAAGGTCGTCACGGCTTACTTTAAAGAGGGACGGCGTCAAGCTCTTTTCTGACGACGTCACCCCTTGATAGGCCAGAACGGATTTTGGAGCAATAAAGAGGGACGGCGTCAGGAAGGCCATCCGGGAACCCTAAAAGCGGCGAGGTGACGGCGTCAGAATCTACAACGTGACGCCGTCAGCCCTTAATCTCTATATATAGTTTTGCAATTTTTTGTCATTAGGGTGGAACTTTGTGTGTGAAAAACCCTAAGATGATTTTAGCAGCTTTTTCAAGGCTTTTTGCCTTGAGATCTTCCATGTTACATTGAAGATAAGTTATCAATTAATCATTCAATATGTCTATGTGTTGTTTGATTCTATCTTGTTCTTGTCTTTTGTTTAACATGCTAGGCTAGGTTTTCTTTGTGTTTGCTTAGATCTAATGAAACCTAGCTATTGATTATTGGTTATTAGTGTGTTATTAGTTGTATTGGATGATTGTTCATCTATGTTAGGCTTAAGAAAACTGGCTAACTTCCTATACGGTAACTTGCTTGAACGTCTTAAGAAACATGAACCAATGCGTACTAAAGGTTTTTATGGTTGTATTTAATGCATGAGCGAATTCTAGTGATCCCATGTTAGGAGCTTCCTAGCCGGCTCGACATAGGAGTGAAGTAGGAGTTCATAGAGTTGGGGAAGTACGTACGCCACCCCACGAATGGTATTAAGGAATACACCCGTCATCCACGCAATTAATACACACTAATCAACCGGTAAAAGATAGTTAGGGAGTAAGGAAATCTAAGTAAACACATTTCTCTCCACATAAGTTTTACCAACCTTTTCATTTTCTGTTATTTTATTTTATTTGCATTCGTAGTAACTTGGGTTAGTTGACTAGCAACTAATTCCGCCCACTCTTTCAAACCCGAGATTTTACTTGCTTTCATAAAATTATAAAAACATAAAATGAATCTTCTCTCACCCTTTGACCTATTAGAGTAGTTTTTCATACCTAACGAACACTATTCCCTGTGGAGAACGATCAATCCCCCGTACTTACCACTACACTATACTACATCGGTCAGGTACACTGCCTGGTGGGGTTGTAAGCCTCTTGAGATCCCTCGAGAGGTAAAACCTGTTGTAAGGTTGCAAAACCACGCATCACTATGAAAATAGATGCGCCGTATCGTTTGAATTAGCTCAGTACAACGATAGCAGTATGCAAGAAAATACAGAAAATAAAAACACAAAAAATAAAAACAAACCAAAATAAACAAAAATAAAAACACACAAAAACAGAAAATATGCAAAATAATACAATGAATGCAATTTAACTAATTTACAACAGAGTTAGTGGTTAGAATAAAAATTAAAAAGAAAAACCTAATTAAAATACTAATAAAATTAACAGATAATAACAATTCACTCCCCGGCAGCGGCGCCAAAAACTTGATGTGTCGTGTGCGTAGTGCTCTAATTTATACCCACGGTATGTCGTTGTGGTTTTAGCAGTATTCAAGTTTTAAATTTATATTTAGCCGACTTATCAATAACACACACACTTTAACGAGTAGTGTACCCGGTCAGTATGAATATAATGGTAAGTAGAGTGTCGATCACTAAGAGTGGAACGTATTATCTAATTATCCTAATCAGTATTTTAATATCTTAAGTTAGCTATAAAACCTAATCTAACGCAAGGGGGTTTCAGCCTGAGAGACTGGCACGGTTTGGTTATGACTAAATATAAACTAAACTAATGAGCACGAATCAGCGAATAGCAAACACGTACACAGATAAATACTTGAGACAATAAGAAGACCTATCCTGATAGTTAAGTAGCTTGTCACTTGTTTTATTGCTAGTTTTATATGAAGTGTATAGTTCGATGCAACGCACCGAGATTAAGTCCTTTCTCGTTGGTTCTAATCTTATCGGCGAGTAAACCCTTAATGATTACTTATGACTATCCTATTTATCTTTCTTCCTACTTTTCTACAGATGATAGAATGCATAGGCGATACAATAAATAGGCGAGGAAGGGGCATGGCGACCCAAGCAATGCTCAGCTAGACACAGAGGTTATCAATGCACTAATAAAAGTCACCAAAGACATCAACATATAAACTTTAATTAATGGGAAAGCAATTTTAAGGGGAGTTGAAGTGCATGATAAAATCAATGTCACAAGCCCATCAATCCTGACCAATTAAAGTGTACTAATACAATAAAACAAAACTACTTAATGAATTGAATACATGCAGGACCTTTTTACAGCTCTTGTATCTTCGTTCAAGGTGTGCCTTGTGTTGCTACTTCGTCTGAATTCGGCTTAGGGTTTCTGTCTTCTCGTCCTTCGTATATATTATATGCTCTCGAAATTCGTCTGACCTTGGGGTATTTATAGTTTCTGTCTGAGGGCTAGATGCGGCGCATAGGATAAGTAGATGCGGCGCATTGACTTAACTTCACGTGGGGTCCAAGATTAATATATTCAGGAATATTCGTACACCGCCAGAAGATGCGGCGTAACTTCATTCATAGATGCGGCGCATGTCCTTGCTGTCTTGGATCGTAGCTTGTGAAATCTTGATAGTGATGCGCCGTATATAATAAGTAAGATGCGGCGTATCTGGAGCAGAATGATCTTGATCTTGTACATTTCAGTAGACTCTTAACTTCTTGCTTGTTTTGCTCCATAATTAGACCAAAATCGCCAAGTTTCACATAATACTTGTTTTTACCTGAGAATTACAAAAGTAAACATTAACGTATCAATTCTCACAGATAATATAATAAACCAAGTCAAATAAATAGGATAAATGATGGTAATAAAATGTACTTATTTGAGTTCATCAGTTATCAATTCTGCTGTTAGCTTTATTGATTCTGCTGTTGGTATTGATTCTGCTGCTGGTATTGATCCTGCTGCTAGTGTATCAATCCTGCTGCTGGTGTTTCAATCCTGCTGCTAGCGTATAACCACTGACTCCTACTATTATGAAAACTATTATGGATAATTAATGGGCCGTTAATTATACATAATTCCATGGGCTAGGGTTTTGAGTAAACTCTATTATAAATAGAGGACGTATCATAACTGCATGCAGATCGAATACATAAACCCTAAACACTAAAATACGATTTGTTCTTGCTCTGTGCCTAGAATAAGAACTTCACTTGGTCTTATCCCATAGAGATATTCGTGTAACCCAGGCATAGGGTCGAATAGTTTCTATTGGAAAGTGATACCACGATTTCAAGTGTATATCCGGTACCTTGTTCATTGATTATCTTAACCCTGTTCTGGGAACACTACGACACAATACTAAACCAACAATCAATAGAAACTATTCCCGTGATAATCAATGGCTACTGCTATGAGACATATAGCTGCTAACTTTTCTAAGCTAGAAAAGTTTGAAGGTGTGGATTTTAGAAGGTGGCAAAAGAAGATGAAGTTCCTGCTGACCAGCATGAATGTGGTGTATGTTCTGACCACACCAATTCCTGAAGATTATGGGGATGATGCTACCATGGAACAGATGAGGAACAGAAGCAAGTGGGAGAACGATGACTATGTCTGCAGAGGGTTAATCCTCAATGGTATGTCTGATACTCTCTTTGACATTTATCAGAATGTTGAATCTTCTCAAGAACTGTGAGATTCCTTGGAAGCCAAATATATGGCTGAGGATGCTTCAAGTAAGAAGTTTCTTGTAAGTAATTTTAACAATTACAAAATGGTCGATTCTAGACCGGTCATGGACCAATACAATGAACTTCTTAGTATGCTTGGTCACTTCACACAGCACAAGATGAACATGGATGAGGCTATTTCAGTCTCTTGTATCATCGATAAGCTACCTCCTTCTTGGAAAGATTTCAAGCATATGCTAAAGCATAAGAAGGAGGAGTTAACTCTTGTTAAGTTGGGCAGTCATTTGCGCATTGAGGAATCACTCAAGGCGCATGAAAGTGACAAGCCAAAGAGCAGCACTGCTGCTGGTCCATCAGTTGTCAATATGGTGGAGCATAACAACTCCTCCAGGTACAATGACAACAAGGGCAAACGTAAGCATCAGGATAACACCAAACCTGATCCTAACAAGAAGTCAAAGGCTACTTGTTGGAAGTGTGGTAAAACTAGACACTTCAGGAAGGATTGCAAAGGTGGTAAAATTGGTAATAAGACCAATGGATCAGGCACAAGTGGATCTGGGAATGGTAACTCCAATTCCCTGAAAGGTCAGAATATATTTAATAAGTCCTTTTGGATTTATTATGTTACATATATATCTGAATTGTTCTTTGTGCATGATGATGATGTTGCGTGGTGGGTTGACTCTGGAGCAACAGTCCATGTGTGTAAAGATAGAAGCTGGTTCAAGACCTACGAGTCAATGAATGATGATTCTATTCTTCATATGGGAAATGAGTCAACGGCCCTGGTGCATGGAAGAGGATGTGTTGATTTGAAGTTTAGTTCTAGAAAGATTATTTATTTGTTGAATGTTTTACATGTTCCTGATATTAGGAAAAACTTGGTTTCTAGTAGTGTTTTGAATAATTGTGGTTACAAACAAGTAATTGAATCTGATAAATTTGTTTTGTCTAAAAATGGTGTGTTTATTGGTTTTGGTTATTTATGTAATCATATGTTTAGACTTAACATTGTTCATGATGTGGTTGATTATGCTTTTATGTCGTTATCTAGTTTATTTGATTCAACCCTTTGGCATGCTAGACTTGGCAATGTACACTTTAAAAGGATGCAAGATATGTCTAAGGATGGGTTAATCCCAGCATTTGGCATGGACACTGGAAAGTGTAAAACTTGCATGATGAACAAGATAACTAAGAAACCATTTAAAGATGTAAAACGTGAAACTAATGTGTTGGAATTAATACATAGTGATTTATGTGATTTACATGCTACTCCCTCTTTGGGGAATAAGAAATACTTTGTTACTTTTATTGATGATGCTTCTAGGTATTGTTATGTTTATCTTTTACATACTAAGGATGAAGCATTAGATAAATTTAAAGTATTTAAGTCTGAAGTTGAATTGCAACAAGAGTCCCTGATTAAGAGATTAAGGACTGATAGGGGAGGTGAGTACATGGATACTCTGTATTTTCATTCTGTTGGTATAATCCATGAAACGACTGCCCCCTATACTCCTCAGCAAAATGGAATTTCTGAAAGGAAAAACCGAGTGCTAAAGGAGATGGTTAATTCCATGTTGTCCTATTCTGGGCTGAGTCAAGGGTTCTAGGGTGAAGCTATGTTAACAGCTTGCTATTTATTAAATAGGGTTCCCAACAAAAGGAACAAAATAACTCCTTATGAACTCTGGACTAAAAGGAAACCTAACCTGAATTATCTCAAGGTTTGGGGTTGTAGGGCTGTTGTAAAACTCCCTGATCCAAAGCTTAAGACTTTAGGTGAAAGAGGCATTGAATGCATCTTTGTTGGATATGCTGAGCATTCCAAGGCTTATAGGTTCTATGTCATTGAACGTAATGATTCTGTTTCAATTAACTCCATAATTGAATCGAGGGATGCAATCTTTGATGAGAATAGATTCTCTTCAGTCCCTAGACCAAGTCAGAGGATTCCTAATGGAACCAATGATGTTGGTGTGTCAGAAGCCTCTGATGAGGTTCCTGATGAGGTTGTGGAACAACAACCTGAACCTGAGCTCAGAAGGAGCACAAGGGTAAGGACTCCGAAAACCTTTGGACCTGAATTTCAATTGTACTTAATTGAAGGAACAAGGGACGAGGTCTCTGACCAACACTCCTATTGCTTTAATGTTGAGGGTGATCCCAAAACATTTGATGAAGCAATGAAGTCCCAGGATGTTGCTTTCTGGAAAGAAGCAATAAATGATGAAATGGATTCCATCATGGGCAACAATACTTGGGTGTTGGCTGATCTACCACCTGGTTGCAAGCCTTTAGGCTGCAAATGGATTTTCAAAAAGAAAATGAAGCTAGATGGAACTGTAGAAAAGTTCAAGGCTAGACTAGTCATTCAAGGCTTTAAACAAAAGTCGGGAATAGACTATTTTGATACTTATGCCCCTGTGGCTCGTATCAGTACCATAAGATTGCTGATTGCCTTGGCATCTATTCACAATCTGGTGATTCATCAGAGGGATGTGAAGACAGCATTCTTGAATGGTGAATTGGATGAGGAGGTTTACATGAACCAACCTCAGGGCTTCATCATGCCTGGCAATGAAAACAAGGTGTGCAAACTAATTAAGTCCTTATATGGACTGAAGCAGGCACCTAAGCAATGGCATCAAAAGTTTGATGAAGTGATTTTGTCTAGTGGTTATTCACTTAACCATTCTGACAAATGTGTATATAGCAAATTTGATGAATCTGGTAAAGGAGTCATCATTTGTCTATATGTTGATGACATGTTGATCTTTGGCACTGACTAAAATCAAGTTGACATAACAAAGGAATTTTTGTCATCAAGGTTCTCCATGAAGGATATGGGGGAGGCTGATGTTATCCTTGGTATAAGGATTAAACATGAAAGTAACAAGATTTCTATCTCTCAGTCTCATTACATTGAGAAGGTGTTGAAGAAATTTAATTACTTTGATTGTACTCCTGTGAGTACTCCTATGGATACAAGTGAGAAGCTCATGCCTAATACTGGCAAAGCTGTATCTCAACTTGAGTATTCTAGGGTAATTGGTTGCTTAATGTATGACATAACTTGTACCAG
The DNA here is from genome assembly GCA_021014915.2 of Artemisia tridentata subsp. tridentata. NCBI lineage: Eukaryota > Viridiplantae > Streptophyta > Magnoliopsida > Asterales > Asteraceae > Artemisia > Artemisia tridentata. The sequence continues at coordinate 231,534,301 of CP139502.1, read as the reverse complement.
ACCTGATATTGCATTTGTTGTGGGCAAATTGAGCAGGTATACTAGTAATCCTAGTGCTCATCATTGGCAAGCAAATCAGAGGGTACTGAAGTATTTGAAGAGAACTATGGATTATAGTCTCTCATATACTGGTTATCCTTCAGCATTAGAAGGATACACTGATGCAAGTTGGATCAGTAACACTGAGGACAATTCGTCTACTAGTGGCTGGGTATTCTTACTTGGTGGAGGTGCAATTTCTTGGGCATCCAAGAAGCAAACTTGCATCACCAGTTCTATCATGGAATCTGAATTTGTGGCCTTAGCTGCTGCTGGTAAAGAAGCTGAATGGTTGAGAAACTTGCTTCTTGAGATTCCATTGTGGCCTAAACCTATAGCACCTATTTCTATCCGTTGTGATAGTGCTACTACATTGGCAAAGGCTTATAGCCAAATGTACAATGGGAAGTCTAGACACTTAGGTGTCAGACATAGCATGATTCGTGAGCTTATCATGAATGGGGTGGTATCTATAGAGTTTGTTAGATCTCAACATAACTTAGCTGATCACTTGACGAAGGGTTTGGCTAGAGACTTGGTTTTAAAGTCTGCAAAAGGGATGGGTTTAAGTCCTACTTAGTCACTAAATGCTAAGACACCCAACTCCCTCCTGAGGAAACTTTGGAGCTGAGTTCAATGTGGAAAGCTGAACATTTAGTGGACTGGAGCAAATGTTTATTTACATCCCAAGGTTGTGCTCAGAACCTGCTGAAAGGAGGATGAAGTCTTCACTTCTCAATGGTTAATTTTCTTTGAAAAAGTACTTAGCAGGAGCATGATTAAAAGATGAACCACCTATGTAAATGTTGAAGTTTTGCCGCTTCAGGAAGCTTTTGGACTTTTAGCTTTTACAACATTTATGAATTGGATATGGACACATGGCTTGTATAGTGTCAGGAGTATTTTAGTGTTTGAAAATGTATGTGTATTTTATCTTCAGGTATTCAAATGGGTTGAAGGGTTCAATTCTTAGAACACCCTGATTCTCGAATATTTGAACGTATATTGTACTAAGATGAGAATTCAATCTTCAAGATATTTTCATTTATGCATATGTTTTGTTTTGTGTTTAATTTTCATGCAAAGGAAGTGAACTAAATTTGGGGAGGATTGTTGGAAAATTTAGTGCACTTGAGGGGTTTAATCACACCTGGTAATGGGTTTGGAGGTACGGAGTGTACACCCATCAGGTCAATGTTTGCCCTGACTCAATTGAAGTGGTTTGATAGTGTAAATGACAATGCTGCTGATGCAGTTGATTCTGCTGCTAACATTGTCATTCCTGCTGCTAGCTTTATCTGATTCTGCTGCTAGCTTTATTGCTGCTGATGCAGAACAACTCTGCTGCTAGTGTTATCAATTCTGCTGTTAGCTTTATTGATTCTGCTGTTGGTATTGATTCTGCTGCTGGTATTGATCCTGCTGCTAGTGTATCAATCCTGCTGCTGGTGTTTCAATCCTGCTGCTAGCGTATAACCACTGACTCCTACTATTATGGAAACTATTATGGATAATTAATGGGCCGTTAATTATACATAATTCCATGGGCTAGGGTTTTGAGTAAACTCTATTATAAATAGAGGACGTATCATAACTGCATGCAGATCGAATACATAAACCCTAAACACTAAAATACGATTTGTTCTTGCTCTGTGCCTAGAATAAGAACTTCACTTGGTCTTATCCCATAGAGATATTCGTGTAACCCAGGCATAGGGTCGAATAGTTTCTATTGGAAAGTGATACCACGATTTCAAGTGTATATCCGGTACCTTGTTCATTGATTATCTTAACCCTGTTCTGGGAACACTACGACACAATACTAAACCAACAGTTTTGACTTGGTTACCTACTCTTTCCGGTCAACTCGTTTTTGTTATGTATTTCTTTTACAATTTTTGTCCTTGTAACTGCTCAATAATTTCACCGCTCGTCCTTTTCCCGCCAAAAAGAACCCTAACCTACCAAAACCTGATCATATTCCATTTATTACACTCACACGATCCTCACAACCCTGATCACTCCTCACAAAACATAAATATATTTGCATAAAACCACATTTCATACAATGGCAAATAAAGATTAGAGCAAAGTCGTATTAAATGATGATGGTAGAGTATATTTATGCTAAATATGGGAAGAATTGGAAGGAAAGTGATGGAGTGTCTGATGAGATGCTAGAAGACTTATGGAAAAAAACAACATAGGTTGCGAAAAGTTAGTGTATTCTGTTGCATTGTTCTGCTTTTGGTTAAATAAGTTTAAGTCGTGTTTACATTTATGTTTATGATCATATTCTGATAGATGATATTAGTAAAAACCAAAATTATAATTAGATGTGTCAAAATGTCAAATAACGAGATTGGCGTCGAACCGCCGCGTTGCGGCGAGGCGACGAATATTTATCTTAATACATGTGCGATTGTTGTTGCTGTATTTTATTTCTCAAAGTTGGTTTTCGATTGCTGAGAGGTTTGTTAACTTTGTATGTTATCTTATAAAAAAAACAGATTCGAAGACATCAGATATCGATTTATAAAAGCAAAAAGTCCTATTGTCTTAATACATAGGGAACTACGTTAATGTACATACAATCTATTCTATATCAATCATAAATTGTCAACGTGGAACTGTGCTTTCATATGGCAGCATGTGTATGTCCATCACCGCTATTCAATCTATTTTTGATTACCGTTGCAACTCACGGGGCTCAGGAATCGTACCTGTATCAGAAGGTCGTTACAGAATAAAATATAAGGAAATGAACACCATGTGGTATCACTTGTTTGTCGACAATTTTTTTTTGGCGCATATTGACAACTGCAGTCCGTTCTCTTCTGTTTATCATCTATGTTTTAGAAACACATGTTATTGTTGATCAGCATTTTATGTGGAACTGTGCGAAAAACCAAAAGTTTCAGGTTTCATTGTTGGCAGACAAACAATACCACATGAAAATGCGTAGGAAGAGAAGAAAATTTTCAAAGGCAAAGCAACGAATTATTTCCTTTTTCTTCTTGTAAAAAAATGTCGTTTGCATTTAGCTATAATAGCAGCCACAGATGATGTACATCGGTTGGCAATATTAGCAAATGAAGAGTATCTGACTTTCTTTATTTACTGATACTAAAAGTTGATGTTGTGTATCTATGATGGTAAGTTTGTTTACGCATACTTGCACCTGCAGCTTTACAAAAGGGCCTGATCAACAATACGATTCGATTCAAAAAGATAGATGGGAAACAAAAGAGGATGGTGCAAAGAAGTAATCTGTTCCAAATCACTTGTTACAACATTCTCTTCTGTTTCTCACCTATCTTTTAGAATTGTATCGTATTGGTGATCAGGAGTTTTTTTGATGTTGCAGGTACAAACATGCGAAAAAAAAATTAGCGTCATAGATACAGAGCATCAACTGTTAGTATCAGCAAATAAAAAATACCAGATAGTCTTCAATTGCTAATATTGATAGGCGATGTACAACATCTGTCGCTGCTTTTATAGTTGAATGCAGATGATTTATCATAAATATAAAAGAGACATAAATATAAAAGAGAACAGTTTACTTACTTTGGGTTACAGGCATGGCATTTGCATTATTATAGGCAAGGGTTATGCATCAATTTGTAGTTGAAGAACCTGATGTCGCAGGATTTAGTCTGTTGGATATATAGAATATGTCAGGAAGCAAAAAAGGAAAAAGTTATTGAAACATGTAAATTCTGGTACGACTTATCTTTTTCAAACCATCTTATTATTATTCACTGGTATCCAAAAAAAATATATATATAATAATAATAATAATAAGTTGACGCTCATAGCAACGATGAATAGGAAGTAAATTTTAGTGATACTTAACTTCTGCTCATTGGCGTACGTCACCTCAGGTGAATCCTTATGTCGATGACTGAAGAATCTGAAAACCTGAATAATACTTATGTTTTCTTTGTAAGCAGCTACGCTAAAGAATGTCGGACCAAATTTTAGCGGGAGGAAGTGAACAGAACTGCCATTTCATCTCCATTATTACAAACGGTTCCACAACAACTCCTAATCAACAACATGATTGAATTTTGAAAGATCAGTGGCAAATGAAATAGGATGGTGCGAAAAAAATTATCTGCACCAAATAATTTGTCACAGCATCCTCTTTCATTTGGCACCAATCTTTAAAAATCTAATCCTGTTGTTGGTCAGTAGGGCTACTTTATTTGTTTGACCCATCCTCTGTTCGACAAACTGATGACAATGCAAGTCGCAGCGGACTTCTTTATTGTTAGATATCTAAAAAGAGAGAAACCCGATGCAACTTACATTCTCATCAGTTTGTGGAACGGAGGATGCATATTATAATAGTAACATAAGTCAGCACCTTGGAATCAGTTCTGTTCTTCATCTCATGTACATAACATTGAACACAGGCGAAAGTTGTTATCTTTCTTTCCATAATGTAACATTTAGTGTATGGTAAGTGATTGTCTAAGAATCAGTGTACTTGCATATGTCGCGATATCCATCACTGATACGTTGAGTCTGTATGCATGTATTCGTTTAAATACATTAAACTTTCTGAGCAGGGTAGAGCATCCAAATGCAGGTTCCTTGGCTGTTTCAATACAGAAATTTAGCTGTTAGTTCTAACATTATATGAGTAAACTTAAAATAGCGACAAACTATGAATGTTGAATGCACATACTATGTGAATACAGCAGCAGTTCAAGTCAGCATCCTAATTCTATCTCTACGCAAAAATGTAGGGAGTGGGAAAATACCGACAAAGTATCAATGATGCATGTAAGGCGACCATGCAAATTTAGTAACAGCCGCGTTTGGTCGCCTCACATCCATCATCGTTACTATGTCTGTTTATTGGTATCTAACATCTGTGCATTGTCTGTAGCGGCGTTATTATAGGCAACGTTCATCTATGAATCTAGAGTTCAAGAACCTGCTGCCATAGGATCGAACCTGTTGCATATACAAAATGTGTTAGCAGTCTAAAAAGGGGAAAAATCATTGCAATATGTAAATTTCAGTAACACTTATCTTTGTTTGATTCCGTAAGCAGTATCCAACGCTGCTATCGGGTGCGACCATCTGCCTAAGAAACCACAAATGTTGATTATACATGCCATGTAAGCACCTGCACATCCGGCATTGATATTCAATCTATTTTTTTATCAAGCATACAAATTTAGAATAGTAATTCGAGTAATACTTATCTTTTGTTCGCAGCCAATAAAATATATTGAGAAGCTCAGCATGAATACTCTGACGGCACAAAAATATTGACAAAATAAACATAGGTAGCTGTTCTAAGGCCCTCTAAAGTTCCTTTTGTCGTTTCAAGTCCCTTTGTGCAATTGCCTGCATCAGGCAAACTGCTAGATTGTTGAAAGGACAAAAGGAACTATATAGGACCTCAGAATAAGTAGGTATGCTGAAGTTCAGTGGTAGAAATTGTTTTTATAACCTGTCGTAATTCCTGTGTTATCGAACCGGCCATCGCCTGCGTATAGAAAGGTAGTTGTCAGAAAGTTTAAGCAAATAATCAATGTGAAACAAAAATGTGTTTTACGCACCTGGGCAGGTTAAGGAGTAGAGAAAATTACAGACGAAGGGCCGTCCCCTTCATTCTATACTGACCCCGGCCCGGGCTGCCTTTTTGGGAAGCCCGTCCCCATACATCCAACATCGTTACTATGTCTATTTATTGATATCTAACTTCTGTGTATAGTCTGTAGTGGTGTTGTTACAGGCAACGTTCATCTATGAATCCAGAGTTGAAGAGACTAACGCCATAGGACTGAAGCTGTTGGATATAGAAAATGTGTTAGCAGGCAAAAAGGTGAAAACTAATTGAAACATGTGAATTTTAGCAGCACTTATCTTTTGCTGATCCCGTAAGCGGCATCCAACGATAACTAAACAATACCAAATAGTCTTCATTTCCTAATATTGACAGGTGGTATACAACATCTGTCGTTGCTTTTATGTTTAAATGTAGATGATTTATTATGAAAGGGTTTTGTACCATTGAATATTAATGTTTATGAATAAAGGTCGGTAATACAACTTTCTAAGTAGTATAGAGGCTACAAATATTACTGATTCTATTTTTCGTTTCTGTGTGGATGTATAGCAGATAATGCACATACCATGTGAATACAGTAGTAGTTCAAGTCAGCATCCAGACGTGCATCACCAATATTTCATCTACTTTTCATATAGGCTGGTGAATATAGAAAATCAGTTAGCAAAAAGAAATTAGAGAGGATGAATACAATGATTTAAATTTGTAAATCCTAACAATACTTATCTTCTGTTTGTTGGCGTGCGTGAGCGTGCAAACCTGAGGAGCAGGAAAATATCGATAAAGTATCCATGTAAATACAGTAAGTATGAAAATATTGAGAAACTACGAATATTGAATGCAGTTACCATGTAAATATGGTAATGGTTCAGAAATCATCAAATCCGCAGGCGACAGTATTTCATATGAAGAAACATAAATATAAAAGAGAATAGTTACTTTTAAATATTCTATAATGTAGTATAGAAATTTTCTTATAATAAAACTGATGAAATGGATGTGTGTGTGTATATATATATATATATATATATATATATATATATATATATATATATATATATATATATATATATATATATATATATATATATTACAAAGGTGTATCGTAGAAGAAATTTGTCGATTCTAGAAGAACATGTGAGTATGAGTACTCGTGTTGAATGGGATAATGAAGGAGTGTGGCCTGTCATGAACAATACACACTATATCATTATCACAATCAACACGTCTCAGTTATTAGAGCCGATCTATCAAACGATGTATATGACTTCCATTGTTTAATTTAACAAAACTCATGACAACGTTCAATTAAAACAATGGAAATAAGATACATTGTTAGATAGATCTACCCTAATAACTGAGAGTTTCAAAGCGAAGTTCAATGTAGCCAGCTGTGTATGGCGATGTTACTTTGTAGATGCCTGTTTTAGGTCGTAAAAAAGAATGGAACCGAAAAATAAATATAGTTAATCTTTCTAAGTCCCCTTACAGTTCCATTTGTTGTTTCAATTTCCTTTGTGCAACCGCTTACACCAAGCGAGTTGCTAGGTTGTTGAAAGAGCAAAAGGAACTGTATGGGAACTTAGAATGAGTAACTATGTTTAAGTTCCAGACTAATTTATTAAGTTAAAGCATTCATCGACTAAGTAATGTGGATATCCAACACACAAGTCGCTACTTTAAACTTCTTTTTTGAACAGTTTGATAGAATCCACAAGTATAATTTACGATAAACCTTTGGTATTGCAAGTTACGGTCTGTGATGATTAACAGCTATGGTGACATGAGATAAGGCAGATGATATACCTGTACATGCATGACCATCTTATGTTTCAGCTGATCAACAGACGATTTAATTGTAAACCGTTCGATAATTTTTTTTACCATAACAAACGAAGGCTATCTGTTACTTTGTTTGTTTGCCGATACTAAAACTTGATGTCATGTGCCTCTGAGAGTTAACTTGTTCTCACATATCCACAACCGCAGTTGCAGAAAAGATGCTGATCAGCAGTATGGCTCAATCATCGAAGAAAGATGGGAAACGGAAGAGGATGGTGCGACGAAGTAATTTGCACCAAACTACCTGCCACACCATCCTCTCCGGTTTCTCATCTTTCTTCAAGAATTGTACCTTAGTGGTGATCAGGTCCTTTTCTGGACCTGCACTTATGCATATGCGAGAAAAAGGTAACTATTACAGACACATGACATGAATTGTTAGTATCGGCAACCAAAAAAACTACTAAATAGTCTTTGTTTCTTATGTTTAGAAATTTTTTTTTATCGACTGCCTTAGCTTTCTTGTTATCTCCTGCGCGCATGAAAATGCAAGAAAAAATTAAGTGAGACAAATATAGAATATTAGCTCTTAACGTTAGGAAATAGAAAAATAAGCAGACAATTGTGTTGAACGGTTTAGGAGGTGTTAATAATCATAGGTGGAAAATCTGACCTCCCTCTCGAACCCCTTTTGTTATTTAAATGGTCTTTAAACAATACTCTGCACCAAACATATTGATAGACCATTAAAATACCAAAAGGAATTCGAGGGGAAGGTCAGGTTAACCATCCTGGCTGTACTCATGTGACGCACGTAGTGCCGTTGCTGAATGCACGATACCTGCTACAGATATTGATAACATGAAAAAATCTGGTTAAAATGAGTATAAACTTGAGTTTTGTAACGTTCAATTGAGGTCTTTCTTTACCTGGTAAAGGAGAAGTGAAACTGTAATTGTTATATTTCTATTGGCTGGTATTTTTCTATTTGCAGATACAAAAAGTTGATGTTATGCGCTGGTAAAAGGTAAATTTTTTTTCCGCATAGACGCAACTGTAGTGACACAATTGGTTCTGGTCAACAATATGCTTCAACTACAAAGGAAAGATGGGAAACGGAAGAGGATCCTGCGAAGAAGAAATTTGCTTCAAATTACTTGTCACAGCATTCTCTTCGGCTTCTCATCCCTCTTTCCGAATTGAACCCTATTCTTGACCAGAACCATTTGTGCCACTACAGTTATGAATATGCGAAAAAAAATTATCTATGATTGGCGCGTGGCACCAAATGTTAATATCTACAAATACAAAAAGATCACATATTTGTAGCTGCTGCTATTCCTGGGTTTTTTGTTAAGTATATTCGTAAACGTAGTTCCGCGACATCTTCTGATCAAGAATATGACTAAATTCTGAAAGATCAGTGGCAAATGAAATAGGATGCTGCGAAAAAGTAATTTGCATCAAATCACTAATAAGACCATCGTCTTCCGATTCGCACTAATCTTTCAGAATTTTATCCTATTGCTGATCAATGGTCCATGTATAAATGGTATCACGAATATCCGGGGTTTCATTATTCAAAGATAGCAGAAAAGATAACAAAAAGCCTAAGGTGTACGTTAAAAAGAAAAGTTATCGACAAAATAATGTAGTCATCTAATTTTTTATTAACTTTTAGAAAGAGAATTCTTTATATGATAGCGAGTTGTTACCTGCATGTTGCCACTTTCAGAGTTGCTAGTCAATTAAACCCATTTGCTTGTGTGTGTTACCAGCCTCAGTAGTAGGAAAGGATTTTGTAACCCGTCGTTGCATTTGACGATAGCAGCAAGCACAGGTGTTTTGCATCATTATCTGCATATAGAAAGGTAGGCATGCAGTAAATAATCTGAAGCATACGAAAATATCATTAAACCATGCACATGAATACAGTAAATATGAAAATAGACACTAAATTTTAGTGATACTTAGCTTCTGTTCATTGGCGTCCGCGACCGCATCAACCTGAACAATAAAAAAATACCAATAAATTATCTATAGGAATACAGCTAGCATGAAAATACTAAGAAACTATGAACATTGAGTGCATATACCATGTAAATACATTAGTAGTTGAGAGCTACATCTGTATGTCGATGACTGAACAATTTTCATATTGAATCATCGTATAAAAAATATTTGAATAATACTTACGTTTTCTTTGCAGGCAGTGACATGTACCGAAGCAGGTCAGTGCAAACACTTGCATGCTACAAAAACAGTGACAAAGTATCAATGGTGGATGTACACACCATGCCAAACCGGTAGTAGCTGTGGTTGGTGTCGGTACATCCATCAATGATATCTTGTCTATTTTTGATAGATGATTTAGGCCTAATCCCTTCACTTTCTGATAGCCACACTTCAAGGAGAGAACCTGCAAAGGGTGTATGTGGATTTTATTAGTTAATTTAACCAACGCCGTTAAAAACACACGTGTTCTTTACAGACAGATGAGTGCTACCTGCGATTTGTGAGTCCCAAACTATGTGTTGAATATATAAACATAACAGTCACAGATGTTCCAAACCAATGAATGCAAAATTCAGAAAACTTAAAATTACTATATATATAATATAGCGTCTTAAACGACTACAGTATTGTCGTTCTGTTCATAAAAATATATCATCAGGCTCAGCTCTGTAAATGTTAAATGCTAAAGAAGGTTAGAATTTTTCCATGTGCACAAACAGAGGCGGTTGCACGATACTAAGAATGGCATCACGCCATCCGGTGACTGCCATGGCAATTTACATTTCAGACCTCCATTAACTTATATCATTGGACTGATATTAATGAGCGATCGTAAGAAGTGAATACACCCAGCACGGTTGCAAATCTAAAAGTTTGCCCTGCCAAGAGCTGGGGATTCACTTCTTTAATCAGAGCGACAGATTCATCATAGCCTGTTGCAACTAATAAATAGCAAGTGCAAACCTTTTTGCATGTCGCAACAATCTTAAAGATTTGCATAACCATTGATAAAATCAATATATTTGATACAACAACTGGTAAAAGCACGATAAAACAGGTTCCAGTAACACATAAAGTCGATGTCTAAGGTTTCGATAGTTACCGAGCAAACTACAGGAAGAAGGTTCGCGCAACTACCATAGGCAAAAGGCACGTATAAAGCCACAGGGAGAAGCCACGTATAACAGCATATTAATGAGCTGAAAAAAAGCTAAAAAACGGAAGAGTAGATCGGACCCACAACATGCAACAAACAGGCTCACAAAAGATAGGCCAAAAACAAAACGACATCACTGCAGTCGTTTCAAACGTTCCATTAACCACACGCTATGGGTGCAACCACAAACACGGTTGCCCTGTCAATGAACGCGTGGTCAGAGAATGTAACACACACCAGATGCAAAAACATATGTGTCTTCTCTCTAGTGCATAGCATAGCAACAACAATCTTTAAGGTTTCCACCTAAACTGATAAAGGCAGAAGACATGCATAAAACTCACTTTGTACCATACAGTCTGCAAACCAAACGAATAAGGCAACACTGTGGCTGCACCCACAATCCTGGTTGCCCCGCCAACAAATGTGCCTTAAAAAAGGTGACTGTTGTTGCAAAATAGACACGGTTGCATAGTTGTTGTTTACACTATGCTGTCCGGTGCCTACATCCCGATCATACACTGTGGTCGTTGTAAGATGCCGCATTACTATATTTCACCCAGCACATCATTCCTATGCATCAGACAACATCAATAAATTATAAATTTACTTGGTAATCTATAACTGGTTTCATATAAAAATTCACCCAACAAAAAAAAATAAAATAAAAAATAATAGCAACTTCCGTCAAAGGCACACTCACATTCATCAAATCACACAGAGATAAAAAAAATAGCAAAAGACCATCTTAACCTTAAACTACACAGATATGAATCAGCATTAAAAAAATACCAACTTCTATTAGATCGACACTCACAACCATCAAATCAGACAAATATCAAACCAAAAAACAACTTCTAAATAGCAAAAGACCATCTTCACCTTAATATTACAGCCAACTGACAGAAAGTCAAGAAAAGGATAAATATGAAACTACACAGACACGAATCAACATAAGCTGACACAAAACCAAGAAAAGGATAGGCATCAAACTACACAGATATCAAACTTCTATTACATCGGCATAAAAAAAATACCAACTTCTATTAGATCGGCACTCACAACCATCAAATCACACAAATATCAAACAAAAAAATAGCTTCTATTAGATCGGCACTGACTTTAGACTGGATCCAGCACATTAGGGTTAGCATTTTCCAGAAGGCGCACCCTTCACTATGAGAAAACCCTAGAAAGGATTCTCAATTAATCACCCTAACATGGGCTAAAAAAACGGAATAGCAGATCGGCCCAAGAAGATGAAAGAAAGCAGCCCCCGAAAATCGGCCCAAAATCAAAACGACAGCACTGTAGTCGTTTTTGATGCTACATTATATTATATATAATGCATATAAAGATCTTCCATTTTTCAGAATCCACCACACATAGTAGGCTATTTCTTTTTCCTCTTCACTACACACATGACACACCTAAACACCAAACCTGTAAAAATTGCAGATTCATTTATGCCTAAGATCAAACAACTCAATTTCAAGATAGGAAGCATAGGAAAAAGGTCTTCAAGTGCATGCATTGGTTACCTAAATCGATTATGTGAGTTTATGAACCCTGATTATACCTTAAAAACCATTAATTTGTTTATGATGTTGTTAGAATAATGTTGTTAACAATTAAAAATGAGTTGATTTTGTGCCTTTTTGTTAGATCGAAATTTGGGTCTTCACATTTGGGTTTAATTAAGTTGGAATTTGATGGGTTTTGGGTTTAAAATCTAGCCTCCAAAATTAGTAGGTGATGATAAATTATATGGATTTTTTTTTCCACTTTTTTTTTTTTGGTTTCACCAGTGACTTTGTTTCGGTAGAACCGGTATTGGAGACTGATAGATCCTAACGTGAAATCAACCAGAGTGATGGGATGGTGGGTTAAAGTAAGGTCAAAGTATATTCATGGCTCAAAGTGTACCCCAAAATTAGAAAATCATTTTGCAACTTCCAGCATTTGACTTTCTATCTGGTAGATGACTTTGCGATTTTGGTGTACACTTTGAGTCATGAGTTCGATTTCACTCACTGCTCTGATGTTAATTGTGGCCTTTTTTTTTTTTTTTTTTTTTTTTTTTTTTTTTTTTTGCATCAAGAACATTATTTTATTCTTTATACAAGCTGCGTATGAGATTGTTCATTTTGTATATAGCGCATGCAAATCAAATGGAGGAGGATGGGGAAGTCGACGTAAAGGTTTTTTATGATGTATGTAAGAGGTTTGGTATAATGTCGGATATGTAAGTGGTGAATAATTTGTATATCATTAATCACAAAGGTTCAGTACATATATAATGATACAAAGAATAATCTAGAACTCGGGCTTGAACCCATTATAAAATATCGACTAACACACCCCCACAGTTTTAGCATGTTGATCCCGGTTATGCACTTGATCGAATTCCTTAACTTCTATAAGGTTAAGTTATGCTAGATAGTCTAACACAACTAGAGTAGAAACTATGTTTGAATTTATCAAATATTATGCAGAATCTAGTATTTGATATTAAGAAGAACTCTCTGATGAAACAGTAAACACAAGAACACAATTTTATAAATAAATAAAACAGCCTCAATATTATTAAGCAATAATACGAATACTCTTCCTAGTATTAGGGTTACAAAACCTTGAAGCTATAAACTCTATAAAAGAATCATGTATCTAACTCTATGCCCTAGGACCTCCTTTTATAGACTAAGGAGTCCTAGTCGGCTTACAATAACTTGTTCTCTAAGATAAATCTTTTTAAATCTTTTCTATATTTATTTAAACGACTTTACATGTATATCTCATTAACAGCATTAACAATAACCGACTAAATAGCCTAACAATCTTAACTCTTGAAGCAGCAACATTAACTCATCAGCAGGAGAAACACACTTAGCATATTTTTCATTGAAGTCCAAGAGCAGTCTTAACACCATAGAGTAGTAGTAACTTGACAATGAGCAGCAGTATCATCAAGAAGCTTTATTCCCAACAATCCTCCCCTAAATTTGATATTTTCTCCCAAAATCATCAAGTTTATTCAATCAAAGCTTCATATTCACTAGAGGATGCTTACAAACACCTTACTTCTTCATTTTCTGCTGTAAAATAAACCAGAGAAGATCCAAAGACATATGACTATTATATTCAACTTCTAGCTTAAATTCCAACATCTGATGAAGTGTAGCTAATGATAGAGGATACATTTTCTCAACCAACATGTAAATCTGAAGTCCTCCCATTGCTAAGGTATGAACTCCACAGTAGTCATATAGCTTCCAAAATAATACCTTGTTTCCAAACTGAGCTCTCAATACTTCATCTTCACAATGTGGTTCAAACATGATTTTCAGATCTTCCCATAAAACTCTATCCATGATGTCAGTTGGCCTTGTAGATCCATATTTAGCTTTAACCAACTTCCACAGAATTTCTAAATCCTCCCTATCAAAGCTTTTTAACATATGACCAAAGGTGATAAACTTATGGGATTTTCCATCAGCTCTTATTATCTCCCAATAAGTTTTCCTTCTCTCTTTGTGAATTCTCCAGTTAACAATGCTTGGGGGCTTTGTTGCCAAAGGTTCAGCATCTATAGGTATCTGCTCATCATCTGAAATAAGTACCATGTATTGTTTTAGATCATCTATACCTTTGTCATCACTGTCCTTTTGCTCTTCATACATCTTTTGCTTTTTACTGCTCTCCTGCTCCAACTCTGTGCCTACTCTCTTAGAACTGCTTCCCACCACCTCTGTGTCCATATCAAAGAATGTGTTCACTCATTTGAAAACCTTGTCAAAAAATTCTTTAATCTTGTCAAAGCTCATATTCTTCAATTGACCAGGCTTCCAGTTATCCATTCTTCAAATAAGTACACATTATTGATATTTGTTGAGCTTTGGTGGGTGGTTTGTTCCTTTTAGCTTCTGCCCTCTTTTGTGCAAAGAACTTTCTTTGTTTCTCTAAGAGCTCCATAAACAATTTTGCCTTTTCTTCCATGGATAACTCTTCCTGCTCTTCTTGTAACATCCTCTGAGCTAATAAATGATCAGCCTCACATTTAGCTTCAATATCTTCCCATGTGTTTAGAAGCTTAATGCTGGCTTTTTCTTGTTCAGCTGCAACTCTAGCTTCTTCATCATATTCTGCTTGCAGTAATCTAGCAGCTTCTTCATCAGCTAAGAGTTGTTCTTTCTTGCTCAAAGGCTTTACCACAGGCTCTTCTATCAACACACTCTTTCCTTTTCCCTAATATTGTTGTGAAGTGATTGTTGTTGTTGTTGTTGATTGAGCTGGTTCACTGATGACTACCCCTTTTGCCTTGGGTCTTGTGCTCCTTAACTCTTTTAATGCCTAGGCTATTGTGATTTCTTCAACAGTTGTTGTAGTTGTGTCAGCAGTAGTAACTTCCTCAACAGCACTAACTCCAACACTGGCAGTATTAACTTGATCATCAATAGCTTTAACTTGAGCAACATTATCATCAACCTCAGCAGCTTTATCTAACCCAACTTCAACATTTTCAGCACCTTTATCCATTACCACCTCATCCTCCCCTGTTTCCTTGTCCTCATTCTTCCCCTGTTTGGGAGCATCCTCCCCCAAACTGTCAGCATCACTAGAGGACTCTACCCTTGATGTAGTACCCACTTTATACAACCTCTTGAGCTTGTGAGTTCTTGACCTTTTCCCTGACTCTAGCTTCTTTACCCTCTTCTTCAACCTTGTGATCTTCTTTTGTTGAGAAGATGTAAGTGACTTCAGGTCAAGAACTTGTTTTTGTAAGTTGGTACAAGTTTCCATCAATTCTTTAAGTTGCATTCTACCCTCATCACTTCAGATTGTGTTACCTATCCCGAGAGGTGAATCATTGGGTATGTTAGACACAACCTCAAACCTAGTTTGAGTATCTGTGCCCCCATGGTCTCTTGGCGCCTGGGACCACTACCAGAGCTAGTTCCTGGGGAACTTGGCTTATTAAGTGTTGCTATGCTACTCTAAGATGTTAAGACTGCTCAGGTATTTCAAGAAAATTGTTCTAAGTCATTACTGCTGCTGGTTAAAGAGTTAAGACTGCTAGTTAAAGTTAAGACTACTAGATTACATTATGTCGGAACTTAGATCTATTAACTTTATCACACTGTGGAAAACTTAAGGGGGGGGGTTGAATAGTTTTACCAGTTTTTAAGTTCTTTTAAAAACTTCTTTTAAAACTTTGCTATTGGAAACTTTGATTCGATTCTTATGTGCAATCAAACAACACCAATATGAACTACATACTAAACTAACTAATAATAAGTAATAAAAGTAAAGAGTAGAGATGGAAAGATCCAACTGAGACAAAGGGATTTATTGTGGTTCGGCTACGAAGCTCTTCTTCGCCCTACTCCACTCCCCGAGTACCACACTCGAGAGTTTCAAGCACTATGTCAACAACCTCCCTTCAGGCGGAGAAAACCGTACACGTCGCTTATCCTATTTCCGACACTAAGCTAGATGTCGAGTGCTAATCTTAGCTAGCACCAATCTACCACGGTCCACTTGACCTATCACTCAAGCCCAATGGCTTCAAGAGATCTCCAAGATCTCGACACGATCACAATGATCATCACTCACTTGACTAACTCTATCCTATTGACCCTTGATCTTCTTGATCAATCACACAAGCCCAATGACTTCAAGAGATATTCACTATCTCTATAAGATCACAATGATCTTGACTCACTCTCTCACAAAAGAAAAATAATCTTGATGTATGCTATGATACAACAAGGTTGTAACAAATGTTACAATAAACCTAACAACTATAACTCTTATATCTTCTTGAATACTTTGAGTTCTTCTCTTGCTTGAAGAGGAATGATAACACCTTGTATCTTCTTGGATGCTTTTTGTTTTTCTCTTGCTATTGAAGAGGAATGAAGAGGATATCTAAGTTTGATGATTGGATCACTCTTGAACAAAAGAAAAACTAAACTAAATGATCAAGAAAGGAAAATGGTGTGAGAGATTTAAACTCAGAAGTTTCTGTGTAAGAAAGGGTGAAGAAAATCTGTGAAGTGGGCTGGTATTTATAGGCAGAAAAAATCTGGCTGTTACAGAGGGATGGCTCCACTAAATCACCGACAGCTTCACTAAATTTAGTAGAACCGTGGAGCCGTGTCAGACAAAGACGCTCCATTTTTTGTCTTTTCTGGTGAAAACTTATTTGGGGAAGTTTGGAGCTGATTTTGGGGGGGAAAATAGCTGTTGTGTATTTTAAACTTATTTTTCCATTAAAACATTTCTTAATTATTCAAAAATAATTTGTAATGTATATTTTTGAAGAAAATGTTTTGTCACATAAAAATGTGAAGTCTTAAATCCAAATTTAATTCTTTGATCATTAGTGAAGTTGTAAATTTGTTCTAGAGTGATTTGTGTAGAGACGGGATCTTCCAATTAAAAACTTGTTTACGTTAATTTTAACGTAACGTGATTTCACATTTTGTCATCCTCAAAACGTGAAGTTATCGAAAGATAGAAATAACATTTTTAGAACATTATTTGGATCAACAATCTCCCCCTTTTTGATGATGACAAAACATAAACTCATTTTATGTTAAAATTAATTTTAACCAAGTTTTTAATGAGTTTACTCCCATTTCTCCCCCTTTTTGTCGAAGCAAAAAGGTTGCTAAGGCTCCCCCTTGATGTATACTCCCCCTCGTTTGGAGGATACCAAGGAATCGAGCAATGATTCGTGCTACAAAACAAGGTTGGATAACAAGTATACAAAATCTAACATGTAGCACATATGAAAAATATTTAACCACAAAAATGACTAAAGAGCCAAGCCCCAACTAAAATAAAATATTCATTCATAAAATAATTGTCATACATAAGTATGACTACATGATAGAAGCAAATTAAACAATAATAAAGCACATAAACATCAATAGTTGTATGAGACTTCAAGATTTGCTTCAAACTCCAAAAGGGTTCCTAGACTTTTATTGGAGAAACTAAACATAACCATGTCTAGTTGGTTGGGCTAATTGGTGGTGGAGGGGGTAGTATGATGGGTCCTTGTGGTGGTGTGAGGAGGTGGTCAAGATAGGAGAATTGAAGACTCAACTCATCTCTAAGGCACATGATGAGGTGTTGGTTGTGGTGACAACAAGGACAACTTAGGGTATGTGGTTGTAGGGTATAGAGAATGGGATGACCCATTAAAGGTTGTGGTGATGGTGATAAGGATGAGGATGATGTGTTAGTACCAAGTTCAAATGGTGATGTAGGTGATAGGGTTAGTGTGAGAGCTAAAGGGTGTGGTGATGGTGTGAGTGAAGATGATGAAGTATTACTTCCAAGCTCAAAGGGAGTTGATGGTGATGAGGTGAGTGTTAATTCTAGTGGTTGAATGGGACTTGGTTGAGACAAGGGTGTGGTGACTCTTGTGGTGGAGGTGGATGATGATGTTGGCCTTGTTGAGTTGGCCTTTGATGGAGCTTGGGGTGTAGAGATTGAGAAGGTTGATTTGGTTAAGGTTTGTGGTGTGAGGGTTTCTTCATCATCATCTAAGGTTAAATCAATGAAAATTATCTCATTGGAAGGTTTGGTTGAGGTTTGTGGTGTGTTGACATTCTTGATCCATTGATCAATAAGAATTGTCTCATTGGTTGGTTTGAGGTTAAATCTTGGCTTTTTAGCTTTGTGTGAAATGGTGGCCATGGTTGAAGATATGATAATTGTATGGTGAATGTGAGGTGGTGAGGATGAGCAATGGATGATGTTAGCTTAAATAGCCAAATCAAAACATGCAAGGTTGGATAGGATTGTGAATTTGGGGATTTGGGTGTATTGGAATCAGGTTGTGTTTGCATATTTCCAGGAAAAAAGAGTCAAAAAGTGGAAGAGAACAGTAAAATTCGTCTTCCCAGGGCACGGTACCACTAAAGGCACCATGGCACCACTAAATTTAGTGGAGCCGTCCCCTATTTAGTAGAGCCGTGGCCTCCAGTTGACCCTTTTTCCAGTTCTGCAGGTTCTAGGCTACCTAAAATGAGTAATTCTGGGTGGACTGTATTGCAGCAAATCCCAAAGTTTCAAACTTCTAAAGAGTTATCACATAGATTTCCTAACACTAGTCTTCAACTAGCAATTAACAAAATCATGTGATCATCTAAGTTTAGGCAACTATTGAGCATGCATCAAGCAATTTTATCATCTAGTGAATGCATGAAAGCAAATAATATGAACTAGGCAAAGCTCATGAAAAAGATAAAAACATTAATATTGATTAACTACTTAAAATTACCAATGTCAAGTAAAAATTGTTAAGACAATTTAAACATGTTAATGTTAGATGGACATTGCCATGACCCCATTGATAATAACTTAATAATACTTAAGTTAGTAATACTACTTAAGTAACACTATCTAATCACTTCTCTTCCCCAACTTCTTTATCTTATTCCCGAGTCCTTTAATTGCCTTGCCAATGGACTTGAACCCCCCGATTGTTTGCTCATGCATCGACACTTGTCGATTGTACATGGTTGTTTGCCTTCTCATCACGGAGGTGAGGTTGGTTTGGTTGAATGGAAGGTCGGAGGTTTGTTTGAACGATGAAGTGTCAAGGTTACGAAAGTAGGTGTCGGGAGAGGGAGTATGAAGACGAGACGTTCCTTTTTCGTTCACCTCATCATCGTCCTCATCCATAGGCTGAGACGATGAACCGTGACCGAAGGAGGAGGAAGAGAGAGGAACATCGGAAGTGGATTTACGACCACATTTGGACCCTTTTTCCTTACGTTGCTTTGTGCGACATTGTGGTCCACCACGGGGTTTCATGACCGGATTGACTAGGACATAGTCGACACTACGGAGATTTGGAAAAGTTTCCATGACCCAATTAAAGAGACGAGTAAGCAACATATCGTATGGCATGAGCTTATCAGAACGGCTATGAATGTTGGCCATCCTCTTGACCATGTAGTATGCGAGGTTATATGGTTCCTCGATACTAAGATAGTAGAGCATGTGAGCGAGACTCGCCGAAACGTGATCCCGGTTGCCCGCAAGGCTCAACACGTTCTCACTTATAAGGAGTTCCCAACTTCTAAGGTCGGGAAGGAGTTCTTTGAGATAGATTTTGTTTGGGTCAAGAAGGACAATGCAAACATCACGTTTTTTATACGTGTTGGCGACTCGAGGTGTTTGGATGACTTGTTTGATGGCTTCGAGGTCGGGGATTTCGGTACGATAAGTACCTTGATTTTCAAGATTGTAGAAAAGAGACTCTAGGGAATGATCTTCAGTGTATGCACACTGACCATACGAAGGAACATCGAGAATCTCACCAATCTCGGAGACAGACAAGATGATGTTTTGGTTTTGGATCCAAAAATCAATGAAGACATTACCATCAGCATCAGTGAAGGTACGGACTTGACTATAAAACTCGAGAACAAAACGAGGACAAATTTGACTGTTAATTTTGTATAAACAATCAAAGTCAATGGTAGGAAAACAGACTTGGATGTTATCCAAGAGAACATAATGAGCATCGACTACACGACCTTCGTGTATATATCGATCTTGGACTTTAGCAAGATGAGCTTTTTACTCAATGGGGATGTTTGGATCGTCTAGAAGACGGGGAATATAAGGTTTGGTATCTTGATAATCATTACGAGGCATCGTTACCTACAAAAGTATAATTTTGTACATGTTAACTTGTTGCATTTTAGCGATCATATCTTTAATATGTATGTGTGCCTAAATGCAAACAATGTGGAGGTGCGGTAATCTCGACTCTAAAAATAAAATTAAACCTAATGAGATTACCCAAACACTCCTAACTTCACTTTTGCTCAAACAAATATGTCGAAGAATACACATTAATTGTGTAATTCGATCCATACTTGTGAGATCATGTATGCATGCAAAAACGTTTTTGGTTTGCATCAACAATGCATGAAAAGGTTTCATGATCCTAAACACGTGAACCTTTTTGAAAATGATGGAATTGGGGTGTTTGGCAAATGCCTCAACTTGGCGCCAAATTTCTCAAAATTGAAAAGCCTCATTGTTAATGGTTCCTAATCCAATTATAATCATCCTAGACATGATTCCACTAGAAATAATTAATCTTAATTCAATTTGAATGGGAAAATTCGGACAAGATTATGCCACATTAGTGAGTTAATAATAATCCTAGGTTTAGTGAATCATGTAAGTACTACATTGTCTAATCCTAGTCATAATTGCATAAAAATCTAACAAAAATTGAAAATCCCCAATTTGATTTTATGCATAGGAACAAACCCTAGACTCAAATTGAAAAGAAATTAAAGATGATTGACTTACAATTTGTGTTGTAGTGATAGAGATTTGTTGATTGCAATGCCTCGATCTTGATTAGCAAGTGTGTAATTGAATTTAGGTGTGGGTTCGGTTTTTGACAGCAAGAGGGAGTAAGTTTATCTGTTTGAAATGGTTGTGCAGAGGGAAAGGGAGAAAATGGGCGTTTTCTCAGACATACGGTACCACGGTACCTCTAAACATTAGTGGTGCCGTGTCACTTTAGTGGAGCCGTGTGTCTCTGAGACCCTTTTTCGTTCTGTTTCGACTCTTGACTAATTAATCTTACTTATTTAGTAAGACTTTTTGATGCGAAGAAAAAGTTTATACCTAATAAACTCTTTGACGAGAGCGATTAGGCGAGATGACAAGGAATGACCTTAGTATTTCCAAGGAAATGCCTAAGTTGTCATTGGAGGAAAATGAGGATTGACTTTTAATATTTCCCGTGAGATATTTAAAAGTCACGTGACGAGTCGTGAGGAGTGAGAGAGATGACTTGAAAAAGTCACGAGGCGGTACGTAAGGAATGACTTCAATATTCCCAGTGGAATATTGAGCAAGTGGTGAGATATGATGAAAGGGATGACTTTAATATTTCCAGTGAAATATTGAAATAGTCATGAGCGGGATAAGGAGGATGAATTGAAAAGTCATGAGACGAGACGTAAGAAATGACTTCAATATTTCCAGCAAAATATTTAGAAAGTCATGAGGTGAGATATGAGAGATGACTTCAGTATTTCTGAAGAAATATTCAAATAGTCATGAGAGGGGTGTGAGGAGCGTATTGGTTAGAGTGTTGACGATGTTGTCTTTCAAAGAGAGCTTTTCCAAGAAAAGATTTCTCTTTTGACATCATTGTGACGGAGGAGATGACGTACTTCGATAAGCTTCGTACATGAGCAATCCATGGGGTTCTAGGTCAAGTCTATTTGCACCTCGGCTATCACTCTTTACAGTAGCATTGTTGAGATGAACGTCTCATTTGATTAGAGCTTGTCTCATCCATAGTGATTGTTGTCATGCCTTTCTGGCGCTTACGTATTCGGCTTCGGTAGTGGAGATAGCAAGAGTTGTTTGTTCTTGAAGAATCAAGAAGTTTGGCAACAACCTATGAAGGTGCAAACCTCACTCTTACTTTTTCAATCCACATTCTCTCCCACATTATCATGGTTGATATAGACAACAATTTCTATACCAATCCCTTTGAGATATCATAATCTCAAGTGTATAGTGCCATTAATGCATCGGAAGATACATCAAACACTTTAAGGTAAGAAGTTTTGAGATCCTTCTTACAAGTGGGCACAAAGCCAAACACTAGACATGATAATGGGCCTACATGCCGTTAGGTAAACCAAATTACCTATCATGCCCCTAACCTAGTAATATCCGCGCACTCACCTTCATCGACTCATGTGAGATTCGTTTTTGCGGATATGGGAGTTTTAAAATCGATTAAGATTTTTCTAAGCTAGGAATCTTATACATATATATTATACTTAGTTTATGAGGATACTTTCTTCAAGTAATATTATGTACGGGCTATGGAAGAAACTCGATTCACTCATCATTGCTCATCTCAAACTTGTCACGCATGATCTTTGAGCAATCATTGTACATTTCTGGACAAGTTGAGTTTGTCATGATAATCTTTGACAAATATTTGAGTCATGATGAAGTGTGAATTTCGTTTCTTTGTGATAGTTCCTACTAAGTTAGATTCTAACTACACTATATGTCTAGCATTTCTACCAACAAAGGGTGTTTTAAGAAAGCGTACCTGAGTCTGAGGTGTTGCCCTTAAAACTCTGAAGACTAGACTACATTTGTTGAAAGCTAGGCATATGACACACTACTTGACTCTTCATCACTAGATTAGTGTAATTACTAATCACACTCCATTTGTTGGACTTCCCGTTTATTTACAACCATGATTATCTAGCAAAACAGAAGTTCAAACATCTGGTCCCCAATATCTCATGGGTCTAAAGTTGTTAGTGGCAAACATCCTACGCATTTGTTGCATTAGTTTAGGATGTGAGAATGGAGGACACATTTCCCATGATGAGTAACTTTGTGATTGAAAGTTGTTCCAAGTTTCGGGGAAGTTGCTTGGATAACTTTGTCTTCTAAAGTTACCTCTCGGTAGAGGAGTTCTGGACCGAGGTTTGGGAAAATTTGTTTTCCTAGGTGGAGGAGTCTTTGACCTAGTGTCGGGCTTTACGAATCCAAGTCCGAGAGTTGATAAGGATTTGTAAAAGATTTTGACTTCCTCTGTGCTAGCAACAGGTACTTCAGTACCATTTAAAACTATGTGACTTGGTTTAGGACTTAAGTTATTTTTCAGAATTGACCCAGTTCTGACTTCAGCACCAGACGGTACCACGGTACCACTAATTTTAGTGGTGCCGTCTGTGCCTTTAGTGGTGCCGTCACCTTCAGACTCAGAAACTTCAGGCTTTACAAATTTTATATGTTTAGAACTACTTGTGGAAGCTTGATTTGGGTCAAATCCTAAACCCGCACGGTCATGTTCATTATATCTAATGTCTTCAAGTATATCATTAAGTACTTTTGTTCCTTTTTCAAACTTAATGATTCTCAAAGCATTTTCTTTGAGTTTTTCGTTTTCTACTTGAAGACTTATGCATGACCCACATCTTAAGTCTACTTCTTTATTTTTCTCAAGTCTTTTGACTTGATCCTTTAGTTCTAAAATTAGCAATTCAAGTTCTTGCAATTTTAATTTTAGTTTTGTGTTTCTACCTAAAATCTTAGAGCTAACCTCGCATAATTTATTGTATTCGTCATGTAACCTGTGACAAATCACAATTTCAGGTCATTTTCGAAACCTCGACAATTTACTATTCATCATTTACTATTCACCGATAATTATTCATCATTTTTGAAGTCAGTTTGAGACTTTGAGAAGTTTTAAAAAAATTTACTATTCACGAAACACTATTCATTCCCGGAGGGAAATCACTATTCATGATTATCATTCATCATTACGTAAACTAGGTTTACTGGTATCAAAATGCGCGTAACCAGTATGGTTTAGCTGCGAATTCATGCATCATCAGTAAGGACACATCATATAGACTAGAGCAGTCTACATATCATCAGTAACATCATTATCATGTTAGGTCATGCACGGGTTTGTGTGATTTTCATTAACGTATGTTCAATTATTTAATTAACGTTACCACTCAGTTATTACTACTAACAGTACACCCGATACTTCCGTCAGTGATCATAACATATTTTCATACTCAGTATAATGATATAAAGATTATATTATTACTTTACCTGGTGTTTTTAAACCAATTGCTATATTTTCCGTTAGGAGCTTATAACTCCGTCGGTTTACGATATTTCAACCCGATAATTTCTCTAACACCCGATTCTTGCAAGTAATATGATTTTACAATTTTTACAACTTCGTCGTATTTTATTTTACCTCGTCATGATTCATTTCTAGTTAACTCGGTACCCGATAACACCTAATGTATACACTAAACTAACTAATACTTGCATAAATGGGACACAAGCTTTAATTAAACATCAAATCTCTTCTTTTTCTTCCACATGTGCCGCCCCCCCTAGCCCCCTAATTCTCCGTAAGCACTTGATTTAGAAGACTATAATTAATGCTAAGGTTCCTTATGTTTCTTGATTTAATTTCATAAACACATTCAAGCATAAACCAACTAGCAAAAGTTCATCATATTCTCTCTTTTTCTCTCCTCTTTGCTCGGCCAAGACAAGAACACCAAGGAGAAACCATAATTTTTCCAAGATCAAGTTATAATCAAGTCCCATTTACACTCCTAGCTAGGATTTTGAAATAAAAATCCCTAGGTTACTTACACATTTCTCTCCAAATCACCTCAAATCTTCAAGTAAGCTTCAAGAAAACTTTTTAATCTTTTCATACTTTCATTTTTTATATTTTCAAGTTATATTAGTAACTAGTTATGCAAATATATGTGTTACATACCACTCAATGCTTAATTTTTCATTTTTAACATAGATCTATGGATTTTTAGTGAAACCTCATCAAATCCACCAATGTTGGTGATGTTTAGGACCCCATGACACCCTAAGAAGGTGTATGGTAAGATTAGATTAGTTGTGGTGTTGATTGGAAGTGGTTTGATTAAGTTTTGATCAAGACTTGAACTAGAAAAATGAGTTTTTAACACTATAGAAAAGCTACTGTCCAAAAACGTAAAATATGGAAAACTCAGTAACTCTTGGACTATTTTGGTCTTCATATTCAGAAAATACTTTCAAAAACGAAACCGTGGGCACTTGAATGAGTAAAAACCGACTTACGACGAAGGAGATATGATTTTTCTAAGTTAGACGACAAAAAACTATTTTCTGAAAATTGCTTGCTATTTTTCCGAGCTTTAAGGGACAAAACGAGGCATTAGACGTGATCTAGAGGAGCCGACCTACTGAGAATATGTTAGTTCATGTTTATACGAAGCCGTGGATATAAAGAACGTAGAAAACGAGCTTATAACGACCGAGATACACGCGTTTGAAACCCGACGAACTCTAATTATTTTGACAGCCCCTAATAGAAATATTTTCTAAGTGTAAAAACTAGTATTTTTACAAGACATAACATTGATAGCCGATTTTCTAATTAATCGAGACGCGTATGATCAAAAGTTAAATAACACGACATTAAGATATTGTTACAAGGTTTCCAAAAACGTCGAGTTTAATCACTAACACTTAATGAGCACACTTCTATGACTAGTTTTGCAAAGTTATTTGGTTATATTTTCACAAGTTATGAAAAATATTAAATTGCGACGTAAACACTATATTTGCCGATAAACCACCAAACGAGGATCGTGAAGTATCATTTCAACATAATTACACGAAAAGTAGTTTATAACTTAACGAGACGTCAAAAATGTATTTTTCGACGATAAACGTTATTTTCAAAATTAACGAGTGGTATCGATAACATACGTATTTGCATGTGTTACATTGTATCATTGCTTACCTTAGATCATATCATTCGTAATAGGTCGCGGTTAGAGACCGAGCTTCGTTTCATCACACCCATAATTGTCATTGTTGTTACATCATCAGGTGAGTTTTCATAGCCCCGCTTTCAATTGTTTACATAATTTCTAAACTCTCGAGGGAGAATACATTGCACTATTTTTCATACGGACCAAAGTATCCAAACTCAATTACATTGCTTAAGTTACATCATTGCCCAGATTAAAGTCCCCTTTATTATCATGAACCGTTAATTGTGAGCAAGCGAGAGTGAGTGAATAGATCTATTGATGGTGACTCCTCCGTTCGGGTTGGTAGCGCCAACTTGTCAAATGAACGCATTTCATTTGATCCATACCAGAGTGTCTGGCAAAACACTCAGTTGGGGCATTTCATTTCAGTCTAGCTTCGGGGTCATGAGCTTAAGAGCTAATGTATCATTTTTATGCGGCATTGTTTTGTCATACACTTTATACTTGTGGTTACCGTAGACGCATTTCATTTACATAAACCTATGAACTCACTGTAACCACTGTGAAAATCCCACTTTAATATAAGCTAGCACTCAGAATATTTATCCTTTTCTACGTGTAATTTTTTATTTTATTTGATTTGATTGTATCTCCTATCTTATGTGACGTAACTCACATCATTGATAAACGTATTCGCACGCAACCCAACTTCAACCTATTTAATGTTTATACATATAAACATTTTCCTATGTCAAGTTTAATACTTTACAAATTACCATTTGCCACTTTACGTTAATTCGTTAACGTACTAGTTTAGTTAAACTATTCTTACCCGGTATAGTTTCTAAAAGACTTTAATCCTCTATAATGCCAAATATAATTAACGAAACCTTAGAAATATCAAAGTATAAGTTACCTAGGTAATGTACAAGTCACTAAAGCACGAAAACCCTAATTTCACTATAACTCTCGATAAAACCCTAATTTATCAAAAACTATTATTTTATACACAAACCCTAGTTAATATTTTTATAAAAATATTAAGTACAAGCCCTATAAGCCAAGGTACAAGTCATTCAAGCACAACATTTAAATGAAAGTAAAAACCTTATAAAAACTTTAAAAATAATTATTTAAATGACATATTATGTAATATTTTCACACAATAAATTCTAAAAATAATTTATTAATTTATTTAACATATGTATAACTCCATAAACTCAAGGTACAACTCACCAATGCATAAAATCTTAAAAACTCATTAAAATGTGATTAAAGCTTAATAAAAATTATGTAAAATTAAGAAATAATTAAAATTATATTTTTCTTATTTTCCTAACCCTAGTACAAGTCCTTCAAGCCTAAAGTACAACCACCTAAAGCACAAAAATCATTTTTTCACTTATACATAGAACTCAATACATATAAAAATGTGTCAAATAATTCTAAAAACCATTTCTAGCTAAACCCTAAACCTAGAAACCTTAGTTTTTACCTTAAACCCTAGATTACAAGCAAACTAAGCCTATGTACTACACTCTATTGCACTATTCGAACCAAACTAGATTAGTTATTAACCCTAGTTCGATCCTAACCCTAGAACAACTAATCCTATACATTTTCTTCCACCTTAAGATAGCAAATGTGTGAACCCTAAGCTTACAACCCACCTCTCTTCTAGAATAAGGAACACATTTATGGAACATAGACTTCCACATCACCAATTTCCCCCTCTTCTCGTGTGGACCTCTCACAGCCATACACCTCACCTCACACTTTTCTATAAACACCCTAGAACTCCATAGAAACCCTAATTACCTTCTATAAATAGAAATGTTCCCATAAAACCCTAATCCACCATCAGCACTATTCGAATAAATACCACAGCAGTCCACAGTCCAAACCCTAATCCCACAAGCCTAAATTAAGTTCATATAGACCTAGGAGAGCAGTAGGAAGAAGCTAGACCATTGGAGAGCTTAATTCAAACCCTAATCCCAAAATATTGCCCTAGTCGACCTTATAATCAAAGGTATGTTTCTGGCCTTTTTCAATTACTTTCTTATATTTATTTTATATCTAGTAACATATTAAAACACATCTTAAAAGTAGTCATAGCCCAGAAACCACAGAAACGAATTTTTGTTCCATTTAATTCTTACCGAGCGATATACATATATATACATATGAAATAATTTTCTAAAAGCCCTAGGATTCTTAAAATAGGTTAGACATACTCTAAATATGTTAAACATGCTGAGTATAAACTAAAAATAATAGTTGCAATGATCGAATAACAAGAAAACTAGATTTTTCTTTTCTTTTTCTTCTGTCGCACAAACAACAGACATGGTGTTTGTGTGGTTAGTTTCGACTAGTAAATGAACATCTAAAATTCTAGGTTTTGGCATGGTTAAAGATCACATAGAGGGCTAAACATAGGAAAAAGAATCAGTAAAATTGGTTGAGAATCGAGTGAGAACCAGTCCCTTTTAGTCGAGTCATTTTCTGTGTCGCATAAACTGAAATAACGAGTAGAAAAAAATTGTTTTTGTTGTCATGATTTCGAATCATGGTATAATCTTTTGCAAAAATACTCTTAAAACACTGATAAATAATTTGGCTAAGGAGTCGTAAAAAGTTTTGTCATGAATCGTGAGAAATAAATTGTTTTTGTATAGAAGGGACATCGAATGAAACTACTTAGAAGTCTCAAGGGCTAGTTTTGCCAAAACTCTAATAAATTTTATAAGTTGGACTAGAATTGCAGTCGAATAAAACCCTAGGGGTAAAAATGGTTGATTTTGAAACTTAAGGGTAGAAAGTGTCATTTAACTAAAGTTTAGGGATAAAAGTTGTATTTTCCATATAGTTCAAGGGTAAAAATTGCCAAACTTAGAAACTAAAAGGTTTAAAGTAAAAATATATTTATAAACCTTAAATCAATTTAATTATTATTAAATATTATTATTATTATTATTATTATTATTATTATTATTATTATTATTATTAGGAATTAAGACCTAATATACGTTTTCTACAATAACTAACGAACGAAGTATCTATATAATGAACAGACAGAACCAAAACCTACAGATAAGAAATAAGATAAAATCTTATAACTTTTGGAGAGACTTCATGTTAACATTTACCGAAAACGTTACGAAAGGAATAATAAAAACTTATATATAATCAGAAAAGAATACTGAGAACTTGACACACCAACCCAGGTAGCGTTCCGGAGACGTTTATCAACTTCACTTAACTTTGTTTTCCATCCAGATTGCCCAGGTGAGTTCATAGTCCCACTTTTTATATACGTTTTTCTAAATATGTGGGGAGATACATGCTACAAACCCGAACATAAGTATTTTTCTGTATGATTTCCTGATTAATATTGCCTAAGATACCTTATTTGTGTTAGCCGGATGGATAGTCTTTGTGCTAGCCGGATTGATAACCAAATACACCCATATTTATATCATTTTATGATAACACACACACATACACACACCCCGTTACCGTTTGAGTTCATAAGACTTAGAGCAATATGTATATTTCCGATTTACTATCTATTTAGCTTATGTTCAAATCAATTATTTAACGTTAAACACTATGGATTGAGTCAACCTTTGTGTTGACTTTTTAAGCATGTTTATCTCAGGTAACTAGAAGTATGATTCGGCACGGAGTGGCTGTGGACTTTCTTCTAATAAAAAGAGTGTCCATTTTGTTATCATTCAAGGAATAATGTATTTTATAACATATTTTGAAACTTCCCTCTGGGACCTATCTTATGTACTCTGATATTTATAAATGAATGATAACAATTTTATTTAAAACATCTCATTTCGAGTCGTTTTCTATCTCCATGACTGTGAACCATGAAGTAACACCCCAAGCCTATATTCCGCTGCGTATCTCGAAAATGAGGGTGTTACAGATTGGTATCAGAGCTTGTGGTTATAGAGAACCAAATGTTTTTAAACATTGGACTATAACCGATTTTCACAAACTTAACTAAAAAGTCCTCCGTGCCACAACGTCACTGAAACGTTACTTATACATGTTTATTTAGTTACATAGTAAAATGTTTATAATTATCGGGTGGTTACAGAATCCTAATTTCCCTACTTATTCTATTCCTCTTATGTCGGACTCGGATATTGAAAAATATCACGACAGTACCGGACATCATGATGGTACTTACATCCTCATCACCACTACCCCGTCCACTTTCCTACATATATACCGTCGGATTCCTACATCTTTACCTCCGCCTTCACTATCATTTATAAGTTTCTATTTCTCCCATCTGTCCCATTCGAACTTAGTGAAGAAATTAGGACCATTATCGTTCGCTATCATGCTTTACCCCGATTTCCTACTTCCGACATCCCTACTCCGCCACGAGTATTTGAGATGAGTGAAAACTCGCAATCAGCACAAGAACGACAACCGACTATTTTTACCCTGCTGACACGATTAGAACGGCAAGAAGAATAGATTGAGACTGCTTAGGTCATCCCGACAAGCTGTCTTTAGAATGCATCGAGACTATAAAACATAGAGCCGAAGATTTAGAAACCATGAAGCAGAAGATGGACGAAAATCATGAGAAGGATCGTCATGAGCAGCTGAGACGAGAAATACCTATGACGAATTGAAGATGTTAGACGAGAAGAAATAAAGAGGAAAAAAAATAAAAATGAAGGACTGACGACAGCTCAGACGAAGAACACTATTTTGGAGAAAATAGTGGATATATTCAAGATAGATATTAAGAGTAAATATATATTCTCGTCAGCATGATCGTCAAACTGAAAAGTTGACTCGGAGGAGTTCTGGTGACCACTCAATCAGATTTATATCTGTCAGCTTTTGTACGATATCTTGACCATGAGATATGTAGCATAAATATGACGCTTGTACTAATTTTGTTATATATAACAAATTAGCAAGTTATTTATGACTATATGTGGTTTTGATTATGTTGTATTTTGCTGTGTACGGTATTGGTTGACGTGGACCAGTGATGATCATCCTACCTACGCGTATGATAGTATTTGGACATGTTGTGACCTTATGATTATCATAAGTTTTATCTTGATAATCTAACATATACAAAATATAAACGTATGTTTTATTATGGTTTTCATAGAAATATGCCTCGCACTTCCCCCGAACTACCCATGTCCCAAGCTGCTATCCGAAAGCTTGTCGCAGACAGTGTTGCTGCAGCACTAGAGAGTCAAGCAGCAGAATTTGCTCGTACCGGAAGCACTAGCCGACCCAATGGAGAAAGCGAGCCCGCTAATGCTCGCAAATGTACTTACAAAGATTTCATAAACTGTCAACCAACTTTCTTTAAGGGAACAGAAGGAGCTACTGAATTAGCTTGTTGGTTTGAACGTACATAAGTAGTCTTTGTAAGAAGCGGATGTACCGATGACTGCAAAGTTGCTTTTGCTACGGGGACTTTATTGGATGATGCCCTGTCTTGGTGGACTTCGACTACCCAGACTATGGGTGTTGAAGCAGCTCACCAACTGACTTGGGAAGATCTCAAGAAGAAGATGTTGAAGAAGTACTGCCCCCGTACTGAAATTAAGAAGTTGGAGGATGAGTTCCACCAACTAGTGGTGAAAGAAATCGATCTTAAGGCCTACAATAGAAGGTTTTAGGAGCTTGCTCTCCTATGTCCAACTATTGTGCCTAATCTGGAGAAGATGTTAGAGAAATATACGGAAGGATTACCCCGAAACATTGAAGGAAATGTAATTGCGTCCAAGCCACAATCATTGGAAGAGGCGATTACTATAGCTCAACAGTTAATGGACCGTGAAATCAAGCAAAGTTCTACTCAAGGAAGTGATAATCACAAGCGAAAGCTTGATGATATAAGGACCACCCATCGCCACAACAACTACCAGCACAACCGTAACCATCATCAACAGAATCGTTGGCAGGAGACTGACAAAACCAATACTGCCCCAACGGCTGAAGGTAGTGGTTATCGTGGGAAGCAACCATTGTGTAATCGATGCAAGATGCATCACACTGGGCATTGCATTGCTAAGTGCGGAAAATGCCAAGGAATAGGTCACAAAACAGAAGACTGCAAGGTCACAGGCAGTAGGGAACAACCAGTAGCCGTGATATGCCACGGATGTGGTGAGAAAGGACACTACAAGAATTAGTGCCGAAAACAGAATAACAACCAGAATAACGGTGCCCGCGGAAAAGCATATGTGCTAGGAGATGGGAACGCATAGCCAAATCAAGACTAGTGCAAGAGAATGAGAACTCGTTAAAAATCCCGACAATGTCAAGGAATGACATTCCCCTTTAAATCAGAAAAAGAAATTCCTATTATAGCTAAATAAATCGTATCGTAAAAAAATTCCTAAGCGTATTTCCTATTGTACTCTACCTTAGTTACGATGGATGTAAACTAAGTGTATTAGCTATCCTTCTACCGTATGAAGTCCCTATCTTGTAATATTTCCATAATAATTACAATCTACGTTCCTATTCCATTTGCCCTGTTCCTATTTACTACACTCTCATCTCACTAGAAATTTGGTTAATATTAGTTTTGACCATTCCTGTAAGAATTCCGTTCAAACCCTAAGATTTATCTTAAGATTATTCCAGTAGCACCCTAGAAATTCCTGACTTATCACTGTAGTATGAACAATAATTTTCTTATTTTTGTGAAAAACGATTTTGATGTCATTTTACAAAACGTTGAACACCGTCTAAAGCCTTTAAAGAAATATGAGTATCACCATATCTGGACCAAATATCACATCATTCAGTCCTCGGTTATGCATAGCCTGGCCAACTATGTATAATTTAGGAAGAATCATGTCATAAATGGAACAGTTATCTTTTCAGATATTCTAATAACAATTTTCATTCAAAAGTAAAATTTTGAGACTAATTCCATTTGACCAACCACAATAGATGTCTACGATTACTACCCATCACCTCTAAGATAAGAAAATCAAATACGGACAAAATACCCACATCCTTTCCCCAATTCCTCGACCAACATAGACTGAATCTCGGGACGAGATTCCCTTAACGGGGGAAGACTGTAACCACAGTGAAAATCCCACTTTAAGATAAGTTAGCACTCAGAATATTTATCCTTTTCTACGTGTAAATTTATTTTATTTTTTTTTTATTTGATTGTATCTCCTATCCTATGTGACGTAACTCACATCATTGATAAACGTATTTGCACGCAACCCAACCTCAACCTATTTAATGTTTATCCATATAAACATTTTCCTATGTCAAGTTTAATACTTTACAAATTACCATTTGCCACTTTACGTTAATTCGTTAACGTACTAGTTTAGTTAAGCTATTCTTACCCGATATAGTTTCTAAAAGACTTTAATCCTCTATAATGCCAAATATAATTGACGAAACCTTAGAAATATCAAAGTATAAGTTACCTAGGTAATGTACAAGTCACTAAAACACGAAAACCCTAATTTCACTATAACTCTCGATAAAACCCTAATTTCTCAAAAACTATTATTTTATTCACAAACCCTAGTTAATATTTTTATAAAAATATTAAGTACAAGCCCTATAAGCCAAGGTACAAGTCATTCAAGCACAACATTTAAATGAAAGTAAAAACCTTATAAAAACTTTAAAAATAATTATTCAAATGACATATTATGTAATATTTTCACACAATAAAATCTAAAAATAATTTATTAATTTATTTAACATATGTACAACTCCATAAACTCAAGGTACAACTCACCAATGCATAAAATCTCAAAAACTCATTAAAATGTGATTAAAGCTTAATAAAAATTATGTAAAATTAAGAAATAATTAAAATTATATTTTTCTTATTTTCCTAACCCTAGTACAAGTCCTTCAAGCCTAAAGTACAACCACCTAAAGCACAAAAATAATTTTTTCACTTATACATAGAACTCGATACATATAAAAATGTGTCAAATAATTCTAAAAACCATTTCTAGCTAAACCCTAAACCTAGAAACCTTAGTTTTACCTTAAACCCTAGATTACAAGAAAACTAAGCCTATGTACTACACTCTATTGCACTATTCGAACCAAACTAGATTAGTTATTAACCCTAGTTCGATCATAACCCTAGAACAACTAATCCTATTCATTTTCTTCCACCTTAAGATAGCAAATGTGTGAACCCTAAGCTTACAACCCACCTCTCTTCTAGAATAAGGAACACATGTATGGAACATAGACTTCCACATCACCAATTTCCCCCTCCTCTCATGTGGACCTCTCATAGACTTACACCTCACCTCAAACTTTTCTATAAACACCCTAGAACTCTATAGAAACCCTAATTACCTTATATAAATAGAAATGTACCCATAAAACCCTAATCCACCATCACCACTACTCGAATAAATACCACAGCCATCCACAGTCCAAACCCTGATCCCACAAGCCTAAATTAAGTTCATATAGACCTAGGAGAGCAGTAGGAAGAAGCTAGACCATTGGAGAGCTTAATTCAAACCCTAATCCCAAAATATTGCCCTAGTCGACCTTATAATCAAAGGTATGTTTCTGGCCTTTTTCAATTACTTTCTTATATTTATTTTATATCTAGTAACATATTAAAACACATCTTAAAAGTAGTCATAGCCCAGAAACCACAGAAACGAATTTTTGTTCCATTTAATTCTTACCGAGCGATATACATATATATACATATGAAATAATTTTCTAAAAACCCTAGGATTCTTAAAATAGGTTAGACATACTCTAAATATGTTAAACATGCTGAGTATAAACTAAAAATAATAGTTGCAATGATCGAATAACAAGAAAACTAGATTTTTCTTTTCTTTTTCCTCTGTCGCACAAACAGCAGACATGGTGTTTGTGTGGTTAGTTTCGACTAGTAAATGAACATCTAAAATTCTAGGTTTTGGCATGGTTAAAGATCACATAGAGGGCTAAACATAGGAAAAAGAATCAGTAAAATTGGTTGAGAATCGAGTGAGAACCAGTCCCTTTTAGTCGAGTCATTTTCTGTGTCGCATAAACTGAAATAGCGAGTAGACAAAAATTGTTTTTGATGTCATGAGTTCGAATCATGGTATAATCTTTTGCAAAAATACTCTTAAAACACTGATAAATAATTTGGCTAAGGAGTCGTAAAAAGTTTTGTCACGAATCGTGAGAAATAAATTGTTTTTGTATAGAAGGGACATCGAATGAAACTACTTAGAAGTCTCAAGGGCTAGTTTTGCCAAAACTCTAATAAATTTTATAAGTTGGACTAGAATTGCAGTCGAATAAAACCCTAGAGGTAAAAATGGTCGATTTTGAAACTTAAGGGTAGAAAGTGTCATCTAACTAAAGTTCAGGGATAAAAGTTGTATTTTCCATATAGTTCAAGGGTAAAAATTGCCAAACTTAGAAACTAAAAGGTTTAAAGTAAAAATATATTTATAAACCTTAAATCAATTTAATTATTATTAATTATTATTATTATTATTATTATTATTATTATTATTATTATTATTATTATTATTATTATTATTATTATTATTATTATTAGGAATTAAGACCTAATATACGTTTTCTACAATAACTAACGAACGAAGTATCTATATAATGAACAGACAGAACCAAAACCTACAGATAAGAAATAAGATAAAATCTTATAACTTTTGGAGAGACTTCATGTTAACATTTACCGAAAACGTTACGAAAGGAATAATAAAAACTTATATATAATCAGAAAAGAATACTGAGAACTTGACACACCAACCCAGGTAGCGTGCCGGAGACGTTTATCAACTTCACTTAACTTTGTTTTCCATCCAGATTGCCCAGGTGAGTTCATAGTCCCACTTTTTATATACATTTTTCTAAATATGTGGGGAGATACATGCTACAAACCTGAACATAAGTATTTTTCTGTATGATTTCCTGATTAATATTGCCTAAGATACCTTATTTGTGTTAGCCGGATGGATAGTCTTTGTGCTAGCCGGATTGATAACCAAATACACCCATATTTATATCATTTTATGATAACACACACACATACACACACCTCGTTACCGTTTGAGTTCATAAGACTTAGAGCAATATGTATATTTCCGATTTACTATCTATTTAGCTTATGTTCAAATCAATTATTTAACGTTAAACACTATGGATTGACTCAACCTTTGTGTTGACTTTTTAAGCATGTTTATCTCAGGTAACTAAAAGTATGATTCAGCACGGAGTGGCTGTGGACTTTCTTCTAATAAAAAGAGTGTCCATTTTGTTATCATTCAAGGAATAATGTATTTTATAACATATTTTGAAACTTCCCTCTGGGACCTATCTTATGTACTCTGATATTTATAAATGAATGATAACAATTTTATTTAAAACGTCTCATTTCGAGTCGTTTTCTATCTCCATGACTATGAACCATGAAGTAACACCCCAAGCTTATATTCCGCTGCGCATCTCGAAAATGGGGGTGTTACACTCACCAACATTATTGTTCACCATTTTTAGCAATGTATTTTCAGGAAAATAAGGTATCGCATGTTGGCTTGCATATGGGCATACCATGGAGTCGCGGTGACGACGCGTCTCACTTTATTTTTATGCACTTACTTATCGTTTGATTTGTATGAACTTGATTTCTGAAAACTTGAAACACCTTTTGGGACCTTGTTTTGTAAACTCTGAATATTCTAAATGATCAAATAATGTGTTTCCTAAACGACACTTTAGGTCGTTCAATATAACTGTAACTGTGGTGCTATGATCAGTCACGCCCTCGAATGCTTCATTCCGCTGTAAGTCATGTAATTTGGGGGTGTGACACAACCTATTGTCATCTATTGGCGAATTATCATTACTATAATAAGAAGAGTCTGAATGTACCTCATTAGAAGCTTGAACCATTAGGCATGTTTCATCATTGGGCTTCTTCTCTTCTTCTTCACCGCTATCACTCCAAGAGCCTCCTACGAAAGCTCGTTGGTTGTTGGATTTCGGTGGTTTGGGACATTCTCCTATGAGGTGATTAGAATCTCCGCATCTAAAGCATCTCCTATCACTCATCCCTTTCTTTTCATCTTGATTCTTTTGAAATGACCTCTTTTCATTGCGAGGTTGTCTAGGAAGTCTACCTTTCCTCCTCAGGAACTTTCCAAAGTTTCTAACGGCTAGTGCATACTCTTCATCATCACTATCGGAACTTGAACATTCCTCATCACTAGACTCCTTCTTGGCTTTCAATGCCAGAGATCTAACTCTCTCGCCTTTGCCTTTAACTATATCGGAGTCCTTCTTGATTATCATCTCGTGAACTTTCAAGTTTCCTATTAGTTCATCGAGTGATAATGTCGCCAAGTCCTTTGACTCTTCTATGGCGGTGACCTTTGCTCTCCATTTAGGATGTAGAGCCCTAAGAAACTTCATAACATAATTCTTGCTAGAGTAACCTTCATCAAGAGCTTTAAGACTAGTGATAATAGTATTAAATCTAGCAAAAGCACTATCTATTGACTCATCTTCCGAAATGGAAAATTGTTCATATTGTTGAACAAGAAGGTCTATCTTGTTCTCTTTGACTTGGTTATTACCTTGGTGAGTGACTAACAAAGTTTTCCAAATATCTTTTGCCGTATTGCACATGAAAATTCTTTCAAACTCCTTTTTCGGCAAAGCATTGTAAATCATCATTTTAGCCTCATTATTTTTGGCTAGTTTTCTTTTAAGTTCATCACTTTGTTTTTTATAAGGAACTATTTCATCCTTTCTAGTTTCCGGATTCTTTTGAATCGGTTGAAAGTCACCCTCGGTAATAACGTGCCAAAGATCAATGTCTTTTGATTTCACATAGGTTTCAAATCTTGTTTTCCAATAAATAAAATAATCGGTTTCAAAAAGTGGTGGTCTTTGCATAGATTGCCCTTCTAGATATTTGTCGGAATCCATTAATCGATCCAAGTTTTAAAATACAATATACTTTAAAATCTTGACTGACGTGGCTTCTGATACCAATTGTGTAAAACTAGAAGGGGGGGGGGTTGAATAGTTTTACTGGTTTTTAAGTTCTTTTAAAAACTTCTTTTAAAACTTTGCTATTGGAAACTTTGATTCGATTCTTATGTGCAATCAAACAACACCAATATAAACTACACACTAAACTAACTAATAATAAGTAATAAAAGTAAAGAGTAGAGATGGAAAGATCAAACCGAGACAAAGGGATTTATAGTGGTTCGGCTACGAAGCTCTTCTTCGCCCTACTCCACTCCCCGAGTACCACACTCAAGAGTTTCAAGCACTATGTCAACAACCTTCCTTTAGGCGAAGAAAACCGTACACGTCGCTTATCCTATTTCCGACACTAAGCTAGATGTCGAGTGCTAATCTTAGCTAGCACCAATCTACCATGGTCCACTTGACCAATCACTCAAGCCCAATGGCTTCAAGAGATCTCCAAGATCTCGACACGATCACAATGATCAACACTCACTTGACTAACTCTATCCTATTGACCCTTGATCTTCTTGATCAATCACACAAGCCCAATGGCTTCAAGAGATATTCACTATCTCTATAAGATCACAATGATCTTGACTCACTCTCTCACAAAAGAAAAATAATCTTGATGTATGCTATGATACAACATGGTTGTAACAAATGTTACAATAAACCTAACAACTATAACTCTTGTATCTTATTGAATACTTTGAGTTCTTCTCTTGCTTGAAGAGGAATGATAACACCTTGTATCTTCTTGGATGCTTTGTGTTCTTCTCTTGCTATTGAAGAGGAATGAAGAGGATCTCTAAGTTGGATGATTGGATCACTCTTGAACAAAAGAAAAACTAAACTAAATGATCAAGAAAGGAAAATGGTGTGAGAGATTTAAACTTAGAAGTTTCTATGTGAGAAAGGGTGAAGAAAATCTATGAAGTGGGCTGGTATTTATAGGCAGAAAAAATCTGGCCGTTACAGAGGGACGGCTCCACTAAATCACCGACGGCTCCACTAAATTTAGTGGAACCGTGGAGCCGTGTCAGACAAAGACGCTCCATTTTTTGTCTTTTCTGGTGAAAACTTATTTGGGGAAGTTTGGAGCTGATTTTGGGGGGAAAAATAGCTGTTGTGTATTTTAAACTTATTTTTCCATTAAAACATTTCTTAATTATTCAAAAATAATTTGTAAAGTATATTTTTGAAGAAAATGTTTTGTCACATAAAAATGTGAAGTCTTAAATCCAAATTTACTTCTTTGATCATTAGTGAAGTTGTAAATTTGTTCTAGAGTGATTTGTGTAGAGACGGGATCTTCCGATTAAAAACTTGTTTTCGTTAATTTTAACGTAACGTGATTTCACATTTTGTCATCCTCAAAACGTTAAGTTATCGAAAGATAGAAATAACGTTTTTAGAACATTATTTGCATCAACACACACAATATATTAAGCACGTATGGATTGGTGGCAAGAGATGTATGTGTCGAACTAGAGAGAGAAAGTAGAGAGATAAGGAAGAGAGAATTTCATATAATAAACACACACTTACACACTCAAGTACACCCTCAAATGAGAACATTTGAGGGTATTTATACTTAGTTCATAAGGCTTTTCATGGGCCTTATCGTGGGCTTTAGTTGGTGGACTTGGGTTTACAATATTCTTAAGCTTACATGATAAACTAGTAACATATTAGATTACTCAAGTCCACGAGCCCATTAACAAAACTATAATATAAACTAAGACACGTTTACAAAGTTCCTAAGACAAGAATGACCATCACTTTTCTTTAGTGCTAACAATCTCCCCCTAAGGGGTGGTCATTCAAATGATGCTTCACGTAATTAGGTCTTCTGTCTTTTTGGTCTTGAACTTTGTGTGTCGTCGTAGATTAGTCTTGATTCTTTGTTCATTCATGCTTTTTGATCTTTGATTAATGACTTTTAATCGTTCTTGCCTTTGATCAACATCTTTAATGGTTTGTCGTGTCGTCTTCTCCAGCATACTCATACTTCTTGAAAATACTTTGAACTTCATACTTATGTCTTCCTCACTTAATACTTGGACTTGTTCTTGAATTTCTTGATTAGCTCTTGACTTTGACGTAACTCTTTATCTTAAACTTGATCTTTTTGTCTTGAACGTTCTTCACTTAAGCTTGTTGAGGATGAACTTCATAAGTATGAGTATGTGGAGGTGAAGATGTTGATGAATGAAATGATGGTGGTAAACGGCATTTCCTCCAAGGGACTATCATCAGTACCTGCATAAGAATGTTAGTTGAGATCACTAATCAATCATCGTGGACTTTTCTTAGAGATCAGACCACTACGATTGTTTTAATGATGAATGTCTTGATTTCATTCACCTTGGTCGGGCACATCAGCCGTCCGAATCCCATTAGGGATAGTTATCAATACTATGGATAAAATCCAAGTAAAGACCCACGTCTTAAGGACTCGATTCGTGAAAGGAATCTCCATGGCAGGATTTCCAGCACTTACAGGCTTAGACTTCGAGAGAATTAACAACATAGTGAGAAAACCCTCTCTAATCCTTACAAAGGCTATTCCTGAATTGGATACCCTCAAGAAGGCTTACAACAGATATACCGAAGTATACCCACAATTCAGGTGAGCCGCTGAAGTATACCGAAGTATCACTTCACGACTGTAGACCGTTTGAAACATAGTAATAATCATGATAGATACGAAAAGATCCTTAGATCTCATAAAAGACTCTTATACAACTTGTGTCCTTTTTGGCGAACACAAGTGTATGTTTTGGAAGTGTATCCTAAGAGATCTTTTAATGAATCTCATGGTTTTAGACTCGATTACGTGCATTTTGTTTTTGGTTGTCGGAGGCATGGAGCAGAGTGCCACCTTTTCAATATCAGCACATCTCGAAGTGAGAGGCTGATAGATTTTGCAATGTTCTCCGTGAGAAATGAAACAAATATCTTTTAAGAGATACTTGAGTGGCTAGGAGGGGTTGTGCAGCGCGTCACTGGGTCCATGACGTCTTGTCTTGAATACCGGTATCATCTTAGTGATAACCAATAGCAGATTTATTGACCCAGTTTCTGTCCTAAGTTTAATGGGGGGCTATTTCTTTTCACCCGTTTCACAAACTTTTCTTTTTAATTCTTCAACCCCTTCTTTCTCCTTTCATCACTTTTTTTTTTCAATCATACCTAAGGACTTCTAGTTCTAATCTATTGGAATTGTCTTTGGGTAGATCCCTCCGGTTCTGGCGGATCATAGGACATAAACCTAACCATAATCACCTTATTACTCCATGATTATCCTAGATTCATTGATCATATGCCATAAAACCTTTTGTGAAAATCTCTCAAAGTGTTTATGATTATAAAACACATTTTTGTTAACACTTTTGAGAGTTTGAATTTTCAGGAATGCTCCCCCTTCACATGTGCTCATAAGATTTTAAGATAAATTTGCACATGTTGGGTAGAGTTCGCACTTTTGAATTGATCGACTTTCAGTGAACAAGACCGATTCGAGACACGCTTGCATCACTAGTTCGACTAGCTTGAAATTATTACCTGTCCTGGTCAAGTTCAAAGAGAATCTCTCGAGACGGTACACTCTACTTAGACAAGTCTTATTCAAGACATGCTTACATCACTGGTTAGACCAACATGAAATTATTACCCGTCCAGGACAAGTCTTTTCGATTACTGACATTTGAGCTTCGTCAATTCATTGGTTATATCTGAGTCGAGATCATTTGAGATTCAACCACGATCTTTAAACATTTTGATCACATTTTAATCACGTCTTCTCCCCATCAAAAATAGCATATCGTGATATTTTTGATATCTACTGATTAAGAGAAAGGCTTTTGGAGAGATAGACGGATTTGTTTTTGCATGAAATCGGAACATTTTGATTTTGATTTTTATACTCCCCCTCAAAGAACGCATATTTTCAAACATAGAGTTTAAAACAATTTTAAGTGTTTAGAGGGAGTTATCTTGAGCACAGAATAATTTGAAAGATTTTGAAAAATCTTTTGAAAAATCTTGATCATGTGCTCAAGGCTTCTTTTGAAAAATGAGTTATGTACTTAGATGTACACAAGTCTTTTTGTAAAAACGAGATTTGGTTTGAAATCTTTTCGTTTCTTTAGACTCAAAATTTTTGAAAATGACTTCGTTTTTGAAAATACGAGTCCTGATCTGAAATAATCAAAAGTCATCATTTAAGTCCGGGTTTCGTACTGAAGTATACAAAAGCCATTTTTTGAAGGAAATTTTAGAAACGACATGTTTTGAAAACATTTTAGAGAACTCTCGCTCAAGCATCTGTACATGTCCGTATCATTGTAGAATGACATTTCTAGAAACGTACAGAATATCGATTATACGAGAGACATGTCGTGAGAAGAATATTTTTGATTTTTTGATTTTATATTGTTTATGTATTTTTGAAAATTTTCTATTTTTGTATTTTGTTTTTGTTGGTTTTTCAAATTTTGTATTTTGTTTTTCAAAAAATATTTACAGCGAAGCTTTTTGAAAGATATTTTTCAAGAAGATTCGAGAAGAAGTTCTAGCTCCTCAGGAGTTAGGCTTCGCATTCCAATTCGTTGAACTAAATCGTCAAACCTATCTTTTGGAAGGGCTTTAGTAAATAGATCGGCGAGTTGGTAATCCGTCTTCACGAAAAATATTTCAACAGTACCCTCTTCTACCTGTTCTTTGATGAAGTGATAGCGGACTCTAATATCCTTGGTCTTCGAGTGTTGTACTGGATTGCACGAGATGGCTATTGCACTTTTTGAATCACAATACAAAGGTATTTTGTCGAAAGTAAAGCCATAATCTGTGAGTTGTGTCCTCATCCATAGAACTTGGGCACAACACGAAGATAAAGACACATACTCGGCTTCTGCGGTAGATAGTGCAGTACAGTCTTGTTTCCTTGATGACCAACCTACTAGCTTTTCACCCAAAAATTGTGCTTCACCTGTTGTACTTTTTGTTGTAACTTAACACCCTGCGTAATCGGCATCTAAAAATGCTATTAGTTTAAAATCGGAATCCTTCGGATACCAAAGTCCCATGTTAATGGTTCTTCGTAGGTACCGAAAGATCTGTTTAACCTCTTGGAGGTGAAGTTCGGTAGGCCGTGCCTAAAACCGTGCTAATAAGCAAACAACAAAATAAATATCGGGTCGACTACCAGTAAGGTACATGAGAGAACCAATCATGCTCTGATATTTCTTCGGATCGATGGGTTTCCAAAATAAATCAGTACCGATTTTTGGTGAAGTGACAATTGGTGTACCAACAGAATCACAATTTTCCATACCATATTTTTTCAAAATCTCAATTGTATATTTAGCTTGATTAATAAAAATACCACGAGGGGATTGATGTATTTGTAAACCAAGAAAGAATTTAAGTTCCCCCATCATGGACATTTCAAATTTGCTTTTCATGAGATTTGCAAAATGTTTTGATAGATTCGGATTAGTGGACCCAAAGGTAATGTCGTCCACGTAAATTTGAACAATCAAAATGTCATCTTTGTATTTTCTAGTAAACAAGGTAGGATCAACAGTGCCTTTGGTGAATTTGTTTTTGATCAGGAAAGATGATAGTTCGTCATACCACGCTCTTGGAAATTGTTTTAAACCATAAATGGCTTTCTTTAGCTTGTAGACGTAGTCTGGATGTTCCTTGTCAATGAATCCTTCTGGCTGACTCACATACACTTTTTCTTTAAGATTTCCATTCAAGAACGCAGTCTTGATATCCATTTGATATACAGTGATGTTTTTGTGAGCTGCATAGGCTAAGAAAATCCTGACTGCTTAAAGTCTTGCTATTGGCGCGAATGATTCTTCGAAATCTATCCCTTCTTCATGTCTGAATCCTTTAGCTATGAGACGAGCTTTGTTGCGAATTACAGTCATTTCTTCATCCTTTTTGTTCTTCCATAACCATTTGAGATGAATGATAAGTTTGTCCAGTGGTCTTGGAACTAATTAACAACTATCATGTAAACGGTATTAAAGAATTTCTTCCTGCATCGCTTCTATCCATGCATTTTCTGCCATTGCCTCCCAAATGTTCTTTGGTTCTTTGAGGCTTATTGAGAAAATGTAAATGCACATTTTGAGGTTTGTGGCTAGTTGTATTCTCGTCTGAACTTGCCTTGAAGGTTCACCAATCATTTGTTTAATTGGATGGTATTTTGTCCACTGGAGTGTAGAAGGGTACCTTGGGTTTAACGTATGTGTGTTAGA
This sequence comes from Artemisia tridentata subsp. tridentata, assembly GCA_021014915.2. Classification (NCBI taxonomy): domain Eukaryota; kingdom Viridiplantae; phylum Streptophyta; class Magnoliopsida; order Asterales; family Asteraceae; genus Artemisia; species Artemisia tridentata. The sequence goes on along the minus strand of CP139502.1, from coordinate 231,490,051 downwards.
TGGTTCTTGTAACCTTGCAGATGATTCAGCAGAGTCCGTAGCAAACGGGTTTTCGAATACTTCTTCTTCTAACGCAACATCGTTTTGGTTATATGTTGTTTCTTCTTGAAGTGGTGTACTTTGGTTTTGCTCATCAACTCTTGGTAGAACAATTTCAAATACTGGAGTTGCTGGAGTAGATGTAGATGATGTTGAGGGAGTTGGTGTGTCAGCTTCGATTGTAGTAGATGCATCTTATGGTGGTGGTGGCTGATTGTTTTGAGCGGGTGCAGCAGAATGATGTTGTGATGCATTTATCGAAGGTCCACCATATAATTCATCAAACATCAACTCGAAGAAGTTTTCCATTTCTTGTTCAGAAGGTTTTTCAGTGGTTGTTGATTGAGCTACTTGAGGTACGAGTCCTGAACTAATGTGTCCAAAAGTCTGTGGGTTTGGTGCGGGTCCTAATCTATGTTGATTAGAAGCCATCGGGTTAACCGCGGGTTCTATAGCGAGTCTCTCAGAAGCTGTTTGTGAAATCTCGTCAAACTTCACATTCATCGTCTCCATTATCCTTTTTGTTCTTCTGCTATACACCCTGAATACCCTTGAGTTTTCTGAGTATCCAATGAAGATTCCAATATCACCCTTAGCTTTCAACTTTCCTAGATCTTATTTGTCGTTCATTGGATAGCACAAAGCGCCAAACACGTGAAGGTAAGAGATATCAGGTTTTTGATTGTTCACTAGCTCATATGGTGTTTTATTGAATCTTGGATGGATTAGGGAACGGTTCTGAGTGAAACAAGCAGTGGCAACAGCATCAACCCATAAGAATAGTGGTGCACTAGAATAAATCAGCATTGTGCGAGTAGCTTCCACAAGAGTTCTATTTCGTCTTTCAACTACCCCATTCTGCTGTGGAGTTATAACAACGGATGTCTGATGTGTGATTCCAGCATCTTCAAAATACGTTCTTAACTCCTGATTAGTAAATTCTGTGCCGTTGTCTATTCTTACGATCCTTACTGGAGCTTGAAGTAGGACTTGAATACGCTTCAGAAAGGTGATGATGATGCCTGGTGCTTCGTCTTTTGACCTCAGAAACTTTACCCATGTATACCTTGAATAGTCATCGACGATAACAAGAATATACCTCTTTCCGTTTATGCTTTCAACTCTCATTGGGCCACATAAGTCCATGTGCAACATATGTAACCGTGCTTCCGAACTAGGTACGGTTTTGGGTTTATATGATGCGCTTTTGCTTTTTCCAAGTTCACAAGATAGACATAGGTGTTCCTTGGTGTACTTGAACTTAGGGAGTCCGTTGACGATGTTGTCTTTGGCTAATTTGTTGATGGTGTCGAAATTGAGATGGGATAATATTCTATGCCACAGCCAGGACTTTATGCCAGATGCTCTTGTCATAAGACAAATTGGTGATGAAGAGGTCATTTGGTTAATGTCGATAGCATATAGGTTGGTGCCGCGATTTCCAGTTAAGAGATCATCGCCAACCAAATTTCTAACAAAGCACATGTTTCTCCTAAATGCAACCTCTAAATCTGCATCACAAAACTGCCCTACCGAAAACAAATTGTGTCCTAACCCTTCGACGTAGTAAACTCGAGTGATCAAAGAATTCCCAAACTGAAGATCTCCATAACACAGAATAGCTGCTACATGATCATTTCCAAAGCGTACAGTTCCCATGAATTTTTAGACAAAATTGATAAGCAGCTTTAGTTTCCCGGTCATGCGCTTGGAGCAACCCGAGTCGACGATCCAAAGACATATTTCGATAACCTGCGAAGAACATAAGAGTTTGTTTTTGGAAACCATTTTGAATTTGGTTCCATGTGGTTAGGGGTAAAATCCGGATCACACTCATAGAAAGTTTCTACTGGTTCAATTTGAACAGCTTTCAATTTGCCATTCTGGAGTATGAACTCTCTACCCGTTGGTTTCCATACACAATACTTATAATAGTTCCTAGGCATTTGACTACTAGTGGTTGACCTAAATCGTGCAATTAGTCTTCCTATTGATCTAGATCTAGCATTAGTTCCTTTTGGAACGTTCTTCTATTCAGGTGTAACAGTCACATTTTTAGAAACATAATCATTACAAACATCATTAGATAAACATTTCTTGCACATTAAGCAAACAGAGTCATTGCATGCATTAGAAACAGTACTTTTGACATTACATTCAGATGACATATGTCTCTTATTACAAAGCGGTAAATTCCTAGGGTGTTCTTCTACTTCTTCAACTTTATTTAGGCATCTACTCTTAGAGACAGGCAAGACTCTATTGTTCCTTGTATTGCTCCTAGGCTGTAGTCTACTGCTCCTAAAGGCGTTTTCTATTCCTGTAGAAGGTAAGGCACATGCATTAGGATTCACATTTTTGTCATTAGAAGTTGTTTTAGCTTTCCTAGTCTCTTTTGGATTATCTTTTACGCTTTTGTCATTTGTCCCATATGTTTAAGATGTGGAGGCAGACGCAATAGTGGGACTAATCCTATAAAGGCCAGGTGCTATTACTTTTGGTGTTTCGACAACCGCTTTTCCATTATCAACAATATTTTCTTTTTCATTTTGCTTGGGCAAGGGTGTTGGAGTGACTGGTTTTGTTAAATCATTTTTCACATCGAATTTTGGAACAAATTGAGAAATCGACATTTTTGGTTTAACAACTGGTTTTGAAGTATTTGGTTTGTCCGAAGTCGATGGTTTTGCAAACTTAGTATCCACACCCTTCCCTTTTTGACTTTCCAGCTGAGCCCTCAAAAGATCATTTTGCTCTTTCATGTTTTTGAAGGCACGCTCATACGACAGTTTTTCATACTTGCATTCTTTGCTTTTTCGATCAAGTTTTTTAAAATATGACACGTTTTTTTTTTCAAGTTTAATAAGAGCATTGATGCGTGTTGCGTGTCGTTGCGGTTTAGCAGTATTAATGCCTAATCAAGTTTTAAATTTATATTTAGCCGACTTATCAATAACACACACACTTAACGAGCAGTGTACCCGGTCAGTATGAATATAATGGTAAGTAGAGTGTCGATCACTAAGAGTGGAACGTATTATCTAGTTATTCTAATCAGTATTTTAATATATTAAGTTAGCTATACAATCTAATCTAACGCAAGGGGGTCAGCCTGAGAGACTGGCATGATTTGGTTGCAATTAAATAATAAACTAAACCAATAGGCACGAATCAGCAAGTAGCACACACGTACACAGATAAATACTCGAGACAATAAGAGGGCTGTCCTTATGATAAGTAGTTTGTCACTTGTTTTATTGCTAGTGTTATATGAAGTGTATAGTTCGATGCAACGCACCGAGATTAAGTCCTTTCTCGTTGGTTCTAATCTTATCGGCGAGTAAACCCTTAATGATTACTTATGACTATCCCGTTTATCTTTCTCCTACTTTTCTACAGACCATAGAATGCATAGGCATCTAATAAACAGGCGAGGGCAGAGGCATGGCGACCCGATCAACGCTCAGCTAGCCACAGAGGTTATCAATGCACTAATAAAAGTCACCAAAGACACTAACATATAAACTTTAATTGATGAGAAAGTAGTTTTAAGGGAGTGCAACCTTTCCGTTGTCACATTACACAAGCCACCAATCTTGATGAATTAAAGTTTACTAACACAATAAAACAAAACTACTTAATGAATTAAACACATGCAGCACCTTCTTACAGCTCTTGTATCTTTGATTTGGGTGTGTCTTGTGCTGCTGCCTTGACTGAATTCGTCCGTGGTTTCTGGTCTTCGGTCACGTATATAATATATGTCACGTCGAATTCGTCTGGTCTTGGGGTATTTATAGTTTCTGTCTGAGGGTGAGATGCGGCGCATCTAGTAAGTAGATGCGGCGCATGTACTTAACTTCGCGTGGGGTCCAAGATTATAATATTCAGGAATATTTGTACACCGCCAGAAGATGCGGCGTATCTTCATCTTTGGATGCGGCGCATGTCCTCTTGTATCTTGGATCGTATCTGGTGAGATCTTAATAGTGATGCGGCGCATGTAATGAGTGAGATGCGGCGCATCTGGAGCAGATTTGACTTGATCTTGTCCATTTCAGTAGACTCTTCACTTTATGCATGTTTTGCTCCATAATTAGTCCAAAATCGCCAAGTTTCACCAAATGCTTGTTTTCAACTGAGAATTACAAAAGTAAACGATTAAGTATCAATCCTCATACATAATATAGTAAAACAAGTCAAATTAATAGGATAAATGATAGTAATAAAATGTACTTATTTGAGTTCATCAAGCATTTTCATATTTTGAAACAATTGCGGAGGTCTCAACTTGCAGTCTTTCATCGTCTTCAACAGAATATGTTTGCAAAATAATGGACATAATATCGGTAGACATAACTACTTCGAATAGAGAGTCATTTAGGTTTTCCAAAACTTTGATGTTTTCAAGATTTTCATTAGCTTCCTTCACCAGGGATTTGTGGTCCTTGACGAAGTCGGTTGTTTCTTTCAAAAATGCTTGTTTAAAATGAATTACTCTCGCATTGATCTTAATTAGTGGAGCAGTAATTTCTGTTTCAAACACCTTTTTCATTTTTGCATGAAAGCTGGAATGCCAGTTGTTAACACTGATAGTTGTCGAAACCGTAGAGGGGGGAGGGGTGAATACGTTTCCATTTAAAAACTTAAAACTTTTTGTATCAAACACCCGATCAAGTGTGACGTAATATGAAAAGTGTGAACTATGGTTATACAACATCTATAGAAGAATATAGTAAACTACAACAAAAACACAATCAAACCATGACACATACTTAATCAACATAACATAAGCAACTAGCCACACAAATATATAAGCAATGAAAATATAAATATAAAGCGATAAAGAATGAAATGAAAGTAAAGAGATAAGTAAGAAGACGCAAACCGGACACGGTGATTTATAGTGGTTCGGTCACGAAGCTCCTCTTCGCCCTACTCCACTCCCCGAGTACCCAACTCGAGAGTTACTTCACTAATCAACAAACTCCCTTCAGGCGGAGAAAACCGTACACGTCGCTTATCCTATTTCCGACACTAAGCTAGATGTCGAGTGCTAATATTAGCTAGCACCAATCTACCACGATCTACCTGATCTACACCGTACACGTCGCTTATCCTATTTTCGACACTAAGCTAGATGTCGAGTGCTAATCTTAGCTAGCACCAATCTACCACGATCTACCCTTGATCCACTTGATCAATACACACAAGCCCAATGGCTTCAAGAGATCTCCAAGATCTCGACAAGATCACAATGATCTACTCCCACTTGACTCGATCTACCCTATCTACCCTTGATCTTCTCGATCTACTCTATAAGATCACTATGATCTTCACTCACTCTCTCACAAAAGAAAAATGATCTTGATGTATACTAGGATACAACAAGTGTGTAACAAATGTTACAACTTCCCTAACTACAACTAAAACTCTTGTATCTTCTTGGATACCTTGAGTTCTTCTCTTGCTATTGAAGAGGAATGACAACACTTTGTATCTACTTGGATACTTTGTGTTCTTCTCTTGCTATTGAAGAGGAATGAAGAGGATCTATTGGTGGGATGAAAGGATCACTCTTAAACAAACTAAGACTCTCTAAATGATCAAAGAAAGTCATCTAAGTGAGGAGGGATTAGACTAGAGAAAACTGACTGGAAAAATCAAGTTGGAAGTGTAAAATGGTCCACTATTTATAGGCAAGGGAAAAAATAGCCGTTACAGAGGCACGAATCCACTAATTGTCAGACGGCTCCACTAAATTTAGTGGAGCCGTCGGTACTTTAGTGGTACCGTGGACGCTCCTTTGTTTGTTTTTAGTGGGAAAGGTTTATTTGTGAATGTTTGGAGCTGTTTGGGGGGAAAATTGACTGTTGGGATATTTTAAACTTATTTTTCAAAATAAAACATTTCTTTTTAAATCAAAAATAATTTGTAAAATATATTTTTGAAAGAAATGTTTTGTCACATTAAAAATGTGAAGTTTAGAGAAAAATATAATCCTTTGATCATTTGTCAAGTAGTAGATTTGTTTGTCCATACCTTGAGTGATTTACGTCGGGATGGAAATCTACGACTTTGTTGAAGCATACTAGAGACGTCGAGAGGTGTTGATGTAATTATGCATTGATGATTTGTGTTTACAAATAACTTGCACATTTTACGTTATGTATTACAAGTTACATGTTTGTCATTATTAAAACCGAAAAAATCATTTAGTTTAAATATCGTAATATTTGCACTAACAATCTCCCCCTTTTTGATGATGACAAATATGTAAACCGTAACACACAGTAAAATGTAAAAGTTACCTATTTACACTCCCTTCTCCCCCTTTTGTCGAATCAAAAAGGTAGTTGCCTCGAGCTCTCCCTTGAATTCACTCCCTACTCCCCCTTATTGCAGTACTTTCCTTTCTCCCCAGAATTGCGAGCTTGCATCATCATAGTGAAGTCTTCTATCACCACTATTAGAAAGACTCCATGCTATGTATTCAAATACTCCCGAGCTCCCCCTAGCTCAATGCTCCCCTATGGTGACTTAATCCCCTTATATATTTACCTTAGTATCAAGCGGATCCATGGATCAAATTTTACAAAGGCTTTTCCTACATCAAGGGTTAGCTTCGTGCAACATAATATATAAAAGAATAGGAGCAGCATTATAGGGATAGAATACACATAGCAAGACATGCAAGGGTTAAACTATGTTAACACGTAAGTGTTACAACCCGACCGACTACCTAAGGTGTAATTGTTCAATCAATCACACTAACAAGAACGAGATTCGTTCGTTGACTGACACACAAAATGACTTCTTCCAAGTTGTCATTAGGAAGGCAAGTTCTAACAAACCTTTTGAACAACATAATCATCTACCTAAGATGATTGGTGTTGGGATGGTTTAGATTAATATATCGTTTGCACTGACAATGAGATGCATGATATATTTCATAAAAAAAATGTGCATGTGATCCTAACAGGTTTGGGGTGGATATCTCTAACGGGGTTGAGGTAATGAAGTTCTAGATTTCTAGTTTGGATGATCCTAGGTGTGTGTTAGAGATAATTTGGTGTATGTAGGGTTTCGTGTGATTGTGAGGATTGAAGGTTGGTGATGGAGTTGGCATGGCATAGTCCAATGGAGTTATGGGTGAGAGTGTGTAATCCATTGAGGATGGTATAGTGTTGAGGGAAGGAGATGATGAAGATGTTGTATAGGTAGAGGATGTTTTGGAGGGTGCATTAGGTGGAGATGGTGAGTTGGGAGTAGCTTGGGAAGGTGGTGTCATTGCTTCATCTTCTTTTGTAAGATCCACAAAGAGTGGTTTTGAAGGTGGTCTTACGGTTATCCTAGGTTTCTTTGAGATGTGGGTGGTAGATTCTTGTGTGGATGAAATGGTGTTTAGGTAATGTGAGGTTGAAGATGAAGTGAGGAATAGTTGTAAGGTTTGAGTCTGATGATTGATGGGTTGAAGGTTCTTAGACTAACTATCACTGTCAAGAGTGAAGTGTAGCTAAAAGGTTTGAGTGGGATTGTTATAAGGGTTGAAGGTTTTGAAACTAAATATCACTGTCAAGAGTGAAGTTTAGTTATAAGGGTTGAGTGTGATGAGGAATGATGTTAATGTAAGGTTTGAAGATGAGATGCAAGATAAGCTTGCAATGGTGAAGCCTTATACAGGCAAAAGTTGTGGGATTTGAACTAAAGTTGGTGGTAGAGTCCTATGGTGTAGTGATGGAATCCTAGGGTGTATGTGAGTTTGCAAAATTTTGCAGGTTTGAGGTTAGGGATGCAGGGATCTGGAGGGAACAGTGAAAATTCGTCAAGCACAGGCACGATACCACTAAATACCATAACGGTACCGTTAAATTTAACGGTACCGTGGCCTATTTAACGGTACCGTGACCTGGAAGTCATGAATTTTCATGTGCAGCCTAGTTCTGGGCAGCTAAAGGGAAGTTTTTTAGGGAATAAGAACCACATTTGTGTGTTCTTGAGAGTGTTTGTTGAAAGACTATATGAGTGTGTTTTCGCTCCCCCTTAATCTATGACCATCCGGACAAGATGTGAAAAAAAATAAAGAGGAAAACAAACGTTGACGGAAGCGATGAGCTTAGTAACGTCATGACACGTAGTGGATAGCATACAATAAACTTCACCTTTGAAGTCATGTAGCTCTTCTCAATCATTGTGAATATTCATAGAATATTTATATGATGAGGCATGTGATTACTTGGAGATATCCTAAGGGTTAAGAAGATAAAATCTTCAGGGTTGTGAGGTTGGTGATAAGGTTCTAGTAGGGTTATCTCAACTTATCCTAGTGGTCCTTCGCTTGAAGTATGTGGAAGGTGAGTGGGATACGGAAGCGTTGGTAGTGTAGAACTAAGGTTGAAAGGTGTAGATAAGTTGGGAAGATAATGGATACAGAAGTAACCATACATATGGTATGTTCAGTACCATGCGGAAGTGAAAGGGAAAAATCTAAGGAATCAGAAGATAGACAGAATCTATTCTGATAGGAGACGGTTCTGGTTCAAGACTACATCGAGTGGGTTTTGATAGTGATGGTGAGAATTGAAGACGGAATAAACTGTCTCAGCAGACAACAGTCCTACGGTACCATTACATTTAGCGGTACCGTCCCCTATTTAAGGGTACAGTGACCTGCTGAGGTCAGTTTTGACCCGGAATTAGATTTTTGACAAAGAAATTTCACATATGTTGTGATTTTTCTGGACTTTAGATTAAAGTAATTTATACCGAATAAATTCTTTTATGAATGACTCAAACGGGATTCGATGAACGTTAATCGAGAACGAGAAATGACATTTAATTGCATTTTGCAAATTAAATATACTTTAAATATTTCGGATGAAATATTTAAGTTGTCATTGGAGTTTAAGAGGATTTTACGAATAAATCTCGCTGTTTTAGTGAGACTTTTCGACATGAGGAGAGAATTTATACCAAATAAATTCTTTGAACGGTACTGGATGAGAGGAGATGACTTTTATATTTCTGAGGAAATACATAGGTAGTCGTTAGAGTGATGTGAAGGATGACTTAATATTTCCAGTGAAATATTTAAGAAGTCATTAGACGAGACACAAGATATGACTTGACATTTCCAGTGAAATATCTAAAAGTCATGACACGAGAGATGATCTCAATATTTCCAGTGAAATATTCAAGTGATCATACGAGGAACGTGAGAGATGACTACAATATTTCTAGTGAAATATTCAAGTAGTCATAAGAGGGGTACGAGGGATGACTTTAATATTTCCAGTGAAATATTTAAATAGTCATAAGATTTATGGAATATGTTCCATCATTCCTAGACCTAGACGAAGATGATTAGGGGATTCTCGGTTGAGAGGTTTGGTTGATTTACAGATTTTGATGTGCTTCGCACGCGAGTGTTTCACGGGGTTTTGAAAGACGTAAAGCTAGGCCTATGGTGCTGATTCGCAGTAGGGTTTGGGATCTTAAGAGGTGTGTAATCACACAAGGATGAAAGAAAACTAATAATCACTTATATAGTGATTCGTGAGTCCTTTGTTTCCCGAGGGTTGATGTTAGCTTTTAGCTTTTGGATGAGCGTTTTAACATATGTTGTTAAAAGGCATGAATATGATGTTTCGGATATGAAATTTAACAATTGAGATCGCAAGTTAAACTTACTTGAATATTTCAGATGAAATATTTAAGTTGTCAACCCTACTCCGAGTTCTACTAGGTTTGTATCTAACCTTCCCATGACAAAAGGGTGTATTACTTGGAAGAAGGCGACGTGATGACTAGGGAATTAGGATAACTTCGAGACTACTTTGACTTATAGGTTTTGACACTAGTGTATGACTCTATGACTTCTAAGGGTTCATAGTGATAGGCATACCTAATTCCTAATGTGTCAAAGGGACATAGTGTGGGTGCAAATTTTATAAGCAAATCATGTAAAGTGCACATAAGGAACAAATGCAAACATCATGCAAAACATGATAATCATTTAGCATTTAAGATCATGAAGACATTTAATCATATCTTACGAGAACATGTTATCATTTTGAAACACGTATGTGGGATGCAAGCAATCTAGGTTTGCTAAGGCAGATCCTAATTACTACTTGTTTAAAATGAAATCCTAATGGGAGATAAAGTTCACCGATGTAAACTATCTCTAGTCAAATGTAGGAATGAAATTTTTTTCAAGTTAGAGAATGAGTATGAGACTATCACTAGTGGTGCTCAATTAAGGCTAAACACGACCATTTTTACGGGTTATACCACGAACCCAACTTCTCTCCTGGAAGCAATTCAACCGTTAGGTCAAATTGAATTTCTAGTGCGATAGGTTCTCCAGTAGTCATTCTCATGTTAGACAAATATAGAGGTTATTTGATGGAGATGGTGCATTTTATGATCTCTTGGACAACATCTTTGTTTGTTGAGTTGTTACATGTTATTTTAACATGATTTGGTTTCCTAGAACCAAGAGACACTCTAATGTGATACAATGTTGGATCTACTACATCGTGTGTGTTTCAAGAATGCTCCTTTGCATATCTTGAGAAAAGAATCTAGTAAAGGTTACTTACCTCAATAGATCTTGTGAGTATTATATTTGAAATGAGACATATTGTATATTTCAACAAATATGCTTTTCTAAGAGGAAACTTATCACTCTTACGAATGCTTAGTGAAACAAGTATTTTAGTGTATGACCAATTTTACTTGTTTATGCAATGACAAATGTTGTATTAGGTTATTATTCAAGTCTAATATCCTATATTTGTTAACAGGATGCAATGTATTCTCTTGTAACATAACCATTCATGTTACAAAGAAAATAAGATGCATAAGATATAAGTTATCTTTTGTCAATCTTTTGATAAGAGAAATACATGTGATATTCTCAAAGATTGATGACTTACATAATAGTTAATAACATATTATGTGTGACACTTTTACTAGACATGTGACTTTGAGTGTTGAGTTGTTCATGAGCAAAGTTTACATATGTTGTTTGTTTGCTCGTGTTTGGTTTTTCGGAAGTGACACATTTACTAATTGCATTGCAATGTAAATTACTTGTATATTTTGGATGAAACATCCAAGTTGTCAATCCTACTTAGTTGTGTATTTTATGCATCTTTTAAACATATTAGTTTAAAGTTTGGAACACAACCATTGGACAAGAAGACTCAATATGGCATCTTCAACACAAGTGTGAGTTATGATCCGATGCATATTATTTTCGTCTTGAGAGGATGTCATGATTTTCATAACAATTGAATGTGATTGAGTATGTAGATTTAAGATAATATATTTCATCATATTTTGATGTTATCTTGAAGCTAGACAAATAATGACTCCAATTTCATGTCCACACTCGAAAACTTGTCAATTAGATTCGATAATGATATCAATCATAATTTGAATAAAGAATTGATATGTGCTCGAAATCTTTCTTGACCCTCACAATCACTCCTTTTTAAAAAGAAAATAAAAATTTAAGGAGTGTGTTCCATTTATTCTAATACTAGTTGTATGTGTGAGGTTAATGACATATTAAGTTACTACTTTAATATTTGTCATTTGTTTTTATTTGAGAAAAACTATTTATATTATTAAGTATAATATTCTTAGTTTTTCGACACCTCATTGGTATAAAAATAAATATCTTAACTATTTTTATACAACATACGTAAAATACTAAATGTTTAAAAATATTTTGTATGTGTGTTAGATCAATGCAAGTTTAATACATTTTCTTTTACTTAAATACTAATGTATTAATATGATCTTTTATCTTGTTTAGACAACCCATGGTCAAGCAAGACAAAATGATGTAATGTTTTAGAGATCATGTTATGGATTTTATGAAAGTGTTAAGTATTTTAGGGTGATATACTTTTTACACTTAAACCCTTGAAAAACACAATTGTGTAAGACAATATCTTTCGACACACATGATCTACCAACTTAATTTCTATTCCTAAGAAAGTTACTAAACCATTTTAAAAACTTGCAACATATGCAAAAAAATGGTCTATGCCTATATGCAATGCAAAATCAATTACGCGACTTAGTGCAGGAAGTCTAGTCTAAGTCCTATTGACGCATATGCCGAAACACTAATAATCGACACATAGCAATAAGACATGAAAGACACTTATGCTTATAGATAAAATTATCTCAACTAAAGATAACAATAAGCATACAAAAATATTAACAATACTAAGACACAAAGAAAAACAAATAGTCATTTAGCATAACACACAAAAATACTTATCGTCATTTTGTGTATTAAGTATAACGATGTACACTTAGCTTGATTTTATTTGAAAATGAATTATTTTCCACCCCATTTCAAAATTTGATCAAGTTCAACACTTTTAAAAAATATGAATATATCAATGTGTGATGTTCTCTTTGTAATTTGACAAAAATTTGTGCAATTGACATGACCGAAAAAGACTATCTGTTACGAATCAAAGACACTCATAAATTTTGCTTTACAATCATTTTCTAAAAGTATTTTTAAATGAGAGTCAACTCAATTACGTTTAAAATGATAGGTGGCACGATTCCTACGGACTTACGGTTGATTTTATACGAAATTTTGAAAATTACCAAAATCTGAAAATCAGATGAAGGTACCGTTAAATTTAGCGGTACAGTCCATATTTAGTGGAACCGTCCGTTATATTTAACGGTGCCATACCAGTTATTTCAGTTTTGAACAGAACCAACTTTTATTAATTTAAGAAAGCCTTTAAGCTAGTATGACAACGTATACTTAACAACAAAACTTGTAAGTATTAAGAAACTAAATACTTTTCATATTTTTATCACCTTCATGGGTAATTTGATACATGGATCATACTCAAATTTGAAAACCATTTGTTTTAAAAGTTTGATCGACGTGGCTCTGGTACCAATTGTGGAAACCGTAGAGGGGGGGGGGGTGAATACGTTTCTATTTAAAAACTTAAAACTTTTTGTATCAAACACCCGATCAAGTGTGACGTAATATGAAAAGTGTCAACTATGGTCATACAACATCTAGAGAAGAATATAGTAAACTACAACACAAGCACAATCAAACCATGACACATACTTAATCAACATAACATAAGCAACTAGCCACACAAACATATAAGCAATGCAAATATAAATATAAAGCGATAAAGAATGAAATGAAAGTAAAGAGATAAGTAAGAAGACGCAAACCGGACACGGTGAATTATAGTGGTTCGGTCACGAAGCTCCTCTTCGCCCTACTCCACTCCCCGAGTACCCAACTCGAGAGTTACTTCACTAATCAACAAACTCCCTTCAGGCGGAGAAAACCGTACACGTCGCTTATCCTATTTTCGACACTAAGCTAGATGTCGAGTGCTAATCTTAGCTAGCACCAATCTACCACAATCTACCCGATCTACACCGTACACGTCGCTTATCCTATTTCCGACACTAAGCTAGATGTCGAGTGCTAATCTTAGCTAGCACCAATCAACCACGATCTACCCTTGATCCACTTGATCAATACACACAACCCCAATGGCTTCAAGAGATCTCCAAGATCTCGACAAGATCACAATGATCTACCCCCACTTGACTCGATCTACCCTATCTACCCGTGATCTTCTTGATCAATCACACAAGCCCAATGGCTTCAAGAGATAATCAATATCTCTATAAGATCACAATGATCTTCACTCACTCTCTCACAAAAGAAAAATGATCTTGATGTATACTAGGATACAACAAGTGTGTAACTGTAACACCCCCAAAAATCGTGTCCAGCGGAAGCATACATGTCGCTGGGGTGCTACTAAATTGTTACCATAACATAGTGTAAAGAGAACAAATTTTATCTCAACCATTGAAAATAGATTTCATATTGAAAAGTGAATCGTTTACTATATTTCTAAAATGGTGCGAAAATATAAGCCCATAAAGATTTCAAATGGTCCCGAATATATCAAAGTCTTCTATGACCATGACATGCCCTTCTAAGAGCCTCAGATAGCATACTATTGCTTTATACCTGAAAATACATGCAAAAGTGTCAACACGAGGTTGGTGAGTTCATAGAGTTTAGTGTACAATGTAAAACATTTGAATAAGGATTTCCCAGCAAAGGCATTGTAAATCCACTCAGTCCCAAGTCCCGCCCATACAAGACTTGCGACCTGTGTGTTTACAACCCACTGCCAAATAAACAACATGTATCATATGGACCACAATAATTGAAAGACCAATATATTCCAAATATATATAGGGTTGTTGTCGTAATAAGTTCACGACACCGAAGCCTTAAGATTTCTAGTTTCTAGTTCCTGTCCGTTTGACATACCAGTCAAGTGGGGAAACCACCCGGAGTTTCTAGTTTTCTGGTAGGCATCCGTTTGACATACCAGTCAAGTGGGGAAACCACCAGAACACCCAAAGTTTCTGGTAGATGTCCACCTAGGACATCCAAGGTTCCTGAAATGATTATACGTCCGTTTGACATACCAGCCAAGTGGAGGAAACCACCCGGACGGGGAGTTCAATCCCAATAGATCTATTCATAACATTCGCGCTTAACGGGTCATAACATAGGCAATATGAAATAGTTTAATGCACTAGTGTCCATAAGAAAATGATCAAGTGTGAAAAATGTAAACACAAAATACTTTTGAGTAACAAATCAAGTATCTTAGCCAATCAATAATGTTTGAACGACAAATCACGTTTCAAGTAAAACAAGCATGGAGTTTAAATATAAACGAGCATGTATTCTCCCCCAAACAGTTGTAAAACAAGTAAAAGTAGGGGCTATGAAACTCACCTGATGCAATAACTACGATGACAAATGTGGATACACTGAAATGAGGCACGATCTCTAACCGCAACCTACTATGAATGATAGGATCTAATGTAAGCAATGAAATGATGCTATACATGCAAACACGTATGTTATCGATACCACTCGTGAATTTTGGAAATAATGTTTATCGTCGAAAAATATATTTTTGACGTCTCGTTAAGTTAATAAACACTTTACGTGTAAATACGTTGCAACGATACCCCACGATCGTCGTTTGGTGATCTATCGATAAGTATAGTGTTTTTGTCGTAATTTAGCATTTTTCACAACTTGTAAAAATGGCTAAATGGCCTCGCAAAATTAGTCATAAAACGGTGTACGTTGAGTGTTAGAAAATGAACTCGGCGTTTTTGGAAACCTTGTAACAATATCTTGAATTAGTATCTTCGGAATTTTGTCCATACACGACTTGATCAATGAGAAAAATGGCTCTCAACATGGCGTCTCGCAAAAACTGTTTTAGACTTAGAATTATTTCTATTAAAAGCTGATAAAAATGTTTAGTATTCGCCGGTTGTCAAACGCTTGTATCTTAGTCGTTATAAGCTCGTTTTCTACGTTCTTTATATCCACGGCTTCGTATTAATGTGAACTAATATATTTTCAGTATGTCGGCTCTTCTAGATCACATCCAACACCTGGTTTTACCCATTGAATCTCGTGTAACAGCACGTATATTTTCAGAAAAATAGATTTCGTCGTCAAACTTAGAATTAACGTATCTTTCTCGTCGTAAGCTCGGTTTTGCTCATTCCAACGCCCACGGTTTTGTTTTTAAGAGTACTTTCTAAAAATATAAGCCAAAATGGTCCAAGACCTACTGATTTTTCCAGATTTCACAAAAATGGACAGACCCTCTTTCTATTGTTGTAAAAATCAATTTTCTAGTTCAAGGCTTGAATTATCACTTCCAATCAACACCACAACTAGTCTAAGCCTACCATACACCTTCTTAGGGTGTCATGGATTCCCAATCTTCACCAAAAATGGTGTATCTCATGAGATTACTAATAAAATCCTTAGATCTATTTTTTTAGAGACAAAAATAAGTATCAAGTGGTATATAACATATGTATAATTGCATGATTAGTTACTAGAACTTGAAAATAGATTAAATGAGAGTATAAAAGATTAGAAAATAAATGTAGATACTTACTTGAAGATTTGATGATTTTTGAAGCAAATACTTAAGTAATCCTTTGAGGTTTTTATTTCAAAACCCTAACTAGGACACTAATGAGACTAGAAATACTTGATCCTAAATTTTTTTGTGAACTCTTGCTTGTCTTGTGTTTCTTGGCCGATCATATGAGAAAAGAGAGAATGAGAGGAAACTTTGCTAGTTTATTTTGGTTAAAATGAATGTGTAAGCGAAATATAGTAAGTAATAAACTAGTAGTAGAAATTTAGGGACAAAAGGTACATGTTATTAATGAGTTGGTAAGCTTTTTCAAAGTTGGAAAAGAGGTGGTTTGGGGGAGGCATATAAAGCATGGGGTGTGGAAGATTTTGTAAGACAAATCTTGACTTTGGTGGATTTTAGCTAGATATTGTGTGGTTTAGGTGTTACCGGGTACCGAGTTAGCTAGAAATGAATTTTAACGAAACAAAATAAAATATGATGAAGTAGCAAAAATTATGAAATCACATTCCTTGTAAGAATCGGGTGTTAAAATAGTTGTCGTGTTGAGATATCGCGAACCGACGTAGTTATAAGCGCATATCGGAAAATATAGCAAATGGTTTCAAAACACCGGGTAAACAAATAATATAATTTTTATATCATCATTATGAGTATGAAAATATATTAGGACCATAGTCGGGAGTGTCAAGTGTATTATTCATAGTAATGACTGAGTGGTAACGTTTATTAAGTAAATAAACATATGTTAATGAAAATCACACAAACCCGTGCATGACCTAATATGATGATGATGTTACTGATGATATGTAGACTACTCTAGTCTATATGATGTGCCCTTACTGATGATGCTTGAATACGCAGCTAAACCGTACTGGTTACGCGAATTTGAATACCCGTAAACCTAGTTTACGAACTGATGATTAATGATCATGAATAGTGATTTCCCTCCTTGAATGAATAGTGTTTCATGAATAGTAAATTTTTTGAAACCATCTCAAAGTCGCAAACTGACTTCAAAATTGATGAATAGTGAAATGATGAATAGTAAATTTACGAGATGAATAGTAAAATTTTGAACCTTGAAAAAGGACCTGAAATTACGATTTGTCACAGTCTCCACCCGTTGAAAGAATTCAGTCCCTGAATTCAGTTAGTGTTGGTCTCTGGAGTGGATTCGGTGAAAAGATGTGGATATTTGAGTCGCATTGTGGTGTTAAAAGATAAAACATTCATTGGATAGGAATTCGTAATAGTACATGAAGCTTATACGATAGAACTTAAAGTGAAGCGCAAAAGAAATACAACACTAGAAGGTTTAGATTTCTGTTTTCTTGTCTTTCAGCTCCGAGCAATCCTTCCTGAAGTGCCCTATGTTCCCACATTCGAAACAACTTCCCGGGATTCTCTGATTTGCGGGATTCCTACAGTCCTTGGTTTGGTGACCACACTTCTTGCACACCCCACACGGTTCCCTGCAATGACCTAGGTGATGGAGATTGCATGTGTTGCAGTAGGGTAAGTTTCCAGCATATCTCTTCTTGGTGCGCGGTCCTGCAGCATAGGCTCTAACCACTTCTTGTCCCTTGTTTGGCTGTCGAACTTGACCTTTCCTTTGATTGTCATCCCTTTTCCTCTTGTTTTCGTTGTTGCTGTTGTCATTGTTGTTGTTGTTGTTATTGTTGTTGTCAGTAGTTCCCTTCTTCACCACTTGTGCCATAAGCTTTTGTGTTATTCTGATAGCTTCGTCAAGTGTGTGTGGATCAAAAGCAATTACATCCCCACTGATGCTATGTGGTAGTCCACCAGTGAAGTTTTCCAACAGCTTCTCGTTATCTGGAACCATATTTGGACAGAGTGCGGCCAACTCTTGAAATCTCCTGATGTAGGTTTCGATATCATTGACTATGGTCACCAACTCATA
This sequence comes from Artemisia tridentata subsp. tridentata, assembly GCA_021014915.2. Taxonomy (NCBI): domain Eukaryota; kingdom Viridiplantae; phylum Streptophyta; class Magnoliopsida; order Asterales; family Asteraceae; genus Artemisia; species Artemisia tridentata. The sequence goes on along the minus strand of CP139502.1, from coordinate 231,472,060 downwards.
AAATCCTGTTTCTAGCTTCTTTACTTCTGTGCGTGAACAAAACTTCTTACTCAATAGCTTTTTGAATTCTTCCCACGTGAGCTTGTAAGCATTTTCCATACCAATAGGCTGTGCATAAGAATTCCACCATGACATAGCTTCCTCAATAAAGGTACTGGTAGCGAACTTCACCTTGCAGTCATCTGGACAATTGCATAGAAGAAACACAGATTCCGTCTTCTCAAACCAACAGATCATAGCAGTAGCTCCTTCCGTGCCTTTGAATTTTATAGGATCGCCGCTCTTAAAGTCGTTGTATGTACATTTGCGAACATTTGTACTATTAGCAGCTAGTCCGGCAGCTTCTGCTGTTTCTGCCCGATAAGCGGCGTCAGCAGCCCGTGCAGCTACGGCCTCTCTTTTAACTACTAGTGCTTCCTCTATACTATCGGCAACAAGTTTTCTGATTTCAGCTGGTGTCATAGCTGGAGTAGATCTCTTTGGCGGCATAACTCTTCAAAACAAGAAAAGAAGAGTGAGACAAAATAAAGACGTTTCCGAAAAGTAGGTGCTCTAAGTGGCTTGCCATAAAATGAAAGCTTGAGGTTGGGTTATGATTAGCTGACATGCTTCTAGGCGGCGGTTCAGGAGGTGATGCAGATGTGAATGTTCGTGCAATGATTGTGTACACACACATGAATTTTTGAAACCTTTAGAAATCGAGTAGAGATTCAACCTGGACATAATTTTATTATAACTATTCCCAGTATTGCAAAATTCATCTCTGAGTCGGACATAGGTGGTCAAGCTATGTCCCACTGTCCCGGGTCGAATATAAGTGACCAGTCTATATTCCACCGAGGTTCAATGAATTTTGAAATGCTCAGCTCAGTTATACTAATACTATGTCCTTCACATTCAAAGGGCGTTTTGAAAAACTAAGGCAAGTGACCAAACCCGAGGTCGAATGATGGGATTACGTAAGGAAAAGGCGTAACGCTGTGACGTGTACGATATGTGAGCATGCTTATATTGGAGACAATTATAGCAACCAACGAAAATATGTGAGTATAATCTATATGATAATAAGATACAAATCTCATCAAATATGTCAGCAACAAACCACAAATGAGGCATCAGCTTGGCAGGTAGGCACGTGGCGGTCATAAGGTTAAGTTTTCGTGAGAGTAGTTATAGTCTAGGTTTTAAAATCACACAGTTCTCTATAACCTGGATCAGAAACCAATCTGTAACACCCCCAAAAATCGGGTCCAGCGGAAGCATACATGTCGATGGGGTGCTACTAAATTGGTACCATAACACAGTGTAAAGAGAACAAATTTTATCTCAACCATTGAAAATAGATTTCATATTGAAAAGTGAATCGTTTACTATATTTCAAAAATGGTGCGAAAATATAACCCCATAAAGATTTCAATTGGTCCCGAATATATCAGAGTCTTCTATGACCATGCCATGCCCTGCCAAGAGCCTCCGATAGCGTACTATTGCTTTATACCTGAAAATACATGCTAAAGTGTCAACACGAGGTTGGTGAGTTCATAGAGTTTAGTGTACAATATAAAACATTTGAATAAGGATTTCCCAGCAAAGGCATTGTAAATCCTCTCAGTCCCAAGTCCCGCCCATACAAGACTTGCGACCTGTGTGTTTACAACCCACTGCCAAATAAACAACATGTATCATATGGACCACAATAATTGAAAGACCAATATATTCCAAATATATATAGGGTTGTTGTCGTAATAAGTTCATGACACCGAAGCCTTAAGATTTCTAGTTTCTAGTTCCTGTCCGTTTGACATACCAGTCAAGTGGGGAAACCACCCGGAGTTTCTAGTTTTCTGGTAGGCATCCGTTTGACATACCAGTCAAGTGGGGAAACCACCCGGACACCCAAAGTTTCTTGTAGATGTCCACCTACGACATCCAAGGTTCCTCAAATGATTATACGTCCGTTTGACATACCAGCCAAGTGGGGAAACCACCCGGACGGGGAGTTCAATCCCAATAGATCTATTCATAACATTCGCGCTTAACGGGTCATAACATAGGCAATATGAAATAGTTTAATGCACTAGTGTCCACAAGAAAATGATCAAGTGTGAAAAATGTAAACACAAAATACTTTCGAGTAACAAATCAAGTATCTTAGCCAATCAATAATGTTTGAACGACAAATCACGTTTCAAGTAAAACAAGCATGGAGTTTAAATATAAACGAGCATGTATTCTCCCCCAAACAGTTGTAAAACAAGTAAAAGTAGGGGCTATGAAACTCACCTGATGCAATAGCTACGATGACAAATGTGGATACACTGAAATGAGGCACGATCTCTAACCGCAACCGACTATGAATGATAGGATCTAATGTAAGCAATGAAATGATGCTACACATGCAAATACGTATGTTATCGATACAACTCGTGAATTTTGGAAATAATGTTTATCGTCGAAAAATATATTTTTGACGTCTCGTTAAGTTAATAAACACTTTTTGTGTAAATACGTTGCAACGATACCCCACGATCGTCGTTTGGTGATCTATCGATAAGTATAGTGTTTTCGTCGTAATTTAGCATTTTTTAGAACTTGTAAAAATGGCTATATGGCCTCGCAAAATTAGTCATAAAACGTTGTACGTTGAGTGTTAGAAAATGAACTCGGCGTTTTTGGAAACCTTGTTACAATATCTTGAATTAGTATCTTTGGAATTTTTTCCATACACGACTCGATCAATGAGAAAAATGGCTCTCAACATGGCGTCTCGCAAAAACTGTTTTAGACTTAGAATTATTTCTATTAAAAGCTGATAAAAATGTTTAGTATTCGCCGGTTGTCAAACGCTTGTATCTTGGTCGTTATAAGCTCATTTTCTACATTCTTTATATCCACGGCTTCGTATTAATGTGAACTAATATATTCTCAGTATGTCGGCTCTTCTAGATCACGTCCAACACCTCATTTTACCCATTGAATCTCGTGTAACAGCAGGTATATTTTCAGAAAAATAGATTTCGTCGTCAAACTTAGAATTAACGTATCTTTCTCGTCATAAGCTCGGTTTTGCTCATTCCAACGCCCACGGTTTCGTTTTTAAGAGTAATTTCTAAAAATATAAGCCAAAATGGTCTGAGACCTACTGATTTTTCCAGATTTCACAAAAATGGACAGACCCTCTTTCTATTTTTGTAAAAATCAATTTTCTAGTTCAAGGCTTGAATATATCACTTCCAATCAACACCACAACTAGTCTAAGCCTACCATACACCTTCTTAGGGTGTCATGGATTCCTAATCTTCACCAAAAATGGTGTATCTCATGAGATTACTAATAAAATCCTTAGATCTATTTTTTTAGAGACAAAAATAAGTATCAAGTAGTATATAACATATGTATAATTGCATGATTAGTTACTAGAACTTGAAAATAGATTAAATGAGAGTATAAAAGATTAGAAAATAAATGTAGATACTTACTTGAAGATTTGATGATTTTTGAAGCAAATACTTAAGTAATCCTTTGAGGTTTTTATTTCAAAACCCTAACTAGGACACTAATGAGACTAGAAATACTTGATCCTAAAATTTTTTGTGAACTCTTGCTTGTCTTGTGTTTCTTGGCCGATCATATGAGAAAAGAGAGAATGAGAGGAAACTTTGCTAGTTTATTTTGGTTAAAATGAATGTGTAAGTGAAATATTGTAAGTAATAAACTAGTAGTAGAAATTTAGGGACAAAAGGTACATGTTATTAATGAGTTGGTAAGCTTTTTCAAAGTTGGAAAAGAGGGGGTTTGGGGGAGGCATATAAAGCATGGGGTGTGGAAGATTTTGTAAGAAAAATCTTGACTTTGGTGGATTTTAGCTAGATATTGTGTAGTTTAGGTGTTACCGGGTACCGAGTTAGCTAGAAATGAATTTTAACGGAACAAAATAAAATATGACGAAGTAGTAAAAATTATGAAATCACATTCCTTGTAAGAATCGGGTGTTAAAATAGTTGTCGTGTTGAGATATCGCGAACCGACGTAGTTATAAGCGTATACCGGAAAATATAGCAAATGGTTTCAAAACACCGGGTAAACAAATAATATAATTTTTATATCATCATTATGAGTATGAAAATATATTAGGATCATAGTCGGGAGTGTCGAGTGTATTATTCGTAGTAATGACTGAGTGGTAACGTTTATTAAGTAAATAAACATATGTTAATGAAAATCACACAAACCCGTGCATGACCTAATATGATGATGATGTTACTGATGATATGTAGACTAATCTAGTCTATATGATGTGTCCTTACTGATGATGCTTGAATACGCAGCTAAACCATACTGGTTACGCGAATTTGAATACCCGTAAACCTAGTTTACGAACTGATGATTAATGACCATGAATAGTGATTTCCCTCCGGGAATGAATAGTGTTTCGTGAATAGTAAAATTTTTGAAACCATCTCCAAGTCGCAAACTGACTTCAAAAATGATGAATGGTGAAATAATGAATAGTAACCATGAATAGTAAATTCCCGAGATGAATAGTAAAATTTCGAAGCTTGATAAAGGACCTGAAATTACGATTTGTCACATTCTCCACCCGTTGAAGGAATTCAGTCCCTGAATTTAGTTCGTGTTGATCTTTGGAGTTGATTCGGTGAAAAGATTTGGATATTTGAGTCGCATTGTGGTGTTAAAAGATAAAACATTTATTGGATAGGAATTCGTAATAGTACATGAAGCTTATATGATAGAACTTAAAGTGAAGCGCAAAAGAAATACAACACTAGAGGGTTTAGATTTCTGTTTTCTTGTCTTTCAGCTCCGGGCAGTCCTTCCTGAAGTGCCCTATGTTCCCACATTCGAAACAACTTCCTGGGATTCTCTGATTTGCGGTATTCCTACAGTCCTTGGTTTGGTGACCACGCTTCTTGCACACCCTACACGGTTCGCTGCAATGACCTAGGTGATGGAGATTGCATGTGTTGTAGTAGGGTCAGTTTCCAGCATATCTCTTCTTGGTACGCGGTCCTGCAGCATAGGCTCTAACCACTTCTTGTCCCTTGTTTGGCTGTCGAACTTGACCTTTCCTTTGATTGTCATCCCTTTTCCTCTTGTTTTCATTGTTGCTGTTGTCATTGTTGTTGTTGTTGTTGTTGTTGTTGTTATTGTTGTTGTCAGTAGTTCCCTTCTTTACCACTTGTGCCATTGGTATGTGCTTATTCACATACCTTTTATTTGCCAAATTAAGACCAAAACGACCAAAAACTAACCAAAATGCCAAAGATATTTGTGTTTTTGTGTTTGTTTATGTGCAGGTACGGATATTTAGAAATATGAACAAAATCAAGTCAAAACCAAAAAAACGAGCACGAGATTTGGAAAAGTGTCAAAAGCCAAAGCCGGGGAAGCAAATGATCAAAGTTTATGCTCAAAATGTCACTAAAGATCCTTAAAGAATCAAAGAATTACAAGAAAAACCCTTGGATTTATTTTGGAGAAATGGCCGAAGTAGTCCTTGAAAATTCAGAAGTTATACTTTTGGTCCCTTCATTTTATCTAAAATCACACTAAAAATCCTTAACCTTAAAAACAAAAATCCAATAAATAACACAAACCCATCAGCCATTTAATATCCAGCCCACATTTAATACCCCAACCCATCAACTCTTACCCGTACCCCTCTACCAAGACCCGATCAACTTTAAAAACCAGTCAAACCAAAAAAATAATAACCCGCCTTTTCACTATTTATCCTTCACCCCCAACTTACCCGCCATATCCCTTTTCCCCAATTATTACTGTTCCTAGAACCCTAATTACCCGTCCAAAAATTCACCACAATTAAGGGCAATATTGTTACAATTCTCATGGTTTTGACCAACCCCCACAAAATCCCGTCAATTATCAAAATCAAGATAGAATGCTCGAAATTGTAAAACTTTTGGGATCAGTTGTCGAACAGGTTCGTTATGAAAAACAAGCGGTTAATCAATTTTTGGCTAATCTTAATACTTATACTCCTGATCCTCATGAGAAGTCTATGTAAGAATTACTTGCCGCGGAAAGAGCGGCTAAATTTCGAAAGGCCTTAATTTACTGTGACGATGATTCCGATGATGACGAGGAGAGACTTGTTCCGTTAAACGTTTTCCCTCAAATAGCACCCGTCTTTCCTACCGTAGAAACTGAGGACTCTCTAAAAATGGGGGACGAGCATCTAAACACTATTCCGGCAACGGAATCGGATAGTGTTGAGAACCTCGTCCCAATCCCAAGTGAGTCCAGGGAAATTTCTAACGGTGATTGTGAATTTGTTGAAAATAATTGTCTTAATAATCACGTTGATATGAATGATATGCCGTTTGATGATAATCACGTTGAGAAGGATGAAGTTGAAATTTATCTCGATTCTCACAATGAGCATACTACGAGTGTTGAAGACTTTTGTGGAGATATCGATGATGTTGAGGAATCGCGTTCCGATTATGAGTTCATTAGCTTAGAGGAGATAAAGGATTTTGACCTTGATGATGATGAGATCAAAGATGATTTACTTCGTGACAAATTATCCAATATCAATCTTCTTATTTCAAAGATCGAAGCTTTAAATAATCCGACTCCGTCTACTGATGCCGTGATCACCTCTTCATTTCCTATCCCCGATATGGATAGTGATTTCTTACCCGAGCTTGAAATTTTTCGATTTGAAGAGAAGAGTAGTGGCAGTCCCACTATTCATGCTGATATTTCTCTTTTAAAGGATGTCGATCTATTTCTTGCTACGGATGACTCGATACCACCGGGTATTGAGAATGACGAGAATGACCTTCGAAGAAATGTTCTTATTGAAGAAATACATGATGATGATTTACTTTCCGATGCTGACTCATTTCTCTTTGATTTACCATCTTCTCGTCCACCCGCGAAACCACCGGACGTAGATTTTGAATCCGATGCGGATGAGGATATTTTTGGAGTGGTGGACGAGATTTCTGAACATGATGTTCCGGTGCTTGATATTTTTCCCACCCAACCCACCCGTGATTCAGAATTTGACTTTGCTTTCGTCATCCGTGTGTTTCACCCATTCTTCACTTATCCCATCATTTATCCATTTTTCCACTCCACCGGGAGTGAGGATACCGTCTTTGACCTCGGCATCTCCGTTTTTCATGCCGGGTGTCCTTTGCAGTGTTGATTCTCCATTTACTCCCCCAAGATTAAGTAAATTCGGGGCGATTCAAGCTATACGACTCGATAAAAAACAAGCGCTTCATGGGAGGCACCCCATGCTTATCCTTCTATCTTCCTTCTATTTTCTTCTAATAAGTGACGTGAGGAGGGCTACCTCTTCCATTTCTAGTGTTTCGTGGTTGTTTGTGATTTGTCCAGGATTTGCCCGAATAATGAAGTCTCTCGTGCTCGTGGTTTGCTTCTCTCCACTCGAGTTTCATCATTCGTTGCTCATCCGATATCCTTAATCTTATTGTTTTATATCTATCTTTTGGCATAATTAATAAACGGCCTTAGATTTGTGTAGGAGAACCCTTGCCTTTAAGACATTGAGGACAATGTCTCCTTTTACTCGGGGGGGGGGGGGTGATCTTTTGATTTGATTTGTGCCTTGCATTTTTTGCTGGTTACTCATGCAACCCCGTTTTTTCTTCCAAAATTAAAAAAAAAATTGAAAAAAATCCAAGAAAAAATGAGAAAATTTTAAAAATTTTTGCAAAAATATCATAAGTGTTTTGACATTTTGTTGACTTTCCGCTGGTGAGAGTAGGAATAAAATTCTGAATTGATCGGGCGTGTTGAGCCCTAGCTTGTCCCCTTAACCTTTCTTGGCTAAGCATTCGCGGATCTTATTGTTTAAGATTTTAAATTTGCGAAGAACGAGAAATGATAGAGTTTATTTAGAAGTTAGATGCTAAGCGTGGAGTAGTTGGTTCTCTTTAGAGCTCATTAAAGTTACTTGTGGCCTTTTGCTCCCACAAAATTGTTTCACCATATATAACTGTAAGAATAATTAAAGATGTTAGGTTTTGCCAATGATTAGTTCTTGGTCTTCTTAAAAAAATCTTTGCTTTAAAAATTAAGTACACATCAAGGTTACTTAATAAATACGTTGAATAATAATAAGTTAAGTGCCCTAAGCTACGGATTCGAGATCGGGCCTTGGATCCTTATTTCCGGAAGGCGTTTAGATCTTGGCTACCCTCTTGCACCGGCCCTTAGACCTCTAGTTCAGGAATGTGTGAGGTCTTGGTCTAACCACCTTGGATCCTCATTTCAGGAATGTCTAGAGTCTTGGAACACTCCGTTGTAACGGCCCTTGGATCCTTTATTCCGGAAGGTGTAAGGTCTTGGAACTAAACCGTGAAGCTCTGTCGTTTAGGGTACGCAAATGAAAAGTTAGTGATTAAAAAAAAATGAAAAAAATGAAATGATGAAAAATGAAAAAAAAAATGGTGATGAATGAAAAATAGAAAAATGAAAAATATAAATAAAAACCTTGATGTGGACCTCATTTTCAAAGCAACGGTTCTCGAGAGAAGATTGAAAACTACTTAGCGTCTTAATTTAGTATCTTTATCGGACTAAAAACCTATCGAAACGAGAAAATATGAAGCAATTCATTTCTCACAAAAAATAAAATAAAAAGAGGCAAATTAGGAAAATGGGAGCAAGAGGTAATTACACAAGTAACTTCCATGGGTAGCGTTGGCATCTAACTTGTAAATAACGATGATTTCGTTTTTAAGCTTAGTTTGGGGACTCGTGAAAAATCAAGGATGACGAATTTTATCCGAATGGTCACTTCTTTATGAGTCGTGTTTCCTACTCGTTGACCCTAAAAGTTATTTATAGATAATGATTGTCAACAAAACCGTCATATGGAGATATGAAAAATACAAAAATAGAATAAAAGGAAAAATGGGGAGTTTTTAGAACCTAAAGATTTCTTAATCTCTTTTGAAAATTTTGCTACTTCTCAAAGTTAGTAAAAAGAGATTGGAATTTTTTGGTTTTGAAAACGTGTTTTTATAACATTGCGTGAGGACACTGCAATATCTTAGTCTGGGGGATTTTGGTATGTGCTTATTCACATTCCTTTTATTTGCCAAATTAAGATCAAAACGACCAAAAACTAACCAAAATGCCAAAGATATTTGTGTTTTTGTGTTTGTTTATGTGCAGGTACGGATATTTAGAAATATGAACAAAATCAAGTCAAAACCAAGAAAACGAGCATGAGATTTGGAAAAGTGTCAAAAGCCAAAGCCGGGGAAGCAAATGATCAAAGTTTATGCTCAAAATGTCACCAAAGATCCTTAAAGAATCAAAGAATTACAAGAAAAGCCCTTGGATTTATTTTGGAGAAATGGCAGAAGTGGTCCTTGAAAATTCAGAAGTTATACTTTTGGTCCCTTCATTTTATCTAAAATCACACTAAAAATCCTTAACCTTAAAAACAAAAATCCTATAAATAACACAAACCCGTCAGCCATTTAATATCCAACCCACATTTAATACCCCAACCCATCAACTCTTACCCGTACCCCTCTACCAAGACCCGGTCAACTCACATTAAAAACCAGTCAAACCAAAAAAATAATAACCCGCCTTTTCACTATTTATCCTTCACCCCCAACTTACCCGCCATATCCCTTTTCCCCGATTATTACTGTTCCTAGAACCCTAATTACCCGTCCAAAGATTCACCACAATTAAGGGAAATATTGTACTTCACTCGCACTTCTAGAAGGAGTCTGACATGTCAGGACTGACATGTCAGCAATCCCAGGGCAATTCGAAGCTTTTGATTGGTTGATGATGCGTGGAATAGTGATCCAAGGGCTGAGATTGATAGATTGTTGTCCAAGAGTAATCAAAGGGCTGATATCAACTCAAAGAAGCATAAGGTGGTGTGGATTGATGACATGGACACCCTAGAGGCTTCCCAATTCGGCTATAAATAGAGCTCTCCTCTCCTCAGATTGGTGTAGTTTTTAGTTAATGTTATGCTGTAGTTTTAATTTCTGAATTGTAATCTCAAAGTTTTTCATAGTGTAATCAAGCTTTTATTAATGAAATTCTAGTTTTATGTTTTAATCCAATTTGCTTATTCAGTGTTATTCTCATTTAAGCTGTTAGTTAAAGTTCTATTACTGTTTCATAAGCTATTTCAATCTTCATTTAAGCTTTTTCAATCATCAATTTTCATTGTTATTGTTTTAAATCAGAAAATACAAAAAAAAAAAAAAAAAAAAAAAAAAAAAAAAAAAAAAAAAAAATCCAAAAATATGTTTTCAATTCTTAAATCTCAGCTTCAATAAGCTGTTTCTTCATTAGAATAAGCTCATATAAGCTCTCTAGCTTATTGTGAGTATTAGTATAGGATTAAACTGATTCAAAATCAAAATCTCAAAAAAGTCAACCAAAGTCAAAGTTACTATTCAAATAAGCTATAGAAGAATAAGCTGTTCTGGAAGAGCTTATTGGGGTATATTTGGCTTGTGCTTGACAAGCCTGGGTTGTGATATTAGTGTTTCATTGCTGTTTCAGATATAGGATCTTGTAAGTTCCATTTACACATAAGATATTATAGCTTAATCTGTTCATTAGTTTATTTCTCAGTATTAAGTGCTTATTATAATAATTTTAGATTATTTGATCATAGTTTAGCATCTCTGACAGTAGTTAATGCTTTTAACCTAGTTTTGCTTCAAAAATTCTTAAAAAGCCAGAAACAGTCATATAGGTTCTTGCTTATTAAAGTGCTTATATCATAATTAAAAGTTGCTTATAAGTTGATAATTAAGTTAGTGAATCACTAGGGAATCAGTTGTATAGCTTAATTTGGCAGTTTATAGTTAAAATTTCTAAGTCAGTTTCTAATAGGGTGTTTGGCATAAAACTTGATGTTGGTCAAAAGCTCTTACCACTATTCATTTACCATTAGTTAAGATTTGGTTGAGCTTACTGGAAGTTGGTTAGGCATTTTGAGGTAGGTTTTAAGCTGTTTAGAAGCTTTTTGAGGTTTTGAGTTAGTAAGTTCAAATCTAGAACTAGAACTGCTCATTTAAGCTCCCAATAAGCCAGAGCTTATTTGGACAATATTTTTGGTATTCTTAGGTGTAAGTTAAATGTTAAAGTGAGATTCCAAGGTTTGGGTTAGTTTCATTAGGTATTGAAGGCATTAAGGCCATAATCTCCCAACTGCTGCATCAGATTCTTTATGCAGCCCTGCACCATCAGTTTTGCTTATCTCAGCTTTTGTTTGCTCAATATCTGCTTATTAACTTGATCATATTTCTTGATTTTTGGTTTATAGATAGTTTGTAGTACTGGCTTTAGGGTTCTTAGCTTGGACTTCATTTTGTAGTTTATTAATTAGCTTAATTGTAGTCTGCAAGTTGCTCATTTTGGACTGTTCAGTTTTAAGCATGCATCAGTTTTTATATTATTTTTACTTTTTGATTACTTAGAGCTTATCTGTGGTTAATAGAAGTTGTTTTTGACTTCTCTTGATTATTTAGATTAGAATTTGGTCAAAGTAGCCTAGTTATTCCCCTTATAGCTTATTTTAGCTTATTACCCTTTGCAACCTTAACTTGCCTCATTTTCATCCTTCCTTTGATACTGAACTGATAAGCTCAACTTATTCTGAGCTTATTGAGGTTTTTAAAAATATTTTGCTTTCCATAAAGTGCTTATCTTTGGTTGCTTAATCAGATTTTAAAAGAAAAAAAAAATAGTTAGCAAAAAAAAGGCCATTGCTGGGATTCGAACCCTGGCCACCCAGCACACCACACACACCCAACACCAACTGCCCTTGGGACTTCTTCGTTTATAGATTCACATCAGTTTTCTTTTAACCACTTTCTTTTTCTTAGCTTATTAAAACTGTTTCAGCTTATAACAGCTTATTCCAGTTAGCTTTTTCAATATTTTTAATTTTCTTAGCTTCTGAATAGTTTAAAGTAATTTCCAGAAAAATTTCATAATTTTCCAAAATCGTTTACTATTTTTAATCATTTAATTTCTTTCTTTTAGTTTTAAATTCATAAAAAATAAAATAAAAATCGAGAAAATATAATTCTTTTTTTCTAAAAGTTTCTTTTAGTATTTAGCACTTAGGAAAATTATTTTTATATTTTTAGGACTTATAATTTAGGATTCCACTATTTAGGTGCGTTTTAGAATTCCGTAGCGTACGTTTTTAAATTTAGATTGCGTTTTAGATTTCGTGTGCTTAATTTGCTTGTTCTCTTAGCTTGGTTTATTGTTTTTATTTGTTATTTCATATTCGTAGTGTAAAACTCCAAAATATCACTCTTATATTACCATTCACTTCACATTTCGACACCGTAACCGACAACTCGACTTCAACCTTCGTTGGGACTACGACCCGGGGAAATACATCCGTTGTATTCCTTTGGACTTATAAATATATTAATTGGTTGAAAAACATCAAATCAAATGGCGCCGCTGCCGGGGAAGGTTGACGTGAATTCGTGATTCCGTTTTTCGATTCGTGTTCTGAAGATCCTTCTCCCGGGAAGTTATCGTTTTTCTTCGTAAATATTTTTCAAAAATATAAAATCCAAAAAAAATTAAAAATACCACTAACACTTTTCCTAAAGTGTTAACAATACCAAAAAAATCGAAAAACAACAAAACAATCGTGAAATCATTTGATTTCGGATTATCTTTCGATTACAACCTATACAAGTGGTTTAAGGATGGTTTTGACATTAAATTGCAAACCGAAAGAGGCGGGTTTTTAATCAGCTTCCGAGCGGACCTTTATTTCTCCGCCACTCTGCGAGTAGTCTTAAAAGAAACGATATCGATTGAGGGATCGGTACCAAAAATACTGTGATTAATTTTTCCTTAAAATATAAGATTCCAAAAATATTTTCCTTTTTCTTAAAATTTAAAAAAAAAAAAAAAACCCCAAAAAGATTTTCTTTTCAAATTTATTTTCCATTTTCTTTTGTGTTTTTCAAAGTTTCTAAATTATAAAAATCTAAACATATTCTTCTCTTTCCTCTTATCCGTTTAATTCTTTATCTCTTAACCCTCTATCCGTTTAATTCTTATGTCGTCACTCGGCTATCACTGTTTTCATTGTAAAAATCCAGTTGGTGATGATCTTCGTTGTTCCAAGTGTTCGTGTGAGCGGTGTAGAAATAATGCACCAAACGGATCTTGTTATTGGTGTGAATTATCCATTAAATCAAATCCTAATTCCGTCAATAATTCTCAAGGTTGTTCCGACTACCCTCCACAAACACCTGACTTTTTCCACCAACCCCCACAACATCATATGGAGACATACTTGTGTGAATTTTGTGGAGGTTGTCCTCATCCAGAATTTGATTGTCGAACGGGAGACATGCTTGTCTATGAGCAGAACCCTTATAACAATCGGACATCATCCGGATTTGACACATCTTCATATTATACACCAAGTTCACCACAACAGTATTACTGTTGTGAGCATTGTGGGGGTCTACACCAAAGTTTTGATTGTCAAGCAAGGAATTCGTTTGTCTATGAGCAAGTTCCATATAATCAAAACTTTGGTTATGAGCATTGTGGGGGTCCACAGCCCGATTTATCTTCGTTCAATCAACGTTATTGCAGTGGGTGTGGAAATCCGTTAGATCCGACATCGACTTATTGTCAATGGTGTACTTACGAGAGGTGTGGTAGAAATATTATCAATGGATTTTGTTCGATTTGTGCTTCGGAAGCTGAATATTCATACACTTATGATTTTAATCCGAACATTTTCGATTATCCTCAAAACAATTTCAATCACCCTCCTAAAAACTATTATGAGCAAGAACCGTATTTCAATAATACATCGTTCCAAAATACATCAAATTTTGAAAATTGTGGGGGATCGTTTGAAAAGTTTCATTATGAGCCGAATTTGTGTTACAATTCTCATGGTTTTGACCAACCCCCACAAAATCCCGTCAATTATCAAAATCAAGATAGAATGCTCGAAATTGTAAAACTTTTGGGATCCGTTGTCGAAAAGGTTCGTAATGAAAAACAAGCGGTTAATCAATTTTTGGCTAATCTTAATACTTATACTCCCGATCCTCATGAGAAGTCTATGGAAGAATTACTTGCCGCGGAAAGAGCGGCTAAATTTTGAAAGGCCTTAATTTACTGTGACGATGATTCCGATGATGACGAGGAGAGACTTGTTCCGTTAAACGTTTTCCCTCAAATAGCACCCGTCTTTCCTACCGTAGAAACCGAGGACTCTCTAAAAATGGGGGACGAGCATCTAAACACTATTTCGGCAACGGAATTGGACAGTGTTGAGAACCTCGTCCCAATCCTAAGTGAGTCCGGGGAAATTTCTAACGGTGATTGTGAATTTGTTGAAAATAATCGTCATAATAATCACGTTGATACGAATGATATGCCGTTTGATGATAATCACGTTGAGAAGGATGAAGTTGAAATTTATCTCGATTCTCACAATGAGCATACTACGAGTGTTGAAGACTCTTGTGGAGATATCGATGATGTTGAGGAATCGCGTTCCGATTATGAGTTCATTAGCTTAGAGGAGATAAAGGATTTTGACCTTGATGATGATGAGATCAAAGATGATTTACTTCGTGACAAATTATCCAATATCAATCTTCTTATTTCAAAGATCGAAGCTTTAAATAATCCGACTCCGTCTACTGATGCCGTGATCACCTCTTCATTTCCTATCCCCGATATGGATAGTGATTTCTTACCCGAGCTTGAAATTTTTCGATTTGAAGAGAAGAGTAGTGGCAGTCCCACTATTCATGCTAATATTTCTCTTTTAGAGGATGTCGATCTATTTCTTGCTACGGATGACTCGATACCACCGGGTATTGAGAATGACGAGAATGACCTTCGAAGAAATGTTCTTATTGAAGAAATTCATGATGATGATTTACTTTCCGAAGCTGACTCATTTCTCTTTGATTTACCATCTTCTCGTCCACCCGCGAAACCACCGGATGTAGATTTTGAATCCGATACGGATGAGGATATTTTTGGAGTGGTGGACGAGATTTCTGAACATGATGTTCCGGTGCTTGATATTTTTCCCACCCAACCCACCCGTGATTCAGAATTTGAATTTGCTTTCGTCATCCGTGTGTTTCACCCATTCTTCACTTATCCCATCATTTATCCATTTTTCCACTCCACCGGGAGTGAGGATACCGTCTTTGACCCCGACATCTCCCTTTTTCATGCCGGGTGTCCTTTGCAGTGTTGATTCTCGAATTACTCCCCCAAGATTAAGTAAATTCGGGGCGAGTCAAGCTATACGACTCGATAAAAAACAAGCGCTTCGTGGGAGGCACCCCATGCTTATCCTTCTATCTTCCTTCTATTTTCTTCTAATAAGTGACGTGAGGAGGGCTACCTCTTCCATTTCTAGTGTTTCGTGGTTGTTTGTGATTTGTCCAGGATTTGCCCGAATAATGAAGTCTCTCGTGCTCGTGGTTTGCTTCTCTCCACTCGAGTTTCATCATTCGTTGCTCATCCGATATCCTTAATCTTATTATTTTACATCTATCTTTTGGCATAATTAATAAACGGCCTTAGATTTATGTAGGAGAACCCTTACCTTTAAGACATTGAGGACAATGTCTACTTTTACTCTGGGGGGGGGGGGTGATCTTTCGATTTGATTTGTGCCTGGTATTTTTTGCTGGTTACTCATGCAACCCCGTTTTTTCTTCCAAAATTTAAAAAAAAAAAATTGAAAAAAATCCAAGAAAAAATGAGAAAATTTTAAAAATTTTTGCAAAAATATCATAAGCGTTTTGACATTTTGTTGACTTTCCGCTGGTGAGAGTAGGAATAAAATTCTGACTTGATCGGGCGTGTTGAGCCCTAGCTTGTCCCCTTAACCATTCTTGGCTAAGCATTCGCGGATCTTATTGTTTAAGATTTTAAATTTGCGAAGAACGAGAAATGATAGAGTTTATTTAGAAGTTAGATGCTAAGCGTGGAGTAGTTGGTTCTCTTTAGAGCTCATTAAAGTTACTTGTGGCCTTTTGCTCCCACAAAATTGTTTCACCATATATAACTGTAAGAATAATTAAAGATGTTAGGTTTTGCCAATGATTAGTTCTTGGTCTTCTTAAAAAAATCCTTGCTTTAAAAATTGGGTACACATCAAGGTTACTTAATAAATACGTTGAATAATAATAAGTTAAGTGCTCTAAGCTACGGATTCGAGATCGGGCCTTGGATCCTTATTTCCGGAAGGCGTTTAGATCTTGGCTACCCTCTTGCACCGGCCCTTAGACCTATAGTTCAGGAATGTGTGAGGTCTTGGTCTAACCATCTTGGATCCTCATTTCAGGAATGTCTATAGTCTTGGAACACTCCGTTGTAACGGCCCTTGGATCCTTTATTCCGGAAGGTGTAAGGTCTTGGAACTAAACCGTGAAGCTCTGTCGTTTAGGGTACGCAAATGAAAAGTTAGCGATTAAAAAAAAAAAAAAAATGAAAAAAATGAAATGATGAAAAATGAAAAAAAAAAATGGTGATGAATGAAAAATAGAAAAATGAAAAATATAAATAGAAACCTTGATGTGGACCTCATTTTCAAAGCAACGGTTCTCGAGAGAAGATTGAAAACTACTTAGCGTCTTAATTTAGTATCTTTATCGGACTAAAAACCTATCGAAACGAGAAAATATGAAGCAATTCATTTCTCACAAAAAATAAAATAAATAGAGTCAAATTAGGAAAATGGGAGCAAGAGGTAATTACACAAGTGACTTCCATGGGTAGCGTTGGCATCTAACTTGTAAATAACGATGATTTCGTTTTTAAGCTTAGTTTGGGGACTCGTGAAAAATCAAGGATGACGAATTTTATCCGAATGGTCACTTCTTTATGAGTCGTGTTTCCTACTCATTGACCCTAAAAGTTATTTATAGATAATGATTTTCAACAAAACCGTCATATGGAGATATGAGAAATACAAAAATAGAATAAAAGGAAAAATGGGGAGTTTTTAGAACCTAAAGATTTCTTAATCTCTTTTGAAAATTTTGCTACTTCTCAAAGTTAGTAAAAAGAGATTGGAATTTTTTGGTTTTGAAAACGTGTTTTTATAACATTGCGTGAGGACACTGCAATATCTTAGTCTGGGGGATTTTGGTATGTGCTTATTCACATACCTTTTATTTGCCAAATTAAGACCAAAACGACCAAAAACTAACCAAAATGCCAAAGATATTTGTGTTTTTGTGTTTGTTTATGTGCAGGTACGGATATTTAGAAATATGAACAAAATCAAGTCAAAACCAAGAAAACGAGCACGAGATTTGGAAAAGTGTCAAAAGCCAAAGCCGGGGAAGCAAATGATCAAAGTTTATGCTCAAAATGTCACCAAAGATCCTTAAAGAATCAAAGAATTACAAGAAAAGCCCTTGGATTTATTTTGGAGAAATGGCAGAAGTGGTCCTTGAAAATTTAGATGTTATACTTTTGGTCCCTTCATTTTATCTAAAATCACACTAAAAATCCTTAACCTTAAAAACAAAAATCCAATAAGTAACACAAACCTATCAGCCATTTAATATCCAGCCCACATTTAATACCCCAACCCATCAACTCTTACCCGTTCCCCTCTACCAAGACCCGGTCAACTTACATTAAAAACCAGTCAAACCAAAAAAATAATAACCCGCCTTTTCACTATTTATCCTTCACCCCCAACTTACCCGCCATATCCCTTTTCCCCGATTATTACTGTTCCTAGAACCCTAATTACCCGTCCAAAGATTCACCACAATTAAGGGAAATATTGTACTTCACTCGCACTTCTAGAAGGAGTCTGACATGTCAGCAATCCCAGGGCAATTCGAAGCTTTTGATTGGTTGATGATGCGTTGAATAGTGATCCAAGGGCTGAGATTGATAGATTGTTGTCCAAGAGTAATCAAAGGGCTGATATCAACTCAAAGAAGCATAAGGTGGTGTGGATTGATGACATGGACACCCTAGAGGCTTCCCAATTCGGCTATAAATAGAGCTCTCCTCTCCTCAGATTGGTGTAGTTTTTAGTTAATGTTATGCTGTAGTTTTAATTTCTGAATTGTAATCTCAAAGTTTTTCATAGTGTAATCAAGCTTTTATTAATGAAATTCTAGTTTTATGTTTTAATCCAATTTGCTTATTCAGTGTTATTCTCATTTAAGCTGTTAGTTAAAGTTCTATTACTGTTTCATAAGCTATTTCAATCTTCATTTAAGCTTTTTCAATCATCAATTTTCATTGTTATTGTTTTAAATCAGAAAATACAAAAAAAAAAAAAAAAAAAAAAAAAAAAAAAAAAAAAAAAAAAATCCAAAAATATGTTTTCAATTCTTAAATCTCAGCTTCAATAAGCTGTTTCTTCATTAGAATAAGCTCATATAAGCTCTCTAGCTTATTGTGAGTATTAGTATAGGATTAAACTGATTCAAAATCAAAATCTCAAAAAAGTCAACCAAAGTCAAAGTTACTATTCAAATAAGCTATAGAAGAATAAGCTGTTCTGGAAGAGCTTATTGGGGTATATTTGGCTTGTGCTTGACAAGCCTGGGTTGTGATATTAGTGTTTCATTGCTGTTTCAGATATAGGATCTTGTAAGTTCCATTTACACATAAGATATTATAGCTTAATCTGTTCATTAGTTTATTTCTCAGTATTAAGTGCTTATTATAATAATTTTAGCTTATTTGATCATATTTTAGCATCTCTGATAGTAGTTAATGCTTTTAACCTAGTTTTGCTTCAAAAAGTCTTAAAAAGCAAAAAACAGTCATATAGGTTCTAGCTTATTAAAGTGCTTATATCATAATTAAAAGTTGCTTATAAGTTGATAATTAAGTTAGTGAATCAATAGGGAATCAGTTGTATAGCTTAATTTGGCAGTTTATAGTTAAAATTTCTAAGTCAGTTTCTAATAGGGTGTTTGGCATAAAACTTGATGTTGGTCAAAAGCTCTTACCACTGTTCATTTACCATTAGTTAAGATTTGGTTGAGCTTACTGGAAGTTGGTTAGGCATTTTGAGGTAGGTTTTAAGCTGTTTAGAAGCTTTTTGAGGTTTTGAGTTAGTAAGTTCAAATCTAGAACTAGAACTGCTCATTTAAGCTCCCAATAAGCCAGAGCTTATTTGGACAATATTTTTGGTATTCTTAGGTGTAAGTTAAATGTTAAAGTGAGATTCCAAGGTTTGGGTTAGTTTCATTAGGTATTGAAGGCATTAAGGCCATAATCTCCCAACTGTTGCATCAGATTCTTTATGCAGCCCTGCACCATCAGTTTTGCTTATCTCAGCTTTTGTTTGCTCAATATCTGCTTATTAACTTGATCATATTTCTTGATTTTTGGTTTATAGATAGTTTGTAGTACTGGCTTTAGGGTTCTTAGCTTGGACTTCATTTTGTAGTTTATTAATTAGCTTAATTGTAGTCTGCAAGTTGCTCATTTCGGACTGTTCAGTTTTAAGCATGCATGAGTTTTTATATTATTTTTACTTTTTGATTACTTAGAGCTTATCTGTGGTTAATAGAAGTTGTTTTTGACTTCTCTTGATTATTTAGATTAGAATTTGGTCAAAGTAGCCTAGTTATTCCCCTTATAGCTTATTTTAGCTTATTACCCTTTGCAACCTTAACTTGCCTCATTTTCATCCTTCCTTTGATACTGAACTGATAAGCTCAACTTATTCTGAGCTTATTGAGGTTTTTAAAAATATTTTGCTTTTCAAAAAGTGCTTATCTTTGGTTGCTTAATCAGATTTTAAAAGAAAAAAAAAAGTTAGCAAAAAAAAGGCCATTGCTGGGATTCGAACCCTGGCCACCCAGCACACCACACACACCCAACACCAACTGCCCTTGGGACTTCTTCGTTTATAGATTCACATCAGTTTTCTTTTAACCACTTTCTTTTTCTTAGCTTATTAAAACTGTTTCAACTTATAACAGCTTATTCCAGTTAGCTTTTTCAAAATTTTTAATTTTCTTAGCTTCTGAATAGTTTAAAGTAATTTCCAGAAAAATTTCATAATTTTCCAAAATCGTTTACTATTTTTAATCATTTAATTTCTTTCTTTTAGTTTTAAATTCATAAAAAATAAAATAAAAATCGAAAAAATATAATTCTTTTTTTCTAAAAGTTTCTTTTAGTATTTAGCACTTAGGAAAATTATTTTTATATTTTTAGGACTTATAATTTAGGATTCCACTATTTAGGTGCGTTTTAGAATTCCGTAGCGTACGTTTTTAAATTTAGATTGCGTTTTAGATTTCGTGTGCTTAATTTGCTTGTTCTCTTAGCTTGGTTTATTGTTTTTATTTGTTATTTCATATTCGTAGTGTAAAACTCCAAAATATCACTCTTATATTACCATTCACTTCACATTTCGACACCGTAACCGACAACTCGACTTCAACCTTCGTTGGGACTACGACCCGGGGAAATAAATCCGTTGTATTCCTTTGGACTTATAAATATATTAATTGGTTGAAAAACATCATCCATATGCTTTTGTGTTATTCTGATAGCTTCGTCAAGTATGTGTGGATCAAAAGCAATTACATCCCCACTGATGCTATGTGGTAGTCCACCAGTGAAGTTTTCCAACAGCTTCTCGTTATCTGGAACCATATTTTGATAGAGTGCGGCCAACTCTTGAAATCTCCCGATGTAGGTTTCAATATAATTGCCTATGGTCATGATGAACTCAAATAAGTACATTTTATTACTATCATTTATCCTATTAATTTGACTTGTTTTACTATATTATGTATGAGGATTGATACTTAATCGTTTACTTTTGTAATTCTCAGGTAAAAACAAGCATTTGGTGAAACTTAGCAATTTTGGACTAATTATGGAGCAAAACATGCATAAAGTTAAGAGTCTACTGAAATGAAGAAGATCAAGACTAATCTGCTCCTGATGCGCCGCATCTCACTCATGACATGCGCCGCATCTCTATCAAGATATCACCAGATACGATCCAAGATACAAGAGGACATGCGCCGCATCTAATCATGGAGTTACGCCGCATCTTCTGGCGGTGTACGAATATTCCTGAATATTATAATCTTGGACCCCACGCGAAGTTAAGTACATGCGCCGCATCTACTTACTAGATGCGCCGCATCTTCCCTCAGACATAAACTATAAATACCCCAAGACCAGACGAATTCTAAAGCTTTTGGTCAGACATATATCAGAACCGAAGAGCAGAACCCTAGGACGAATTCAGTCAAGGAGGCAGCACAAGACACACCAAACGAAGATACAAGAGCTGTAAGAAGGTGCTGCATGTGTTTAATTCATTAAGTAGTTTTGTTTTATTGTGTTAGCAAACTTTAATTCATCAGGATTGGTGGCTTGTGTAATGTGACAACGAAAGATTGCACTCCCTTTAATACTTGCTTTCCCATCAATTAAAGTTTATATGTTGATGTCTTTGGTTACTACTTATTAGTGCATTGATAACCTCTGTGTTTATTAGTGGCTTGCGGGCATTTGACTGCGAAAAATAATGTGGCTCCCACGGTTATTACTAAATTGATCACTTAGGAATAACTTTTAGACATAAGTAATCATTAAGGGTTTACTCGCCGATAAGATTAGGACCAACGAGAAAGGGTTAACTACATACACTTCATATAAAGCTATCAATAAAACAAGTGACAATCTACTTAATTATAAGGACAGCCCTCTTATTATCTCGAGTATTTATCTGTGTACGTGTGTGCTACTTGCTGATTCGTGCCTATTGGTTTATTTTATTATTTAATTGCAAACAAATCGTGCCAGTCTCTCAGGCTGAAACCCCCTTGCGTTTGGATATTAAAATACTGATTAGAATAACGAGATAATACGTTCCACTCTTAGTGATCGACACTCTACTTACCATTATATTCATACTGACCGGGTACACTGCTCGTTAAGTGTGTGTGTTATTGATAAGTCGGCTAAATATAAATTTAAAACTTGAGTAGGCATTAAAACTGCTAAACCGCAACGACACATCACGCGCATCAAGTTTTTGGCGCCGCTGCCGGGGAGTGAATTGTTATTATCTGTTAATTTGATTAGTATTTTAATTAGGTTTTAATTTATTTTCATCTAACCGCTAATTTTGTTGTGTATTAGATTAATTTGCATTCATTGTACTATTTTGCATATTTTCTGTTTTTGTGTGTTATTTGTTTGCTTTATTTGTTTTTATTTTCGTGTGTTTTATTTGTTTTTTATTTTTCGTATTTTTTCTGTTCTGCCATCGTTGTACTGTGCTAAATCGAACGATACGGCGCATCTGATTTCTCAGATACGGCGTATTGCGTTCAATTTTTTTTAATTACAACGCGTTTAATTAATTCGATACGACGCATCTTTTCCCCAAGATACGGCGTATCTGTTTTTAATAAGAAAATTTTTTCTAAAGCGATTAAAGCGATACGACGCATCTTTTCCCCAAGATACGGCGTATCTATTTTTAAGAAAATTTTTTTCTAAACTTTAACGCCATACGACGCATCTGCTTTAGCAGATACGGCGTATCTATTATTTTAATTAAAAACAGTTTTCGATTAATTAAACAGATACGGCGTATCGATTTTTATCGATACGGCGTATCCTTCTGAATCAAAAATCTCGTATTTTGAAACGTAACGAAAATACGGCGCATTAACTATTGTTAATACGACGCATTTAATTTTAAATACATGTCGATTTTTTATTAATTAATTCGATACGGCGCATTCTTAAATTCTAAGCGGCGTATTTATTTTCTGAATAAAGTCTGATTAAATTTTAACGATTATAAGATACGGCGTATCCAACTATTTGGATACGGCGCATCGTCTGCAGATATCAGCTATTTGTATTCATATATCCGTTTCTATATTCATTAATTTCTCTTCTAGCGAACAAATCCTACTGATGATTTTACCTTGGATGACAGATTTTGCTATGGAAGACATGTCAGTTAACGGATATCTTGCTAAGGAAAGCTTGTTTTCAGATTCATTCAATGTGCTCATGATCGATGCAGATTTATTCTCTTGGGAGACCCCTCTTGAAGCTGCTTTTAAGGAATTCATGCGTTTGTGCAACATTGACGAAGGGGTATTCTCTTATGATGTATTTGTGAGGTACACAGGAGAAGAATTGTCGCTCTTATGGCCTATCATTGAAGCCAAAGGATTGAACTGGACTACTATCGAAGAAGATGATGGAAAATTCTATCTTGCATACATGGACTCAAGCAACAACAGCTGTGGTGGAGGCAACACCCAAATCTCTTACATGCCTTATTCCGAACAGTACTGGGGATTGAATGAGAACTATCTGGATAATGACAGAAATTATGCTTTGGCGGAGTTACTATTTCATGGCAGGTTGGTACGATTGATTGATCTCTCCCTCAATGATTGGCTAGAACTTAAATATGGTAGTCCGGAATTCGCCCCTGCAAATGAAGTCAAGCAGATTATGACTTCATGGTTAACACGGAGTTTTAAGGAGCAATTTAACGAGTTCATGGAAATAAAGAGGAATATTATTGGAAAAACTTGCTTTGACGTTAACCATGATCCTAACGATGTTGTTTTTTCAGAATGGTTGGCTAGTAAGTTTAATAACCATAAGAGCATGGATCGAGCTACTAAGGATGCATTATGGGTATATTGGATGAGAGGAGAAGACGAAGAAGTGGAAAGCGACTATGGGTCGTCACTTCATGATTCTACAGTCGATGAGGGCATTGAAGAATTATTCCGAATAGACATTGACGTGTTCGATTATGAGACACCCTTGTGCAAGCAGTTCGAAGAATTTAACTACCTTCTTCGAGTCGACGATGATGTGCTTACTGGAGATCTACCAGGATTTAAGACTTATGACGATTTCAAAAACACCTGGTATTATGAATGGAATGACCAAGTACCGTGGGTTTGGGATAAACCATGGGAATTTGCGCACATTAATCACACTTGTACACCCTTCGTTTTCAAGGACGGGAGTAGTGTTTGGCCAACCTGTGATTATAAAAGTGACGGAACCTGTAATGGGGGAAGTATAATTGGGATGAGACGGGTTGGAAACGATGTGACCTTTGAAGATTATGAGTGGTACAATAATGTTGAAGAATGCCCACTAAAAGAGGAGGCTTTACTAGAAAAGGGTAGAATTGAACGCTTGAAAGGACTTAAGGGAACATCGGATACTACTTTCTGGGAATGGGTGCATGAACAATTTGATGATTTTACGAAGCTTAGTCGACGGTTACAATGGGATTTGGAAAGAGAATGGGAGGCGATTCAAGACAATAAGTCATTAATTGAAGAATTAGATGATTATTTGATTAAGGATCCTTATTTCGAGTTCGTTGATA
The DNA here is from genome assembly GCA_021014915.2 of Artemisia tridentata subsp. tridentata. Classification (NCBI taxonomy): domain Eukaryota; kingdom Viridiplantae; phylum Streptophyta; class Magnoliopsida; order Asterales; family Asteraceae; genus Artemisia; species Artemisia tridentata. The sequence goes on along the minus strand of CP139502.1, from coordinate 231,447,612 downwards.
AAGACAATGAAGAGTTTACCAAAAGGAAGTGTCGACTACTTGGGATTCCTTACAATGAGCCACCCATGATTATTTCTGAAAAATTTAAAATCATCAAATATTCTTTAGGTCCTGATGAAGAGTATACTGCGGCGAAGACAAAGAGTTATATTAGATTAAGTCGAACGGAAGAAAACGTCGCAGAGATATACGGGAAAATCTTTCGGATGAAGGAAGAAGGATGGACCGTGACAAGAACTAAATAAAGAGCTGAACGTGAGTCTAACTTGAAGACTCTGGAATAAAGACAAGTGCTTACCGGGAGACAACCCGGATTTATTTTTATTATTCTGTTTTCTGTGTCGAGTCAGTCAGACCGCCGAGGATACGGCGCATCTCAATCCTGAGATGCGACGCATCTCCTGCAATGGTCATATCTTATTTTAATTTTTCTGCATTTTTATTTTCGACTTTAAAACTTTTTATCAGTTTATTATTAATGCGGCGCATCCCTGGTTAAGGATGCGGCGCATTTTTATTCTGATCCCTATTTATTCCAGGCTCGATATGGCGTATCTTCTTCCATAAGATACGGCGCATCGACTGACCTGACGATTTTCATTTTTTAATTTTTAAGTTTTATTTTTCCTAACTACTAATGTATTATGCAAGTTTGAACCTTTCTTACCTTAGGTGTGTTTTAAAGCATTGGTGGTATTATAGTTTCCTGGATTTCCTGTGGATACATCAAGTATGAAGCTTTAACGTTCTAATCCACAAGAAAAATGATTTTTGCTCTTATCAAATGGAGGATCATACCGAGCAAATCTCAGGGGAGTTTTTCTGTTCTAATTCTTTTATTTTCCAGTTTTTAACCTTTTATACAAACAACGAGGACGTTGTTTAACTTAAGTGGGGGGATTGGAGAATTAGAACACTTAACAATTACTTGTCCTAAACTTTTTCAAAAATTATGCTTAAAATGTGCTTAATATATCAAAATTTAAAAATTTTTTAGCATGTTTTTGTTTAAAGTCTAAGTTGCATAGCTGCACACATGACGTTATTTTCAAAAATTGTGATTTTTCAAAAATTCACAAATCTATGAGTGTGCCGGTGACTTGTAAACTTTAGAACTTGGCTTGTATACTATTCGAGACCACCATAATGAGTATTATTTATATAATTGGAATGACTTGTCTAAATTGGTAAAATTCTAGGATTACACCCAAATAGCCTTTATATGTTATGTGTTATTAACTAACTACACTGGTTAGTTAACCCCCGTATAAACCCTTTTGTTACTCTCATTTTTAGAGTAAGATACCCCTAGAAAAACACTCAGAGCCATTCCTTTCGTTTCTTACACCTATGTTTAAAATGTTTCGTTACACCCTTACACCTTAGCCTACCCTGTAGATTAGAATCCGTGGTTGGTTAATTGCTATAGGCAAAGTGTGTTTCCTTACATTACCTGTGTTCGCGTGCGTAATTCATTATCTTTGGTTAGGTCGGGAAATTGCACAATGCAATTGGAGTGAAAGTAAATATTGTATATCTTTGAGTTTGTTTTTCGTGTGTTTACTACTTTCACTATTACCGTTATTTCTGAAGTATGAGGAGTATGGAAAAATTATCCAGAATTATCATTATAGTGATGTGGTGAAATTTTACACATCTATGTCTATGTTTTAAAAAAAAAAAAAAAAAAAAAAAAAAAAAAAAAATCGAAAAAATAAGAAAAGAAAAAGAAAGAAAGAAAAGTTGGAAGTTTGTTTCAACCAACTTATGTAAAGTTATGTAAGTGGTTCATATGGCCACTATTTGTTGTACTATATTTATGGATTGAATGGGAATTGGCAGTTATGGGAACGCCAATTAAGGTTTATTCTTTGATTAAGATCTTGTTGAGTATAATTCGTGTCTACCTAAAGCGTGTGTTTCAAGTGTTAAAGCGTGAGTTATTCGATGATATGAGTCTTATTCATGGGATGGTTGGGATAGTGATTAACCACACTTAGGATTTTAATTTATTTGTTTTGTTTATTTTTCATTTTACACCAATTTATATCCCAAATGTTATCCATGCCCTTTATTATTCTTTATCCAACCAAACCTTTGATTTATTGAGATTAGGGATTTGAGCAATCTTAAGTATCTTAGTCGTGGATTCGGCTATGTATTTATGATTTTGTCGCCCTTTTTGATATATTATTATTGGTAAAGTTTGGACCTTTCTTTAGCCTATTCGAGTTAAGGATTTGAGCAATTGCAAGTATCGTGTTCGTGGATTCGATCATGTATTTGTGATTTTGTCGCCTTTTCTGGAATTTGAGATCGATAGTGATTAAGAATAATTAACCCTTAAGCCTACAAACCCTTTTTACCGCTTTAGACTTGTTATTCCTTAGCGTTAGTGGAGGAGATGTGTATACTTGCCAAGCTTATGATAGAATATTCGTCACGACTGGACAGTTAAACGATTAGATTTGCTTTTATCAACTTATTTTATTTTACTTCTAATTCGTTAAGTGTTTAGTTGTGTGATTATGAAATAAACGAATACATGCTTAAATATAAAAATACATCCTAATATCTTTTAGGATACATTTTCATAAGTTTTAATCTAAGGTTTACTTGGGGACAAGTAAAGTTCAAGTGGGGGGATATTTGATGAACTCAAATAAGTACATTTTATTACTATCATTTATCCTATTAATTTGACTTGTTTTACTATATTATGTATGAGGATTGATACTTAATCGTTTACTTTTGTAATTCTCAGGTAAAAACAAGCATTTGGTGAAACTTAGCAATTTTGGACTAATTATGGAGCAAAACATGCATAAAGTTAAGAGTCTACTGAAATGAAGAAGATCAAGACTAATCTGCTCCAGATGCGCCGCATCTCACTCATGACATGCGCCGCATCTCTATCAAGATATCACCAGATACGATCCAAGATACAAGAGGACATGCGCCGCATCTAATCATGGAGTTACGCCACATCTTCTGGCGGTGTAGGAATATTCCTGAATATTATAATCTTGGACCCCACGCGAAGTTAAGTACATGCGCCGCATCTACTTACTAGATGCGCCGCATCTTCCCTCAGACAGAAACTATAAATACCCCAAGACCAGACGAATTCCAAAGCTTTTGGTCAGACATATATCAGAACCGAAGAGCAGAACCCTAGGACGAATTCAGTCAAGGAGGCAGCACAAGACACACCAAACGAAGATACAAGAGCTGTAAGAAGGTGCTGCATGTGTTTAATTCATTAAGTAGTTTTGTTTTATTGTGTTAGCAAACTTTAATTCATCAGGATTGGTGACTTGTGTAATGTGACAACGAAAGATTGCACTCCCTTTAATACTTGCTTTCCCATCAATTAAAGTTTATATGTTGATGTCTTTGGTTACTACTTATTAGTGCATTGATAACCTCTGTGTTTATTAGTGGCTTGCGGGCATTTGACTGCGGAAAATAATGTGGCTCCCACGGTTATTACTAAATTGATCACTTAGGAATAACTTTTAGACATAAGTAATCATTAAGGGTTTACTCGCCGATAAGATTAGGACCAACGAGAAAGGGTTAACTACATACACTTCATATAAAGCTATCAATAAAACAAGTGACAATCTACTTAATTATAAGGACAACCCTCTTATTGTCTCGAGTATTTATCTGTGTACGTGTGTGCTACTTGCTGATTCGTGCCTATTGGTTTATTTTATTATTTAATTGCAAACAAATCGTGCCAGTCTCTCAGGCTGAAACCCCCTTGCGTTAGGATATTAAAATATTGATTAGAATAACGAGATAATACGTTCCACTCTTAGTGATCGACACTCTACTTACCATTATATTCATACTGACCGGGTACACTGCTCGTTAAGTGTGTGTGTTATTGATAAGTCGGCTAAATATAAATTTAAAACTTGAGTAGGCATTAAAACTGCTAAACCGCAATGACACGTCACGCGCATCAGGTCACCAACTCATAAAATTCTGTCTCTAGCTTCTTTACTTCTGTGCGTGGACAAAACTTCTTACTCAATAGCTTTTTGAATTCTTCCTACGTGAGCTTGTAAGCGTTTTACATACCAATAGGCTGTGCATAAGAATTCCACCATGACATAGCTTCCTCAATAAAGGTACTGGTGGCGAACTTCACCTTGCAGTCATCTGGACAATTGCATAGAAGAAACACAGATTCCGTCTTCTCAAACCAACGGATCATAGCAGTAGCTCCTTCCATGCCTTTGAATTTTATAGGATCGCCGCTCTTAAAGTCCTTGTATGTACATTTGCGAACATTTGTACCATTAGCAGCTAGTCCGGCAGCTTCTGCTGTTTTTGCCAAGAAGCGGCTTCAGCAGCCCGTGCAGCTACGAGCTCTCTTTCAACTACTAGTGCTGCCTCTATACTATCGGCAACAAGTTTTCGGATTTCAGCTGGTGTCATAGCTGGAGTAGATCTCTTTGGCAGCATAACTCTTCAAAACAAGAAAAGAAGAGTGAGACGAAATAAAGACGTTTCCGAAAAGTAGGTGCTCTAAGTGGCTTGCCATAAAATGAAAGCTTGAGGTTGGGTTATGATTAGCTGACATGCTTCTAGGCGGCGGTTCACGAGGTGATGCAGATGTGAATGTTCGTGCAACGATTGTGTACACACACATGAATTTTTGAAACCTTTAGAAATCGAGTAGAGGTTCAACCTGGACATAATTTTATTATTACTATTCCCAGTATTGCAAAATTCATCTCTGAGTCGGACATAGGTGGTCAGGCTATGTCCCACTGTCCCGAGTCAAATATAAGTGACCAGTCTATATTCCACCGAGGTTCAATGAATTTTGAAATACTCAGCTCAGTTATACTAATACTATGTCCTTCACATTCAAAGGGCGTTTTGAAAAACTAAGGCAAGTGACCAAACCCGAGGTCGAATGATGGGATTACGTAAGGAAAAGGCGTAACGCTGTGACGTGTACGATATGTGACCATGCTTATATTGGAGATAATTATAGCAACCAACGAAAATATGTGAGTATAATCTATATGATAATAAGATACAATTCTCATCAAATATGTCAGCAACAAACCACAAATGAGGCATCAGCTTGGCAGGTAGGCACGTGGCGGTCATAGGGTTAAGTTTTCATGAGAGTAGTTATTGTCTAGGTTTTAAAATCACCCAGTTCTCTATAACCTGGCTCTGATACCAATCTGTAACACCCACAAAAATCGGGTCCAGCAGAAGCATACATGTCGCTGGGGTGCTACTAAATTGGTTGCATAACACAGTGTAAAGAGAACAAATTTTATCTCAACCATTGAAAATAGATTTCATATTGAAAAGTGAAACGCTTACTATATTTCAAAAATGGTGCGAAAATATAAGCCCATAAAGATTTCAATTGGTCCCGAATATATCAGAGTCTTCTATGACCATGCCATACCCTGCCACGAGCCTCCGATAGCGTACAATTGCTTTATACTTGAAAGTACATGCTAAAGTGTCAACACGAGGTTGGTGAGTTCATAGAGTTTAGTGTACAATATAAAACATTTGAATAAGGATTTCCCAGCAAAGGCATTGCAAATCCACTCAGTCCCAAGTTCCGCCCATACAAGACTTGCGACCTGTGTGTTTACAACCCACTGCCAAATAAACAGCATGTATCATATGAACCACAATAATTGGAAGACCAATATATTCCAAATATATATAGGGTTGTTGTCGTAATAAGTTCATGACACCGAAGCCTTCAGATTTCTAGTTTCTAGTTCCTGACCGTTTGACATACCAGTCAGGTGGGGAAACCACCCGGAGTTTCTAGTTTTCTGGTAGGCATCCGTTTGACATACCAGTCAAGTGGGGAAACCACCCGGAAACCTAAAGTTTCTGGTAGATGTCCACCTAGGACATCCAAGGTTCCTCAAATGATTATACGTCCGTTTGACATACTAGCCAAGTGGGGAAACCACCCGGACGGGGAGTTCAATCCCAATAGATCTATTCATAACATTCGCGCTTAACGGGTCATAACATAGGCAATATGAAATAGTTTAATGCACTAGTGTCCATAAGAAAATGATCAAGTGTGAAAAATGTAAACACAAAATACTTTCAAGTAACAAATCAAGTATCTTAGCCAATCAATAATGTTTGAACGACAAATCACGTTTCAAGTAAAACAAGCATGGAGTTTAAATATAAACGAGCATGTATTCTCCCCCAAACAGTTGTAAAACAAGTAAAAGTAAGGGATATGAAACTCACCTGATGCAATAGCTACGATGACAAATGTGGATACACTGAAATAAGGCACGATCTCTAACCGCAACCTACTATGAATGATAGGATCTAATGTAAGCAATGAAATGATGCTACACATGCAAATACGTATGTTATCGATACCACTCGTGAATTTTAGAAATAATGTTTATCGTCGAAAAATATATTTTTGACGTCTCGTTAAGTTAATAAACACTTTTCGTGTAAATACGTTGCAACGATACCCCACGATCGTCGTTTGGTGATCTATCGATAAGTATAGTGTTTTCGTCGTAATTTAGCATTTTTCACAACTTGTAAAAATGGCTAAATGGCCTCGCAAAATTAGTCATAAAACGGTGTACGTTGAGTGTTAGAAAATGAACTTGGCGTTTTTGGCAACCTTGTAACAATATCTTGAATTAGTATCTACGGAATTTTGTCCATACACGAATCGATCAATGAGAAAAATGGCTCTCAACATGGCGTCTCGCAAAAACTGTTTTAGACTTAGAATTATTTCTATTAAAAGCTGATAAAAATGTTTAGTATTCGTCGGTTGTCAAACGCTTGTATCTTGGTCGTTATAAGCTCGTTTTCTACGTTCTTTATATCCACGGCTTCGTATTAATGTGAAATAATATATTTTCAGTATGTCGGCTCTTCTAGATCACGTCCAACACCTAGTTTTACCCATTGAATCTCGTGTAACAGCACATATATTTTCAGAAAAATAGATTTCGTCGTCAAACTTAGAATTAACGTATCTTTCTCGTTGTAAGCTCGTTTTTGCTCATTCCAACGCCCACGGTTTCGTTTTTAAGAGTACTTTCTAAAAATATAATCCAAAATGGTCCAAGAACTACTGATTTTTCCAGATTTCACAAAAATGGACAGACCCTCTTTCTATTGTTGTAAAAATCAATTTTCTAGTTCAAGGCTTGAATATATCACTTCCAATCAACACCACAACTAGTCTAAGCCTACCATACACCTTCTTAGGGTGTCATGGATTCCTAATCTTCACCAAAAATGGTGGATCTCATGAGATTACTAATAAAATCCTTATATCTATTTTTTTTAGAGAGAAAAATAAGTATCAAGTGGTATATAACATATGTATAATTGCATGATTAGTTACTTGAACTTGAAAATAGATTAATTGAGAGTATAAAAGATTAGAAAATTAATGTAGATACTTACTTGAAGATTTGATGATTTTTGAAGCAAATACTTAAGTAATCCTTTGAGGTTTTTATTTCAAAACCCTAACTAGGACACTAATGAGACTAGAAATACTTGATCCTGAAAATTTTTGTGAACTCTTGCTTGTCTTGTGTTTCTTGGCCGCTCATATGTGAAAAGAGAGAATGAGAGGAAACTTTGCTAGTTTATTTTGGTTAAAATGAATGTGTAAGTGAAATATTGTAAGTAATAAACTAGTAGTAGAAATTTATGGACAAAAGGTACATGTTATTAATGAGTTGGTAAGCTTTTTCAAAGTTGGAAAAGAGGTGGTATGGGGGAGGCGTACAAAGCATGGTGTGTGGAAGATTTTGTAAGACAAATCTTGACTTTGGTGGATTTTAGCTAGATATTGTGTAGTTTAGGTGTTACCGGATACCGAGTTAGCTAGAAATGAATTTTAACGGAACAAAATAAAATGTGACGAAGTAGTAAAAATTATGAAATCACATTCCTTGTAAGAATCGGGTGTTAAAATAGTTGTCGTGTTGAGATATCGCAAACCGACGTAGTTATAAGCGTATACCAGAAAATATAGCAAATGGTTTCAAAACACCGGGTAAACAAATAATATAATTTTTATATCATCATTATGAGTATGAAAATATATTAGGATCATAGTCGGGAGTGTCGAGTGTATTATTCGTAGTAATGACTGAGCGATAACGTTTATTAAGTAAATAAACATATGTTAATGAAAATCACACAAACCCGTGCATGACCTAATATGATGATGATGTTACTGATGATATGTAGACTACTCTAGTCTATATGATGTGTCCTTACTGATGATGCTTGAATACGCAGCTAAACCATACTGGTTACGCGAATTTGAATAACCTAGTTTACGAACCGATGATAAATGACCATGAATAGTGATTTTCCTTCGGGAATGAATAGTGTTTCATGAATAGTAAAATTTTTGAAACCATCTCAAAGTCGCAAACTGACTTCAAAAATGATGAATAGTGAAATGATGAATAGTAACCATGAATAGTAAAATTCCGAGATGAATAATAAAATTTCGAAGCTTAAAAAAGGACCTGAAATTACGATTTGTCATTGTAACAAATGTTACAACTTCCCTAACTACAACTACAACTCTTGTATCTTCTTGGATACCTTGAGTTCTTCTCTTGCTATTGAAGAGGAATGACAGCACTTTGTATCTACTTGGATACTTTGTGTTCTTCTCTTGCTATTGAAGAGGAATGAAGAGGATCTCTTGGTGGGATGAAAGGATCACTCTTAAACAAACTAAGACTCTCTAAATGATCAAAAAAAGTCATCTAAGTGAGGAGGGATTAGACCAAAGAAAGTCATATAGGCAAGGGGAAAAATAGTCGTTACAGAGGCACGGCTCCACTAATTGTCAGACGGCTCCACTAAATTTAGTGGAGCCGTCGGTACTTTAGTGGTACCGTGGACGCTCCTTCGTTTGTTTTTAGTGGGGAAGGTTTATTTGGGAATGTTTGGAGCTGTTTGGGGGGAAAATTGACTGTTGGGATATTTTAAACTTATTTTTCAAAATAAAACATTTCTTTTTAATTCAAAAATAATTTGTAAAATATATTTTTGAAAGAAATGTTTTGTCACATTAAAAATGTGAAGTTTAGAGAAAAATATAATCATTTGATCATTTGTCAAGTAGTAGATTTGTTTGTCCATACCATGAGTGATTTACGTCGGGATAGAAATCTATGACTTTGTTGAAGCATACTTGAGACGTCGAGAGGTGTTGATGTAAGTATGCATTGATGATTTGTGTTTACAAGTAACTTGCAAATTTTACGTTATGTATTACAAGTTACATGTTTGTCATAATTAAAACCGAAGAAATCGTTTAGTTTAAATATCGTAATATTTGCACTAACAATAGCGGTTTTAGACTTAACAATCCCTTGAAGTTGCTCAATTCGCTTTTTAGTATCATCTAGAAATCTTCTAGCATCACTTGTGTTAAAAGGGTTGTTTGACGACATTTGTTCCATGTTTGAAAGAGCTTTAGAGACAACTTTTTATTTTGCAAACTGTTTTGTAACAACTGGTTTTTTGGAAAAATTTGGTGTTTGTTTTTGTTGGACAAAAGTAACTCGAGAGAGTTTGTTGAGTTTATCATAATCAATTGATTTCTGGTCTGGATTCTTTTGTTTCATTTTGGTTAGGCTCTCTTCAGCAAGTTCTATTGTTTCCTCAGAATCACGAACAACGGGAGGATCATGTTTAGCATATATTATATTTCCATTGTACAAAACATTTTGTTCTTTCTGAGCTTTCTTGAGAGCATAAGGATTTTCACAACCGATAGCCATTTTCTTCATTGTATGTAAAAACGGATTTGGATCTTTAATAAGCATATGAATGGTTTGACTTGAATGACCCGTTTTCACAAGCAAATCTTCCAATGTTTTGATTGTTTCTTGTTTCTCAATGATTTCATCAAGAAGATCGTTTTCTCGTTTTGAAAAATCTGCTTTCAACTGTTTCTTTTCTTTTTCAAGATCAGAACAAGTTGATTTTTGTTTAGAAAGTTGGTTTTTCAAATCAGAAATTTCCGCGTTTAAGGATTTTATTTTCATGTGTGAATTAACATCAAGTGTGTCAAACTTGATTTGCAATTGTTTTTCCCTTGAAATCGAATTTTGATAACCAGTTTCTAAGTCTGACTGTCGTTTTTTATGAAACTCAAAAGATTTTTCGTTTCCTTATACCTCTAAAGCTCAGCGGTCATTTTCTCATTCGCGGCCTTAACATCGCGATTGACCTTTTTCACTTTCTCAATTTCAATGCTATAATTATTTAGTAATGATTCAAAGAAAGCGCGTGTTTCCTCATCATTCTCAGCATGCTGTGAAACTGAGCCTCTACTATGGTTCATATTTGCAGTTGCCAAATCAATATTGCTACTACTCGGCGTATCAATGTCCTTTCGGTCTTCCAGGAGGTGTATTGAATAATGGTACCTCAGATACTGCATTGGTGTCATAAACAGGAGGTGTGTCAGAATCCGTGTCGTACTTAGCCTCCTGAAGATTTGCCATAAATATGTAGTTCGCATCGATGTCCTCTCGGTCTTCCATGTCATCCATAAGAGCCATAAAATCATTTTCCTCTGCATTCAACTGAAACCCTGCTTGTTCCTTTTGTGCCAACAGCAATGCTTTCTGCAAGAACACTAGATTTTTCTTCTTCGGCTTAGTAGGACAGTTCCTTGCAATATGACCTACACCCTGACAGTTGAAACACTTTATCGGATTACCCTGATTCACATTTCCATAATTCCCGACAACTGGAGCTGCAACATTCCCAATCTGATTACCCACTGTTTGATTTCCAACATTCTGACCCCTCTGATTTCCAACAAACTGACCCATCTGATTCCCTGCATACTGTCCAGCATTCTGCATGTTCTGATTACCCATCTGAAATCCAGTAGCATATCTTTGCTGATTCCTAACCATTTATCCTCCTTGACCTATATTGAAACTCGGCCGAGCAATCTACCTGTTGCGAGTGTTCGATGAAATTCTTTGGTTGTTGTTGGTTGGTGTAGAATAACGTCCTTGGAATGCCTTTGTCAAATAAGCAAATGCTTGTGTCAAAGCAGCAGTAGATTCATCATTGTCAGTGAACTCTGGTTCTTGGAATTGTGGATATTGTTGTTGTGGAATAACTTGTTGTTGTTGTGTGTAGAATTGTTGTTGTGGGATGACAGTAGTTTGTTGTTGCATGTAGTTGTGAGTTGAAGATGAAGATGGTTGATGTGGTGTGTATACTGGTAAAGGTGTCGGTGTGTTAGCAATGAGTGCGAGAGGATCATGATTCTTTGCCAGTCTGTCTTTCCTTACTTCATTAGCCTCAGCTTGGTGTTGCTTTAGAAAATCATAGAGCTGATCATAATTCACCTGATGTTAATCCTTTGTTTGGTTGACAATAGTGACATATCGTCCCCATTCTTCTTGAAGATTGTTGATGAACTTGATGTTGCTTGCGATTGTTCTTGGTGTCAACTTGTTTCTGATTAGCTCATTCATTAAAGTGCAGAACCCGGTATAGTAGGATTCAATGGATTCTCCAGGAGTGGATGTAAACTTCTCCCATTCAGTTAGTAGCTTGTTTTCAACGTCTTGTTGCCCAATTCCTGTTCCATGACATAGCCTTCTAACTCGTTCCCACATTGCATATGCAGTTTCACAGCTGTCGACTGTAGCGAAGATCTCTCGAGGTAATCCTAGTTGGATTAAGTGGATTGCCATATCATCAGCTTCGATCTGCTTCTTGTCATCATCTGTATATTCTGCTTATGTTTGTTCATGAAAGAATGGTAGAACAGGAGGTGTTCCATTTGAATATCTGGGATCTTGGATTTGTCTTGGTTTGAAGGGATCCTCTTTAATGGATTGGAGCATGAGTTTACCATTAGGTTTGGTTTTGATGTAACGAAGCATGTGGCTTGTCGATGGAAGATACCCACCTTTTTCAAGCATAGGAGGACGGTTCTCTGTACCGGCTGCATGGATGTCTTGCTGAGTTGCCATTGATGAATGTATATATGATAAAGTTGATCTTGGATCGGTTCAACGATATAGGAGTTGAGTTTGTTGTAAGTTAATGCAAGTTATTGTAGTCAAAATTTGGTTTGAAAACTTAAAAACGTCGATAACTTCCTTTCGGAACGATTTTAGGCCTTGAAGGTTAGGTTGAATGAACTTCGGTTATTCAACGTGTCGATCTTCGCGTTTTCACGGTCATTTTGATATGTTATGGGCTGAAAACGGAGTTACGGTTCAAAAGTTATAGCCGTTTGAAGTTGTGTCGTAAAAAGTCAAACAAAAGTTAACTTTTAAGGTTTAATTGCGATGACACTGTTCACTTTGGTCCAATTTTGATAACTTTGACTGGATTGCAATTTCGATAACTTTGACTGGTCCAATTTTGATAAGTCCAATTGCGATAAGTCCAATTGCGATAAGTGCAATTGCGATAAGTCCAATTGCGATAATTCCAATTGCGATAAGTCCAATTGTGATAATTGCAATTTCGATTAACCCTTGGAATTGCGATAAACCCTTGGCAATTTCGATAATCACAATTTTGATAGCAATTTTGATAAACCCTTAGGCAATTGCGATAATATCTATCTAATTTGTACAAATTAGAAGATTTTTCCTTAGTCGAAGTATTCCAAAAACTTATACAAGCAAGGGAATACTGAGTAATCGTTGGATCATGAAGTAAACTTGTCCTTGATGAATTTCGATAACCAATTGCGATAAACCCTTAAGCTGCAATTGCGATGAACCCTTAAACTGTAATTGCGATGAACCCTTAAACTTCAATTGCAATGAATGGACAGCTTTTTAGAGCTCAATATTACGACAAAAGACAAACTTCTACACAGTTTCTTTCGACCAAAAAATTTCAAAACTACTTAAATAACAATAAAGTTGAGGCCTTTAACGGTTATAACCAAATTTGAAGAAATTCGATAAGGAGCCACAACTTTTTAACTCGATAAGAAACAAGTTTTTGATGCGATTTTTTTTTCAAAACTCACTAATAAGTAGTAGAACTATAAGAAAGACAACAACTTTAACCTAGAAAACGAAAAAATCAAAGCTTTTTGAAGAAAAGCTAACGTTTTTATATAGAAAAACACAACTTTTGTAAAGCTTTAATAAAAAAACGAAACATAAATACTCTTAAATCATTGTTAGACGATTGATACCACTTATAGGACCTTAGATCTATTAACTTTATCACACAATATATTAAGCACGTATGGATTGGTGTCAAGAGATGTATGTGTCGAACTAGAGAGAGAAAGTAGAAAGATAAGGAAGAGAGAGTTTCATATAATAAACACACACTTACACACTCAAGCACACCCTCAAATGAGAACATTTTAGGGTATTTATACTTAGTTCATAAGGCTTTTCATGGGCCTTATCGTGGGCTTTAGTTGGTGTACTTGGGTTTACAATATTCTTAAGCTTACATGATAAACTACTAACATATTAGATTACTCAAGTCCACGAGCCCATTAACAAAACTATAACATAAACTAAGACACGTTTACAAAGTTCCTAAGACGAGAATGAGCATCACTTTTCTTTAATGCTAAGACATTATAACTGCTGGAAGATTTCAAGGAAAAATACTCTAAGTGGTTAATGCTGCTAGAAGAAAACTTAGTGCTGCTAGTACTAAGTTACAACTGTTGAAGAGTTAATGCTACCAGAGTAGAGATTAGTGCTGCTGGTTGTTTATTAGTGCTGCTTATCTGATTAAGTCGGTTTGTTTGTATGATAAGTATAGTAATACCGTGTAACACATTTAGATAAATATAGAAAAGATTTATCTTGAAGAGAAAGTTATTGTAAGCCAACTAGGACTCCTTAGTCTATAAAAGGAGGTCCTATGGCATAAAGTTAGATACGAGTTTACGTTTTTCATATAGCTTCAATGTTGTAAACCCTAATACTAGGAGAGTATTCGTATTATTTGCTTAATAATATTGAGGCTGTTATTGTTTGTTAAATTGTGATGAAGCGAAAAGTGTACCGCTTTTAAGGGGTCATTTAAGCCCTAAATCGTATTTATTTGATCAAATATTGCCCTAAATCGTTCCTTTTGTCATTTTAGGTACTTTTGAGGAGAAATCTGGAAAAGGAGGCATTTTGGACGTTTTTGGAGCATAAAAGTGAAGAAAACGACAAAGTCTCAAAAATCGGCTAAAAGTTACCTATGACGGCGTCACATTTAACCCCAGACGGCGTCATGCCTTGGCAAGAAAAAGTGGACGTGAAATTTACTCATGATAAGCCAGTGAAAATAGCATGTGAATTCTGACGGCGTCACGCTTTAACCTGATCAAGGGTGTCACGGCTTAAATCAAAAGGGGACGGCGTCACGTTCAAGGTTCGACGGCGTCAAGCCTTGATAAGCCAGAATGGATTTTGGAAGAGCTAAAGAGGGACGGCGTCAAGAAGGTCATCCGAGAACCCTAGAAGCGGCGAGGTGACGGCGTCACACTCCATAAGGTGACGCCGTCAGATGTAAAAATCTATATATAGTTTTCTAATTTTTTGTCATTAGGGAGAGCTTAGTGTGTGGAATTTTGGGAGAAAACCCTAAGACGAATTTAGCTCCTTTTTCAAGGCTTTTTGCCTTGAGATCTTCCATGTTACATTGAAGATAAGTTATCAATTAATCATTCAATATGTCTATGTGTTGTTTGATTTTATCTTATTCTTGTCTTTTGATTAACATGTTAGGCTAAATTTATCTTGTGTTTGCTTAGATCTAATGAAACCTAGCTATTGATTATTGGTTATTAGTGTGTTATTAGCTGTATTGGATGATTGTTTATCTATGTTAGGCTTAAGAAAACTGGCTAACTTCCTATTCGGTAACTTGCTTGAACGTCTTAAGAAACATGAACCAAATGCGTACTAAAGGTTTTTATGGTTGTATTTAATGCACAAGCGAATTCTAGTGATCCCATGTTAGGAGCTTCCTAGCCGGCTCGACATAGGAGTGAAGTAGGAGCTTGTAGAGTTGGGGAAGTAAGTACGCCACCCCATGAATGGTATTAAGGAATACACCCGTCATCCACGCGACTAATACACACTAATTAACCGGTAAAAGATAGTTAGGGAGTAAGAAAATCTAAGTAAACACATTTCTCTACACATAAGTTTCTCACCACATTTTCATTTTTGTTATTTTATTTTATTTGCATCCGTAGTAAATTTGGGTTAGTTGACTAGCAACTAATTCCGCCCACTCTTTCAAACCCGAGATTTTACTTGCTTTCATAAAAAATTATAAAAACATAAAAAGAATCTTCCTCAACCCTTAGACCTAATTAGAGTAGTCTTTCACACCTAACGAACACTATTCCCTGTGGAGAACGATCAATCCCCCGTACTTACCACTACACTATACTACATCGGTCAGGTACACTGCCTGGTGGGGTTGTAAGCCTCTTGAGATCCCTCGAGAGGTAAAACCTGTTGTAAGGTTACAAAACCACGCATCAAGTTTTTGGCGCCGCTGCCGGGGAATAGTTATTGTTTAGGTTGAATTTTTATTTCTATTAGGTCTACTCACTAGATTCCTTTCTAGTGAGATTTTTATTTTATTTTTCTAGGTTTTCTTTAGTCTATCTATTTTCTTCGTGTCTTTGTTCGTAACCATTACCATCCGACATCATGGAAGATGGTAATATCCTTAACCCCCACAACCCACCACCACAACAACCACCACCTCCTAGAGCCCGTACTTTAGGAGAGTATTCCCGTCCTAGCCACCATGGCTATCGAAACACCATTGAGCTCACTCAAGGAGCCAATATCACACCTTTGCGATCCGACACCATCCGGTTGGTGCAAAGCGGATGCGCATTCCATGGACTTCGTTCTGAAGATCCTAATCAACACCTCAAGGACTTTCTTAAAATCGTTGATTCTATAGACCTTGATGTTGCCACTCGAGAGACGACCCGATTGCGTCTCTTCCAATTCTCTCTGCGGGACCAAGCTAGTCAGTGGCTAGAACGTCAACCCGCAGGATCCATCACCTCTTGGGATGATCTCACCACTCGTTTCCTTGCTCAGTTTTTCCCACCGGGAAGAACTACCAAGCTAAGGAATGATATCTTGATGTTCCAACAACGTCAAGGCGAAACTCTCTACGAGGCATGGACTCGATTCAAGGACTTACTCCAAAAGGTCCCTCACCATGGCATAGAACTTTGGCTCCAAGTCCAAATCTTCTATGACCATATCAATCTCTCCACGAGGTAAACCATTGACCAATCGGCCGGTGGCAAGCTACGTGATCTAAGTGCGGAACAATCATGGGCTCTCCTAGAGGATCTTGCTCTTTATGACAACGAAAGTTGGAGTGATCCCCGTGATTTGAATAAAACGGTCAAGGCAATATCTTTGCCTTCGAACAATTCAAGCACTTCTGACCGTAGGATCATAGAACTTGAAGACCAAGTCAAGTTTCTCATGAAATCCTACGAGGCTCCTAAACCTTCAAGCCAAGTGAACAAAATCACTTCTTCATGTAAATTATGTAGTGGTCCCCATGACACTCATGATTGCATGGAACTTCCCAAACAAGCTTTCAAAGAATTCGCATCCTCGCGAATCGATAAGGCGGGAGATAAGTGGCTCACCACTAATTATGGGCCCAAAAATTCCGAAGATGGGTATAAGGCATGGAAGAATAAGCCAAATTTTAGTTGGAACCAAACTCGTAGCGTATCATTCAATGACTCTACCCCGCTCACCTGGTCTGAACATTATCCTCAGCGACACACGCATAAACAACAAAATCGCGAGGAATCACTGCAAAAATTCATTCTCTCTCAAGAAACACAGCTCTCCAAACTTGAGAATCAATTCAGACAACAGCAAGTTGATATGAACAACAAGGTTGATAACCTGTTAAAGGTTATCAATGATCGCCTTGCTGGCAGGTCAACTTGTGAGTTGGCACGAGTTAATGAGATCAAATCTGTTACGGTGACCCACCAAACACCCCCTCCTGTAAAAATCAAGCACCCTAGTAAACTCTTCAAATACATATCACAAAACAAAAAAAAAACAGGAGATACTCATACCCCTTCGAAACCTCTCCACTTCGTGAACACCATTACAACAATACCTGTTCCTAAACCAAATTTGGACCAACAAACAGCCAAGAATGTGGACAATGAAATGGAGGGTGAAGTTCCCGAAAAGAAACCCGAGGCGCCCGACGACTATTTAGACTCACCAAAGAACTCGAGTACAATAGAGGTGAGTGATGAGGAGGGCTCGGAAGAGAAATCCGAAATGCCTCATGGGCTCCCAGGACTGCTAGACTGCCCCCTGGTAGAGGAACTTGAGAGGGGCACAGCAAGGTCGCCTATGGGATTCGGAGAGAGAATAGAGGATGGCACTCCTAGGGTCTTTATGATATCTTGCACCACTAGGAAAAAGTTTATAAAAGATGCCTACATAAACCCCAACTCTTCTATGAGCGCAATATCCCTCTCTCTATATAACGAAGCCTTCACTGAACAAGTCAAATATGAAGGGTCTAATATCATCGGGGTAATAAGGAGGGTACCAATTGTGATAGAAAAGTTCCTCTTTCATATCGAGTTAACTGTAATTAATAACATGAACTCTATCATCAGCCCATCCTTAACTGGCCTTGTTCTAGGCAAACCATTCATAAAAGCAACGGGAGTGATACTCGATGAGGATGATAGGAGTGCATTATTTACCGATGGTGTCAGGAAAGTGATTTTTCGGGATGGCTGTGAAGAAGTGTATGAGTATCAACCATCAGCAAGTGGCAACACATGGGGGTTACACGGTAGAAGGCCTGGCCGAATTAAGCGACATGATCCAAATAATCTCAAAATACCTTGCATGATTGGTCACAAGCATTTTTATAATGTTTACATTGACACATGTTTACCCAAAAATGTGATGTCCTTGTTTCATTATAACAACATTTGCAGATGGGGGATGATTCATAAAGGGAAGGACGACATCGGCATAGATGATGATATACAGGTGTTTGTAGGAAATATGACATTCACTATGAGCTTCGCAATCGTCGATAATATCGAAGAGTACATCGATCCCAGGTTATCACAAGTTGTTTTTGGGGCACCTTTTTGCCAGGCCACAAGCTTGGTTGTGGACGAGCTCAATGGGATCATGACTTTCACCGATGGGATTAGGGAAATCTCATACCAAACGCCTTACAAGATGAGAGAATTCAAGGAGAATGATTATAAAGGGCTCGATGGGTTAAGTTCCCAACTCGTGTTATGTGATGATGATGTGAGAAGGGGATGTAAGGAAACTTTTGACCTGTCAAGCGGATTCTTTAAGCACGATAAGGAACTTAGTTCTAAATACCGAAACAATCCTTTTGATCACGTGGACCCGAAATACCTTTACTATGAAAGTGATTCTGATAGAGGATCGAAGGAGAATGGCCTAGGAACCGTGACCGATGATGGAGTCACGTAATGTATGTGACTTTGAGTCTAGCTACAAGACTCGTTAATAAAGAAAAGCGCTTCTTGGGAGGCAACCCAAGCTTTATTTGTTTTATTTGCTTTGTGTGTTTATTTATTTGTTTGTTTGATTTTATTTTCCGTACGTGTGTTTAATTTTTATCATTATTGATTCATGTTCAAAAGTAAATTGTGAAAATGCTTTATGTTGTTTTTAACTTCGTCTTAAATACATATAAAGGTATTTTGCAAAAGTTAAGTGTAAGGGAAATCTAAATCGGTTTATTAGAACACAAATTAACATGAATCGTAATAATAATAAATTAACATACATATTAGTGTGTGTTTGAGTCAAATGCTTGTATCGAGTCATAATGATGTTTTGCAGGATTTCCAGGAAGTAAGGTAAAGGTTTTTCCAGAAATTTTCCGGAAACTTAAAATGAAAATTTTTGTCAGGTCATTTCTGACGGCGTCAGGGTTTATAACCTGACGGCGTCAGATTTAATTTTCAGAAATTTTTGAAAGTTTTGTTTTCATAAAAAGTTTTTATTAAAATCTCCAACTTATAATCTCCAGGAATCTGCAAAATTATCATTCCACAAGCATTATATCCTTATATATAGATTTTATCCCGCCGATGTTATGCAGGTTTTCGTGTTTGTTTTCTCAGGTTTAACAGGTTATTTTGGACAAGGAGATGTTTATGGAATCAAGCTTATGGCGATGCATTAGTCATGGAGCTTCAACATTCTCCTTAGAGGAAGATTTAACCGTGTAATTTCATTATCCACCGAGCGAATCAGGGGAGTATTTGATTTCATTCTTTTACTTTTTACTTTTACATCTTGTTATTTGAACATTGGGGACAATGTTCATCTTAAGTGTAAGGGGGGGGGGTAAAAGTACGATTTTAGAGAATACTATTACGCTTGATTTTTGTTTGTTTGATAGTAGATGTGTAATAAAACTGAGAGAAATACTTGTTAAGGTAATTTTAGTGCCAAATTTAAATTTTTTTACAACATATAGGAGTGAAACTTTGGTCTTAATGAGCGTCTCACGGATAGGAGTTATATGACTAGCACAAAACCGTACCACTAAAAATTTTTCCACCCCCAAATATGTGAGGTTCGCCCCTAGAATTGGTAGGAAAAGCATTTATGCTATGATGTGTGTACCGGTAGCACTTAGATTCTAGAACTTGCGTTAGGACCATTCCAAGGCCACAAGTGAGACTACATTCGTGTAGTTAGATTTACTACATGATAAGAGGCATTAGGATTAACCCATTGTTTTACACCTGTGTTTTTGTTATAATTACTTTGGCTACATTAGTCAAGTAATTCTCCCACACCCTTTGCGTTGTACTCATTTTTAGTACACGATACCCCTAGTACACCCCTCAGAGCCTATCTTTTCGTTTCGACCTTTAAGCATTTTACTTAAAGGAAGAATTTGTTTACACCCCACTTAAATGTACACCCAAATCGCCTTAGCCTACCTTGTATGCACTCATTTTTAGTGCATTATTGTGACAACATTTGTTTAAACCCAAGTTAATTATCTAATTGATTACATGGTTGCTAAGTCGAGTCATATCACTGTACATATTGTTTTGGGACGATTGGGACTCATGGGTAAAGTACTAGTATAATGGAGTAATGGGGAAGAACATCATTTATTACCCCCATATGTGCTAAATGTTTTAAAAGTACTCCAAGTTTTTCAATTATCTTAATTCGAGTCATTAGATTAGTATTTGTAAAGTTATGTAAAAGTTCAAGTGTAAGGGGGATGCAATGCCCCTTTGATGTATTATTTTGGATGGTAGGGCAAAAGTGTATGCAAAAAAAAAAAAAAAAAAAAAAAAAAAAAAAATCGAAAAATCAAGAAAAACACAAAAAAAAAGAGAAAAAGAAAAATAGAAAAAAACATACGGACTACCATCCCGTTTCTTTTATTTTTGTTTTATGTTTTGTTTTGTTTGATTATCTTTTAGCTAATTGTTAGTCTTATTGTCAGATCTTTTGTACATAATTCTTTATAAAATCGAGTTTCTTTTGCCAACATTTATACGTTTACATTTGATAGTATATCTTTACTGCCACAGAACATACTGTTCAAAAGGTTTTCGATTTTCCTAAAACTAAGCCTTAACTCTTTGATAGTTTACTTGCTACGCGTGGAGGTTTCGATCTTTCCCAGCCTGTAATCATTTGCTATGAAGTAGTGAGAGATATTATCCGTTTTCATTTATGAGATTCATTTTGATGACACTTGAGAGATGTGAGTATCTAAACACTACTTGTGAGGTGCTAGTATGTAATCTCCGTGCTTATTATGATTGAAGTGGAACGATTATTTGTTGTAATTACTTTTATGTTTGCATTAAATGACCCCTAACTTGTATTTTGATTAGAATAAAAGCGCATTTGCTTGAGGACAAGCAAATCTCAAGTGTAAGGGTATTTGATGAAGCGAAAAGTGTACCGCTTTTAAGGGGTCATTTAAGCCCTAAATCGTATTTATTTGATCAAATATTGCCCTAAATCGTTCCTTTTGTCATTTTAGGTACTTTTGAGGAGAAATCTGGAAAAGGAGGCATTTTGGACGTTTTTGGAGCATAAAAGTGAAGAAAACGACAAAGTCTCAAAAATCGGCTAAAAGTTACCTATGACGGCGTCACATTTAACCCCAGACGGCGTCATGCCTTGGCAAGAAAAAGTGGACGTGAAATTTACTCATGATAAGCCAGTGAAAATAGCATGTGAATTCTGACGGCGTCACGCTTTAACCTAATCAAGGGCGTCACGGCTTAAATCAAAAGGGGACGGCGTCACGTTCAAGGTTCGACGGCGTCAAGCCTTGATAAGCCAGAATGGATTTTGGAAGAGCTAAAGAGGGACGGCGTCAAGAAGGTCATCCGGGAACCCTAGAAGCGGCGAGGTGACGGCGTCACACTCCATAAGGTGACGCCGTCAGATGTAAAAATCTATATATAGTTTTCTAATTTTTTGTCATTAGGGAGAGCTTAGTGTGTGGAATTTTGGGAGAAAACCCTAAGACGAATTTAGCTCCTTTTTCAAGGCTTTTTGCCTTGAGATCTTCCATGTTACATTGAAGATAAGTTATCAATTAATCATTCAATATGTCTATGTGTTGTTTGATTTTATCTTATTCTTGTCTTTTGATTAACATGTTAGGCTAAATTTATCTTGTGTTTGCTTAGATCTAATGAAACCTAGCTATTGATTATTGGTTATTAGTGTGTTATTAGCTGTATTGGATGATTGTTTATCTATGTTAGGCTTAAGAAAACTGGCTAACTTCCTATTCGGTAACTTGCTTGAACGTCTTAAGAAACATGAACCAAATGCGTACTAAAGGTTTTTATGGTTGTATTTAATGCACAAGCGAATTCTAGTGATCCCATGTTAGGAGCTTCCTAGCCGGCTCGACATAGGAGTGAAGTAGGAGCTTGTAGAGTTGGGGAAGTAAGTACGCCACCCCACGAATGGTATTAAGGAATACACCCGTCATCCACGCGACTAATACACACTAATTAACCGGTAAAAGATAGTTAGGGAGTATGGAAATCTAAGTAAACACATTTCTCTACACATAAGTTTCTCACCACATTTTCATTTTTGTTATTTTATTTTATTTGCATCCGTAGTAAATTTGGGTTAGTTGACTAGCAACTAATTCCGCCCACTCTTTCAAACCCGAGATTTTACTTGCTTTCATAAAAAATTATAAAAACATAAAAAGAATCTTCCTCAACCCTTAGACCTAATTATAGTAGTCTTTCACACCTAACGAACACTATTCCCTGTGGAGAACGATCAATCCCCCGTACTTACCATTACACTATACTACATCGGTCAGGTACACTGCCTGGTGGGGTTGTAAGCCTCTTGAGATCCCTCGAGAGGTAAAACCTGTTGTAAGGTTACAAAACCACGCATCATTGTTTGTTAAATTGTGTTCTTGTATTTACTGTTTTGTTAAACATTCTTCTTAATATTGAATACTAGATTCTGCATAGTATTTGATTAACTCAAGACAGTTTCTACGTAAGTTGTTTTAGATTTATCTAAGATAACTTAACATTTACAAGCTAAGGGAATTCGATCAAGTACATAACTGGGATCAAAAAGTGGTATCAGAGCTTGTGGTTCTAGAAGCTGTGATCAACTCAAAGAAGAATCTGTTTAAACACACAAGATTTTGCTGACAAAGATGGATCAAGACTCTACACATACGGTTGCTACATCAAAGGTTCCAATGCTTAAGGCTGGTGAGTATGAGATCTGGAGAATGCGAATTGAGCAGTACATCCAGATGATCGATTTCCAACTCTGGGATGTCATTGAGAATGGAAACGAACCACCAAAAACAACAAAATCTGCAGAAGGTGTTATTACAGTGGTGCCTCTTACAACTGCTAAGGAAAAAGCACAAAGAAGATTGGAAGTTAAAAGCAAGGAGTACTTTGATGATGGCCATTCCTAATGAACATCAGTTGAAGTTCAACTCCATTAAAGATGCAAAATCTCTAATGGAAGCTATTGAAAAGAGATTTGGAGGTAATGCTAGTACAAAGAAGAATCTCTTGAAACAGCAGTATAAAAACTTCTCTGCTCAAGGATCTGAGGTGCTGGATCAAACCTTTGATCGACTTCAAAAGCTTATAAGTCAACTAGAGATTTTGGGTGAGCAGATCTCTCAGGAAGGTATGAATCAAATTTTTTTGAGAAGCTTTTCCTCTTAATGGAACACACATGTTGTTATGTGGAGAAACAAACCTGATCTTGACACAATGAGCATGGATGATCTTTACAATAATTTGAAGGTGTATGAACCAGAGGTTAAAGGATCATCTAGCTCAAGTACAAACTCATAGAATATGGCATTCATGTCCTCTGCTAATAACAACACTAGTAGTACCAATGAAGTAGTTACTACTGCTCATGGAAGTGAATGCTACTTACTCAACAAGTGTAGACAACTTGAGTGATGCTGTGATTTATGCCTTCTTGGCTGGTCAACCCAATAGTCCTCAACTGATTAATGAGGATCTGGAACAAATCCATCCAGATGATGTGGAAGCGATGGATTTAAGATGGCAGATGGCTATGTTTACAATGAGAGCTAGGATATTCTTGAAGAAAACTGGAAGGAAGCTGACAGTCAATGGGAATGATAACATTGGCTTTGACAAGTCCAAGGTGGAATGCTATAACTGTCACAAAAGGGGACACTTTGCTAGAGAGTGCTAGGTACTAAGGAGCCAAGACTACAAGAATGGAGAAAGCTCAAGGACAACTGTGCCCGTGGAAACAAGTAATTCCACAACTTCGATATCTTGCGATGGTTTGGGTGGCTATGATTGGAGTGACCAGGCTGCAGAAGGACCCAACTATGCTTTGATGGCTTACTCTTCCTCATCTTCAAGTTCTGACTCTAAGGTATCTAATGATTCTGGTTGTTCTTATAAATCTTGTTTAGATCATGCTGAGTTACTTAAAGCTCAGAATAATAAACTGATAAAAGATTTAAGAAAGTCTGAATTGCAGTGTTAAGGCTATAAATTAGGATTAGAGTCAGCGGAGAAAAGACTTACATTCTTTAAAACAAATGAGTCTGAGTATGTAGAAAAGATTAATGTTTTAAAGAGTGAAATTTATGTAAGAGATGAACTTATTAAAGAGCTTAAAAGAAGAATTGAAGTTGCTAAAAAGGAAAAAGATGTAGTTTAGAAGGAAAAAGAATTCAGCTTACAGTTAATAATTATGAACATGCATATGAAAGTGTAAACAAGATTATAGATTTTCAGATTGTTGTCAAATGTAGGAAAGGTAGTGGTTTATGCTATAATGAAGTTCCTCCTCCCATTACAGGAAAGTTTTTGCCTCCAAAAAATGACTTGTCTTTTACTGGTCTAGAAGAGTTTAAGGAACATGTATTTGAGATGACTAAGGTAGAAGAGTCTAAGACAGTTAGGAGGCCTGATGCTCCAATTATTGAAGATTGGAAGTTAGATGATGAGAATGAGGATGTACCTCAACCTAAGGTTGGAAGAAAAGTAGTTAAACCTAGTGTTGAAAAGATAAAGTTTGTCAAACCTAATTCACAAGGACAAAATACTAGGAAAACTGCAAACCAAGTTGAGCAACTTATGGTGCACACTAACAGGCCTAGAGGGAACCAAAGGAATTGGAATGGAATGATGTCTCAAAGATTAGGTAGTCAGTTTGAGATGTTTAACAAGGCTTGTTATTTCTGTGGTAGTTTTGAAAACTTGTAGTATGATTGTCATTACTATCAAAAACCTGTTTGGAACTATGCTCAGAGGGTGAATCACCAAAGATTTTCTAAAAATATTCACCCCAATGCTAAAAGAAATATGGTTACAAGAGTAGTGTTAATGAAATCTGGACAAGTATCAGTTAATACTGCTAAGCAAAATGTTTCTAAAACAGCAATATTAACTAATACTGCTAGACTAGTTAATACTGCTCACACAAAACCAACAGTGAATGGTACTAAATCATTGTCAAATTTTTCAAAAACTGCACATTTAACTATAAAAAGGCCCATTGATTGCGTGGTTTTGTAACCTTACAACAGGTTTTACCTCTCGAGGGATCTCAAGAGGCTTACAACCCCACCAGGCAGTGTACCTGACCGATGTAGTATAGTGTAGTGGTAAGTACGGGGGATTGATCGTTCTCCACAGGGAATAGTGTTCGTTAGGTATGAAAGGCTACTCTAATTAGGTCTAAGGGTTGAGGAAGATTCTTTTTTATGTTTTTATAATTTTATGAAAGCAAGTAAAATCTCGGGTTTGAAGGAGTGGGCGGAATTAGTTGCTACTCAACTAACCCAAATTACTACGAATGCAATAAAATTAAAATAACAAAAATGAAATGTGGTGAGAAACTTATGTGTAGAGAAATGTGTTTACTTAGATTTCCTTACTCCCTAACTATCTTTTACCGGTTAATTAGTGTGTATTAGTCGCGTGGATGACGGGTGTATTCCTTAATACCATTCGTGGGGTGGCGTACTTACTTCCCCAACTCTACAAGCTCCTACTTCACTCCTATGTCGAGCCGGCTAGGAAGCTCCTAACATGGGATCACTAGAATTCGCTTGTGCATTAAATACAACCATAAAAACCTTTAGTACACATTTGGTTCATGTTTCTTAAGACGTTCAAGCAAGTTACCGAATAGGAAGTTAGCCAGTTTTCTTAAGCCTAACATTGATAAACAATCATCCAATACAACTAATAACACACTAACAACCAATAATCAATAGCTAGGTTTCATTAGATCTAAGCAAACACAAGATAAATTTAGCCTAACATGTTAGACAAAAGACAAGAATAAGATAGAATCAAACAACACATAGACATATTGAATGATTAATTGATAACTTATCTTTCAATGAAACATGGAAGATCTCAAGGCAAAAAGCCCTGAAAAAGTAGCTAAATTCGTCCTAGGGTTTTCTCCCAAAATTCCACACACTAAGCTCTCCCTAATGACAAAAAATTAGAAAACTATATATAGATTTTTGGATCTGACGGCGTCACCTTATGGAGTGTGACGCCGTCACCTCGCCGCTTTTAGGGTTCCCGGATGACCTTCTTGACGCCGTCCCTCTTTAGCTCTTCCAAAATCCATTCTGGCTTATCAAGGCTTGACGCCGTCGAACCATGAACGTGACACCGTCCCCTTATGATTTAAGCCGTGACGCCCTCGATCAAGTTAAAGCGTGACGCCGTCAGAATTCACATGCTATTTTCACTGGCCCGTCATGAGTAAATTTCTCGTCCAACTTTTCTTGCCAAGGCATGACGCCGTCCAGAGTAAAGTCTGACGCCGTCAAGAGTAACTTTTAGCCGATTCTTGAGACTTTGCCGTTTTCTTCACTTTAATGCTCCAAAAACGTCCAAAATGCCTCCTTTTCTAGATTTCTCCTCAAAAGTACCTAAAATGACAAAAGAAATGATTTAGGGCAATATTTGATCAAATAAATACGATTTAGGGCTTAAATGACCCCTTAAAAGCGGTACACTTTTCGCTTCATCAAATACCCTTACACTTGAGATTTGCTTGTCCTCAAGCAAATGTGCTTTTATTCTAATCAAAATACAAGTTAGGGGTCATTTAATGCAAACATAAAAGTAATTACAACGAATATTCGTTCCACTTCAATCATAATAAGCACGGAGATTATAAACTAGCACCTCACAAGTAGTGTTTAGATACTCACATCTCTCAAGTGTCATCAAAATAAATCTCATAAATGAAAACGGAAAATATCTCTCACTACCTGTCATAGCAAATAGATTACCATAGGCTTGGGAAAGGATCGAAAACCTCCTCCACTAGGCGTAAGCACCTAAGATAAACTATCAAAGAGGGCTTTTAAATGGGTTATAACGTAAGGTGTAGGGAAAAGGAAAAAACACGGTTTTGTTGGATACAGGATATTTTACTGGTGGCGAGTTAAAGATCTTGATCGATTACATGTACTATACAATGTTGCTAAGCCAAGACTCGACTCAATCTTAAGCTAAAAACAAAATAACAAAAACATAAAATAAACATAAAATAAAACGGGATGGTAGTCCGTATGTTTTTTCTATTTTTCTTTTTCTCATTTTTTTTTTTTTTTTTTTTTTTTTTTTTTTTTTTTTTTGGCATACACTTTTACCCTACCATCCAAAATAATACATCATAGGGGCATTGCATCCCCCTTACACTTGAACTTTTACATAACTTTACAAATACTAATCTAATGACTCGAATTAAGATAATTGAAAAACTTGGAGTACTTTTAAAACATTTAGCACATATGGGGGTAATAAATGATGTTCTTCCCCATTACTCCATTACACTAGTACTTTACCCATGAGTCCCAATCGTCCCAAAACAATATGTACAAGGATATGACTCGACTTAGCAACCATGTAATCAATTAGATAATTAACTTGGGTTTAAACAAATGTTGTCACAATAATGCACTAAAAATGAGTGCATACAAGGTAAGCTAAGGCGATTTGGGTGTACATTTTAGTGGGGTGTAACAAATTCTTCCTTTAAGTAAAATGCTTAAAGGTTGAAACGAAAAGATAGGCTCTGAGGGGTGTACTAGGGGTATCGTGTACTAAAAATGAGTACAACGCAAAGGGTGTGGGAGAATTACTTGACCAATGTAGCCAAAGTAATTATAACAAAAACACAGGTGTAAAACAATGGGTTAATCCTAATGCCTCTTATCATGTAGTAAATCTAACTACACGAATGTAGTCTCACTTGTGGCCTCGGAATGGTCCTAACGCAAGTTCTAGAATCTAAGTGCTACCGGTACACACATCATAGCATAAATGCTTTTCCTACCAATTCTAGGGGCGAACCTCACATATTTGGGGTGGAAAATTTTTTAGTGGTACGGTTTTTTGTGCTAGTCATATAACTCCTATCCGTGAGACGCTCATTAAGATCAAAGTTTCACTCCTAAATGTTGTAAAAAATTTTAAATTTGGCACTAAAATTACCTTAACAAGTATTTCTCTCAGTTTTATTACACATCTACCATTAAACAAACAAAAATCAAGCGTAATGGTATTCTCTAAAATCGTACTTTTACCCTCCCCTTACACTTAAGATGAACATTGTCCCCAATGTTCAAATAACAAGATGTAAAAGCATAAAGTAAAAGAATGAAATCAAATACTCCCCTGATTCGCTCGGTGGATAATGAAATTACACGGTTAAATCTTCCTCCAAAGAGAATGTTGAAGCTCCATGACTAATGCATCGCCATAAGCTTGATTCCATAAACATCTCCTTGTCCAAAATAACCTGTTAAACCTGAGAAAACAAACACGAAAACCTGCATAACATCGGCGGGAAAAAATCTATATATAAGGATATAATGCTTGTGGACTGATAATTTTGCAGATTCCTGGAGATTATAAGTTGGAGATTTAATAAAAACTTTTTATGAAAACAAAACTTTCAAAAATTTCTGGAAATTAAATCTGACGCCGTCAGGTTATAACCCCTGACGCCGTCAGAAATGACCTGACAAAAATTTTCATTTTAAGTTTCCGGAAAATTTCTGGAAAAACCTTTACCTTACTTCCTGGAAATCCTGCAAAAAATCATTATGACTCGATATAAGCATTTGACTCAAATAAACACTAATATGTATGCTAATTTATTATTATTACGATTCATGTTAATTTGTGTTCTAATAAACCGATTTAGATTTCCCTTACACTTATCTTTTGCAAAATACCTTTATATGTAGTTAAGACGAAGTTAAAAACAACATAAAGCATTTTCACAAATTAGTTTTTAACATGAATCAATAATGATAAAAATTAAACACACATACGGAAACAAATAAAATCAAACAAACAAATAAATAAACACACAAAGCAAATAAAACAAATAAAGCTTGGGTTGCCTCCCAAGAAGCGCTTTTCTTTATTAACGAGTCTTGTAGCTAGACTCAAAGTCACGCTACCCTATGTAAGTAAGCTCGTCATCGAGGACGTCTTTAGGGTTAAGCTTGGATTGAAATTTCCTATTGGTTCGCTTAGTACGATATATCTTTTCAAACTTCTCTCCATCCGGGTCATACAACGTCATCTTAATATGCCATGACCCATCTCCATCTTTGGGTGGTTTATCCCAATTCCACTTATGATCATCTTCCTCACAAATCCACTTATTCATTCCTAGGTTAATTGGCAAAACTCCTAGGAAATCAATCATCTTTCTAAAAACTAGAGGGTCTTCAAAAGGATCCAATTCGGTGTCCCTAGCCAAGAGTTGCTCCACCGAATGCGTTCGGTTAACAAAGTCCTCTTCTAGGTAAAATGGGCGTTGGGGTCCTATGAAGTCTCTATCAATCCAAGGTCCATATCTAGATGGTCTCCTATTTGATTCTAGCCAATGTGGTGTTGGTTCCTCACTAGTATCATAGGCATGTTTCTTAACATCATAGACTGACCAAGTATCTCCTTCTCCTACCGCTATCTTGGATTCCTTACAATCAATCATAGCACTAGCGGTCGCCAAAAATCCTCTACCTATCAACAAGGGGCATGTAGGGTCGCTAACCATATCAAGGACGTGGAAATCGGCTAAAATGGTTAGTTTTCCAATGTGCACTAACACGTCCTTAACTACTCCAACCGGGTAAGCAACACTTCCATCCGCTAAGCCTATTATCACCTCGGTTTCTTCAAGTTTTCCTAGTTTTAGAGAGGTGTAGAGAGGTAACGGAAGTAGGTTAAGGCTTGAACCAAGATCGGCTAATGTGTCATAAGCCTCCGAATTACCGATCTTGCAAGGTAGAACAAATAATCCCGGATCATCTAACTTCTTAGGTAGCTTGTTTTGAACAAAGGCGGTCCCTTTTTCGCCTAAATTGAGCTTCTTCTCATCCAACTCATCAACAACCGGACTTTCAAGGTGGAGCTCCTTGAATTCTTCGTCAAGGTTTTGAGTGGGAGGTGTTTCAACTATGTTGTTGACCAATTTGGATGTCATAACATCTTGGTCATTTGAAACGACTTGGGTTTGTTTGAAACACGTGCTCATGGAATTGACCGAATAATATTGTGGACAAGAACTAGGGGACGAAACCGATGAAATAGCGTTGACGTTTAGTTTCGGGTTCTTGACCGTGTTGCTAGGGAGTGCTCCCATTTCTCGGTCATTGAGGGCTTTCAACAAGGTGTCAATCTTATCGGTCATCTCGCTTTGTTTTTGTTTGAAATCGGCTTCAAACTTGGCTAAACGAGCTTCTTGAGATGCCATAAATTGAGACATCAATCCTTCAAAGTTATTGGTACTACCATTGCCGGAAGGATTGTTGTTGAAAGTACGGTTCGAGTTGGAACCGCTTGATTGGAAACGATTAGGTGGGTTGGAAGAATTGGTTTGTTGCGAGTTTTGGTTTTGTTTCCACCTAAGGTTCAGGTGATTTTTCCATGAGGGGTTGTATGTATCACCGTAATGGTTTGGCTCGGGTTTGAAAGTGTACCACTTGTCTCCCGCTCCGTCGGTACGCGAGGATGCGTAGTCCACAAAAGCTTGTTCGGGGAGTTCCATGCAATCACGAGTGTCGTGGGGACCACTACATAATTCACATGAAGAAGTGATTTTGTTCACTTGGTTTGAAAGTTTAGGAGCCTCGTAGGATTTCATGAGAAACTTGACTTGGTCTTCAAGTTCTATGATCCTACGGTCGGAAGTGCTTGAATTATTCGAAGGCAAAGATATTGCCTTGACCGTTTTATTCAAATCACGGGGGTCACTCCAACTCTCGTTGTCATAAAGAGCAAGATCCTCTAGGAGAGCCCATGATTGTTCCGCACTTAGATCACGTAGCTTACCACCGGCCGATTGGTCAATGGTTTGCCTTGTGGAGAGATTGATATGGTCATAGAAGATTTGGACTTGGAGCCAAAGTTCTATGCCATGGTGAGGGACTTTTTGGAGTAAGTCCTTGAATCGAGTCCATGCCTCGTAGAGAGTTTCGCCTTGACGTTGTTGGAACATCAAGATATCATTCCTTAGCTTGGTAGTTCTTCCCGGTGGGAAAAACTGAGCAAGGAAACGAGTGGTGAGATCATCCCAAGAGGTGATGGATCCTGCGGGTTGACGTTCTAGCCACTGACTAGCTTGGTCCCGCAAAGAGAATTGGAAGAGACGCAATCGGGTCGTCTCTCGAGTGGCAACATCAAGGTCTATATAATCAACGATTTTAAGAAAGTCCTTGAGATGTTGATTAGGATCATCAGAACGAAGTCCATGGAATGCGCATCCGCTTTGCACCAACCGGATGGTGTCGGATCGCAAGGGTGTGATATTGGCTCCTTGAGTGAGCTCAATGGTGTTTCGATAGCCATGGTGGCTAGGACGGGAATACTCTCCTAAAGTACGGGCTCTAGGAGGTGGTTGTGGTTGTTGTGGTGGTGGGTTGTGGTGGTTAAGGATATTACCATCTTCCATGATGTCGGATGGTATGGTTACGAAAAAAGACACGAAGAAAATAGATAGACTAAAGAAAACCTAGAAAAATAAAATAAAAATCTCACTAGAAAGGAATCTAGTGAGTAGACCTAATAGAAATAAAAATTCAACCTAAACAATAACTATTCCCCGGCAGCGGCGCCAAAAACTTGATTGCGTGGTTTTGTAACCTTACAACAGGTTTTACCTCTCGAGGGATCTCAAGAGGCTTACAACCCCACCAGGCAGTGTACCTTACCGATGTAGTATAGTGTAGTGGTAAGTACGGGGGATTGATCGTTCTCCACAGGGAATAGTGTTCGTTAGGTATGAAAGGCTACTCTAATTAGGTCTAAGGGTTGAGGAAGATTCTTTTTTATGTTTTTATAATTTTATGAAAGCAAGTAAAATCTCGGGTTTGAAGGAGTGGGCGGAATTAGTTGCTAGTCAACTAACCCAAATTACTACGAATGCAATAAAATTAAAATAACAAAAATGAAAATGTGGTGAGAAACTTATGTGTAGAGAAATGTGTTTACTTAGATTTCCTTACTCCCTAACTATCTTTTACCGGTTAATTAGTGTGTATTAGTCGCGTGGATGACGGGTGTATTCCTTAATACCATTCGTGGGGTGGCGTACTTACTTCCCCAACTCTACAAGCTCCTACTTCACTCCTATGTCGAGCCGGCTAGGAAGCTCCTAACATGGGATCACTAGAATTCGCTTGTGCATTAAATACAACCATAAAAACCTTTAGTACGCATTTGGTTCATGTTTCTTAAGACGTTCAAGCAAGTTACCGAATAGGAAGTTAGCCAGTTTTCTTAAGCCTAACATAGATAAACAATCATCCAATACAACTAATAACACACTAACAACCAATAATCAATAGCTAGGTTTCATTAGATCTAAGCAAACACAAGATAAATTTAGCCTAACATGTTAGACAAAAGACAAGAATAAGATAGAATCAAACAACACATAGACATATTGAATGATTAATTGATAACTTATCTTTCAATGAAACATGGAAGATCTCAAGGCAAAAAGCCCTGAAAAAGTAGCTAAATTCGTCCTAGGGTTTTCTCCCAAAATTCCACACACTAAGCTCTCCCTAATGACAAAAATTAGAAAACTATATATAGATTTTTGGATCTGACGGCGTCACCTTATGGAGTGTGACGCCGTCACCTCGCCGCTTTTAGGGTTCCCGGATGACCTTCTTGACGCCGTCCCTCTTTAGCTCTTCCAAAATCCATTCTGGCTTATCAAGGCTTGACGCCGTCGAACCATGAACGTGACGCCGTCCCCTTATGATTTAAGCCGTGACGCCCTCGATCAAGTTAAAGCGTGACGCCGTCAGAATTCACATGCTATTTTCACTGGCCCGTCATGAGTAAATTTCTCGTCCAACTTTTCTTGCCAAGGCATGACGCCGTCCAGAGTAAAGTCTGACGCCGTCAAGAGTAACTTTTAGCCGATTCTTGAGACTTTGCCGTTTTCTTCACTTTAATGCTCCAAAAACGTCCAAAATGCCTCCTTTTCCAGATTTCTCCTCAAAAGTACCTAAAATGACAAAAGAAACGATTTAGGGCAATATTTGATCAAATAAATACGATTTAGGGCTTAAATGACCCCTTAAAAGCGGTACACTTTTCGCTTCATCACTATAAAAAGGCCCATTCAAAAGAATACAGTTGTTAATACTGCTAGGTCAAAAGCAGTAGTTACTACTGCTAAGCCAAAAGCAATGATTGATACTGTTTGGGGAGATCATTTTTATGCTGTTAATGCCTCAGCTTGTTGGGTTTGGAAACCAAAAATTAAAGTTTTAGATCATGTTTCCAAACACAACAGTGCATCAATAGTTTTAAAGAAATTTGATTATGTTGATGCACAAGGCAGATCCAAGTCCGTAATGGCTTGGGTCCGCAAGAGAAACTGATTCTCTTACTTTATGTGCAAGGAAATCCATAGGTGGAATTACAAGATCAAGGAGTCATTGATAGTGGATGCTCAAGGCACATGACAGGAAACATGTCCTATCTTACTGATTATGAAGAAATTGATGGAGGATATGTTGCTTTTGGGAGTAATCCCAAAGGAGGGAAAATCACAGGCAAAGGTACTATAAGAACTGGTAAACTAGATTTTGAGAATGTATATTTTGTAAAGGAGCTAAAATTCAATCTCTTTAGTGTCTCACAAATGTGTGACAAAAAGAATAATGTTCTCTTTAATGACACTGAATGCATTGTCTTGTCTCCTGACTTTAAGTTAACTAATGAAAGTCAAGTTTTGCTTAAAGTTCCTAGAAGAGATAATATATATAGTGTTGATTTAGAAAACATGGTTCCCAAAGGAGGTTTAACTTGTCTCTTTTCAAAAGCCACATCTGATGAATCTAAAATTTGGAATAGAAGGCTAGGTCACTTGAATTTCAAAACAATGAATAAAATGGTTAAGGGAAATCTTGTAAGAGGTTTACCTTCCAAGCTTTTTGAAAATGATGAAACCTGTGCTGCTTGTCAAAAGGGAAAGCAACACAGAGCCTCTTGTAAGTCCAAAATAGAGAACTCAATAAGTCAGCCTTTACATATGTTGCACATTGATTTATTTGGACCAACATATCTAAAAAGTTTAATGAAAAAGATGTATTGCCTAGTTGTCACTGATGATTTTAGCAGGTTTACTTCGGTTTTCTTTTTAGCAACTAAGGATGAAACCAGTGGCATTCTTAAGTCTTTCATAACCAGGATAGAAAACCTAGTTAATCATAAGGTTAAAGTGATAAGATGTGACAATGGAACTGAGTTCAAGAATAGGGATATGAATCAGTTTTGTAAGATGAAAGGTATTATGAGATAGCATAGTGTAGCTAGAACTCCTCAACAAAATGGTGTTGCTGAGAGGAGGAATAGGACACTAATTGAGGCTGCTAGGACTATGTTAGCAGATTCTAAGTTGCCAACTACCTTTTGGGCAGAAGCAGTTAATACTGCTTGCTATGTGTAAAATAGAAGTTTAGTAGTTAAGTCTCATAACAAGACCCCTTATGAACTGTTACATGGTAGAACACCAATGTTAAGCTTTTTAAGACCATTTGGGTATCCTGTTACTATCCTCAATACCATAGATCACTAAGGCAAGTTTGATGGCAAGGCTGATGAAGGATTCTTTGTTGGATACTCCTTAAATAGTAAGGCATTTAGGGTATTCAATAGTAGAACCAGGATTGCTGAAGAGAATCTACACATTAGGTTTAGTAAGAGTACACCTAATGTTGTAGGTAGTGGACCAGACTAGCTGTTTGATATTGATGCACTAACAAAAACAATGAATTATGAGCCAGTTGCTGCAGGTACACAGTCTAATGGTTTTGAAGGTACAAAAGCTAGTAATGATGCAGGTCAGGCTAGAAAGGAGACAGGACATGGCAAAGATTGCATTTTGCTACCATTATGGACTGTTGATCTATTATTCTCTCAAAGTTCAAAGAGTTCTCAAGATGATAAGAAGGATGATTCTCAAGGATCAAAGAGTTCTCAGGATCATGGATCAAAACCTTTTAATGCTAATGAAGAGAAGGATAATGAGGATCCAAGAAAAGACAGTGAAAATGTTGATCAAGAGAAGGATAATAATGTTAGCAGTTCTAATGATGTTAATGTTGTTAGTGATGGTAACAACACTAACAGCACTAACAAAGATAAAACTGTTAATACTTGTTGGGAATTCTGCTAAGGAAGAATTCTGCTGATGGTTACTGCTGAAGCTTTGTGATTCTGCTGAAGAATGTTACTGCCGAAGTATAGATTGTGCGGAATGTGTTTCTGCTGATTGATAGTTTCCGCGTATTTTGTTATTAGTTAGGATATGCATGAGTTTATTTAGAATGTGATATTGCATATCTTAGAGAGTTTTTAGATTATACGTTTCTTGTGAAACGGTTTAGGGTTGTTTAGGGTTCCTTGTCTATAAAAGGAACGCATCATTATGTATTATGTACGAGTTTAGAAAAACACTTTTAGTATTAATTAAAAGATCCATAGAGGATCAAATCGTTCTTAGTAATCGTGTTCTTACTTGTGTTTGTTTTTCGCTATAGAATACAAGTAACTTAGACTTTCTTTTAGTGTGTTTGTGATTACATAAACATTACTAACGATCCACGAGCTCACGAAGATCTATCAAGGTCTTTAAGTTTCAACAAGTGGTATCAGAGCCTCGTGAGAGTCTCTGTGTTACTAAGAACACCTTTACGTTTACACCCTCTCACACCCTATAACAATAACAATGCCTGGATCAGACGATGAATCTGAAGTTCACAGCAACAACAACAATAACAACCAAAACACCACATCTATGCAACAACTCAATCTCACCAACAGCAATGCAAAGTTTCCTTACCTTAAGAAGGAAGAATATGAATTATGGGCGATGAAGATGCAGAACTGGATCACCAATATTGATTGGAATCTTTGGGAAATTGTCCGTAAAGGAAATAGTTTGAAGAAGCACACCAAAGATGATGATGGTGTTGTTTCGATTCTTCCTCCTAAATCTGCTGAAGAGTTTCTTGCAGTACAAAGAGAAAATAAAGTGAGAACCATTCTCCTTCAGGCTATTCCAGATGATCACATGGGAGACTTTCACTACATGGAGGAAGCAAAAGATATCTGGATGGCAATCAAGGCTAGGTTTGGTGGGAACGATGAGTCAAGAAGGATGAGGAAGTCGATGTTGAAACAGCAGTTTCAAGAGTTCCAAATAACTGAAGAGGAAGGAATTCACAAGGGGTATGATAGGTTCCATAAAATTTTGAGCCAGATGAACCAGCTGAAGGCTAGACCTGATAATGAGGACTGCAATGCTAAGTTCCTGCGATCTTTACCTCCCTCATGGCTACAAGTGAGCATTGCACTCAAAACAAAAGGAGGTCTTGATATGCTTTCTTTTGATGATCTCTACAACAAACTCAAAACTCTTGAGCCTGATGTTAGAAGCCCCGTTCGTTCATCAAACCCTACTTATTCAGCTTTTGTGAGCACCACCTCCAACAAGCAGACTCAGGCTTCAAGTTCAAGCTCCTCAGTAATATCTTCCTACTCTCAACCACAATCCAGTGGAGTAATGGAGGATATACTCCACTCTTTTGTTGCTGATTATGAACATCAGCAGCATCTGGCTTTTGAGGATTTTGAACAGGTGGATCCTCTTGATTTGGAAGAGATGAATTTAAAATGGCAGGTGGCCATGCTTACTTTGAATGTCAAGAGGTTTGAAGAGAAGTCTGGAAGAAAGTTCGGGTTTCAGGGACGAGATCCAGCTAGGTTTGATAGACGGAAGATCAAGTGCTATTCGTGTGTGGTCAGTTGGGTCACTTCTCTAGAGAATGCAAGGATAGGAAGACTGGTGATGAAGTTCGGTATTCAAGCTATCAGAAGAATCAAGTGAATGCTGAAAACCCCAAAGCCTTGGTCACTCTGGATGATCATATCAACTGGAAGGTGCATGAACCTGAGAATGATGATAATACTGAAGTGAATGGATTAATGGCTAGCTGTTCTTCCGAAGATAAGCATAGTCACACTGCCTTTATGGGCATATCTCAGGTACAAAATTGTATATTTGGTTGTAGTGAAAGGTATAATGAACTTAAAAAGGAATATGATGAATTGAAACTTAAATATAATGAATGTTATATAGATGTTAAGGCTTATAAACACTCTTTAAAAACTCTAGAAAGACAAAAAGTTTGGTTTCAGAAGAATGAGGTTGCTTATGATGAAAAGATAGGGGTGTTAGAGAGAGATTTACTTTGTGCTAAAAATGATTTAAAGCATACTGAGAAAGAAAAAGCAGAGGTAGTGTTAGAAAAACAGGAAGTGCAGACTAAACTAGACAATAGCTTGGCTAGGTTTGATAAATGGAAAGATTCATCTAAAAATCTAAACAGGTTAGTTAATAGTTCTATGTCTGTAAAAACTAAGATTGGTTTAGGGTATGGTGACTACATAGGGAAAGATCAATTATATGACCCTAATGAGTATAGTGTTTTTGACCCTGAACCTGTAGACTATCAAGTTCCTGTTAAGTTTGTCAAGGAAGGTGAATTACATGCTGTGCCTGGACCAATTAGGGGAGAACACATGCCATCTAGCACCACCACCTCTGACTTTGATGGATCACACCATCTTTATGGCAAAAAGTCAAGTGACTTGCCAGACCCTAACTCTAATTCTGCTGACTTTGTCTCTTGTTCTGACAGTGACAAGTCCTCTGACCAAGGGTCTACCACCTATACCAGTTGTGATTCAAGTGAAAAGTCAGACCCTATAAAGACCTCTCCCAAGCCTACACCCAAGACACCCTACAAGTCTGTTAGAATTGCTGCTGAGGATGTCAAGTCCAAGACAGTTTCTTCTGAAGACTTGTCTTTTAATTCTTTGCAAAATAATGTTTCTTATTGTGTTAAAAACAATCCTGTTTCTGTTAGTGATTTGAATAATTCTACTTGTAATGGAACATCTTTTTCTTTTAATAAATCTTCTAAAAAGAAGAAATGTTTTGTGTGTGGAAGTAAATCTCATCTAATGAAGGATTGTGATTTTCATGAGCAAAGAATGGGTGTTGGTCAGACTAAACCTAGACCAATGTGGACAAATGTTCAGAATATTCCACCATATGTCCCACAGGCATCTCATAGGGCCAGCAATTTTGCTGATAGACATTCTGCTGATAGACATTCTCCTGAGAAACATTCTGCTGATAGAAATTTTCAGTCTGCTAGGAGAAGATATGTTACTAGACCATTTGTGCAACCCACTAGTTCTTATTTTCAGAATGGTTATTGGCCTGGCTTTATTGACCCAATGAATATGGGTATGGGATATTGGGATACTGCTGTTAAGCCCTCAGCAGGCTGTTTTTGGACTCACAAGAGATCTAATCTTAATAGAAAGTCCAAGAACAATGGTGGATCTTATCAATCTACATGGCCTAATTCTTATGATCCACAAGGCAGGCTCAAGTCAGTAATGACTTGAGTCTCCAATGTGTACTAACATTTGTATAATTTTGTTGTATATGTAGGATCATCCTTTGAAAAGTAAAGATGTTGGCATTATAGATAGTGGTTGTTCAAGGAGTATGTCAGGTAACAGGGATATGATGCATGATTTTGTACCCATTCAAGGAGGAGGCAATGTGACCTTTGGTGGAGGAGATGGCAAAATCACTGGGTATGGAACCATCAGAACACCTCACTTGGACTTTGCAAATGTGCTCTATGTGAAGGAACTGCAACACTTCAACTTGTTCTCAGTATCTCAATTATGTGATACAAAGAACAAGGTCTTCTTCTCAGAGGATGAATGTCTTGTACTCTCCAAAGAATTCAAGCTTCCAGAAGATACCACAATTCTGCTGAAAGTTCCCAGAAGATACAATTTGTACACATTCAACTTGAATGAAGTCCAACCTGAAGGTGATCTGACATGCTTGGTGGCTAAAGCATCCCTGGATGAGTCAACTAAGTGGCATAGAAGGATGGCTCATGTTAATTTCAAGACCATTAACAAACTCTCTAAGCTTGGTCTAGTTCATGGGCTTCCCTCCAAAGTCTTCACCAATGAACACAATTGTGTTGCCTGCAACAAAGGGAAGCAGTTGCTGCACACAGAGCTTTTTGGTCCAGCTCAAGTCAGGAGTATTGATCTCAAATCCTTCTGCCTGGTGATCACTGATGACTATAGCAGGTTTTGTTGGGTATTCTTTTTGAGAACTAAAGATGAAACATATCCAATCTTAAAAGAGTATATTACCCTTGTTGAAAACCAGCTAAATAAAAAGGTTAAAGGGATTAGGTGTGATAATGGGACAGAGTTCAAAAATGCTGTGTTAATAGAACTTTGTCAGTCTAAGGGGATAAAAAGGGACTATAGCACTCCAAGAACCCCACAGCAAAATGGGGTTGCAGAAAGAAAGAATAGGACCTTAATAGAGGCAGCAAGATCCATGCTTGCAGACTCTAAATTACCCACTATGTTCTGGACTGAAGCAGTAAGTACTGCTTGTTATGTTTTGAACAGGGTATCCATCACTAGACCTCATATCAAGACACCTTATGAACTTCTCACTGGGAAAGTTCCTGATATTCATTACCTTAAACCTTTTGGTTGTCAGGTGACCATTTTGAACACTAGTGATCCCTTAGGAAAGTTTGATGAAAAGGCAGATGAGGGGTTTATTGTGGGATATTCAGCTCATAGTAAGGCTTATAGGGTATATAATTTAAGTTCTAAACAGA
Source organism: Artemisia tridentata subsp. tridentata (assembly GCA_021014915.2). Taxonomy (NCBI): domain Eukaryota; kingdom Viridiplantae; phylum Streptophyta; class Magnoliopsida; order Asterales; family Asteraceae; genus Artemisia; species Artemisia tridentata. The sequence goes on along the minus strand of CP139502.1, from coordinate 231,407,700 downwards.
TAGAGGAGACCCTTAATCTGAGATACCTAGAAAATAAGCCTCATGTTCAAGGACAAGGTCATCCTTGGTATTTTGACTTGGATTACCTAACTGATTATTTGGGTTATACTAGATATGTTTCTGAACAATCTACAGGTACAAAAGAGTCTCCTACTAACAATGCAGGTACCCTGGAAGAGGACTCAGGAAGTGAGTCTGAGCATGATGAACATACTATTGTTGTACCTTCCTTTCCTCCTAACCATGTTGAAGGAGATACTTCTGGGGAGATTGAAGATTTGTCACACTATGCAGAGGACCTTGCTAGACTCAAGAAACAAGAATTTGCAGCCAATCAGGAAGTTGAAAGACTTAGTGAGGAGTCAGCACAACCCTTCAGTGGAAACCAGGATTCTGCTGATCCCTCTCATGTTTCTGCTGATGTTGCCAAATCTACTGGTGGGTCTTCTGAAGGTTCTCCAATGACTAATAGTGTGTCCACAGACTTTGAGGAACCTTATACACGCTTTCCAGGTCCTTCTGATCTTGGAAATCACTCACCCAAAGCTGGTATCTTCAACTCAGCCTCCTATGACAGTGAATTTGGACCAAACATGACCAATCTTGATACCACAATTGAAGTCAACCCCAATGCAACCAAAAGGATACATACTGCTCATCCTCAATCCAACATTCTTGGTGACCCTCAAGCACCTGTTAGAACTAGAAGCTCTGTGAAAGGTTCTCAGTATGGTCAAGTGGCTTTTCTTTCTTATGTCTCATCTCAGCAAAGGGACAATCACACAGACTTTAAGCATTGTCTGTTTGCTTGTTATCTTTCTCAAGTGGAACCAACATGTGTCAGTCAAGCTCTTGAAGACTCCAGCTGGCTTGAAGCAATGCAGGAAGAGATGCTACAATTCAAGAATCACAAAGTTTGGCTATTGGTACCACTACCTGAAGGAAAGATTGCCATTGGTACCAAGTGGATTTTGAAAAATAAAAGAGATGCCAGGGGTATTGTGGTTAAAAACAAAGCAAGATTGGTGGCACAAGGATTCAGACAAGAGGAGGGCATTGATTATACTGAAGTATTTGCTCCTGTGGCTAGGGTTGAGGCCATCAAAATATTCTTGGCCTATGCATCGTATATGGGTTTCATGGTGTATCAGATGGATGTCAAAGGTGCTTTTCTATATGGAGAAATTGATGAGGAGGTTTATGTCTCTCAACCCAAAGGTTTTGAAGACCCAGATAATCCAAAGCATGTTTACAGGGTTGTCAAAGCTCTCTATGGCCTTCATCAGGCACCAAGAGCTTGGTATGCTAGGCTTTCATCATTTCTGCTGAAGCATGGATACAGAAGAGGTGCTATAGACAAAACACTCTTCATTAAGAAGAATTCCAGGGATATCATACTTGTTCAAGTTTATGTGGATGACATTATCTTTGGCTCCACTAAAGAAGCTTGGTGCAGGGAATTTGAGGAATTAATGAAGGGAGAGTTTCAGATGAGTGCTATGGGGGAGCTCACTTTCTTTTTGGGTCTCCAAGTTCAGCAGAAACCAGATGGTATTTTTATTAGTCAGGATAAGTATGTTTATGATATGTTGAAGAAGTTTGATATGGAGAATGTTAGACCTGCCACTACACCCTATGAAGCTCCTAAACCAAAGAATAACATTGAACCAGATCCTGCAATGAATGTTCACCTATACAGGTCCATGATTGGTTCATTAATGTACTTGACAGCTTCAAGGCCAGACATCACATTTGTTGTGAGTGCTTGTTCTAGACATCAGGTTACACCACTCACTTCCCACCTGAATGCAGTAAAGAAGATCTTTAAGTATCTCAAAGGCCAACCCAAGCTAGGTCTTTGGTACCCAAAAGAGTCTCCTTTCAAGTTGGAAGCTTATAGTGATAGTGACTATGCTGGTGCAAATCTGGATAGGCGATCCACAACTGGAGGTTGCCAATTTCTTGGAAGAAGGTTGATTTCTTGGCAATGCAAGAAACAAACCATTGTTGCTACCTCATCTACTGAAGCAGAGTATGTTGCTGCTGCCAATTGTTGTGGACAGGTTCTTTGGATACAAAATCAATTGTTAGATTATGGGTTTAATTTCATGAACACCACCATTTTTATTGATAACCAAAGTACCATATGCATAGTTAAAAATCCAGTTTTTCATAATAGAACTAAGCATATTGAGATTAGGCACCATTTTATAAGAGATGCATATGAAAAACATTTGATTAAGGTGCTTAAAATTCACACAGATGATAATGTGGCAGATTTACTGACTAAAGCTTTTGATGGACCTAGGTTTCAACACTTAGTGGTCCATATTGGGATGGTTAACCCTTAAATGCTATGTTTGAGGGGAGGCATAGGCCTCAGGGGAGGCATATGCCTCAGGGGAGGATTGTGATTGTAAAGTTTGTATTATTTTATAGATTTTTGATTATGTTTGCTAACACACTAATCCACTAATGTAATTTTAGTTTGTATGGTTTGGTTTGTTTGCTGTTATGTGTATGTTTTGCAGAACTGCCTTGATACTGATGATCTTAAGTTGAAGTTCACCAAGATTACTTTTATGGGACATGGTCAAGTAAGCTTAAAGAGTGTTTCTGCTGAATGGAAGTACTGAAACATAGTACAAGTAATAATCAAAGAAAAGTTGTTCATTCATTCAAAAGAGATTACAGCTTACAAACAACTTCATAAAGACCAATCCTATACAAAATAATCTACATAGACACAAGTTCCTATCAACTACTGATGCACCAGGAAGACTAACAGACATGATTGAAGATGCTGAAGAACCTAGTTTTATATCTTTGGTCCTTGGCAACATCTCATCATCATTTACTCCATCTTACCCTTTCCCTCTCCAGTCACCTCTGCACTCTTGCCCTTTCCTGTGTCTCTATGGTATGAAACACCAGTCCTTGGAGCAGGAAGACCAATAACCACTTCCCTTGTCTTTGGGAGTGGTGGATTTCTGGTGTGTGGCCTTGGTTGGGGTTGTGAAGGTTGGGGATTCTCTTCCCTGGTTGATGCTGCTTCCCTCTCCTCTTCCTCTCTTACCAACCTATTGAAGATTGGCTCAAGACGCTCTGTGGAGTCATCAGAGCCCCTAGGTGAATCATCTGGATCTACCACACTATCATCTTCTGAAGAAGGAAGAAAAGGGGATTTCCTTGTAGGTGGCTCATCTTGGTGAGGATATCGAAATAGAGGTCGACTATCCTCAGATGATGAAGATGATGATGGAGGTTTGGGTGGATTATTGGGTCTGCTTGAAGAGCCCACATCATGTCTTTTCTTGCGGGCTTGTTCTTTGGTGATACCATACATTCTATGTGAAGGTTGTATGGATGTTTGAGGTTTGTTATCTCCTGAATCTGCTGATGATTCAGAAGAAAGATCGATGACTTCGGGTTGGTTATTCATTGTGTTGATAAGTGATTTTGATTGGATGAAGGTTTGATGGTAAATTAGGGTTAAGTGATTTGTGCGGATTGTGAATTGGGGTTATTTTATAGGCGAAGTCAAGTGGAAATGCTAATTAATGCTAGTTGGGTGGCAAATTAAAACTCAAGATCTTTACCGAAGATATTATTCTCTTGAGTTGATTCTGCTGATTGACTCTTCACTTCAGCAGATTGACCATCATTTCTGCTGAAGGGTTGATTTTGAATGGTGAAGTTACTTTACACGTCAGATAAGGTCAACCATTTGTTCCGATAACTTTTGACCATAATTGGGTAACTTCTATTTATAACCTATTCATATAATCTTCGCCCAAAACAACTAATTCCCTCTTCAAGTACTCTAAACCTATTCTTCATTCTCTCACTCCTTCTTCAATGGAGTCCCTACAATTCAAGAAGGATCACAATAAAGTTGCTTTTCTGGGAAAAGCGAAGGGACAGGAAATATATGACCCAATGGTTGATTTCTTAAAGCGATCAAAGATTCATTTTGCTTTGACTCATTATCCGGATATAGTACATGAACCTTTGGTCAAACAATTTTGGGCATCTGCTGAGAAGCGGTCTGAGACAGAGATAGTAGCAAAGATAGATGGAACTGAGTATGTTGTGACTGAAGCTTTGATTAGGGAAAGATTGCAGTTGGATGATGAAAATGGGGTTTATCACACTCACACTGAAGAGATTCTTACTGGTCTAAGAGCAGCAGGTTATCAAAGTGTGGATACAACTATGTGGCTGAAGAACAAGTTTTGTCCCAAGTGGAGATTTTTGGTACATACATTACTTCAATGTATCAGCAACAAATCCGGAGGATGGGATCAATTTTCTACTCAAGTGGCTTGTGGTATAATGTGTCTTTCACAGGGTTTGACTTATAATTTTTCTAAGTTTATTTTTGATAATATGGTAGAAAATATTCAAAAGAAAAAGCATAAGTTTTTAATGTACCCTAGATTTATTCAGATAATATTAGACATAAATACCCAGGATAGAGGTCATTATCCCATAGGAGCCCTTAGTGCCAAGTTGTTTGCTTCTATGAGAACTCATTATGTTGGGGAACATCACCCTCTTCTACCAGCTATGTTGCCACATGGCAATGATGATGCTGATGAGGGCAATACTGCTGATGCTCCACCAGCTCCTAATACTGCTGATGGTACTCCATCAGTAGAAAGGGTTGAGGGCCCATCCTTAGCTGCTGAAGTACCTATTGTTTCTACTGACCTACCTACACCTTCACCTATTCCATCACCATCTCATGAAGCTCCTGAAGAGCTTGTTCCTGAGGTTGAGGAGACAATTCAGTCTCTTGATACTAATATTCCTACACCTCTTGAAGATGAGATTCCAAGACTGTCCACACCTAGCCCCTTTAGAGACCCAATAGATGAGAACACTTCTAATTTTGAGAATATAAATGTTTCTTCTGAAAGGCCCAATGAAGCTCCCTTTACCACTGAGACATCTGCTGGTGGAGCTGAGGACCCTATTACTCTCACTTTTTGTATACTTTATTCAACAGGAATGTTCAAGAAATTGAGAAGTTGAAGAAGGAACTTGCAGATACTAAAACATCACTTGGTGATGAGATTGTGGTGCTGAAAAGAAGGGTTCAAGAATTAGAGGATAAACTTGGACAGAAAAAGAAGAGGAAGTTTGTGTTTGCATCTGATGATGAGCAGGAGGCTAGTTATTGGGATCATCTTGATTTATTGGCTGAAGCTGCTCAGCAGACTTCTACTCATTCACCTAAAGCTGCTGAATCCTCTCATCAAAGGGATCAGATTAAGTTCTCCAGAAAAAGGAGAAGACAGTATTTGAGCAAGGAGTCTACAATGCCAAGTTTGTCTGTTGTTCAAGAACATATTGATGATGATCATGTGGCTTCTGCTGATGCTAGATCTTCCAAGTGTGTCTGCTGAAGTGTTTATTGCTGGAAGATCCTTTGTCTTGGATACTTCTGATGAAGTTCATGCTCCACGTGTTGAATCTTCAACTCAACATGTTTCTGCTGATGCTTCTATTGGAGTTTCTACTGGAGATATTGCAAGAGTTACTAGTATGGATACTTCTGGGAATGAGCAAGGAAGGATGGTTGAAGAAGATCTTGGTACAGATCTTGTTAGTACCGAAGAAAGAAAGGAGCAAGAAAGGTTGTTTAAAGAATATGAGGATCTTGTGAAGAGTCAAGCTTTAGCAAAACAGATGGCTGATCATTTTACTTCAGATTTGCCTCCTGAAAGGCAAAGAGAGCTAGATGAGCAATCAGCTCATTTTACTGATGCACAATGGGACTCTTACACTCAACAAGCTGCATCCAATCCTAATTTGGCTCAAAGTATCTTAGGAGCTAACTTTGATAGTAATAACTTTGCTGAACAAATGGTAGCTCTTGGGCGACAGAGGAAGAAAGCTGCAGCAGAGAGGAGGAAGGCTATTGCTGCTCAGAAAGCACAAGCTAAGAGAGATAGACCTCAGACTGAAGCAGAGAAGAAACAATATAGGAGGAATGTGGTCTATAATCAGTATACATCTGTGTACAGTTATGGTTTGACAAAGAAGCAAGTTTGGGCTTTGTCTGATTCTGAGTTGAATAGGATTTATGATCAGATTATGAAGTCTATTCATTCTTCTGCTACTCAACCTAAGAGGACTGCTGCTAGTTTGGAAGCTCCAAGTACTAAAAGACTGAAGCAAGTGGAGATAGGTACTTCATCTCCTGGAGATCAAGTACCTCTGAGTCCTTCTACTGATATTGCTGAAGATACTCCTGAAGACTTACAATCTGCTGAGCCTATTGTTACTCCTACCATTGCTGCTGATGAAGCTTCTGAGAGACAATCATCTGGGATTCCTGTTTCTTCTGAAGCTACGCCCAATTCTGCTGAAACTTTTGCTGCAACATCTGCTGATCATGAAGATTCATCCTTGTCAAATTATAATGCAGAAAAGGTTAAACAAGCTGAACAGGCAGCTGCTACGGGTAAACAGGCCAGGGAAATGGCTGACTGGTTGCATGTGACAGGGGTTTCTGATCCAAGTTCTCCTATTCCTACTGAAGATACTTCTTCTATTGCTACTGAAGATGTTTCTATGGGGATTTACATCCCAGGTAGAAGGAAGAAGAGAATGGCACATATAGGCAAACATTTTGCAAGTAGAAGATCAGTTAGATTGGCTAAGCAGATTCTCAGAGCTCAAATGAGTAGTTCTTCAAAGCAAGTAGACCTAGAAGCTACTGATGATTCATTTATTCAGGAAGGAACTTCTGACACTTTTCCTGAAGGATCATACAATGTGTTGATCAGATGGACTATCACAGATGGACAACTTAACACTATCTACAGGCAAGATCAATCCTATAAGAATTTCACTCTCTTGCAAGAAATTCTTCATTTGGTGGATAGACAAGATCTGCAGACTCTTTACAAATTGGTCACTGAGTATTATGCTCTACATACTCCACAAGGTGCAGGCCTATATCTATTGGGAGATCTTCAGGTTCTCTTTGACTCCCAAACTCCACAGGGGAAAGGTTATTCGATTTGGAAGACTTCCCATAGGTGGAAAGTTGATAGTTGGGAATTATGATGCATATCAAGAACAGACTACTTAAGTCTGGTAGTTTACTACTTAGGTCTGGTCGTTTACTGAGTTAGGTCTGTTTATGTTTTAGGTCTGGTTATGTAATGATTAAGTCTGGTAGTTATATGTTAAGTCTGGTTGACTTATTAAGTCTGGTCTGGTCGTGAAGATAGGAAAGTTTGTTAGAGTTATATTAGGAAAAGATACATTGCGTGTATGTATCTTTATAGAAGATTTGTGTATATCTTCTGTGTCGTCTAGGGTTTCCTTGTGATATAAAAGGATCCCTAAAGGTTGTTAGTAAATGTGTGTGAGTTGTACGAATTGATAATAGTAAATATCAATATACGAAGTTAGTGATATCCCTGCTTGTGTTCTAAATTGTTCTTGTTAAGATTCCGCATTAACATTAACAATCTCTTAGGGTTTCTCACTGAGATTGGTTCGGATTTATCCTAACCATCTACTAGGTATTCAAAACTACTTAGTGATCCATATACAATTTGTGGACCAACAAGTGGTATCAGAGCAAGGAAGAGACTCTGAATTCGTAGAACACTAAAACCTAATTCTCACTCAAATCACCCTTCAAAATGTCTGAACTCGATAAGCCTGAAACTTTCTCAATCCATAACAGTGAGGATGAGCAATCAAACCATGAAGATGAAGGAAAAACCGAAACCAGTAACTCCCAAACACAACAACAACCCATCCCTTCCACAACCACAATCTCAAACATAAAACTTCCACTACTGAAGAGAGAAGAATATGATATATGGGCCATGGAGATGGAACATTATCTGGAATACATTGATAGTGATGTATGGAAAGTGATCCAGAAGGGAAATTCTAAGAAGAGAATTTCACAAGGGAATGATGGGCAGCTCAGAATAATGCCACCAGTATCTGCTGAGGAGATTAGGGCTGTGGAGAAGGAAAAGAAGGCCAGAACCTTGCTTCTTATGGCTATTCCTAAGGAGCATCTACAAAGGTTTCATGGCATTCTTGATGCTAAGGAGATGTGGGAAGCTATCAAGAAACGATTTGGAGGTAATGCTAACTCCAAGAAGATGCAAAAGGCTGTTCTTAAACAGCAATTTGAAACATTTAGTGTTTCAAAGACTGAAGGTTTGGAGAAGGGCTATGACAGATTTCAACATCTGTTAACACAATTGGAAGTTCATGGAGCAGCAGTCTCGAATGAGGATGCAAATCACAAATTCCTTAGATCTTTACCATCAGAATGGGGCAATGTATCTGTGGCAATGAGGATTAAGGAGGAAGTAGACTCTATGACACCTGATGACCTTTACAATAATCTCAGGATGTTTGAAAGGGACATCAGTAACAACTCTCAGGGTTCAACCAGTTCCTCAAATGTTGCTTTTGTATCTCAAAACAAAAGCAGTACTTACAAGGTTAGATCTGGTGTTAGGTCTGGTAACTATGAAACTCCTTCAAGTGAAAGGTCTGCTTCAAGTTTCACTGATGAGGTGATACATTCTTTCTTTGCCAATCAAACGGAAGATGAAAGCTTTATTAGTGAAGACCTTGAACAAATTAATGATGCTGAAGTTGAGGAGATGGATATAAAATGGCACATTGCCATGGTTGCTTTAAGGGTCAAACGATTTCAGAAGCAATATGGTAGGACCATCAACTTCAACAACAAATAACCAGTGGGATACACAAAGAGGACTGTTGAATGCTACAACTGTCACAAGCATGGGCATTTTTCAAGAGATTGTCCAGAGAAGAAGTCTGCTGATGAGAAAAGAATTGAAGATGGGAAGATGGAAAAGAATCAGATGAGTCTGCTGACAATGGAAGCTGGAGGAGTCAATTGGGGTGAGCATCCAAGAGTAAATGAGGAGTCTGATCATGCTCTCATGGCCATTGGTAATGAGGTATCATTATGCTCTAAATTATGTACTGACTCATATAATCATGTTAAGGCTTTATGTGATGAGCAGCAAGAACAAATAGGTGATCTAGAAGTAAATTTATTAGCACATAAAAATGCTGTGAAAACTTTAGAGGCACAAAAGGTCACCCTTCAAAACCAACATGCTGCTTTGAATGAAAAACTATACTTTCAAGCTAATAAGATATATGAACAAGATGAGAAGCTTAAAAGGTATAGACAATTAGGGCTTAAAATTCAGAAGGAAAGGGATGAGCTGAGAAAAAGGGTAGATCAATGGAACAATTCAAATAAAAACCTGTTTAAGTGTTGGGATTCTCAAATTAAGTCAAATAAAAAATGTGGCTTAGGATATGAGGAAAATGAGAATAGGGATATATTTAAGAATAGAGAAGAGGACTATGCTGATAAACCTTTGTACAATAGGTTTGTTAAGACTGGTGACTTTAAGGGAGTACCACCACCTTTGAGTGATGACTATACTCCTCTTGAAAAAGAAGAGTTGGATGATTCACTCTTTGTGTATGGTAAGAAAGGTCCTCAAGTGTCTGAATCAACTACCTCAGAGGACAAATCTAGTAGATATTCTTCTTGTCAATCCAATGACTCTGAAGGATCTATTGATAATTCCTCTGATCACTCTAAGTCTGAGTCAAACAATGAGGAAAAAGAGAATCCTGAACCTAAGGTTGTTAAGAAGTGTGAACCTGTTGTTACTAAACCTTTAGTGACTGAACAAAAGGCTGAGACAGTTAAACCTAGTTGTGTTAACCACATAAAAACTCCTAGGGAATCTGTTAAATTGAATGAGTCACCTAGAAGCAATAGTGTTCACAGAGAGAGTAGGAGTAGTTACAATTATGCTCCTAAAAGATGTTTTGTGTGTGGAAGTTTGAGTCATTTAATAAGAGATTGTGACTTCCATGAAAAGAGAATGAAAAGAGAGGCTGAGCAAAAGAGGATGAATGTAAATAAGGTTAATGGTTCAAATAAACCAGTTTGGAACAATGCTAATAGAGTTAATCATGCTAACCAGTTTGTCCCCAGACCAGTTCAACTAAATAACACTACCAGACCTAACTCCTTTGTTAGTTCTGGTAGACCAAATTTTGGGTCTGGCTACAGAAACTTTAATGTGAATAGGCAAAATGTTAATTTTATGAGGCCTAAAGTGAATACTGGTTATGTTAACTCTGTGAGACCTAATGTGAACTCTGGTTTTGTAAGACCCAAGCAACCTTTTCAAAAACCTCAGGTGAATGAAAATTTTCAAAGAAACAATTTTTATAAAGCTCATTCACATGTGAGAAGACAAGTTGGAAAGCAAACAGCAAAACCTTTAAAGGGAAAAGGGGGTTCTGCTGTTAAGACCTCAGCATGTATGTCTTGGGATTCAAACAAAAATAAATCCATGTATAAATCCCAAAACAACAGTGGATCAGGTTCAATTAAGAAATTCAAGCATATTGATCCACAAGGCGGACCCAAGCCTACTCAGGCCTGGGTTCCTAAGAGAAACTAATTTCTCTTCTTTTTGTGCAGGATCATCCACTTTGCTATATGGAAGATAGAGGAATACTTGACAGTGGATGCTCTGGGCACATGACTGGTAACAAGAACTATCTTAATGATTTTCATGAATTCGAGGGAGGTTCTGTTACTTTTGGAGGAAGCAAGGGACAGATAACTGGTAAAGGAAGAATCATTGTGGGCAACATAGAATTTGACAATGTATCTTTTGTGAAAGAACTTGGGCAGTTCAACCTTTTCTCAATATCACAGATTTGTGATACTCAGCATAAGGTGCTTTTTACTGAAACTGATTGTCTTGTGTTGACTCCGGACTTTAAAATGCCTAAAGCTTTAGGGGAGGAAAGTTGGGTAGAAGCCATGCAAGAAGAGTTGTTGCAGTTCAAGCTACAGAAAGTATGGGTTCTTGTAGACCTACCTAATGGAGCTAAAGTTATTGGTACTAAATGGGTCTTCAGGAATAAAAGGGATGAAAGAGGGGTAGTTGTAAGGAACAAAGCAAGGTTGGTAGCTCAAGGATACAAACAGGAGGAGGGCATAGATTATGATGAGGTTTTTGCTCCTGTAGCAAGGATTGAAGCTATCAGGTTATTCTTGGCTTATGCATCATATATGGGATTCAAGGTATATCAAATGGATGTCAAAAGTGCTTTCCTTTATGGCACTATTGAAGAAGATGTGTATGTACATCAACCTCCTGGCTTTGAGGATCCTGCTAACCCCAATCAAGTGTATAAGGTTATTAAAGCTCTATATGGTCTTCATCAGGCTCCTAGAGCTTGGTATGAAACTCTTTCACAGTTTCTTGAAGAACATGGATACATCAGGGGTGTAATTGACAAGACATTGTTTATCAAGAGAGATCAGAAGGATATTATTCTTGTCCAAATTTATGTGGATGATATCATTTTTGGATCCACAAGAAAGTCTTGGTGTGATGAATTTGAAGGATTAATGAAGAGCAGGTTTGAAATGAGTTCAATAGGAGAACTTACATTTTTCTTGGGATTGCAAGTTAAGCAAAAGGATGATGGACTTTTTATTTCTCAAGACAAGTATGTTGCAGAAATTTTGAAAAAGTTTGAATTCTCAAATGTGAAGGCAGCAGTCACTCCCATGGAGAACAAAGTGCCTTTAACAAAGGATGAAGATGCTGCTGATGTGAATGTGCATCTTTACAGATCCATGATAGGTTCTCTCATGTATCTTACTGCTTCTAGACCTGATATTATGTATGCAGTTTGTATTTGTTCACGTTTTCAGGTTCAACCAAAGACTTCACATCTTCATGCAGTGAAGAGAATCTTTAGGTACTTAAAGGGCAAACCTAATTTGGGCCTTTGGTATCCTAAAGAGTCAGCTTTTGACCTGACAGCTTATTCAGACAGTGACTATGCTGGTGCAAGTCTGGATAGGAAATCAACAACAGGAGGTTGTCAGTTCCTTGGAAGGAGGTTAATATCTTGGCAATGCAAGAAACAGACGATTGTGGCTAATTCAACTACTGAGGCTGAGTATGTAGCAGCTGCTCATTGCTGTGGACAAGTTTTGTGGATTCAGAATCAGATGCTGGACTATGGTTTGAATTTTATGAATACTGTTATCCACATAGATAATAAGAGTACTATCTGTATTGTTAAGAATCCAGTATATCACTCTAAAACTAAGCATATAGAAATAAGGCATCACTTCATTAGGGATTGCTTTGAAAAGAAGTTGATTAGAGTGGAGAAAATACATACAGATTTTAATGTTGCTGACCTGTTAACTAAGGCATTTGATGGTCCTAGATTCAATTATCTGGTAGTTAACATTGGTATGATGAACCCCTAGTTTGAATTAAGGGGAGGTTTGGCCTAAGGGGAGGTCAAACTGTGAAGTATGTAAAGTATGAATACTTACCAGCATTTAGGTTATTTATTTTAGTTCTGATTTTAGTTCTGTTAATGTAGTGATAAAAAAAAAAAAAAAAAAAAAAAAAAAAAAAAAAAAAAAAATTTGGTTTGTTTTATCTATATCTTTTATTTCTTTTATAGGCAATGCTGGATTAAGTATATTTTCACAAGTTGTTGAGTGAGACTATTGGAACTTCTCACTTGGTGGAGGTGCTTTGCACTAACACATCAAAAGGTTATCAGTCCACCTTGTCTCATCAACACAAGGACTGGCTAATCCTGAGCAAACGGCTAACAGGTAAAGATTGCTCAAATCCGTTTATGGCTGACAATTTGCCAAAAATATTATGGTATTCAACTCACCATATCTAAGATAAGTGAAGAGTTGGCTAGCCCACAAGGTTATGGCTTGTGGTAAAGGCTGTGGAAAACCATAAATGGTAATCAATTCACCATGATGAGGTGCTTTTCCATCAAAGAATTGACTAGTCCAGAAGCAAACGGCTCTTGGTAAAGACTTAACAAATCCGTTGATAAGCTGATGATTTGCTTAAAATCATATGGTTATCAGTGTACCATGGTCTTACACACCAAAACATTTGGCTACTCCAGTAGTAATGGCTATTGGTAAAGAGACATCAAATCCATTAAATTTCAATGATTCACCTCTCACAGGTGTTAACACACCTGGAAGTGATGAGAATAGCTATGAAACTTAATATGAATTGATGTACATATAGTCATTGTTGCTGTCAAGTCCATATCAGAAGAGCTTATCAAGATTCAAGCTGCTAGAAAGGAACAAGACCTAAATACATTTCAAAGTGTTCAAGATTCAATCCTCAGAAGGCTAAATCAGAAGAACTTGAAGTTCATGAAGCATGAAGATCAAGTTAGGGGAGGATTGTTGGGAATTATGATGCATATCAAGAACAGACTACTTAAGTCTGGTAGTTTACTACTTAGGTCTGGTCGTTTACTGAGTTAGGTCTGTTTATGTTTTAGGTCTGGTTATGTAATGATTAAGTCTGGTAGTTATATGTTAAGTCTGGTTGACTTATTAAGTCTGGTCTGGTCGTGAAGATAGGAAAGTTTGTTAGAGTTATATTAGGAAAAGATACATTGCGTGTATGTATCTTTATAGAAGATTTGTGTATATCTTCTGTGTCGTCTAGGGTTTCCTTGTGATATAAAAGGATCCCTAAAGGTTGTTAGTAAATGTGTGTGAGTTGTACGAATTGATAATAGTAAATATCAATATACGAAGTTAGTGATATCCCTGCTTGTGTTCTAAATTGTTCTTGTTAAGATTCCGCATTAACATTAACAATCTCTTAGGGTTTCTCACTGAGATTGGTTCGGATTTATCCTAACCATCTACTAGGTATTCAAAACTACTTAGTGATCCATATACAATTTGTGGACCAACAGAAAGTTGATACTTGGAGATTTTATCCCATTCCCAATGTCCATGTGGTAGAGACTGAGTCTGGGATAAGAGTATGTATGTTTTCTGATCAACAATATCCATTGTCCATGACACTGATGAATCGCATGCTCCAAAGGAAGTTGGAAATTCCTCCAAATCCAGTTGCTAATGATAGGACACATGCTGAACAATTGGTTGGGTTCATCAAGTCCAAGCTTCTGCAACAACAAGCTTCTACTTGATTCTGGTATTATATATTATTTGTATATTTTCTATTTCTTTATTTCATTTCTCTCTTATTTTCATTCTTAGTTAAAAAAAAAAAAAAAAAAAAAAAAATTCCTTTGTATACTAACTTTTATGCAGGTTTGTTGTATAACTCTGTTGATGGTTATCAACTCACCAGATGTGACTTGTGTCCATCAAAGAGTTGGCTAGTCCAAAGGGTACAGCTTTGGTAAAGACACATCAAATCTGTTGATAGCTATAATAGCTTGCTAAAAGCTATAGGGTACTCAACTCACCCATGCTTCATTGCTGAGAGTTGAAATGGTTCTCAATTCACCATGGATGTAACCCTTTATGGGATCCAAAGAATTGGCTAGTCCACAAAAGTATGGTTTGTGGTAAAGACATTTGGTATCCATATTTGGTATTCAATTCACCAAGGTTCAGTTGAAACCAAAGGATTGGCTAGTCCTGAGCAAACGGCTACAGGTAAAGACATCTCAAATCCGTTTATAGTTGCTGATTTGCTAATAAATCAGATGGTTATCAGTGTACCATAGTTTTCGAACTTAAACATTTGGCTACTCCAGTAGTGATGGCTATTGGTAAAGAGACATCAAATCCATTATTTTCAATGATTCACCTCTCACAGGAGTTAACACACCTGGATGTGATGAGAATAGTATGAAACTAAATTGTTTTGATGTACATTATGTCATTTGTTGCTGCAAAGACCTGGAGTTTCAAGTTTTGCCATTCATAGAGATGTGGTTCATTTGATTCTTTGCTGCTGATGTTCGAACTCAATCCTCTTATAATAAAGTGTGGAAGATCTATCAAAAATCTTGAACTTAACCATGTCAAATTCAAGATTAGGGGAGGATTGTTGGGAATTCTGCTAAGGAAGAATTCTGCTGATGGTTACTGCTGATGGTTACTGCTGAAGCTTTGTGATTCTGCTGAAGAATGTTACTGCCGAAGTATAGATTGTGCGGAATGTGTTTCTGCTGATTGATAGTTTCCGCGTATTTTGTTATTAGTTAGGATATGCATGAGTTTATTTAGAATGTGATATTGCATATCTTAGAGAGTTTTTAGATTATACGTTTCTTGTGAAACGGTTTAGGGTTGTTTAGGGTTCCTTGTCTATAAAAGGAACGCATCATTATGTATTATGTACGAGTTTAGAAAAACACTTTTAGTATTAATTAAAAGATCCATAGAGGATCAAATCGTTCTTAGTAATCGTGTTCTTACTTTTGTTTGTTTTCCGCTATAGAATACAAGTAACTTAGACTTTCTTTTAGTGTGTTTGTGATTACATAAACATTACTAACGATCCACGAGCTCACGAAGATCTATCAAGGTCTTTAAGTTTCAACAATACTGCTGACAAGGAAGGCATTGCTGTTAATGAGGATGAATATCCATTTGATCCAAACATGCCTCCTTTGGAAAATATATATATTGATACTGTGGAAACTCGTTTTAGACCTTCTTACATGTACTAAAACAAGTTATGTGATCGTTTATAGGCTCTAGGCTGTTAAGCCTTTATCTAGGATATCTACGTTTAAAGAACAATGATAATATTGGCGGAATATTCAATGAACGAATACAATACTATCACAACAAGGTTTTGTCAAACTTTCACCGTTTGTTATTCCAACTTGGCCCCAATACTACTTGATCAATGGTAGTACGATTACACTCTAATCAGGGATCGAAGATCCTTGAGGCTAAACAAACTAAACAACATTAGACCCCATGTCCAATGTTCATCAGACCCCATGTCTGATGTTCCCACACACACTCTTTAAGTGCTCTTACATTTTAACACAACTTTGTGTTGTTGTAATTTGAGAGTACTAAGCACTTTGGTGTTGATTGTTCAATCACAACCAAGACACACTTTTATCTAAGGGGTATGATCTTCCTTTTATAACATAAGGAGATCATTACAAACTTGATAAGTCTTTAGTCATCCACTTGCTTTTACATGTGTCAAGTCAATAAGATACAACTTGTATCTTGAGTGTTCAACTTGATGACTTGATAAAATATCTAGATATTATATTTGTATAAACATGACTCATACAAAATAATATCTTCTTCATTCTTATCTTTGTAGCAGCAGAGTGACTCATTGATTCAGCAGCACCTTCGTTTGAACTAGCAGTAGGTTGTTACACTAGCAGTAGTTTTATTTTGTACTAGCAGTACCTTGTTGTACTAGCAGTACCTTTGTGTTGAACTAGCAGTACCTTTGAGTTTGCACTGGCAGTACCTTGCTTGTGAATCAGCAGTACCTTGTTGGTCTAGCAGTACCTTGCTCTTGGACCAGCAGTACCATAAAATACACTAACAGTACCTTTCTTGAACTGGCAGTACCATGTATTTTGCTTATCATTCAGTATTCTATATGTTTCATTCTTCTTGTTTTTGATCATCAAATCTATGGAATATTTAATTCCTTACAGATACTGATGATGAAGGAGATGGTGGAGAGGCTGACATAAACAACATGGATGATACTATCCCTGTCAGTCCTATTCCAACTACCAGAATTCACAAGAATCATCCTCAAGAATAAATCATTAGAGATGTGAAGTCTGCTATTCAAACAAGAAGAATGACAAAAGATTTGAAGGAACAAGGTTTCTTTGCTAGATCCCTTAAACAAAGAAACAGTCATAAAGACCTTCAAAATTGTTTGTTTCTTGTTTTCTATCACAAGTAGAACCCAAGAATGCACTTAAAGTATTGTAGGATCCAAGCTAGGTGGAGGCTATGTACGAAGAGCTTCTACAATTCAGGCTACAAGAAGTTTGGACTTTGGTAGATTTGCTTAATGGTAAAAAGGCTATTGGTACTAAATGGGTTTTCAGGTGTAAAAAGGATGAAAGAGGTATTTTGATAAGGAACAAGGCAAGGTTAGTAGCTCAGGGATACACACAAGAAGAAGGGATTGACTATGATGAAGTCATTGCCCCAGTTGCTAGAATTGAAGCTATAAGGTTGTTCTTAGCTTATGCTTCATACAAAGATTTTGTGGTGTATCAGATGGATGTGAAAAGTGCTTTTCTGTATGGGACAATTGAAGAAGAAGTGTATGTTTGTCAACTACCAGGGTTTGAAGATCCTAATTTTCCTGATAAAGTATATAAGGTGGAAAAAGCACTTTATGGTTTACATCAAGCTCCCAGAGCTTGGTATGAAACATTGTCAACTTACATGTTGGACAATGGATTTCATAGAGGGAAGATTGACAAGACTTTGTTTATCAGAAGATACAAAAATGATATCCTGCTAGTTCAAGTTTATGTGGATAATATTATTTTTGGTTCAACAAAGAAGGAGTTATGCATTGAGTTTGAGAAATTGATGCTTGAGAGGTTTCATATGAGTTCTATGGGAGAACTTACTTTCTTTTTGGGATTGCAAGTGAAGCAAAAGGAAGATGGCATATTTATCAGTCAAGATAAGTATGTTGCTGAGATCTTAAAGAAGTTTGGGTATAAAGATATCAAGACAACAAGCACACCCATGGTCACTGATAAGCCTTTGCTCAAGGATGAAGATGGTGAAGAAGTTGATGTTCATTTGTATAGATCAATGATTGGTTCATTGATGTATTTTACTTCTTCAAGACCTGACATTATGTTTGCAGTGTGTGCCTGTGCAAGATACCAAGTCACACCAAAAGTTTCATATCTTTATGCTGTGAAAAAAATTAGATACTTAAAAGGTCAACCTAAATTGGGCCTTTGGTATCCAAAAAATTCACTTTTTGATTTGGTAGCATACACTGATAGTGACTATGCTTGAGAAAGCTTGGATAGGAAATCTACAACAGGAGGTTGTAAATTTCGTGGGTGTAGATTGATCTCATGGCAGCGCAAGAAACAAACCGTGGTTGCAAATTCCACAACAGAAGCTGAATATGTGGCTGCTTCAAGTTGCTGGGGACAAGTGCTCTTGATTCAGAATCAATTGCTGGATTATGAGTACAATTTTATGCATACCAAAATATTTATTGATAATAGTAGTACTATGTGCATAATTAAAAATCATGTTTATCACTAAAAAACAAAGCATATAGAGATAAGACATCATTTTATAAGAGACTGCAATGAAAAGAAGTTAATTCAAATGGTTAAAATCCATACTGACAATAATGTTGCAGATTTGCTCACAAAAGCTTTTGATGTGGGTAGATTTCAATTTTTAATTGCCAGTATTGGAATGTTAAATCTTTAAAATCACTTATCTCTTTGTGTTTTTGTAGAATTTTGTATAGATTATACTGCTATCCAAGTCAATAAGAGTTTTTGCTATTAAGTATAATTAGTACTGACTGCTAGTTAATGCTGCTAGTTGTACTTATAACTGTTAATTATAATTAGAAGTTGTGATTATTGTAAAGTGTTATGGCTTGTGTTTTTGTGGTTTTGGAACTAACATTTTGCAGGATAAGCAAAGAAAAAGATGTTTGGATTGAAATTGGAGTTAAAGTTGTTGTCTCAAAGTTATTACTACTAGGCATAAGTTAGTGCTGCTAGCATAACTTAGTGCTGCCAAGGTTTCAACTACTAGTTTGTTCGAGGGGCTGTTTCATAAATTCTTCGATAAAGGGTTTATAATCACCAATAATTCACTTAATCAGTTTTCAAAATTCAAAAACGCTCTCAAATTGCAAACCCTAACTCAATTTATCATCTGTAACACCCCAACCCGACAAGGGCAAAGGTGTCCCAAATACGGATTCTTATCAGAACAAACACAAGCATATGACATACATAATACAATAGGATTCCAAGGGTTACAACTGAAAATCTGATATTACAAGGTTACAAATGAGATATACAATAATCACTAAGTCTGAATATAACTCTTCTAATCATCTCCAATCCAATTTAACTAGCAAGGTCTTCTAAGTCCAAGGTCCTCTCTATTAATAACTCAGCTTCCAACTAAAACCTGCCGCACACGAAAAGAAACGTGCGGCTGAGCTTAAAAAGCCCAGTGAACAGATATAACGATAATAAACAGAAATAGAGAAATGTACAGATTAACAGAAACAAAGGTCAAACAGATGCAATATGGTTCAAGGGATAAGTCAATGAATAAGTAAAAGGGAAAGAGAAAGGGATAGTAATCCACCACGAGCCCAGAAACAGATCATATCATATCGTAACCATAATCTTCATAATCATATAGAGGGGAGACCTCTCAGATGATCAGATAATATGAGGGGTGTCCTCATTCTTCAAATGGAGTAGCTAGCTCCCAGGGGTGTGAAAGGCATGTATTGCACACAGTACCAGTCACCAGAACAGAAATCATATCATATCATGTTAAATCCACAAAACAGAACAGATCTAGGATGCATCCATACGCCCCTACCCAAATCACATGCAGACCAAATCAAAGGGACGGTGTAACCAAATCACTAGGGCTACACACTAGTCATGTCAGTGGTGCATCACAGACACGGCCATGTTACCTTCATGGCTAGGGTCACAAATTTTGGCTCGGGTATCAAACTAAGAGTCACAAATCATATCATATCAGAAGGTCATATCCAAAGGTTCAAAACAGATAGATCAAAATAGATGGCTCATAACAAAAGGTTCAAATCAAATCTTTTCAGAAGTATCAAGATCCAAATCAGATTTTAACAGATCAGAAAGTGCAAATCAGAAATCATATCAAGGGAATAGGACACCCTTAATAATAAAGGGCAGAGTATCTGTACCTTATTACGAAAGCAAAGACAGAAAATAGAGCACAAGACAGATCAAGATCTCTCCTTCTTCACACCTAAAGGAATAGAAGACGGAATCACAGAACATTCTAAGTCAGATTTCTATTTTGGTTAACCTTCCATTTTAAAGTATTTTCCAGATTTAGTAACTTCCCATATTTAGTCAGACTCTAGTATTACAGATTAGGTTGAGTCTTCATTACACATATTCTGAACGTAGGGTACATTTTAACACGTTACGAAAGTTCAGGGTTACTTATGACAAGTTTTCAGAATTTAGGGTTTCAAATGCAAATTCACCAAATTTAAGGTCTAATATGAAAAATATCACATGTTGCTGATTTAAACACTTAATTTATTCAGAATGACACATTTGATCCTTCATGTTCCAATGTTTACAATTTATACCCCTTAGTTATAATATTTACAAAACAACCCTCATACTTACCTAATTCATGATTTCACCCCCATAGTATCCATACTTACCAACCAAGCCTCATAAGTTACCAAATTACAGAATGTTACCTCAGAAATATCTATTGTACGAATTCAGCCCCTCAGATTTCAGAATTTACATAATTAGTCCCTTAAGTTTACAAAACTTATTAATTAAATCATAATTCCATATTAATTACACATTAAGCCCATAAATACTCAAATTTACCCAAAACACTTTTAATATCATTATTTACTCAGGACAACCTCAAATTTCCAGAATTTACACTTTTAGTCCCTCTAGTTCATTAATTACAAATCATACCCTTTAATTACCATTAATTCATTATCTTGAAATATTTACACTTAGGACCCTCAAGTTATATTTTTCCCACATTGTAACAGACCTAAATAACATTTTAAAAATAACCCACGAGTTTCAAAAGTTACAAAACACCCCCTTGTGATTTAATTTCAAATCGGATTACCCCTTTTAATTATCAAATTCAAACCCTAACAAACCAAATCATAAAAAAAATAATTGAATAATCTTTGAACACATTTAATTGACCAGATCCAAGCCCCAAAATGCTAACCCTAATGCCCGATCCATTTTATTTGATTTATTCTTCACTTTTCACAAAACCCGGTTTTAAATTAATTCTCCAATAATTCATTTAAGCTTCTAAAAATCAAACCAATATTTTTCCCATGCTATTAGATGTATAAAGAACTCATAAAAATTATAAAACCAACTCAGAAAAATCGCATAGCATATATTTGATTTTAGGTACGTTTTAGACCCCAATAATTACAACGACTCATCTAGGCCTCAATAAATCATTCCATAATTTTTAACAGATGATACACATCATATAAGGTCCAAATAAAATAAACATGACCCTCATAAAATTCGTATTACATATTTTGGATTTTAGGTGTGTTTTAATCAATTAAATTCAAAACGACTCAAAAACCCTGCATGATTCGAGTTCCTTATTTTTCTCAGGTTATAATTGACCCATAGATCACTAGAAAAATGTTAGATAATTTTTATAACGTGTGGATTAGAGATCTCAGAATTATACCTATCGGATGGAGTAAAAACGTCAAGAAATGTGCCACGCCTAAAACAGCGACCCATAAATCGAACCCCATTTTTCTTGGCCTCCTTAGGTCGTGTATAACACCAGAAAAATAAGTTTGCACCTCCAGAAAATCGGATGAACACTAGGGAGAATTATTTGTGTGTGTTGGTTTATGCGGCTAGGGTTTTTAGGAAATAAAAGGAATGGTAACTAAGTAATGATGATAGGGCCGAACTTGGGGGAGGGTTAGGCTGGAATTTTCGGAATTTTTGTTTAGGAATTGATGGGCCTTTAATTTTCGCCTTAAATATACTTTAATTCCATTTATAACTATAATATAAATACTTAAAATTATACTTGGCGCCCCAAAGGGTATTTTCGTAATTTGTCACTTGCAAAAATATTAAATGGTGTTGTCAAATTTATTTGGGATCATATCTTGTTCATTACCAGAAGTTTGGGATCGATTCGGAACTTTCATCAAGCTTTAATTAAATTTTAAAATTTCAGGGGCATTTTGGTAATTTTACATGCTTTTCAGATTTTAGGGTTTTACAACTCTTCCCCCCTAAAAAAAAAATTTTCGTCCTCGAAAATTGAAGTCGCAAAGCTAAACGAAGTCGTAGCAAATCGCAAAAGATCGTCATAAACGTTTTCACGTCGAGGGGATTCTTCGAGAAAGGATCTTTAAACCGAACAGTTTCTCATGACTCGAATCAAAACGAAGTGGGTTCAAATTTCTACGGATGAGACAAATTGGGTTGATTCCAATCAAAAGGTCCATGTAACATAAATGAACGATAGGTGAATCTTCGGAAAGGCTCATATGGAACACGAACAAAATTTCAGATCAAATTAATTGTATCTACAGCAGAGAGCTCTTCAAGGAGTTTAAGATTCATAACTGAGGTCGACAGAATGCAATACGAGAGTCCAACTTCACCCAGATATTTAACGAATGAAGGTAGAGTATACGCATAGGTAGAATGAACCTAAGGTCTCACTAATCACAGATAATCCATCGGAAATCAATTTCTAAACTTCTTTGGTACTTCCCAAGATATCCTATGGCCACAATGAGGGCACGTTAGATGGTGTAAGTATTATCACGTTAATAATACCAGCACCACATAAATATGCCTTCATGATGATCATACTTTATCTCGAGTCGTAAGCAAAACAATCTATCTTCATCCACCTAGTACTTCTACAGTCTCAGAGGTCAACAAAAACAAATGTCATAATCAAGAGGGAAAGCCAAATTACTCGCCATGGAGCTTCTCAAAATGCCCAAGAGGCATCGAAATGATTAACAAAGATCAGAGGTCAGAGTCGAAATCTGAAGATAAGGATCAAATAGTGTCAGGAAATTACTATGCAATTCTTAATGCTTTCAAGATTCATTTAGGTTTCAAAACTTAGGTGGTGCAAGGCATAAGCTTTCAATTTCCAAGAGGGATCTCAAGAGGTTTAAACCAAGAGTAAGGTACGAATCAGAGTGATGCGAAAGCAATGATACCTAAACAAATGCCTTATAGTCTACCCATTCCTCACCGGTCAGAACTTAAGCTCCTATAGGGAAATCCTAAAGCAAATTTTCAAAGGTTGTCTTACGAGCGCCTACAGGGAAAGCTTAGTGGTCCTAACTTACACAGGTCAAGGGTAAATGTATTACGAAATCGCAGCCTGTCGCTCTGATACCATAATTGTAACACCCCAACCCGACAAGGGCAAAGGTGTCCCAAATACGGATTCTTATCAGAACAAACACAAGCATATGACATACATAATACAATAGGATTCCAAGGGTTACAACTGAAAATCTGATATTACAAGGTTACAAATGAGATATACAATAATCACTAAGTCTGAATATAACTCTTCTAATCATCTCCAATCCAATTTAACTAGCAAGGTCTTCTAAGTCCAAGGTCCTCTCTATTAATAACTCAGCTTCCAACTAAAACCTGCCGCACACGAAAAGAAACGTGCGGCTGAGCTTAAAAAGCCCAGTGAACAGATATAACGATAATAAACAGAAATAGAGAAATGTACAGATTAACAGAAACAAAGGTCAAACAGATGCAGTATGGTTCAAGGGATAAGTCAATGAATAAGTATAAGGGAAAGAGAAAGGGATAGTAATCCACCACGAGCCCAGAAACAGATCATATCATATCGTAACCATAATCTTCATAATCATATAGAGGGGAGACCTCTCAGATGATCAGATAATATGAGGGGTGTCCTCATTCTTCAAATGGAGTAGCTAGCTCCCAGGGGTGTGAAAGGCATGTATTGCACACAGTACCAGTCACCAGAACAGAAATCATATCATATCATGTTAAATCCACAAAACAGAACAGATCTAGGATGCATCCATACGCCCCTACCCAAATCACATGCAGACCAAATCAAAGGGACGGTGTAACCAAATCACTAGGGCTACACACTAGTCATGTCAGTGGTGCATCACAGACACGGCCATGTTACCTTCATGGCTAGGGTCACAAATTTTGGCTCGGGTATCAAACTAAGAGTCACAAATCATATCATATCAGAAGGTCATATCCAAAGGTTCAAAACAGATAGATCAAAACAGATGGCTCATAACAAAAGGTTCAAATCAAATCTTTTCAGAAGTATCAAGATCCAAATCAGATTTTAACAGATCAGAAAATGCAAATCAGAAATCATATCAAGGAAATAGGACACCCTTAATAATAAAGGGCAGAGTATCTGTACCTTATTACGAAAGCAAAGACAGAAAATAGAGCACAAGACAGATCAAGATCTCTCCTTCTTCACACCTAAAGGAATAGAAGACGGAATCATAGAAGATTCTAAGTCAGATTTCTATTTTGGTTAACCTTCCATTTTAAAGTATTTTCCAGATTTAGTAACTTCCCATATTTAGTCAGACTCTAGTATTACAGATTAGGTTGATTCTTCATTACACATATTCTGAACGTAGGGTACATTTTAACACGTTACGAAAGTTCAGGGTTACTTATGACAAGTTTTCAGAATTTAGGGTTTCAAATGCAAATTCACCAAATTTAAGGTCTAATATGAAAAATATCACATGTTGCTGATTTAAACACTTAATTTATTCAGAATGACACATTTGATCCTTCATGTTCCAATGTTTACAATTTATACCCCTTAGTTATAATATTTACAAAACAACCCTCATACTTACCTAATTCATGATTTCACCCCCATAGTATCCATACTTACCAACCAAGCCTCATAAGTTACCAAATTACAGAATGTTACCTCAGAAATATCTATTGTACGAATTCAGCCCCTCAGATTTCAGAATTTACATAATTAGTCCCTTAAGTTTACAAAACTTATTAATTAAATCATAATTCCATATTAATTACACATTAAGCCCATAAATACTCAAATTTACCCAAAACACTTTTAATATCATTATTTACTCAGGACAACCTCAAATTTCCAGAATTTACACTTTTAGTCCCTCTAGTTCATTAATTACAAATCATACCCTTTAATTACCATTAATTCATTATCTTGAAATATTTACACTTAGGACCCTCAAGTTATATTTTTCCCACATTGTAACAGACCTAAATAACATTTTAAAAATAACCCACAAGTTTCAAAAGTTACAAAACACCCCCTTGTGATTTAATTTCAAATCGGATTACCCCTTTTAATTATCAAATTCAAACCCTAACAAACCCAATCATAAAAAAAATCATTGAATAATCTTTGAACACATTTAATTGACCAGATCCAAGCCCCAAAATGCTAACCCTAATGCCCGATCCATTTTATTTGATTTATTCTTCACTTTTCACAAAACCCGGTTTTAAATTAATTCTCCAATAATTCATTTAAGCTTCTAAAAATCAAACCAATATTTTTCCCATGCTATTAGATGTATAAAGAACTCATAAAAATTATAAAACCAACTCAGAAAAATCGCATAGCATATATTTGATTTTAGGTACGTTTTAGACCCCAATAATTACAACGACTCATCTAGGCCTCAATAAATCATTCCATTATTTTTACCAGATGATACACATCATATAAGGTCCAAATAAAATAAACATGACCCTCATAAAATTCGTATTACATATTTTGGATTTTAGGTGTGTTTTAATCAATTAAATTCAAAACGACTCAAAAACCCTGCATGATTCGAGTTCCTTATTTTTCTCAGGTTATAATTGACCCATAGATCACTAGAAAAATGTTAGATAATTTTTATAACATGTGGATTAGAGATCTCAGAATTATACCTATCGGATGGAGTAAAAACGTCAAGAAATGTGCCACGCCTAAAACAGCGACCCATAAATCGAACCCCATTTTTCTTGGCCTCCTTAGGTCGTGTATAACACCAGAAAAATAAGCTTGCACCTCCAGAAAATCGGATGAACACTAGGGAGAATTATTTGTGTGTGTTGGTTTATGCGGCTAGGGTTTTTAGGAAATAAAAGGAATGGTAACTAAGTAATGATGATAGGGCCGAACTTGGGGGAGGGTTAGGCTGGAATTTTCGGAATTTTTGTTTAGGAATTGATGGGCCTTTAATTTTCACCTTAAATATACTTTAATTCCATTTATAACTATAATATAAATACTTAAAATTATACTTGGCGCCCCAAAGGGTATTTTCGTAATTTGTCACTTGCAAAAATATTAAATGGTGTTGTCAAATTTATTTGGGATCATATCTTGTTCATTACCAGAAGTTTGGGATCGATTCGGAACTTTCATCAAGCTTTAATTAAATTTTAAAATTTCAGGGGCATTTTGGTAATTTTACATGCTTTTCAGATTTTAGGGTTTTACATCATCTAATCACAAAAACCCACCATCAATCACAACAATATCGAACCTATCTTTTGTCGATACTCACAACATGATTGCCTTTTTGGAAAAATCCAAAGAATCTGAAGATTTTACTGAGATAATTGATTTCTTGAATGCAAGCCATATTAGGTATGCATTAACAGTAAACCCTACTATATATATTTATCACATTAAACAGTTTTGGTCTACTGCTAAGGCCGAAAATATTAATGGGGAAGAACAGCTTCATGCCCTTGTAGATGGGCAGAAGATACTCATTACTGAAACATCTGCTAGGAGAGTTCTTCACCTAGCAGATGCTAAAGGAATTGAGTGTTTTTCTAATTCTATAATTTTTGAAAACCTTGAACTGATAGGATATGATAGGAAAAATGATTCTTTAAAATTTAACAAAGGTTCCTTCTCCCCACGGTGGAAATTCTTAATCCATACTATCTTGTAGTGTCTTAGTCCAAAGACAACATGCTGGAATGAGTTTAGTAGCAATGTGGCTTTTGCCATTTTCTGCTTGGCCACATACCAGAAGTTTAATTTTTCTAAAATGATTTTTGGTGGTATGGTTAAGAATTTGGATAAATCTGCAAACAAATTTTACATCTATCCAAGGTTTCTACAACTGCTTATGGACAGGCAATTTACTAAAAAGAAAATTCATCAAAGAACTTATGTTGCACCCTCTCATTCTAAAAAGATTTTTGCTAACATGAAGAGGGTGGGAAAAGATTTTTCAGGACAAGTAACACCATTGTTGCAGAAAATGTTGGTACAAGGTCAAAATCAGGGTGAAGGTTCAGGAATCCCCACTGTAACCCAACACACACCCACATTTTTATCCATTTCATCAACACAAAAGACCTATTCCCGTAGGAAAACCCAAAAGGGCATTTAGCTACCTCAGGCTGGTGCTGGTATGGATGTCGATGAGGCTACCCATAAGGAGAGGGGAGGTAGTTTAAAAAGGGCTGCCACTACTGCTGGTAGCTTAGAAGCATAGCAGGTTAGTGGTAAGATAAGTAAGACCCAATCCATGGCAACATCTACTGAATCAAGTTCCTATGGAACTGATTCAGATGATGGAATCCCTAGGTTCTAAGAAACCAAGGGGGCACAAGTGCTTAACCTAGAGTTGAGACTGTGTCTAACACACCCTATGATTCACCATTCGGGAGAGGTAACACACTCCAAAGTGATGAGGGTAGTCTGGAACTTAAAATTACTGAATTGACAAAATTATGTACCACTTTACAACAACAAGTCCTTACTTTACAAGAGACCACTTCCTCACAGCAATTGGAGATCACTAGTTTGAGGAAGAGGGTCAAGAAGCTGGAAAAGGGAATAAGGGTAAAGACTTCTAGGCTTAAAAGATTGCACAAGGTGGGTACTACATTTAGGGTTAAGTCCTCTAGTGAAGTTGAACAGAGTTTGGGGGAGGATGCTCCCAAACAGGGGAGGAATAAGGGCAAGGCTTCAGGGGAGGATAATGAGATGGTTGATGAGCAGTTGGTGGATGAGGGTAATTATTTTGAGGTTGATGAACAGGTGAATGAAGAGGTTGAAAATGATGATGCTGCTAAGTCTGTTAGTATTGCTGGGTTAGATGTTGAAAAGGTTGTGGAAGTTGCTAAGCTGATGGTTGATGCTACTGAACTTAGTGCTGCTAGTGAGAAAATTAATGCTGCTGAGCCAGAAGTTAGTGCTGCTAGTAAAGATGTTGATGTTAGTACTGCTGCAACAACAGAAGAAGAATAGATCACCATAGCTCAAGCACATACAAAGGTAAAGAGCACAAGACCAAAAGGAAAAGGAATTACTATGAGAGAACCAACATCAACTACAAAACCAACAATCACTTCACAACCATCAACTGATAAAGGCAAAGGAATTATGATTGAAGAACATAAAGAAAAACCTTTGTCAAGAGAAGCTCAACTCTTAGTAAATGCTGAAGCTGCTAGATTATTAAAAGAAGAGTTTGAGGAAGAGAATAGGATAATAGCAGAATAAAGAAGAGTTGCAGTTGAGAAAGAAGCCAAAAACATTATACTCGTAGATGAATGGATAGAATTACAAGCTAAGTGTGATGCTGACTGAGAATAGGCTCAGAGATTGCAACAAGAAGAGCTAGCCCAATTGACTGTTGATGAAAAGGCTAAACTTTTGGTTGAATTCTTTGAGAAGAAAAGGAAATTCTTTGCAGCTAAGAAGGCAGAAGAAAAGAGGAACAAACCACCAACCAAAGCTCAACAGAACTCATTGATGACTACCTACTTGAGAAACATGGATGGATGGAACCCAGCTCAGTTCAAAAAACACGAGCTTTGAATAGATCAAGGAGGTATTTGATAAGGTTTTCAAAAAGGTGAACACTTTTGTGCCTATGGAAACAGAAGAGGTGGTGGGGAGTTCTAAAAGAGTAGGTGAAGAGTTAGAGTCTGAGAGCAGTAAGAAACAAAAGATTGATGAGCAAATAAAGCAAGAGCAAGAGCAGACAAAACAAGAAGATGTTGATAAGGAGAAAGCTGAAATGCAACAATTGATAGTAAAGTTCCTTTAAAGACTAAAGTTCCTATCATTGATTGGAAGACTGAATTTCATGGAAAGACATCTTGGTGGGATATAGTGAGAGCTGGTGGAAAGACTCAGAGGTTTATTGTGTTTGGACAGATGCTCAAAAGTTTTTATAGAGATGCCTTAGAAACTTTATGGAAGATGGTTAAGGATAAATATGGGTATACAAGGCCAGATGATATCTTGGATAGGGTTCTTTGGGGTGATCTAAAGGTTATGTTTGAACCGCATCCAAAAGATAGAGTATGGCATGATTAGTTCCAAAATAATCGAATTCCTTAGCTTGTAAGGGTTAGTTATCTTAAATAAATCTAAAATAACTAAGTATAGAAACAGTCTTGAAGTTTATCAAACACAATGCGGAATTTTTGTATTTGATCTTAAGAAGAACTTTATATTGCATAAAATAGTAAACAAGAACACAATCGTATCAAACTAAACACTTCAATATTATTGATATAATACGAATACTCAAAAGTATTAGGGTTTACAACCTTGAAGTTCTATAAAAATTGTGTTAAGATGTATCTATGATCGTTTCAATCTCTATGCCCTAGGACCTCCTTTTATAGACTAAGGAGTCCTAGTCGGCTTACAATAACTTTCTATACAAGATAAATCTTTTTAGAATCTCTTATATACTTAACTAAACATGCTCTACATATCAAACCGACTCTAATACTCCAACAGCACTAATAATGAGTCAGCAGTACTAACACTTTACTATGGCAGCATTAAGTCTTCAGTAGCATTAACTTAGTACTAGCAGCACTAAGTTTCCTTTTAGCAGCATTAACCACTTAGAGTATTTTCCTTGAAGTTTGTCAGCAGTCTTAATGTACTCTAGCAGTCTTAACTTCCTTAGCAGCATTAATCATCATAACTAGCAGCAGTAATGTCTTAGAGCATTTTTCTTGTAATACCTGAGCAGCCTTAATCACATGAACAACATTAACACCTTGGAAGCTTTAATTCCCAACAAAAGTTTTGAATTGGAAACTTTATCATTCATGTGGAGTTCATACTGTGGCTATGAATGGACTTCAGGTCTACATGCTGGTTGAGAAGACTTATCCTCTGAATCATGCTATAGTTCATCAGATGCTAAATGGAACAGTTAGACTTCAAATTTGTTGGATTTTTTGAGTTGCTGCTGCTTGTTTGGTTAAGACTGCTAATGGGAAATGCTCTAAGTCATTGTTGCTGCTAGTATTAAAGGTTACAACTGCTTGTGTATTTTACTACTGCTAGTGCTGCTGAAGATGTTCAAGAAAATACACTAAGTAGTTGCTACTGCTAGACAACAAGTTATAACTGCTAGTTCAGAGTTACAACTGCTTTCAGAGTTACAACTGCTGCTGAACTTGAAGGAAAATACTCTAAGTAGTTAGTGCTGCTAGAAGAAAAGTTAGTACTGCTAGTACAAACTTACTACTGCTGAAGAGTTTATACTGCTAGAGTTAGAGATAAGACTGCTAGAGTGTATAGTTAGTACTGCTTATGAGATAAACATGTATAGTCGGTTAGATAAATTTAGAAAAGATTCTTTTAAGATTTATCTTGTATAGCAAGTAACTGTAAGCCGACTAGGACTCTTTAGTCTATAAAAGGAGGTCCTAGGGCATAGAGATAGATACGTGATTCTTTAGAAAACTCCAAGGTTGTAAACCCTAATACTTTTGAGTATTCGTATTATTAATAATATTGAAGTGATTTGTTTGATATTGATTGTTAAATTCTTCTTAAGATTAAAGTTTAGATTCCGCATAAACTTTAATATACTCAAGATAGTTTCTACATAAGTTGTATTAGATTTATTCAATATTACTTAACCTTTACAAGCTAAGGGAATTCGATCAAGTGTTTAACTGGGATCAACATTTGGTATCAGAGCTTGTGACCTAGAAGCTGTGAATCAAGAAGAACCTGTTTAAACTCATCTTACTGAAGACATGAACTCTGAATCTGCTCACATGATTACTGCATCAAAGGTGCCCATGCTCAAGTATGGAGAGAATGAGCTATGGAGAATGAGAATAGAGCAGTATATTCAGATGGTTGATTATTTTATGTAGGAGGTCATAAAAACTGGCAATCAACTACCTAAAATTGAAACTTTTGCTGATGGTGTTATCATTACTTTGCCTATCAAAACTACTGAAGACAAGGCACAAAGAATGCTAGAAGTAAAGGCAAGAAGCACTCTTATGATGGGGATTCATAATGACCATCAGTTGACCTTCAATCACATCAAGGATGCTAAATTGTTGCTAGAAGCAATTGAGAAAAGGTGTTGGGAATTAAACCAACAGTTAGTACTGCCAGGTCAAAGTTACAACTGCTGAAGATTAACACTAACAGTACTAAGTCAGTTAGTACTGCTAGTACAGATGGTTAGTACTGATTATGAGATGAAGACAGAGTTGAGACGCATAAAGATATATATATAGAATAGATATTGTGTATATCTTATAATTATAGAATGATACGAATGTTAGTTTACTTGTAAATGACTCCTTGAAAGGAGATTCTAGGTTAGGTTTTCAGTATCTCTCATATACGTATTATTGTGAAAGCTTCAAGGTTGTTAAACCCTAGTGATAGTCAAAGATCACTCGTATTATAATAATAATATTGAAGCTATTTGGTTGATTAAACAATTGTGTTCATACTTTCACTGTCTTATACATACAATCACATACGTCACCAAACATATAATCTTCTAAGTGCTTTGTAGTAAATTCCGCGTGCTACTTAGCATATACTCAAAGTATCTCTAACACAAGGCGTGTGTTTAGATTCGGTCAAGTGGTATCAGAGACAGGTTCTGATACTTTGAATTAGAAGATCCAGAAGAACTTTTTAACAAGGAAGATGGACATGGAAACTCCTCAAACCTCAATCCTTGCCAAACTCCCAATGCTCAAACAAAATGAATATGATCTCTGGAGGCTCAGAATTGAGCAATATTTCATGGTGCAAGATTATGCACTATGGGATGTGATTCAGAATGGTGATTCCTTTAAACCAACAACTTCTGAAGAAACACTTGCTGATGGTTCCAAAACTACTAAGCTCAACACTGAACCAGTCACCAATGATGAGAGGATCAAGAAGAAGAATGATCTCAAAGCTAAGAGTTTGTTACTCATGGCTATTCCCAATGATCAGGTGTTGAACTTCAGTCATTATGACACTGCAAAGACACTTTTTGCAGCAATTGTAGAGAGATTTGGTGGCAATGAAGCTAGTAAGAAGGCACAAAGAACACTACTAAAACAAAGCTATGATAATTTTAGTGCCACAAGCACTGAAACTCTTGATCAAGTCTTTAACAGGCTACAGAGAATTGTTAGTCAACTTGCTGGTTTGAAGATAGTGATTCCACAAGAAGACCTGAACATGAAGTTTCTTAATAGCTTGTTTGCTGAATGGAACACCCATGTTGTTGTTTGGAGCAACAAGCCTGAACTGGAGAAGATGACACTTAATGAGTTGTACAACAATCTTAAGATTGTTGAACAAAAGGTGAAAAAGACAGGAAGCACCAGTTCTATGTCTGGAAACATGGCATTTTTGTCATCCCCCAGCAATAGCAGTACTAAGGATGATCCAGATGTTTGTACTGCTAGCCCTAAAGTTAGTACTGCTAGTGTAAAAACTAGTACAGCTAGCTTGAGTGATGAAACTATCTATGCCTTTGTATATGAGCAATCCAATGGGTCTCAAATCTACAATGAAGACCTTCTTCAAATTCATGAAGATGACTTGGAAGCAATGGACTTGAAGTGGCAAATGGCTTTGATAAGCATAAGGGCAAAGAAGTATTTTCAAAGGACTGGAAACAAGCTTACTTTCAATGGAGGAGATGTTGCTGGCTATGACAAATCCATGTTGGAATGTTATAATTTTCACAAGATGGGACACTTTGCCAGAGAATGTAGAAGCCCCAGACAACAGGACAACAAGGGTAAAGGGTATATAAGTCAGAAGGGAGACAGGAGAACAATGAATGTGGAAGAGACTTCCTCCAAGGCAATGGTAGCTGTTGATGGAGCTGGATTTGACTAGAGCTTCATGGAAGAAGAGGAGGAACTAGCCAACTTGGGATTAATGGCCTTTTCTGACTCAGAGGTACATGAGGTTAAAAAGTGTTCTAATTCTTGTTCAGCTTTGAAAGATTATGAGTTACTTAAGAAACAATATGATGATCTTAGGACAGAATTTAATGAAGTAAACTTTAGTCTTTCAAATCATAAAAGAGGAATAGCTATTTTAGAAGAGCAGCTCACTTTTTTTGGAAAGAATGAATCAAACTTTACAGATGATATAGCTGTCTTAAAAAGAGATTTGCAACTTAGAGATGATAAGATGAGTGGGCCTAATTATGAACTAGAGAAGCTTAAGAAAGAAAAGGAAAACATACAGTTAAGTGTTGACACTCTTGAATATACATCAAAAGGAGTTCAGAAATTAATAGAGAGTCAAGTGGTTCATAAAGCAAAATCTGGTCTAGGATATAAGTCAGTTGCACCCCCCAATAGAGGAATGTTTGTACCTCTAGGAATTGACTTAGCTCATACTGGCTTAGAAGAGTTTAAGGATGTTGAATTTCCTGGATATGGTCCTAAAACCAATGAGAGTCCTACTAAATTTGTTAAGGCTAAGGATTCTTTTGTGAGTACAAGTGATACATCACTTTATGAGGATAAGGTGTCCTTTGGTAGGAACTCAGATGCTCCAACCATAGAGGATTGGACATCTGAAGATGAAAATGATCAGGTTAAGGTTAAACCTGATGTTGTTAAGTTAGAAGTAAAACATGTTCCTAAAGTGGTCAAAAATGAAAATATAAAACCAGTTAGGAATACTGTTAGATATGCTGAGATGTATAGGTCTACAAATAGATCTTCAGTTCCTAGGGGCAATCAAAGGAACTGGAATAACTTAAAATCTCAACAACTTGGTGAGGAGTTTGTTATGCAGAATAAAGTATGTTTTGTGTGTGGTAATTTTGATCATTTGGCTGCATATTGTGACTCAAATCCATGGAAAAAGAAGGTTTTTGGGAATTCAAGGGTGTATGGGAATACCAATGCTAGGTTGAATCAAAACAGTCCTACTAGATTGACTAACCCTAATGTAAATCATAAGATGACACCCAGAGCAGTCATGTTAAAGTCTGGCATCAAATCAGTTTCTACTGCTAGACCAAACAAGAGTTTTAATTACAAACAAACTATTTCAAGTGAAAAACCATTTTCAAATCATTACAATCATGCACAAACAGTTAACAGGCCCCTTTTCAAGAAAACACCTTTGTATAATAAAAAATGAATGCCTAAAGTCAAGCCAACAGTTTTTACTGCTAGGCCAACAATTCCTACTGCTAGGCCAACAATTCCTACGGCTAGGCATATAAATGTTGTTAAGGGTCAATGGGGCAATGCTGTGAAGGCCTTAGCATGTTGGGTATGGAAACCTACCAAACCCAATGGTGCATCAATGACTTTCAATAGATATAATTATATTGATGCACGAGGCAGATCCAAGTCAGTAATGGCTTGGGTCCCCAAAAGGAACTAAATCCTTTATTTTGTGTGAAGGAACATCCAACAAAAGATGAAGAAGATAGAGGGTACTCAGATAGTGGATGTTCAAGGCACATGACTGGTAACATGTCATACCTTTCAGACTTTACACCTCTGGATGGAGGACCTGTTATCTTTGGAGGTGGTGTTGGTGGCAAGATTACTGGTAAAGGTATTATTAAAACTGGTAATCGTGACTTTGAAAATGTGTATTTTGTACCAGTGCTTAAGTACAACCTTTTTAGTGTGTCACAAATTTGTGACAAACAAAACAAGGTATTATTTACTGATACTGACTGTCTTATTCTTTCTCATGACTTTAAGATACTTGATGAAAGTCGAGTATTGCTTAAAATCCCCAAAAAGAGTAACACATACAGTGTTGAGATGAATAAGCTTGTTCCTAAAGAAGGTCTTATTTGCCTTGATGCAAAAGTCACATTGGATGAGTCAATGTTGTGGCATAGAAGGCTTGGTCATGTTAATTTCAAAACCATTAATAAGATTGCTAAATATGGTTTGGTAAGAGGTTTACCCAATAAAATTTTTCAAAATGACCAAACCTGTGTTTCTTGCCTTAAGGGTAAGCAACACAGAGCCTCTTGTAAGCCCAAGGTTCATAACTCTAATAATCAAGCTTTATACATGCTTCATATGGAGTTGTTTCGTCCTACTTCTGTTAATAGCTTGAATCATAAAAGATATTGTTTGGTTATTACTGATGATTATTCCAGGTTTACATGGGTTTTCTTTTTGAGATCTAAGGATGAAACTAGTGAGATCCTTAAGTCCTTTATTATTGAGGTAGAAAACCTAGCTGATAAGAAGGTAAAAATAATCAGATGTGATAATAGGACAGAATTTAAAAACAGAGTTATGGATGAGTTTTGCAAAGAAAAGGGTATTAAAAGAGAATTTAGTGTAGCTAGAACCCCACAACAAAATGGAGTAGCTGAAAGAAAGAATAGGACACTAATATGGGCTGCTAGGACAATGTTAGCAGACTCTAATTTACCTATTTCATTTTGGGCTGAAGCAGTTAGTACTGCTTGTTATGTTCAGAATAGGGTTTTAGTGGTGCAACCTCAGAATAAGACTGCTTATGAACTTTTTAGAGGTAGAACCCCTGCCTTAAGCTTTATGAGACCTTTTGGTTGCCATGTCACTATTCTCAATACCAAAGACCAATTTGGAAAGTTTGATGGGAAATCTGATGAGGGTTTCTTTGTTGGTTATTCTTTGCATAGTAAAGCTTTTCGGGTGTATAATAAGAGCACTAGACATGTAGAGGAAAATCTGCACATTAAGTTTCAAGAGAATATACCAAATGTTGCAGCTAGTGGTCCAGATTGGATTTTTGATATTGATGGGCTTTCAGAATCTATGAATTATGTGCCTGTTACAGGTACAAATACTAATGATAATGCAGGTTCAGAAGATTCTGATGAAGATCATATCTTGATGCCTATTTTGGACGATAGTCCATTGTATGATTCTTCTTCAAAGAATGATGATGTTCCATCTTCAAGTGATGCTGATAAAGAGAAGAATGATGGTGAAAACAGTGAACAAGATGGTAAAGAAACAGAAGTTCCTGAAAGTAGTACAAATGGAGTTAGTACTGCTGAGCCGAATAATCCTACTGCTGGTTTAAGTCATACTACTGCTCCACAAATGGATTCTTTTGATATATTTGGAGCTGGTTTGCACAACATGCCTATCAACTATGAAGTTCCTTCTACTCCCCATACTACAGTTCACAAGAATCATCCACTTACCAATGTGATTGGAGATGTACAATCTGGTGTGAAAACTAGATGACAGACACAAGATCTAGATCATCATGGTTTTCTCAGTGTTGTGTATGAAGAAAAACACCATGAAGATGAGAATGAATGTTTGTTTGTGTGCTTCCTATCACAGATAGAACCAAAGAATGTGCTCAAGGCATTGGAAGACTCAAGTTGGGTAGAAGAAATGCAAGAAGAACTGCTTCAATTCAAGATTCAGAAGGTATGGGTCTTAGTTGATTTGCCAAAGGGCATGAGGGTTATTGGTATTAAGTGGGTATTTAGAAACAAGAAAGATGAAAGGGGTATAGTGATAAAGAATAAAGGAAGACTTGTGGCTCAAGGCTATACTCAGGAAGAGGGAATTGATTATGAGGAGGTTTTTGCTCCTGTTGCCAGGATTGAAGCAATAAGGCTTTTTCTAGCTTATGCTTCATTTATAGGTTTCATGGTCTACCAGATGGATGTGAAGAGTGCCTTTCTATATGGTACAATTGATGAGGAGGTCTATGTTTCTCAACCTTCAGGTTTTATTGACCCAGATCATCCTGACAAAGTTTACAAGGTGGTGAAAGCCCTCTATGTCTTACATCAAGCTCCAAGAGCTTGGTATGGAACTCTGGCTACTTATCTATTGAAGAATGGGTTCCATAAGGGAAAGATTGATCAAACTCTTTTTATCAAAAAGAACAAGGGTGATATCTTACTGGTTCAAGTATATGTGGATGATATCATCTTTGGTACTACCAAGAAGGAGATGTGCAAAGAGTTTGAAAAGTTAATGAATGATCAGTTCCAGATGAGCTCTATGGGTGAGCTTACTTTCTTTCTAGGACTTTAAGTACAACAGAAACTAGAAGGAATATTTATCTCTCAAGATAAATATGTAGCTGAAATATTAAGGAAGTTTCAATTCACAGATGCTAAAATTGCTAGCACACCTGTTGATAAGGAGACACATTTACTTTTGAAAGATCAAAGTGGTGAAGCTGTGGATGTACACACATACAGGTCTATGATTGGCTCTTTGATGTATCTCACATCATCCAGACCTGATATTATGTTTGCAGTATGTGCTTGTGCAAGATGCAAGTCACTCCCAAGGTGTCTCATTTGACTGCAGTGAAGAGGATATTTAGGTATCTTAAAGGTCAACCAAACCTAGGTCTGTGGTATCCTAAAGAGTCTCCATTTGATTTAGTGGCATATTCAGACAATGATTATGCTGGTGCTAGTATATATAGAAAGTCTACAACTGGTGGTTGTCAGTTCTTAGGATGCAGACTCATCTCATGGCAGTGCAAAAAGCAAACTATGGTGGCCACTTCTACTACTGAAGCTGAATATGTGGCTGCTGCTAGTTGTTGTACTCAAGTTCTTTGGATTCAGAATCAGTTACTTGATTATGGGTATAATTTCTTGAACACAATTATTTTCATAGACAATAGAAGTACAATGTGTATCATTAAAAATCCAGTTCGACATTCAAAAAGTAAACACATTGAAATTAGACATCACTTTATAAGAGATTGTAATGAAAAGAAGTTAGTTCAAGTTGTCAAAATTCATACTGATGACAACTTTGCTAACTTATTAACAAAAGGTTTTGATGTGAGAAGGTTTCAGTACTTGGTAACAGGTATTGGAATGCTTAACCCTTGAAAGTTCAATGTCTAATTGTTTTTGTTATCAAAAGGATTTTGTACTGCTAGTTTTGTCTGTTAAAACTGCTATGTGTAGTTTGTACTGTTTGTTCATTTTTGGTACTGCTTATATCAATATGTTAGTCATCAAAAAGGAAATGCTTTGTCTTGTGTTTTCTTTGGTTTTGGACAAACAATTGCAGGTTGAATAAGCAAATTCCTTGGAGTTTGTGACTTATGTGTTATGCTTTGGAAAGTATGGTGCTTAAAGTGTGTGATCTTTGCACACAACAAATGGTAATTGGTTCACCATGTCTAACCCACATCAAGAACCAACTAGTCCAGAGCAAACGGTTTCTGGTAAAGATTAATCAAATCCGTTTATGGTTGATAGTTTACTGATGTGTTACGCGTGTGTACAAGTTTCAAATTTATAAGGGTGAATTACCGAACCTAGAAATAACACATACGAGCAAGTGAACTCGTCCGTTATAGCAAGATTATGATTGTAAGTCAGGATCATTCGTAGGGATTTGTGAGTGAATCGGATTGTAAGCTATTAAAAGTAAATTTCTTAAACAAGCAATGATGAAAATATACTAATTTAAAGGATTAAAACTGTAACACCCCAACCCGAAAAGGGTAAAGGTATCGCAAAAATGGTTTCATATCAGATCAAAACAAGCATACATTTACAGTAATACAAGAATCTCAAAGGTTACAAATGAAATAATGAATTTACAAGGTTACAAATGCGAATACAAATTCTAAAAATATAATATCTTCTAATCAACTCTAATCCAGAATAACTATCAAGTCTTCTAAGTCCAAGGTACTCTCCACTCATTCCCAGCTCCCTACTAAACCTGCCGCAGGAAAAGAAACGCGGCTGAGCTTAAAAAGCCCAGTGAACAGATATATATATATATAAACGAAAACGAAAGCAAAAAGAAATGAACATATATGGTATAGTGCAATGGAATAACATAAGGTATAGACAAAGGTACAAAGTAAGAAAGGGAAAAGGGAAGGTCAGTAATCCACCACGAGCCCAAACAAATCAAACATAGTAACCATCAGTAACCATAGAGGAGCGACCTCTCAAATATGTGAAGGACGTGTATAGCACACAGCATCAATCACCAAATCAAATAAAATCAAATCATGATATATCCCTCGAAACAAAACAAATCTAGGATGCATCCATATGCCCCCCAAACAATTAATCCTGGCCAATATAAATAATAAAGCGCGCATGTAGTAGCAAATGGGGACGGTGTGGAACATCACTCAACCACACTAGAGTCATGCCATCGGTGCATCAATGACATGGCCATGTTACCTTCATGGCTAGGAAACAAATTTTGGCTCGGGTATCAAACTGAAAGGTCAAAGGTCAAAGGTCAAAGGTCCAAATCATAGCGAAGGTTCCAATAGTCAAAGTCATCGAATCAATATCAAAGTCCAAATATCCAGGTTCAAATCAAAGTTCAAATGCCAAAGGTTCATATCCCATATCTATGTCAAATGAGTCCAACGAACTGATCAAAGGTTCATAATCAAATGGTTCATTTAAAGAAATCTTTGTCCAATGGTTTTCATAAAAATGATCTTCATTAACTGTTTTTCACAAAAGTAGTCTTTAAAAGTGGTTGTCGTAAAAGTTTAGCAAAATTCCATATAAAAGTGGTGTTGCATTATTCATAAACATCATTTAAAAACAGTTTTCCTTAAAACTTTTCCGTGTTATAATTAAAAAGGTTTTCACTCTATTTCCAAAATCAATAACTTCAATTTAGTGATCGAAATTCAAATATCATAGGTTAACGATTCGAATATTCATATCATAGGGTAACGAACGAATTATGTCAAGTATCGTACCATAGGGATCACATGAAACGAATGTCAATGAATCATAGTATCAATGAAGCATATCAAATGAATGAATCAAAGAACAGGGGATCATAGCAATGGCTTAAGGGAATCTTATAATGAATCAAAGATCAAGAAAGTCATGAGAACGAAGGCACCCTTACTGAAAAAGGGTAGAATATCTATACCTTATACCGCACGTGCAAACATATCTAAAAATATAAGGGTCGGACATAACTCCATCTTCAGCGAATCTACACGAATACATGGTCGTCTTATTATTAATATCTTCTTCAAATCAGATTTCTCATTTTATCGGCTTTCTATTTTTAGTAACTTTCCATTTATAGCAGGTTTCCAAAAATAGCAATTTTCCATAATTAGACAAATTCCACAAGTAATTAGGTTAAGTCATATATGAACCATATCATGGAAATAGGGTACATTTAGCAAGTTATGAATAGTTTAGGGTCAATTATGACAACTTTCCATATATTAGGGTTTTAATTGTACTTATACAAAAGTTAAAGGTTTGAAATGAAAATATTAAAAATTACTCATTTTAATTCACAAATTACCAATATGTACGATTCTAACCCTTAACTTAACAATTTTACACTTTAAACCTTTATGTTTACTAAATTACATATTTAAACCCCATAATTCATTTATTTACACTTTAACCCTTACAATTATCATAATTACCCATCAAACCCTTAATTTAACAAAATTACATAATATTACTCTTATTTTAAATATGGTACGAATTATATCTTCAACTTTCTATAAATTACAAAATTAGACCCTTAACCTTTAAAAAGTACCATTCGATTTATTAATTAACCATATTTACACATTAAACCCTTAAGTATCTAATTTTACACATTAAACCCCTTTATATCATTAGTGTATACGACTCCCTCAAGTTTCCAA
This sequence comes from Artemisia tridentata subsp. tridentata, assembly GCA_021014915.2. Lineage (NCBI taxonomy): Eukaryota > Viridiplantae > Streptophyta > Magnoliopsida > Asterales > Asteraceae > Artemisia > Artemisia tridentata. The sequence goes on along the minus strand of CP139502.1, from coordinate 231,367,076 downwards.
AATTTACAAACAAGTCCCTCTATTTTATTTAATTTCCAAATCGAATTATATAAATTAACGATTTATATATTTAATCCTTAAGTTCCATATTTTACGAAAAGGACACCCATGTTATATTTATACAGAATACCCCTGATCTAATGTATATTACAAAAATAACCCATGAGTTTAGAAAATTACAAAACACCCCCTTTTAATTCAAAAACCTACTCGGTAAAACATTTTATCCACAAAACCCTAAACCTAGTTTTCCCAAATCATTTCCAATCATTAACTCATCATTAAAACATCCTTAATTAACCATAATCATCCCCAAAATCCTAAACCCTAACTCGCACAATTTGATTTTCTTTTTTCTTCATTCGTTCCTCAAAACCCTATTAGTAAAACAATTTCGACATGGACTATAGGCTTCCACCAATCGATCTATCATTTTTTCCATAGTTGTATGTGTCGTATAGGGTTCAAATAAAATAGATTTCCAACCCAGAAAATTCGTAAAAACATTTTCGGATTTTAATCACGTTTTTGCTCTTAAATATTCGTACGATCTATTTAGCTTGCATGAATCGTTCTAGCCAATTTATATGAATCTTATATGATGTAAAGATCATAATAAAAATACCAAAAGAATTTTAGAACGTGTGAATTAGGCGTACGAATTTTTGGTACCTCGGATGAACAATTCAACAAGCAACAATCTCCCACGTTCGAACCAGGCTATCCCACGACCTCTAGCTATTTTTCAAACCTTCTTTGGATGATGAAGAACACCAGAAAAATGCCCAAGAGTTTCCAGAAAATCAGAGGAACTTGAGAGGATTTTTGGTTTGTTAATTTAGGGTTTTTGGTGGAAAAAATAAATGGAAGGAATTTAGATAAATGGAATTGGCCGAGTCTTAGGGGGGGGGATGGGCTGTATATTCGGCCTAATTGACTTGACCAAATCAAAATTAAGATTTGATTAGCTTTCCTATTTTTAATTTTCAATTATCTTAACTTAAATGATTTTTAAATATACATAAATAATTTAATTGAATTTCGGTTTATATATATAGGTTTGTATGGATGACAATAAATTTTTGTACTTTGCAAAATGTAGAAATGTTGCCTCAAAATTTATTTCACTTCATATGTAGCTCATTACCAAAGGTTTGGGATTTATTTGATACTTTATATACTTATTAACCAAATTTTAAAGTTATAAGGGCAATTTGGTCTTTTTACATGCTTTAGATTTTTGGGTATTACAACTTCTTCCCCTCTAAAAGAAAAAATTTCGTCCTCGAAATTTGAAGTCGCAAAGTTAAACGAAGTCGTAGCAAGTCGCAAAAGATCATCACAAACATTCTTATGCCCAAGGAGGTTCTTCGAAAAGATCTTCAGATCAAAAGTTTCTCATGACTCAGATCAAAACGGGGTGGGTTCAAAGTGCTCAGAAGGAGACAAAATAAATTGATCCTGATCAAAAGGTCCATGCAACATAAAATAGACGATAGGTGAATCTTCTAGAAAGCTCATATAAAATACGAACAGGATTTCAAATCGAATTTACTGTATCACAGTAGGGAATTCTAAAAGGAGTTCAAGATTTATAACTGCGGTCAACAAAATGCAAAACGAGATTCCAAAACTCATCCAGATATTTAACGAACGAAGGTAGAGTATACGCATAGGTAGAATGAACCTAAAGTCTCACTAATCACGGATAATCCAACGGAATTTCAAATTCTAACTTCTTAGGTACTCCCCAAGATATCCTATGCCCACAACAAGTGCACGTTATATGATGTAAGTATTATCACGTTGGCTAGACGTCATAATACCGGCATCATATAAATATGCCCTCATGATGGTCATACTTCATCTCAAGTCGTAATCAAAACCACCTATCTTAATCCACCTAGTACTTCTACAGTCTCAGAGGTCAACAAAATCAAATGCCATAGTCAAGAGAGAAAACAAAACCATTCACAAGAGTATCAAAATCCCAGATTGCCTAGCAGAAATGAGGTACGCCGTCGCAAGCATCATATCTTCCATAACTCGCCAAAATCTCTCAAAACAAAGCCATCACCGAACATATGAAAAATGAACACGGAACTGAAATGCTTCTAGGAAACTTGAATCATTAAAGGATCTTATTACTCTATAACGAAACTTAAGAGAGTCAACGGAATGAAAGTTAGTAGCCAAGAACTTCGGCCTTCATAGAATCAATTCTTCCAAACATAAAGGGTCTGTTTCAAAAATCCGCTCATTCAACTCATCCAAACTCTTCAAGTCCAGTTAGTCTGTCTTCGTCTGTCTATCAATTGGGAAGTGAAACCAAAATTGGAAGCTTGTGTCTAGTTCGTCGAGCCTCCTGCATTTCTTCTTGGAATGTGATGGAGTAGTGTGGATTTCTGGCACGATCTTTGATGCGTGGTTTTGCGACCTTACAACAGGTTTTACCTCTCGAGGGATCTCAAGAGGCTTGCAATCCCCACCAGGCAGTGTACCTGACCGATGTAGTATAGTGAAGTGGCAAGTACCGGGGGATTGATCGTTCTCTAGGGGAATAGTGTCGTTAGGATTGAAAAAATATTCTAATAGGTCTAAGGGTGAGGGAAGATTCTTTTTGTATTTTTATATTTTATGAAAGCAAGTAAAATATCGGGTTTGAAGGAGTGGGCGGAATTAGTTGCTAGTCAACTAACCCAAATTACTACAAATGCAAATAAAATAAAATAACTGAAAATGAAAAGGTTGTGAAACTTATGTGGAGAGAAATGTGTTTACTTAGATTTCCTTACTCCCTAACTATCTTTTACCGGTTGATTAGTGTGTATTAATTGCGTGGATGACGGGTGTATTCCTTAATACCAATCGTGGGGTGGTGTACGTACTTCCCCAACTCTACAAGCTCCTACTTCACTCCTATGTCGAGCCGGCTAGGAAGCTCCTAACATGGGATCACTAGAATTCGCTCATGCATTAAATACAACCATAAAAACCTTAGTACGCATTGGTTCATGTTTCTTAAGACGTTCAAGCAAGTTACCGTATAGGAGGTTAGCTAGTTTTCTTAAGCCTAACATCGATAAATAATCATCCAATACAATTAATAACACACTAATAACCGATAATCAATAGTTAGGTTTCATTAGATCTAAGCAAACACAAGATAAATCTAGCCTAGCATGTTAATTAAAAGACAAGAACGAGATATAATCAAACAACACATAGACATATTGATTGATTAAATGATTACTTATCTTCAATTAAACATAGGAGATCCAAGGGTATAAAAACCCTTAAAAATGGCAGAAATTCGTCTTAGGGTTTCTCCTCACAAAGTTGCACACTCATGACAAAAAATTGTAAAACTATATATAGAACTTAGTAGCTGACGGCGTCACGTTATAGATCTTGACGCCGTCACCTCGCCGTGTCTAGGGTTCCCGGATGGTCTTCCTGACGCCGTCCCTCTTTAGTCCTCCAAAATCCTCCCTGGCTTATCAAGGCTTGACGCCGTTAGAATAAAGCTTGACGCCGTCTCTCTTTAGCTTAAACCGTGATGACCTTGATCACTTCAAAGGGTGACGCCGTCAGACTTCCTTTGTAAAACTCCCTGGCTTATCATGTGTATTTTTCATATCCACCTTTTTTGCCAAGCCGTGACGCCGTCAAGAGCAATACTTGACGCCGTCAAGTGTACTTTTCCAGCAGCTTTGGAGACTTTGTCGTTTTCTTCACTTTTATGCTCCAAAAACGTCCAAAATGCTTCCTTTTCCAGATTTCTTCTCCAAAGTACCTAAAATGACAAAAGGAACGATTTAGGGCAATATTTGATCAAATAAATACGATTTAGGGCTTAAATGACCCCCTAAAAGCGGTACACTTTTCGCTTCATCAAATACCCTTACACTTGAGATTTGCTTGTCCTCAAGCAAATGCGCTTTTATTCTAATCAAAATACAAGTTAGGGGTCATTTAATGCTAATATAAAAGTAATTACAACAAATAGTCGTTCTACTTTAATCATAATAAGCACGGAGATTAGAAACTAGCACCTCACAAGTAGTGTTTAGATACTCACATCTCTCAGGTGTCATCAAAATAAATCTCATAAATGAAAACGGATAATATCTCTCACTACCTGTCATAGCAAATAGATTACCATAGGCTTGGGAAAGGATCAAAAAACCTTCTCCACTAGGCGTAAGCACCTAAGATAAACTATCAAAGAGGGCTTTTAAACGGGTTATAACGTTAGGTGTAGGGATATGATAAACACGGATTTGTTGGATAAGGGATATTTTACTGGTGGCAAGTTAAAGATCTTGATTAATTACATGTACAATATGGCGTTGCTAAGCCAAGACTAGACTCGACTTAAGCTAAAAATAAAATAACAAAAACATAAAATAAACATAAAATGAAACGGGATGGTAGTCCGTATGTTTTTTTCTACTTTTTCTTTTTCTCATTTTTTTGTATTTTTCTTGATTTTTTTTTTTCATACACTCTTGCCCTACCATCCAAAATAATACATCATAGGGGCGTTGCATCCCCTTACACTTGAACTTTTACATAACTTTACAAATAACTATTCTAATGACTCGAATTAAGATAATCGAAACACTTGGAGTACTTTTAAAATATTTAGCACATACGGGGGTAATAATGTTGTTCTTCCCCATTACTCCATTACACTAGTACTTTACCCATGAGTCCCAATCGTCCCAAAAAAATATGTACAAGGATATGACTCGACTTAGCAACCATGTAATCAATTAGATAATTAACTTGGGGTTTAAACAAATGTTGTCACAATAATGCACTAAAAATGAGTGCATACAAGGTAGGCTAAGGCGATTTGGGTGTACATTTAAGTGGGGTGTAAACAAATTCTTCCTTTAAGTAAAATGCTTAAAGGTCGAAACGAAAAGATAGGCTCTGAGGGGTGTACTAGGGGTATCGTGTACTAAAAATGAGTACAACGCAAAGGGTGTGGGAGAATTACTTGACCAATGTAGCCAACGTAATTATAACAAAAACACAGGTGTAAAACAATGGGTTAATCCTAATGCCTCTTATCATGTAGAAAATCTAACTACACGAATGTAGTCTCACTTGTGGCCTCGGAATGGTCCTAACGCAAGTTCTAGAATCAAAGTGCTACCGGTACACACATCATAGCATAAATGCTTTTCCTACAAATTCTAGGGGCGAACCTCACATATTTGGGGGTGGAAAATTTTTTAGTGGTACGGTTTTGTGCTAGTCATATAATATCCTATCCATGAGATGCTCATTAAGACCAAAGTTTCACTCCTATATGTTGTAAAAAAATTTAAATTTGGCACTAAAATTGCCTTAACAGGTATTTCTCTCAGTTTTATTACACATCTACCATCAAACAAACAAAAATCAAGCGTAATAGCATTCTCTAAAGTATCGTACTTTACCCCCCCTTACACTTAAGATGAACATTGTCCCAATGTTCAAATAACAAGATGTAAAAGTAAATAAGGTAAAAGAATGAAATCAAATACTCCCCTGATTCGCTCGGTGGATAAAGAGGTAACATGGTTAGATCTTCTTCCAAGGTAATGTTGAAGCTTCAAGACTAATGCATCGCCATAAGCTTGATTCCACATACATCTCCTTGTCCAAAATAACCTGTTAAACCTGAGAAAACAAACACGAAAACCTGCATAACATCGGCGGGATAAATTCTATATAAGGATATAATGCTTGTGGAATGATTATTTTGCATATTCCTGGAGTTTATAAGTTAGAGATTTAATAAAAACTTTTTATGAAAACAAAACTTTCAAAATTTTCAGAAAATTAAAACCTGACGCCGTCAGGTTGTAAAGCCTGACGCCGTCAGAAATGATCTGACAGAATTCTCATGTTAAGTTTCCGGAAAATTTCTGGAAAAACCTTTACCTTACTTCCTGGAAATCCTGCAAAACATCATTATGACTCGATACAAGCATTTGACTCAAACAAATACGAATATGTATGTTAATTTATTATTATTACGATTCATGTTCATTTGTGTTCTAATAAACCGATTTGGATTTCCCTTACACTTAACTTTTGCAAAATACCTTTATATGTAGTTAAGACGAAGTTAAAAACAAGATAAAGCATTTTCACAATTTAGTTTTGAACATGAATCAATAATAATAAAAATTAAACATACATACGGAAACAAATAAAATCAAACAAACAAATAAATAAACACACAAAGCAAATAAAGCTTGGGTTGCCTCCCAAGAAGCACTTTTCTTTATTAACGAGTCTTGTAGCTAGACTCAAAGTCCTCGTACATTACGTGACTCCATCATTGGTCATGGTTCCTAGGCCATTCTCATTTCCGGTTTTATATTCTGGTCCTAATTTCAAACAATCCTTGTAGAAATCGGATATCCTTTCCATAACATAGTCTACTCCTTTATTTCTATCCTCATCATTCCTATAGTAGACCGCTTGCTTAAGCTCCTTCTCAACATTTGACAAGTGTTGAAATTGTTTTATCTTATATGGCATTTGGTAGTTTACCTTATCGGTCTCATCCTTAAATCTAACTATCCCTAAGGAAGGTTCATAAGTCATTCTAGAGACCTCAACAAATGGTTTTCCAAAAACTACTTGAGTTAAGGATGCATCGACTATTGGGCGGATATCTTCTACAATTACAAAGTCGGTGACATAGGTGAAGTTTCCTACATAGACCGGTAATCCCTTAACTCTTCCCGTGAAGTTACTCATCGAACCCTTATCAGGGAACATCCTATACCCAAGTTGATTTTTCATTATTAAGTTGTAGTGGGCTATAGTCATGATGTTTATGGGCGATCTAAGGTCGATGTAAGCTTTCCACACATGCAAATGTCCGATGTTGCATGGTATGTTGAGATTAGAAGGATCGCCTATTTTTATAATTGGTCTACCTAGGAAGTATGGTGTCTCGGGGTCATCGAATAAGTCTGTATGATATGCACGCTCTTCCTTAGTTGGTAGCCTATTGAAGTAGTCCTCATTATCATCTACTTCTTCAATCTCACTTTTCCTAACTTCTTTATCAACCTCAACTTTCTTAACCTCATCCTCAGGTTCACTATTATCCTCATTTCTATCAATTGGTTTGATAGTGACAATGTTGACGAAGTGGACGTGTTTGGATGAAGAGGGGTCTTTTACTTGGGGTCCGCTATTTGTGTTCCTAGCGTCCTTATGTGGAGGTGATAGCACTTGGTTATTGAGGGCTTTCAATAAGTTGTCAATTTTATTGGTCATCTCCGTTTGTTGTTGATTGAATTCGGATTCAAACTTGGCCAAACGAGCTTCTTGAGATGCCATAAATTGGGACATCAATCCTTCAAAGTTATTGGTACTACCATAATTGTTGGAAGGATTGTTATTGAATGTACGGTTCGAGTTGGAACCGCTTGATTGGAAACGATTAGGTGGGTTGGAAGAATTGGTTTGTTGTGGTGGTGGGTTGTTGGGATCCAGGATATTACCACCTTCCATGATGTCGGATGGTAATGGTTACGAACAAAGAAACGAAGAAAAAAGATAGACTAAAGAAATCCTAGAAAAATAAAATAAAAATCTCACTAGAAAGGAATCTAGTGAGTAGACCTAATAAAATAAAAATTCAACCTAAACAATAACTATTCCCCGGCAGAGGCGCCAAAAACTTGATGCGTGGTTTTGCGACCTTACAACAGGTTTTACCTCTCGAGGGATCTCAAGAGGCTTGCAATCCCCACCAGGCAGTGTACTTGACCGATGTAGTATAGTGAAGTGGCAAGTACCGGGGGATTGATCGTTCTCTAGGGGAATAGTGTCGTTAGGATTGAAAAACTATTCTAATAGGTCTAAGGGTGAGGGAAGATTCTTTTTGTATTTTTATATTTTATGAAAGCAAGTAAAATCTCGGGTTTGAAGGAGTGGGCGGAATTAGTTGCTAGTCAACTAACCCAAATTACTACAAATGCAAAGAAAATAAAATAACTGAAAATGAAAAGGTTGTGAAACTTATGTGGAGAGAAATGTGTTTACTTAGATTTCCTTACTCCCTAACTATCTTTTACCAGTTGATTAGTGTGTATTAATTGCGTGGATGACGGGTGTATTCCTTAATACCAATCGTGGGGTGGCGTACGTACTTCCCCAACTCTACAAGCTCCTACTTCACTCCTATGTCGAGCCGGCTAGGAAGCTCCTAACATGGGATCACTAGAATTCGCTCATGCATTAAATACAACCATAAAAACCTTAGTACGCATTGGTTCATGTTTCTTAAGACGTTCAAGCAAGTTACTGTATAGGAGGTTAGCCAGTTTTCTTAAGCCTAACATCGATAAACAATCATCCAATACAATTAATAACACACTAATAACCGATAATCAATAGTTAGGTTTCATTAGATCTAAGCAAACACAAGATAAATCTAGCCTAGCATGTTAATTAAAAGACAAGAACGAGATATAATCAAACAACACATAGACATATTGATTGATTAAATGATTACTTATCTTCAATTAAACATGGGAGATCCAAGGGTATAAAAACCCTTAAAAATGGCAGAAATTCATCTTAGGGTTTCTCCTCACAAAGTTGCACACTCATGACAAAAAATTGTAAAACTATATATAGAACTTAGTAGCTAACGGCGTCACGTTATAGATCTTGACGCCGTCACCTCGCCGTGTCTAGGGTTCCCGGATGGTCTTCCTGACGTCGTCCCTCTTTAGTCCTCCGAAATCCTCCCTGGCTTATCAAGGCTTGACGCCGTCAGAATAAAGCTTGACGCCGTCTCTCTTTAGCTTAAACCGTGACGACCTTGATCACTTCAAAGGGTGACGCCGTCAGACTTCCTTTGTAAAACTCCCTGGCTTATCATGTGTATTTTTCATATCCACCTTTTTTGCCAAGCCGTGACGCCGTCAAGAGCAATACTTGACGCCGTCAAGTGTACGTTTCCAGCAGCTTTGGAGACTTTGTCGTTTTCTTCACTTTTATGCTCCAAAAACGTCCAAAATGCTTCCTTTTCCAGATTTCTTCTCCAAAGTACCTAAAATGACAAAAGGAACGATTTAGGGCAATATTTGATCAAATAAATACGATTTAGGGCTTAAATGACCCCCTAAAAGCGGTACACTTTTCGCTTAATCAATCTTTAAATCTCTTCATCATCCAGTCTGCTTCCGCTCTCAATTCATCTTAGTACAACCAAGATGAATAGGGAAGCGAACTGCATGTCTTCATCAGCTCCAGGTTCTCCATCTTGACAAGAATTTCTTCTTCTGCATCGCCAACACTTCTGCCTTGTAAGTACTGTCTTCACTCTTCAGGGTAGCCACCGTTGTTGTCAACTCCAGGTCAGGTATTGAAGTAATTCTTCTGATGCGCTTCTAGTTGTCTTGATTCATACGCAAAACCTTCCGTGCTGTAAGGGAGTAAAACCGAGTCTCTTACTGGAATGCCCCAAAATTCGTTCCGCTGAAGGTGTGGAAACTACTTTCTATTTCAGCTTTTCCAAAATTCCATTCTCCATCAACTAAGCTGTTTCTCTCGGTTCACGAAATTTCTCAATGGTATCACAAATTGTAAAAATCATCCAGAATTCTTCTGCAAAGCTCAAAAGGTTTCAGTTCTCCATTCTGTTATCGGTCTTGACCACTTGGTGATAGTTTTCAAAACTGGCGGGATTTAAAGAGATATCCTTAATTAAGAACATCGATGTCTCAACAAATATCAATCTCTCAGAATGCACAAAGATCGACGAATTTCCTAACAAGGTGCTAAGATGATTTTCATGCTCTTCCTCGTCCCCGAACGTACTATTAAGTCATACAATGACCATTCGCCCAAGTATTCACGAGAAAACATCATTTATCAATTTCACAAAACAGTCAGAGCTTTAGCTAATACTATTAGCGTCACTAACCGTCATAGCAGTCGTTTACGAATACGGAAGGCGATTCCAAGAATAAAATCAATTCATCAGAAGGAAACTTCGCGCTCTGAAATTAAACAAACCCATAGTCGTTTCAGGGTGGAGGAATATTGGCTCCTAACAGTAATACGGTGCAGCTATCTCCAGTCACCATCCTTCTTTATCGCGAACGAAACTAAAACACGCCCAGCAGATACACTCAAGCAAACTTACATTCTGGTCTTCGGTTGCTGCTCTTCCCGATAGCTCAAATCAACTGGTATAATTCCGGACACATCCGGAGGAAATCTTTGCCTGGTGACTAAACAATATCTCGATATCATGTCAAATCTTACTTCACACTCCGGTGGAAAACTTGGTGGTTCAACCAGGAATCATATTCAAGAAATTTAGGGTGCCAAATAACGTTCAAGATACCATTCATTCATTGGTGTACGAAATGGGTCCTAGGAAAACTTCATAACCGCGAAAGTAACACACGAGTCTCCAGAGTAATAGTGATAGCAAAGGGTTAACAATCGGTAATCGTAGTAGGGAGTTCAAAATTGTTTCAAACGCCAAAGGTGAGACATAGAAGGGTAGTTGTCAATATTTGAATGCTCAATCAACCAATTCCTTGTCAGAATAAAATCGAAGTTAACTATCCAAAGAAAGACGGATCACAAATCAAATCTTTATCATTCAAAAATGAGGGGGAAACATTCTTATACTCGTGGTTACACACCACAAGACTTCTCATAGGAATAGTGATGGGTGAAACGAAATCAAATAGTGCCGGAAGATTCATAGGTACTTATCAAAAGCAAAAGACAAATAACAAAACATATCCAGTACGTCATTGCCATGGAGGTTCTCAGAATGCCCGAAGAGGTATCAAAATGATTAATGAAAGGATCAAAGACCAGAGTCAAAATCTGAAGATGAGGATCAAATAGTGTCAGGCAATTATTATGAAATTCTCAATGCCTTCAAGATTTAATCAGGTTCAAATCTTAGGTGGTGCAAAACATAAGCTTTCGCTTTCCAAAAGTGATATCAACAGGATCTAACCAAAAGCAAGGCACGAATCAGAGTGATACGGAAGCAAAGAAACTTAAACGAATTCCTTATAGTCTACCCATTCCTCACTGGTCAAAACTTTCGTTCCTATAGGGAAATCTTAAAGCAATTTTCAAAGGTTGTCTTACGAGCGCCTACAGGGAAAACTTAGTGGTCCTAACTTACACAGGCCAAGGGTAATTGTATTACGAATCGCAGCCTGTCGCTCTGATACCATAATTGTAACACCCCAACCCGACAAGGGTAAAGGTATCGCAAAAATGGTTTCATATCAGATCAAAACAAGCATACATTTACAGTAATACAAGAATCTCAAAGGTTACAAATGATATACTAAATTTACAAGGTTACAAATGCGAATACAAATTCTAAAAATATAATATCTTCTAATCAATTAAAATCCAGAATAACTATCAAGTCTTCTAAGTCCAAGGTACTCTCCACTCATTCCCAGCTCCCTACTAAATCTGCCGCAGGAAAAGAAATGCGGCTGATCTTAAAAAGCCCAGTGAACAGATATATATATAAGCGAAAACGAAAGCAAAAAGAAACGAACATATATGGTATAGTGCAATGGAATAACATAAGGTATAGACAAAGGTACAAAGTAAGAAAGGGAAAAGGGAAGGTCAGTAATCCACCACGAGCCCAAACAAATCAAACATAGTAACCATCAGTAACCATAGAGGAGCGACCTCTCAAATATATAAAGGACGTGTATAGCACACAGCATCAATCACCAAATCAAATCAATTCAAATCATGATATATCCCTCGAAACAAAACAAATCTAGGATGCATCCATATGTGTTAGGAATATAAATATTCATATGAAGGTTCGGTCACCCCGAGCATCTAATTAGCATTTATATAGCTCGTAGGCTTATATATATTAGTTTAGTAGTATTAGTAATATTAGTATTATCTTAGTCGTATTTATATTTGTGGAGTGGGTCGGGGCTTTCCCCACTGTCAGCTCACTCCACAGCCCACTAGGGGCACCAATATGTAGTAGTATATAAGCCCCTTCCCACACTTGGGAAGGGTTGGAACTCTTCACACATTAATCTAATACATTCCAGTTTTCTCTCAAAGAGTCTCCCTCTCTCTCTCTCTAACATCTCACTAACTCAATATGGGATTCTTGATCTTTCAAGATCCAAGACCACCCGAATAGATCCACACAATCAAGAAGGTTAATTCCTACAATTGGTATCAAGAGCCATGGTTAGGTTCGGTTTGATTGTGTGTCGGTCTCATTTTTTTTGCTCGAATCATTTGTTTCTTAATCTGCTGCTCGTGTACCACAAATATCTATCATCTTTAATTACAAATCTTGAGTGTTCTTTTCTTTTGCTTTGGGCTTAACTGCCGTTGGGCTTTAATGGTTTACTGGTCTTACGCATGTCTTTCTTTTGGTAACTTTGATGCTTTAATTCATTGTTGCACTTGTAACGTGAGATTTTTGTTGAAGTGGTATATGATTTGTCGTGACTGCTTTGGTCAAACGTGTAACCTTTTCAATATCATTGTTGCACGGAATTCATTGTTGCACTTGTAACATGAGATTTTTGGGCTTTAGGTGTCCAACTGTTGGAATTGGGTATATCAAATTATTATTTTTGGCTTATGTGTGGTCAACTGATAGATCTAGGCAGTTTGGTTTATGTATGTGGTCAAGTGTGGGTATATCTAATTGTTAGTTTATGCTTGTGTGGTCAAGACTGCTGCTGGTGTTAAAAGTTGTTCTTGAATGCGGTTTGTATGAAAGAGAAAAACACAGATCCGGTTTTTAAGGAAAAGTACGAAAGTGACAGTTTGACCGGTCAAACTTGCAATTTGTCCTGGACTCGGTTTGTCCTGGACTCGGTTTGTCCTGGACTCGGTTTGTCCCAGGCGCGGTTTGTCCATTGGCTCACAGACTCGGTTTGTCTGTTTAACCCTGGACTCGGTTTGTCCATACTATCATGAACTCGGTTTGACCATTTTGTCATGGACTCGGTTTGTGTATACAAGGTGTATGCGGTTTGACTGTATAAACACGAACTCGGTTTGTGTTTTGCACAAGATGCGGTTTGTCTACCATTTCATCGACTCGGTTTGTTTGTCACTTGGTCAAACGGTCAACCGATAACAACAAACAACAAAGACACAACCTTAAACCTAATCAACAACAGGTTGCTAAAGTCTTTTGTCTAAACAACAACAACTGGGTGATATTCTAGTCCCACAATAATCAACAGGTCAAATGTGGTCAACGAGATATCAAAATGAAAGAAGCAATCACTGTGAATGAATCAAATGCATTCGATACAAATCATAACTACTATCACCCAACAAATTCACAACAATTAACTCGGACACAACATTAAATTACAACCAACTTCAACTAATCCTACATCAATTCAGCTAATCCCATCTCCATTACCCTACACGAATCCAAATGAAGAAGACTAATTACAAAAATCTCAGTTTCTTGTCTTTCGTGTAACTCAAAGCAATATCAAACCTTTAAAGGTCGATCAAATCGAAAGAAAGATAATCATCATAGATTTGTGATGAGTTTATACTCATTTTTTTATCCGAATAAATCTTCAAGAAAAGGTCTATAACATTTTGTGTTATCACCTTTCTTGCTATTCGGTTCAATAAATACCATCACTGATCAATTTTTGAAGCTTAGCTTCATGTTTATATCCGAATGTAAAAGAAAGATTAATAACAACTATGTTATAATCTGACTTTGGTTCGTTCTTTAAAAACAAAACACAACCACAAATTATCACTTACCCGTGACCTTAGTTACGATCTTGATGCCGAAGAAGATTAATTAAAAGGATGTTCATATTGTGCTCAAGTGGCTGTGAGATGTGATTTAAAATCATGAATGAGCTTTGGTTCGTGGGTTAGTATCAATAACATACAGTATATGATGTTTATTGTGATGGTATGTGGTGATTCGTATGGTTAAAGAATGAATGGGATAATGGAGAGTTTATTATTTTTTTGATGAGACGTTGATTTAAGGTTTGGTGGATGTGTTGGGAGAAATATGAGGAGGGGGGCGGATGATGTTTAGGATTAGGGTTGATGATAAATATGTGATTAGGGTTTGTGCAATGTGGCTGAGTGCTGTGATGAAAGTGAGAAAAGGGGGCGGATTAGCTAATTGTTAGGGTTAGGATTTGCGTTAAGAGTGTGAGTTAAATACCCGTGTGATTAGGGTATGTGTGGGCTTCTTTGTTAACTCTATGGACTGGGCTGATATAGGATGGTACTTGGGCCGTGTAACATTGGACTTATTGTGTGTAATCTGATTTTCACTACTGGCTTGTTCCGAGTGGACTGTTAAAGCAAGGACTGGACCGGACCCTAGGAGCTTATGTTGTACACTAATGGTTCACTCTAATTGATGGGTCTCTAAATTAAAATTGTTATCCTAAAATTTTGTACAAAAATTATTGGATACAATCTTTAATGTTTGGATTAAGTGTGGTAATGTTTGGTAGTCCAAATTTTCACGAGGATACACATGTCACGGCTAGTATTTGGGTTTATGAATGTCATCGGAATTACAAAGTTACAGATTTGGCGGCGTAGTCCAAATAGAGCCTACCACTTGAGCAAGCATGCAATTTGAGATTTACGATTTGAGTTATAGTTGTCGAATTACAATTTGTTTAATTGCTATTTGTCAAGTTGCGCTTTGACTTGTTGCGACTTGAAGGATTGCGATTTGACCAGTTACTATATGACGTTGCGAGTTGACACTTGCGATTTGACTTATTGTGACTTGGTTGATTGCAATCTGACTTGTTGCAATTTGACAATCTGTGGCTCGACTTGTTGCGATTTGATCACGTTGTGATTTGACTCCTGTGACTTGAATTTCGAAGATTAATATTGCACTTCACTCTTAACTGGTCGTGTTGATTTCACGGTTTCTCTTGTAGATTTTAGAAAATCCCGCGAAAGATTCGATTTCTCGGTTTAAATCTCAAGAGCTGTAAAATCCCGTGAAATTAATTTTGGACATATAGGCGGGACTTGGATTTAGACAAAATAAAACTTACGGGGTTTGACTATTTTTTTCGGGATAAGTTTGTGCTTCAAGATCAGCAGGAATTGGGAAATTATGGTAACTTGGTTGGTTTGTTAATGCACGGGTTGGTGTACTTAGTGTCACAAACATCTCGGGGTGGATGGATGCACGATGTTTGTTGGCCCTTGCTCAAGCGTATTTAAGGTGATTAGACCTGAATGTTCAAGAAGTGGATATATACAATAAAGGATGGAAGGTTGGGTATATATCACTACCTATATTTAAAGGAGTTACGTTGTTGTGCTCAATATAGGTTCTAAATCACAATTTGCAATTTAAGGTGATTAGACTTGGATGTTCACGAAGTGGATATATACAATTAAGGATGGAAGGTTGGGTATATATCACTACCTATATTTAAAGGAGTTACGTTGTTGTGCTCAATATAGGTTCTTAATCATTATTTAGTGCAAGTTTAAGTCGCGGACTTGTTCTTTATCAAGCTTCATCAAGTGATTGTTATTTCTCAAGCTTCTATTGGGATTGTTGCTCGAGATCTTCTCAAGAGGTAGTCAGGCTTAAAGACAAGAGGTGATCTGTTTGGAGACATGTGTTAACCTTTTACTCACTTTAAAGTCATATGCAATTCATCAAGCGGTTGTAGCATATTACGAGCTTCAATGAATTGTTAATCTTCTTAACCATTGATGATGAGGAAAGCAAGGGGTTACTACAAGAGAGTCTGAATCACCTTCTTCGTTGCAGTTGTTTCGTTTGTCTCTTTCCATGTTGTGTGCCTGTCAAATTCACATACATCACAGACTCTCAGCTTTGGCAAAAAGGTCATTTCATGTCCTTTTTGAGGGGGAGAATTATCGCAAGTTTCCTAGAAGTTCCGTCCCCAGCGATGTGAATTTTAGCGGTTCCGGTTACAGCGGGTCAGATCGTATCGGTTCAGTCTCCAGCGGTTTGAATCTTAGCTGTGTCGGTTACAGCGGGTCAGATCGTAGCGATTCAGGATTCAGTGGTTCAATCTACAGCAGCTTGATACTTACTGTTGTGCAGTTAGTTCTTGAATTTATTTCTCAGATAAATCTCAAGAACTGTAAAATCCTGTACACAGTATGACAA
Organism: Artemisia tridentata subsp. tridentata; assembly: GCA_021014915.2. NCBI lineage: Eukaryota > Viridiplantae > Streptophyta > Magnoliopsida > Asterales > Asteraceae > Artemisia > Artemisia tridentata. The sequence goes on along the minus strand of CP139502.1, from coordinate 231,350,878 downwards.
CTATTCTGGATCAGACAGCTTTGTTTGATTGGACTGACTATGAGTCATGGGCTCTTCTAAGAATTTGCGCATGTTTCTTTTCCTTTCTGGCTAGTCAACAGCACAAGATGACCACGAAGTTAATCTGGTATTCTTTATTTGTGATTGAAGTTGTAGTTCTCGAAGGCGTCTACTTATTTTATCTTGAAGTCGGGGTTGGCTGGATGCATGACTTTCAATGATAACTTGCTCGTGCGAAAAATTTAAGTTGAAGACTTGGGTTATCTAGTTACCAGCAGTCGGGGTAACTATCACTTAAGAGTAACTGGAGTACTAAGTGTCACACGTCATTGACGTTGTCGATAATCGCAAGAGGTGTTAATGTCTCATACTTTGGTTGGGTATTGAGCACTTAGAGATCTGCTTGGAGCATTAATTCTCTACACCGTTCTTCCAACATTAGTGCAAGCTTAAGTTACAAATTTGGGGATTTCTTCTTCTGGTTTCAATATTGGTACGTCGGGTTTCCTTCATCAAGTGGTCTCTAATCTGGGTTCAAGGTTGGTTAGTTGGCCAAAGGTTTTAAAAGGTTGTGATGTGATCTGTAATTCTCACGAAATATTCTTAACCCAAACTGATGTTCACCAAAACCAAATCAGTCACGCCACATTCAATCGGTTACTGTCTCACGGTTTCTTCTTGGTTTTTTAAAATCCCGCGAAAGAACTTATTTCTCGGTTTAAACCATAGATTTGTAAAATTCCGTGATGATGGGCTATGCGCTCTTGACCAGGATCGGGTTAAAACCATTGTCAGAAGTTCAGTTATAACTTCACAAATGGCTGGATCGAGGCTTTTAATTGACAAGATGTGACTACGGGGTTAGTTCAGTATTATTTATTTGAGGCTGAAGTGAAATTTCATGGGTGCGTGTACTTAGTATCTGAAGATATCGGGGAGGTTGGATGAAGATTCTTCGAGATCCTTGTTCGAGCTTTCAATACAATGACAAAGACTTGGATATCTAGTTATTTTTTCTTTTTCTCTATTACAAAATAACTATCACTTTAAGGAGTCACGTTGTAGTGCTCAGTGTCACACGCAGTTGTGGATATCCAAGAGGTGATGTACGTCTTATACTTGATGGTTGGTTGGTTGAAGAGTATAGAGTACTTAGGGATTCGATGTTGCACGAAGTCTCTACACCGCTCTTTGTCACGCATTAGTACAAGTTTAAGTCACAAGTTCGGGTTATATTACTTCAGTTTCAAGTTCATCATATTGGGTTTTCTCTATCAGTGGTCACGACATCAAGCCGACAGAATGATAATGGGGTTGGTAACGAGTTAGATGAGAGAAGAAGTAAAGAGAGAGATAATGACGTTTGAACACAGTAGTTCAAGCCTCGTTCTTCAACATTATGACGTCTGTACAAGTCAGTGCAGGCCTCGTTCTTCATCATAATGACGTCTGAATACCTCTGTTCAGGCCTCGTTCTTCAAAGAAAAGAAAAGTGTACGCTTGAGTGCACTTTATCTTCAAAAGAAGAGGAATCTTCTTATTTATGGCCATTCTCATCAACAAGATTCATGCTCTTTCCGTGCTTATTCAATCTTCAAGTGGATCGGCGCTTATTGGAGTATTCTTTTATTCACGTATTCAACCAAAAATTGCAGTTAACAGGCATATGCAATTTTTGAGGGGGGGAAAGGGTGAATAAACAACGTGTTAGTCTTCAAGAACCGTCAAGCAGAGTTACTTATCGTTGATGGTATTCATATTCACTGGTTCAATCATCAAAAATTGCAGTTGGCAGGCATATGCAATTTTTGAGGGGGGGAAAGGGTGAATATTATTCTACATGTTGGTTGATGATTGAGAATGGTCATACGACTCCTGAATACGTCAGTTCAGGAGTCGTGCAAACCATGTTTCTCCAACACTACTTCTTCCATATATCAAGGTGTTGAAGAACATGGTCATGGAATGCTAATCGAGTCTCACGGTTTGGTATAATCAGCAACAATGGGTTTCTAGTCAATGCTTCAAGTACACGTCATCAGGCTACATGTACACATCATGATGATGATTCCGATTAATCGTAACCATCATGGGGGAGAGAAATGTGTACACCAAGGACGCACAACAGGTTCACGTGATCGGGCTTAATCATATATTCCGGTGTTGAGAACCGCAGAGATGATCAGTGGTTCAACTTGTTACCTTGGTATTTACGTTTCACTGTTACGTCATGGGCTGATTAATCGTAACCATCAGGGGAGAGAGAATGTGTACATCAAGGACGCACAACAGGTTCACGTGATCAGGGCTTAATATCCAAGGATGGATACATTCTATAGATGATCAGTGGTTCAACTTGTTACTTTGGTGCTATACGTATGACTGAAGAAGGTCGAGTCGTCAGTCTATTCTACGTTCTCTGTTGGGAGTTATCATCTTATGTGTATGCTGCGGGCTGATGGGTTACATGTAAGGTTACTGGAAGGCATTGGGTGAGATGAAGATGATTGGTATTCTATTCCTCCACATTGGGCAATCTTGAAGAAGGTCGAGTCTTCAGTCTTCTCTACATTCAAGAATGTTGAGTTCTTTTCTTACAACTTGATATTTAACTTAATCCCATGACAGTTCTTGTTTGATGAGTTGTGGAGTTAAGTTAAGTTCAAGTTGTTCTGTAGTTTAAGGTTAGGTCCAACTTGATTTTAACCCAATCTCATGACAGTTCTTGTTTGATGAGTTGTGAGGTTATGCTGAAATCAAGTTGTTACTGGGCTTAAATTTGTGGTTTAGTTTAACCTCATGACAGTTCTTGTTTGATGAGTTGTGAGGTTAAGCTAGATTTCAATTGAGGCTCAACTTAAACTACTGAAAAGTTGCCTAAGGTTTTTGACGGAGTCACTCTAGGACGGGAGTGTTAGAAGATTAAAGACGGCATGCATTTGGTTATCAAAAGACTTCTTCATATTTCGGGCGTTCATCCAAAGTCTTCTTCTTCTTATTTTTGGGTGATCGTCAGAGGTTGTCAGATTGGGGGAGAGCACTAATTAGGGGAGAGTGATAAGCCAAAATCATTCTCTGATTGAAAGTGCTCACGTTACTCTTCAGCAAGTTAAATGATGGAAGCAGAAAAGATTCAGAATGCTGAGGAGTAATGGTTTTTGGTTCGTATCCTTGTATATATTTTGCTTCTTACATTCTTTTTCATATCTTATACCATTCGTGTAAATAGTTATATAGAAATCATGCTAATTGTAAATAGAGAATCGTAAAATCAGAAAAACCATAAAAATTGAAAAATAGAAAATACCAAAAATAGTTTCACCTAGGCATGTCTTCTGTTTATCGATAACATTTACGGACTTAGAAATGTCATTCAATAATGGCACGGGTCTTTAAATGAAGCTCGAGCAGAAGTTAAAATGGAGGATTAAAACATGTCTAAATGGCTTGCTATTACTTTAGATAGCAACCCGCGCTTCAAACTGGGGAAAGCACGTCGCCAAAAAGACGGCTGTTCCTCCAACTGGGTGATGTTCACCTGGGCATGGATTACTTTATATCCATGTTTCTTCGATCTGATGTACGTTTCAGTGCATCATTTCTTGAAAAAGAAGAGAAGTCTTCTTTGCATACAAATAGTTTTCATTCTATGATTCTTCTGAAAATTATTTGTGAGACACTTGGTGAATATGTGTTGTATGAAATTTGTTTAAACTTGGATTATGCATAAAATTTGTCACTCAATCAACGACTACAAAACCTCACGACAGTTCTTGTTTGATGAGTTGTGGGGTTAAGCGTGATTTTAGTTGAGGTTCAACTAGAATACGGGTCATTGATTGAGGGGGAGAGTGAATTCAAATTTTATATCATCAAACGGATTTATTGGTTTAATCATACTTGTTAGAAATGGTTTTGTAGTTAATGGGGAATTAGTTGAAGAGGATCTTGCTTAAATATATCAAATGACCAAGTGTGTTAGTTGCTAGAAAGTTTAGGACATTATGTGCAATTTGCTTGTAGTATCCTAGCTTCATATAACTAGAAGGTTCATTTGTATCTCTTTGGAATCCTCGTTTAATACCCTAGATACTTTAAGACTCAAAACCTAAAAGAAGTTAGAAAACCCATTAAGTTTGATGTTCTTGAATGCCCCAATGACATTTGTATGATCTGAATGAATGAGTTTCAATTGTTGTTTGACTTATGTTAATCGATTGCTGCTCAAGAGTTGTCGATATTGTGCTTATGCTATCAGGATTTGTTTAGGTGTATTGTTATCATGCGTGAATCATGTTCCTAAGATCCTGAGTTGAATATTGAAATGTGTGTGAATTGCCATGTGCATGATTGCTATTTGTTCTTCATGCTAGATAGTGGTTTGACGTAGTTCCTGATTATGGTTTGATTATAAGATGAACTTGGTAGTATTATGTGGCAAGCTGCTGAAGGGTAGCTATTAAGGAATAGTGTATCTGTATGCATGTATATCTGTGTTGATATTCTTATGCAGATTCCATAGCCAAAATGAATGTGCCAGTTCCCATTCTAACCATTTAATCAGACGTTCAAATTCTATTGATTGGCTCGAAATTCACCACGACAACAACAACGGCAGTAGCAACAACAACAACAACAACACCTTCACCTCCACCACCATCATTTCAACAAAGAAGTACTTACTCAGATCTCGCCAAGAGGGGATCGACAATACTTGAGAAGATTTGTTGGTGGATGGATAATCGATGTTGACCTCTGACTCACTCAGTAAAGTGGGTGATTACATCATCTGCGCAAAAAGGTCAATATCACTTGTGTCATAATAATCACTTTGTGCTAAATAAGCAGTGAAACTCCCTCTTAGATTAAGGGGGAGTTCAGTATGTTTTCATCATCAGACTACATTAAATCGGACACATTTTCTCCCACATTTTCTAACTTATTTAAATCAATTGGGATCACAAATCTCAAAAGGTTTGAAATTTTTGATCGGGGGAGAGAATGTGATTTAAATATGAAACCTGATGAAAATGTGATGTTTTGGAAAGTATAATGTACGCTCTCCCATATGTGCTAAACCATTTTATATATCAATGCACATATTGAGGGGGAGCAAAATGTTTTGGATGTGAATATAAGCTCTCCAGTAAGTGCTAAACTCTTTCATATACCAATGCACTTATTGAGGGGGAGCAAAGGATTTGGCATGCATCTTATGTGAGCACGGCTCAGAATTCACAACAGAATTGACGAAACTAAACTGTCATCTATCGAAAGGGCATATCCTGGCCGGGTAATAATTTCAAGCTGGTCTAACCAGTGATGTAAGCGTGTCTCGAAAAGGATGTGTCTGAGTAGAGTGTACCGTTTCGAGAAACTTTCTGTGGACTTGACCAGGCCGGGTAATAATTTCAAGCTAGTCTAACTAGTGATGTAAGCGTGTCTCGAATCGGTCATGTTCACTGAAAGTTGATCAATTCAAAAAGTGCGAGCTCTACCTAACATGTGCAAATTTATAAAACAATCAACCGAGCACATGTTGAGGGGGAGCATTTGAAAAATATAAAACTCTCAAGTGTTTGCAAAAATGTGTTTCAGAATCATGAACACTTTGAGAGATTTTTCAATGATTTGGTTTATGGCAATCGTGGAAGTACACCAAAGACCGACCATTTTAATTAATGCATGGAGTTATAAGGATGGTTAGGTTAGGCTCAAGTTCCCACGATCCCGCCAGAGCCGGAGGGATCTACCCAGGGACAATCCACTAGTTAGTGTAGAAGTCCTTAGGTATGATTAAAAAGGAGAAAAGTGAATAAGGGAAAAGTGCCGACTGAGATGGAGCTAGTACTGGAACAAACCCAACAAGGTACTAGTAAGGAAGTCTCGGTAAGCACTGAAGGGGTTGAAGAATGAAAAAGAATTGTAAAGATAAAGGGTGAAAAGAAAGAAGCCCTCCTTACAACTTAGGCAGAAACCGGGTCAATACATATGCTGTCAGAATCACTTAGTTGATTGCTGGCATTGAAGACAAAGTATCATGGACCCAGTGATACGCTGCACAACCCTCCCTAGCCACTCAAGGTCCCTCAAAGGATTCTTGTTTCAAATGTCACGGAGTTCAATACATTCCTATCGTCTCTCTCACTCCGAGTTAGATGATATTGAAAAGGTGGCAGTCCTCTCCAGCCTCCGCTCACTAAATCAAAACGCACTATAGAGTCTAGAGCCACGAGATGCATAAAAAGATCTCATAGGGACACGAATTATTTCTACACTGGGTGTTCAACATTAAGGACACCAGTTGTAAACTTAAGAGTCCTACGCAGATCTTAGCAATCTGCCAGAACATTTATGAGAGAATTTACAAATGTAATTCTCAATGATTGAATGGAAATTCCTGCCAGGGTCAACATCAAGCAGCCCTGAAAGCAGGTCACTTCGGTAATTCTTTATGGATTACGCTTAGTGGTCACGGCGGTTTCAAACGGTCTACAGTCGTGGAGTGATCTCCAGCGACTCACCTAATCGTTGATGTGCTACGGTTCGATCTTAAAAAGCCCTCTGTGGGTTTTCGATTAGGAACGGTCTTGGTAAGGATTAGAGAGAGTTTTCACACTATGCTGTTAACAATCTCGAAGTCCGAACTTGTAAGTACCGGACGTTTTATTGCTAACTGTCGTATGCAGGAACTTCTGGCGGTTGATGCTGTGGAATGTTGTAGCTGGTTGCTGTTGTAGCTAGTTGCAGAAAAGATGCCAATCCTCTACCACATGTTCACACTACATCATCATTGTAACTCAACAAAGTCATGATCAACCTAAAAGACCTTTAACACGGCTTCTGCAAACTCTGATGCTAAAGATCATGACACCAAATAGTGTGAGCATGTCGGCTCAAAGATTTACACATCACATGGAAACATATTGCTGAAAGATGACTTGGAAACAAATGTTGGATGATAAAGTCGAAGAATACTCAAAGATCATCCAAGACAAAGAACGGTCATCAAAAGATCACTGCTAAAGGCACAAAGATACAAGACGTTGAAGAATCGAAGACTACGAGCTATGAAGTCAAGATCAAAAGATAAAATGCTAGAATTCAAGTTATTATTTCCGGGGTGACCTCCCTTAGGGGGAGATTGTTAGGAATATAAATATTCATATGAAGGTTCGGTCACCCCGAGCATCTAATTAGCATTTATATAGCTCGTAGGCTTATATATATTAGTTTAGTAGTATTAGTAATATTAGTATTATCTTAGTCGTATTTATATTTGTGGAGTGGGTCGGGGCTTTCCCCACTGTCAGCTCACTCCACAGCCCACTAGGGGCACCAATATGTAGTAGTATATAAGCCCCTTCCCACACTTGGGAAGGGTTGGAACTCTTCACACATTAATCTAATACATTCCAGTTTTCTCTCAAAGAGTCTCCCTCTCTCTCTCTCTAACATCTCACTAACTCAATATGGGATTCTTGATCTTTCAAGATCCAAGACCACCCGAATAGATCCACACAATCAAGAAGGTTAATTCCTACAATATGCCCCCCAAACAATTAATCCTGGCCAATATAAATAATAAAGCACACATGTAGTAGCAAATGGGGACGGTGTGGAACATTACTCAACCACACTAGAGTCATGCCATCGGTGCATCAATGACATGGCCATGTTACCTTCATGGCTAGGAAACAAATTTTGGCTCGGGTATCAAACTGAAAGGTCAAAGGTCAAAGGTCAAAGGTCCAAATCATAGCAAAGGTTCCAATAGTCAAAGTCATCGAATCAATATCAAAGTCCAAATATCCAGGTTCAAATCAAAGTTCAAATGCCAAAGGTTCATATCCCATATCTATGTCAAATGAGTCCAACGAACTGATCAACGGTTCATAATCAAATGGTTCATTTAAAGAAATCTTTATCAAATGGTTTTGTTAAAAATTATCTTTATTAACTGTTTTTCACAAAAGTAGTCTTTAAAAGTGGTTGTCGTAAAAGTTTAGCAAAATTCCATATAAAAGTGGTGTTGCATTATTCATAAACATCATTTAAAAACAGTTTTCCTTAAAACTTTTCCGTGTTATAATTAAAAAGGTTTTCACATCTATTTACCAAAATCAAATGAACCTTCAAAGTATTAAGTGATTCGAATATTCATATCATAGGGTAACGAACGAATTATGTCAAGTATCGTACCATAGGGATCACATGAAACGAATGTCAATGAATCATAGTATCAACGAAGCATATCAAACGAATGAATCAAAGAACAGGGGATCATAGCAATGGCTTAAAGGAATCTTATAATGAATCAAAGATCAAGAAAGTCATGAGAACGAAGGCACCCTTACTGAAAAAGGGTAGAATATCTGTACCTTATACCGCACGTGCAAACATATCTAAAAATATAAGGGTCGGACATAACTCCATCTTCAGCGAATCTACACGAATACATGGTCGTCTTATTATTAATATCTTCTTCAAATCAGATTTCTCATTTTATCGGCTTTCCATTTTTAGTAACTTTCCATTTATAGCAGGTTTCCAAAAATAGCAATTTTCCATAATTAGACAAATTCCACAAGTAATTAGGTTAAGTCATATATGAACCATATCATGGAAATAGGGTACATTTAGCAAGTTATGAATAGTTTAGGGTTAATTATGACAACTTTCCATATATTAGGGTTTTAATTGTACTTATACCAAAGTTAAAGGTTTGAAATGAAAATATTACAAATTACTCATTTTAATTCACAAATTACCAATATGTACGATTCCAACCCTTAACTTAACAATTTTACACTTTAAACCTTTAAGTTTACTAAATTACATATTTAAACCCCATAATTCATTTATTTACACTTTAACCCTTACAATTATCATAATTACCCATCAAACCCTTAATTTAACAAAATTACATAATATTACTCTTATTTTAAATATGGTACGAATTATATCTTCAACTTTCCATAAATTACAAAATTAGTCCCTTAACCTTTAAAAAGTACCATTTGGTTTATTAATTAACCATATTTACACATTAAACCCTTAAGTATCTAATTTTACACATTAAACCCCTTTATATCATTAGTTTATACGAATCCCTCAAGTTTCCAAAATTTACAAACAAGTCCCTCTATTTTATTTTATTTCCAAATCGAATTATATAAATTAACGATTTACATATTTAATCCTTAAGTTCCATATTTTATGAAAAGGACACCCATGTTATATTTATACAGAATACCCCTGATCTAAAGTATATTACAAAAATAACCTATGAGTTTAGAAAATTACAAAACACACCCTTTTAATTCAAAAACCTACTCGGTAAAACATTTTATCCACAAAACCCTAAACCTAGTGATGCGGTGCGATGTGTCGTTGCGGTTTAGCAGTATTAATGCCTACTCAAGTTTTAAATTTATATTTAGCCGACTTATCAATAACACACACACTTAACGAGCAGTGTACCCGGTCAGTATGAATATAATGGTAAGTAGAGTGTCGATCACTAAGAGTGGAACGTATTATCTAGTTATTCTAATCAGTATTTTAATATATTAAGTTAGCTATACAACCTATTCTAACGCAAGGGGGTTCAGCCTGAGAGACTGGCACGATTTGGTTGCAATTAAATAATAAACTAAACCAATAGGCACGAATCAGCGAATAGCACACACGTACATAGATAAATACTCGAGACAATAAGAAGATCTGTCCTGATAGATAAGTAGTTTGTCACTTGTTTTATTGCTAGTTTTATATGAAGTGTATAGTTCGATGCAACGCACCGAGATTAAGTCCTTTCTCGTTGGTTCTAATCTTATCGGCGAGTAAACCCTTAATGATTACTTATGACTATCCTATTTATCTTTCTTCCTACTTTTCTACAGACGATAGAATGCATAGGCGATCTAATAAATAGGCGAGGGCAGAGGCATGGCGACCCGATCAACGCTCAGCTAGACACAGAGGTTATCAATGCACTAATAAAAGTCACCAAAGACATCAACATATAAACTTTAATTAATGAGAAAGCAGTTTTAAGGGAGTGCAATCTTTCCGTTGTCACATTAAATAAGCCACCAATTTTGATGAATTAAAGTTTACTAACACAATAAAACAAAACTACTTAATGAATTAAACACATGCAGCACCTTATTACAGCTCTTGTATCTTTGTTTGGGTGTGTCTTGTGCTGCCTATTCGTCTGAATTCGTCCTAGGGTTTCTGTACTTCGGTCTTCTGTCGAACTTCGGAACTCTCAATTCGTCTGGTCTTTGGGGTATTTATAGTTTCTGTCTGAGGGTAAGATGCGGCGCATCTAGTAAGTAGATGCGGCGCATTGACTTAACTTCGCGTGGGGTCCAAGATTAATATATTCAGGAATATTCGTACACCGCCAGAAGATGCGGCGTAACTCCATAAATAGATGCGGCGCATGTCCCCTTGTATCTTGGATCGTATCTGGTGAAATCTGGATAGTGATGCGCCGTATGTAATAAGTGAGATGCGGCGCATCTGGAGCAGAATAGTCTTGATCTTGTGCATTTCTGTAGACTCTTAACTTCTTGCATGTTTTGCTCCATAATAAGTCCAAAATCGCTAAGTTTCACCAAATGCTTGTTTTTACCTGAGAATTACAAAAGTAAACGATTAAGTATCAATCCTCATACATAATATAATAAAACAAGTCAAATAATTAGGATAAATGATAGTAATAAAATGTACTTATTTGAGTTCATCACCTAGTTTTCCCAAATCATTTCCAATCATTAACTCATCATTAAAACATCCTTAATTAACCATAATCATCCCCAAAATCCTAAACCCTAACTCGCACGATTTGATTTTCTTTTTTCTTCATTCGTTCCTCAAAACCCGATTAGTAAAACAATTTCGACAAGGACTATAGGCTTCAACCAATCGATCTATCATTTTTTACATAGTTGTATGTGTCGTATAGGGTTCAAATAAAATAGATTTCCAACCCAGAAAATTCGTAAAAAAGTTTTTGGATTTTAATCATGTTTTTGCTCTTAAAAATTCGTATGATCTATTTAGCTTGCATGAATCGTTCTAGCCAATTTATATGAATCTTATATGATGTAAAGATCATAATAAAAATACCAAAAGAATTTTAGAACGTGTGAATTAGGCGTACGAATTTTTGGTACCTCGGATGAACAATTCGACAAGCAACAATCTCCCACGTTCGAACCAGGCTATCCCACAACCTCTAGCTATTTTTCACACCTTCTTTGGATGATGAAGAACACCATAAAAATGCCCAAGAGTTTCGAGAAAATCGGATGAACTTGAGAGGATTTTTGGTTTGTTAATTTAGGGTTTTTGGTGGAAAAATAAATGGAAGGAATTTAGATAAATGGAATTGGCCGAGTCTTAGGGGGGGGATGGGCTGTATATTCGGCCTAATTGACTTGACAAAATCAAAATCAAGATTTGATTAGCTTTCCTATTTTTAATTTTCAATTATCTTAACTTAAATGATTTTTAAATATACATAAATAATTTAATTGAATTTCGGTTTATATATATAGGTTTGTATGGATGACAATAAATTTTTGTACTTTGCAAAATGTAGAAATGTTGCCTCAAAATTTATTTCACTTAATATGTAGCTCATTACCAAAGGTTTGGGATTTATTTGATACTTTATATACTTATTAACCAAATTTTAAAGTTATAAGGGCAATTTGGTCTTTTTACATGTTTTAGATTTTTGGGTATTACAACTTCTTCCCCTCTAAAATAAAAAATTTCGTCCTCGAAATTTGAAGTCGCAAAGTTAAACGAAGTCGTAGCAAGTCGCAAAAGATCATCACAAACATTCTTATGCCCAAGGAGGTTCTTCCAAAAGATCTTCAGACCAAAAGTTTCTCATGACTCAGATCAAAACGGGGTGGGTTCAAAGTGCTCAGAAGGAGACAAAATAAATTGATCCTGATCAAAAGGTCCATGCAACATAAAATAAACGATAGGCGAATCTTCTAGAAAGCTCATATAAAATACGAACAGGATTTCAAATCGAATTTACTGTATCACAGTAGGGAGTTCTAAAAGGAGTTCAAGATTTATAACTGCGGTCAACAAAATGCAAAACGAGAGTCCAAAACTCATCAACGGAATTTCAAATTGTAACTTCTTAGGTACTCCCCAAGATATCCTATGCCCACAACAAGTGCACGTTATATGATGTAAGTATTATCACGTTGGCCAGACGTCATAATACCGGCATCATATAAATATGCCCTCATGATGGTCATACTTTATCTCAAGTCGTAATCAAAACCACCTATCTTAATCCACCTAGTACTTCTACAGTCTCAGAGGTCAACAAAATCAAATGCCATAGTCAAGAGAGAAAACAAAACCATTCGCAAGAGTATCAAAATCCCAGATTGCCTAGCAGAAATGAGGTACGCCGTCACAAGCATCATATCTTCCACAACTCGCTAAAATCTCTTAAAACAAAGCCATCACCGAACATATGAAAAATGAACACGGAACTGAAATGCTTCTAGGAAACTTGAATCATTAAAGGATCTTATTACTCTATAACGAAACTTAAGAGAGTCAACGGAATGAAAGTTAGTCGCCAAGAACTTCGGCCTTCATAGAATCAATTCTTCCAAACATAAAGGGTCTGTTTCAAAAATCCACTCATTCAACACATCCAAACTCTTCAAGTCCAGTTAGTCTGTCTTCGTCTGTCTATCAATCGGTAAGTGAAACTAAAATCGGAAGCTTGTGTCTAGTTCGTCGAGCCTCCTGCATTTCTTCTTGGAATGTGATGGAGTAGTGTGGATTTCTGGAACGATCTTTAAATATCTTCATCATCCAGTCTGCTTCCGCTCTCAATTCATCTTAGTACAACCAAGATGAATAGGGAAGTGAGACTGCATGTCTTCATCAGCTCCAGGTTCTCCATCTTGACAAGAATTTCTTCTTCTGCATCGCCAACACTTCTGCCTTGTAAGTACTGTCTTCACTCTTCAGGGTAGCCACCGTTGTTGTCAACTCCAGGTCAGGTATTGAAGTAATTCTTCTGATGCGCTTCTAGTTGTCTTGATGCATACGCAAAACCTTCCGTGCTGTAAGGGAGTAAAACCGAGTCTCTTACTGGAATGCCCCAAAATTCGTTCCGCTGAAGGTATGGAAACTATTTTCTATTTCAGCTTTTCCAAAATCCATTCTCAATCAACTAAGCTGTTTCTCTCGGTTCACGAAATTTCTCAATGGTATCACAAATTGTAAACATCATCCAGAATTCTTCTGCAAAGCTCAAAAGGTTTCAGTTCTCCATTCTGTTGTCGGTCTTGACCACTTGGTGATAGTTTTCAAAACTGGCAGGATTTAAAGAGATATCCTTAATTAAGAACATCGCTGTCTCAACAAATATCAATCTCTCAAAATGCACAAAGATCGATGAATTTCCTAACAAGGTGCTAAGATGATTTTCATGCTCTTCCTCGTCCCCGAACGTACTATTAAGTCATATAATGACCATTCGCCCAAGTACTCACGAGAAAACATCATTTATCAAATTCGCAAAACAGTCAGAGCTTTAGCTAATACTATTAGCGTCACTAACCGTCATAGCAGTCGTTTACGAATAAGGAAGGTGATTCCAAGAATAAAATCAATTCATCAGAAGGAAACTTCGTGCTCTGAAATTAAACAAACCCATAGTCGTTTCAGGGTGGAGGAATATTGGCTCCTAACAGTAATACGGTGCAGCTATCTCCAGTCACCATCCTTCTTTATCGCGAACGAAACTAAAACACGCCCAGCAGATATACTCAAGCAGACTTACATTCTGGTCTTCGGTTGCTGCTCTTCCCGATAGCTCAAATCAACTGGTATAATTCCGGACACATCCGGAGGAAATCTTTGCCTGGTGACTAAACAATATCTCGATATCATGTCAAATCTTACTTCACACTCCGGTGGAAAACTTGGTGGTTCAACCAGGAATCATATTCAAGAAATTTAGGGTGCCAAGTAACGTTCAAGATACGATTCATTCATTGGTGTACGAAATGGGTCCTAGGAAAATTTCATAACCGTGAAAGTAACACACGAGTCTCCAGAGTAATAGTGATAGCAAAGGGTTAACAATCGGTAATCGTAGTAGGGAGTTCAAAATTGTTTCAAACGCCAAAGGTGAGACATAGAAGGGTAGTTGTCAATATTTGAATGCTCAATCAACCAATTCCTTGTCAGAATAAAATCGAAGTTAACTATCCAAAGAAAGACGGATCACAAATCAAATCTTTATCATTCAAAAATGAGGGGAAAAATTCTTATACTCGTGGTTAAACACCACAAGACTTCTCGTAGGAACAGAGATGGGTGAAACGAAATCAAATAGTGCCGGAAGATTCATAGGTACTTATCAAAAGCAAAAGACAAATAACAAAACATATCCAGTACGTCATTACCATGGAGGTTCTCAGAATGCCCGATGAGGTATCAAAATGATTAACGAAAGGATCAAAGATCAGAGTCAAAATCTGAAGATGAGGATCAAATAGTGTCAGGCAATTATTATGAAATTCTCAATGCCTTCAAGATTTAATCAGCTTCAAATCTTAGGTGGTGCAAAACATAAGCTTTCGCTTTCCAAAAGTGATATCAACAGGATCTAACCAAAAGCAAGGCACGAATCAGTGTGATGCGGAAGCAAAGATACTTAAACGAATTTCTTATAGTCTACCCATTCCTCACTGGTCAAAACTTACGTTCCTATAGGGAAATCTTAAAGCAATTTTCAAAGGTTTTCATACGAGCGCCTACAGGTAAAACTTAGTGGTCCTAACTTACACAGGCCAAGGGTAATTGTATTACGAATCGCAGCCTGTCGCTCTGATACCATAATTGTAACACCCCAACTCGACAAGGGTAAAGGTATCGCAAAAATGGTTTTATATCAGATCAAAACAAGCATACATTTACAGTAATACAAGAATCTCAAAGGTTACAAATGAAATACTAAATTTACAAGGTTACAAATGCGAATACAAATTCTAAAAATATAATATCTTCTAATCAATTAAAATCCAGAATAACTATCAAGTCTTCTAAGTCCAAGGTACTCTCCACTCATTCCCAGCTCCCTACTAAACCTGCCGCAGGAAAAGAAATGCGGCTGAGCTTAAAAAGCCCAGTGAACAGATATATATATATAAACAAAAACGAAAGCAAAAAGAAACGAACATATATGGTATAGTGCAATGGAATAATATAAGGTATAGACAAAGGTACAAAGTAAGAAAGGGACAAGGGAAGGTCAGTAATCCACCACGAGCCCAAACAAATCAAACATAGTAACCATTAGTAACCATAGAGGAGCGACCTCTCAAATATGTGAAGGACGTGTATAGCACACAGCATCAATCACCAAATCAAATCAAATCAAATCAAATCAAATCATGATATATCCCTCGAAACAAAACAAATCTAGGATGCATCCATACGCCCCCCAAACAATTAATCCTGGCCAATATAAATAATAAAGCGCGCATGTAGTAGCAAATGGGGACGGTGTAGAGCATCACTCAACCACACTAGAGTCATGCCATCAGTGCATCAATGACATGGCCATGTTACCTTCATGGCTATTAAACAAATTTTGGCTCGGTTATCAAACTGAAAGGTCAAAGGTCAATAGTCCAAATCATAGCAAAGGTTCCAATAGTCAAAGTCATCGAATCAATATCAAAGTCCAAATATCCAGGTTCAAATCAAAGTTCAAATGCCAAAGGTTCATATCCTATATCTATGTCAAATGAGTCCAACGAACTGATCAAAGGTTCATAATCAAATGGTTCATTTAAAGAAATCTTTATCAAATGGTTTTATTAAAAATTATCTTTATTAACTGTTTTTCACAAAAGTAGTCTTTAAAAGTGGTTGTCGTAAAAGTTTAGCAAAATTTCATATAAAAGTGGTGTTGCATTATTCATAAACATCATTTAAAAACAGTTTTCCTTAAAACTTTTCCGTGTTATAATTAAAAAGGTTTTCACATCTGTTTACCAAAATCAAATGAACCTTCAAAGTATTAATTGATTCAAAGATTCATATCATAGGGTAACGAACGAATTATGTCAAGTATCGTACCATAGGGATCACAAGAAACGAATGTCAATGAATCATAGTATCAACGAAGCATATCAAACGAATGAATCAAAGAACAGTGGATCATAGCAATGGCTTAAGGGAATCTTATAATGAATCAAAGATCTAGAAAGTCATGAGAACGAAGGCACCCTTACTGAAAAAGGGTAGAATATCTGTACCTTATACTGCACGTGCAAACATATCTAAAAATATAAGGGTCGGACATAACTCCATCTTCAGCGAATCTACACGAATACATGGTCGTCTTATTATTAATATCTTCTTCAAATCAGATTTCTCATTTTATCGGCTTTCCAGTTTTAGTAACTTTCCATTTATAGCAGGTTTCCAAAAATAGCAATTTTCCATAATTAGACAAATTCCACAAGTAATTAGGTTAAGTCATATATGAACCATATCATGGAAATAGGGTACATTTAGCAAGTTATGAATAGTTTAGGGTCAATTGTGACAACTTTCCATATATTAGGGTTTTAATTGTACTTATACCAAAGTTAAAGGTTTGAAATGAAAATATTACAAATTACTCATTTTAATTCACAAATTACCAATATGTACGATTCCAACCCTTAATGTAACAATTTTACACTTTAAACCTTTAAGTTTACTAAATTACATATTTAAACCTCATAATTCATTTATTTACACTTTAACCCTTACAATTATCATAATTACCCATCAAACCCTTAATTTAACAAAATTACAGAATATTCCTCTTATTTTAAATATGGTACGAATTATATCTTCAACTTTCCATAAATTACAAAATTAGTCCCTCAACCTTTAAAAAGTACCATTCGATTTATTAATTAACCATATTTACACATTAAACCCTTAAGTATCTAATTTTACACATTAAACCCCTTTATATCATTAGTGTATACGACTCCCTCAAGTTTCCAAAATTTACAAACAAGTCCCTCTATTTTATTTAATTTCCAAATCGAATTATATAAATTAACGATTTACATATTTAATCCTTAAGATCCATATTTTACGAAAAGGACACCCATGTTATATTTATAAAGAATACCCCTGATCTAAAGTCTATTACAAAAATAACCCATGAGTTTAGAAAATTACAAAACACCCCCTTTTAATTCAAAAACCTACTCGGTAAAATATTTTATCCACAAAACCCTAAACCTAGTTTTCCCAAATCATTTCCAATCATTAACTCATCATTAAAACATCCTTAATTAACCATAATCATCCCCAAAATCCTAAACCCTAACTCGCACGATTTGATTTTCTTTTTTCTTCATTCGTTCCTCAAAACCTGATTAGTAAAACAATTTCGACAAGGACTATAGGCTTCCACCAATCGATCTATCATTTTTTCCATAGTTGTATGTATCGTATAGGGTTCAAATAAAATAGATTTCCAACCCTGAAAATTCGTAAAAACGTTTTTGGATTTTAATCACGTTTTTGCTCTTAAAAATTTGTACGATCTATTTAGCTTGCATGAATCGTTCTAGCCAATTTATATGAATCTTATATGATGTAAAGATCTTAATAAAAATACCAAAAGAATTTTAGAACGTGTGAATTAGGCGTACGAATTTTTGGTACCTCGGATGAACAATTCGACAAGCAACAATCTCCCACGTTCGAACCAGGCTATCCCACGACCTCTATCTATTTTTCAAACCTTCTTTGGATGATGAAGAACACCAGAAAAATGCCCAAGAGTTTCCAGAAAATCAGAGTAACTTGAGAGGATTTTTGGTTTGTTAATTTAGGGTTTTTGGTGGAAAAATAAATGGAAGGAATTTAGATAAATGGAATTGGCCGAGTCTTAGGGGGGGGGGATGGGCTGTATATTCGGCCTAATTGACTTGACAAAATCAAAATCAAGATTTGATTAGCTTTCCTATTTTTAATTTTCAAGTATCTTAACTTAAATGATTTTTAAATATACATAAATAATTTAATTGAATTTCGGTTTATATATATTGGTTTGTATGGATGACAATAAATTTTTGTACTTTGCAAAATGTAGAAATGTTGACACAAAATTTATTTCACTTCATATGTAGCTCATTACCAAAGGTTTGGGATTTATTTGATACTTTATATACTTATTAACCAAATTTTAAAGTTATAAGGGCAATTTGGTCTTTTTACATGTTTTAAATTTTTGGGTATTACAAAAACTACACTTGCTTAGACTAATATACTACTCTTGATAAGCATGATTGTGATAACTTTTGACAACATGTTGGTTATGATAATTAGTTTAGTGAACTAATCTATTGTTTCTACAAATTAAACCTTCGTCAAGATTTTAGTTCATAAAAACAAGCATTACGTTTAACCAATCAATTCAAGATTAATTCAAGGTTCATAAGTTTGGTGTAAACTTAAACACAAAAATAGTCTTTAGTTTTATCAAATTAGCTAAGGAAATGGTCAATACAAAAGGTAACCGATCATAGGCAAAAGGTTACAATTGATAGTAAACTACTAATCTTTCGACCCTTGAAATGGTTTACAATCAATCCAATTTGATAAGCAAAAGCATTCCTATTACAACCACAATTAAGTTTCTTTGTTAAACCAAGAATAATGGGTAAAAACAATCATTCATAGACAAATGATTATAACTAGTTGAATAACAATAAATCTTTCGACCCTTAAAGCTATTAACAACTAGTTAAACTTGATTAACAAATGTCACTATGAAACTTAATCACAATTGGATCTTAGAATCAACTTGAAATTGAATTAAAACATGTTATCACAATCATACGCAAATCAATAAGCAATACACATCATCTAAGCAAGTGCACAAATGCACTAGCCACTCATAGCAAACACTAACATAAACTCAGAACTTTGAACATTAGAAACCATAATTGAAAGTCTTACAATGATTGGAAATAGATTACAAATGATAAGGTAATGATACCCAAAGTATTGGTGTTGACTTCTTGATGTTTTGACCTCCAAATGTTGACTTCTTGAACCTCCAAAGTTCCTTTGACTTTTAAGGACGAATTTGAAAGTATTGTGATAGTGGGTTGATGATTAGAGAGTTAATTGGTAATTATGTTGTTGAGAGTTGTGTCTAAACACTTCACAAATGGTCCTATTTATACTGTAGGATCGAGTACTTCGAGCTTGATTGAGCTTGGTATAAACAAGAACCTCTGCAATACAAGTGTTTATGCGGAAACTAAACAGCAAGTATTATAAAGAAGAAAACTCTAAAAGAACAATGATCCTCTATGGATCAAACTATTGAATTAAGAATCGTTTATTGAATATTAAAAGATGTTCAAGTCGTACATAAACTCATAGACGGGTTTATCTTTTATACTAACAAGATCACCTAACCCTAACCCGTTCTACAAGCAAACGTGTAAAGAGATTAACAACAATCTCTTCTAAAAATAAATCATAACAAACATTCTAAATATACGGATAACAAATAATACTATCCGCAGCAACAATACTATCGGCAGGAACAAGATAACACTGTCGGCAGCAATGAGCTTTCAGCAGGAACCAAGCTATCGGCAGGAACCAACTTTACACTATCGGCAGCAACAATGAACTCTTATTTCCCAGAGATCCTAACTATACTACTCTCAAAGCCTAGGGTGATAAATGCTCCAACTTGGCCTCCAAGCAAATTAGAATGGCCTAGAATCATCATTAGAAGGCCCTAGAATCGGTGGTATGAAGACACATAACTTAATGATGAAGATTGGTAAAACAGGCACCATCCAACCGATCGGTATTGCATCCAACCGATTGGTTGGTCTTCAACCTTGGCCTCCATCCGATTCTGTTGCGGGTTGCATCCGATTGGATGGAGTGATGCTGTTTACTCATTCTTGAACTTTTGTCGTTTGGCTTGTTTCTTCCTTTTGGTTCTTGGTTCTTCATCCAAACTTGATCTTTTCCTTATCTTGAAGCTTGACAACTTGAATACTTGGACCTTCATTCTTTGAAATGCCTATTTGGTTGGATCTTGACAAGAGAATCTTCGTACCATCATAAATATTTCCTTCTTCCTCATTTTTTCATCTTTTTTTCTTCCTTTTTCCTGTTTTTGGCTACATATACTTTGCAAACACACTTTGGTACGATTTAGTAACAAAAGCATATAAATATAACCAAATAACATATATAAAAGCACGAATAACGCTACTAAAAACATGCACAATTTGAGCGTTATCATATTCCCCCACACTTAAACTTTGCTTGCCCTTAAGCAAATCTAGAAGTAAAAATAATTTTCCACATGGTACTCAAGTATGTTTGAGAAAAATGTGATGCAAACCTATCAGGTATGAGTACAAGTTAGATTCATCATTTTAAGCTTTCATGGTTGAAGCATCGAGATGTTTGACAATACCCAAATGATTTTCTTGCTTGATAAACATTACTAAACACCTCACGAAAAGGAAATGAAATATAATTCACTCAAAACACTCATTTGTATGGTTGGTGGAGTATATAAGACGAATCACACTCATTTGCTCAGTCATGATTTAAATATTACCATAGGCTTGTACAAGAAACAAAATTACACCAAAATGGCATGAGCACTAAGTATACATATCAAAGAGGTCTTTTATTCGGGTTAAAGGCTTCAAGGGTTATATTAGACTTATGTGCAACTATCTTATGCAAAACATAATAGCTCGCTAACAACGAATTCTTGCATCACCAAATAACGGATGGTCACTAAGGATAACCTTAGATCGCTAACAACGCTACCTAATTCCTCAAGAAATCGGATGGTCACTACATGTCAATACACTTGATAATTTCACAAAGTCAAAAGGGTAGGATAAGACATGGGATATGTTTTAGAAAGGGATGATAATAAGGAATATACAAAATAGTCAAAGTCTACTAACCAGATGTTGCTAGCTATCTCGAACCACTATCATGCAATCTTGAGAAAAACTCCATACTTGATTGATCAATACATTATTCCATAGCTCATTGGCTATTCTTGTCACCTTATAGTTGCGATGACTCATTTTCATTTTTTTTTAATTTTTTATTTATTATTTTTTATTTTTTTTAACTCAGACTTTCACTTGTCATCATATAGTTGCAATGACTTTTCTTTCATTTTACTTCGATAACTGCTCTTGGAGTTTGCAACTTTCTTCGAACTTTCATGATTTCCCACATAACATCCATCTTGCCAAATAGCTAGCAACCAACCAAGACTTGACTAAAGGTAAGGCTAGGCTAAAAAGTGTAAAATCTTTTTGTATTTTTCTGGATTTTATCAAGTGAAAAAGATAGGCTTAGAGGGTGTAACTAGGGGTATCTAGCGTTAAAGATAAACGCTAACAAAGGGGTTAATATTGGTGGTTAACTAGTCAATGTAACTAGCTAAATATCAATACGGGAGGCTATTTAGGTTAAATCCTAAGGTTGCCTCTTATCACGCATATACACTTATATCACACATGAAATGTGATCTCACAACGGTCTCGTAATGATTTACAAGCACAAGTTCTGGAATAAATAAAATCACCGGCACACTCATAGCAAAAGAATCAAAGCATAAAAGATGTATGCTAAATACGAAACAGGCTTAAATCCTCACATTTTAGTGGAAAGAGCTATAATATGTGCTAGCTAATGTTATCGATCTCAGAATGGATTGCAATATTAATCGGGACACATCTTAATTTTTCAAAAATTACAGGTTTCACCAGTGGATAGATCCAGTTAATCTAATATATAATCCTTAAAATGACAAATTACTAGATCACAAGGGCAAACAAAATTTAAAATTTAGCTCGAAATTTACAATCTATTCTTATTTTCCTATTCACCCCCACACTTAAGTTAAGCATTGTCCTCAATGTGATAAACGAACTTCAGGGAATGAAAATAGGGAAATAAGAGAATAAACCATATTTTCCTGCTCCAGATGATTCTTTGATCCAAGCATCCAAGATTTGTAATCATTATCTGCAGTAATCTTAAAATCAAAAGAAACACACGAAATATTTATACGTTTTATTCAAAAGTCAATGATACACCCCCACACTTATGTTCAGCTAAGGGATTAGAGAAACTTTGGGGTGAAATCACTTTGAAAAATAAATTAAGAAGTAAAATTAGCAAACACATGGGTTGCCTCCCGAGAAGCACTTGTTTTATTAACGAGTCATCAGCCTGACTCAAAATTCCTTCTTGCTACGTTGGTGCAATTTTTGGTTTCTTCTTTGAGAATTTTGGAACATACACCACGTTTCCTATCACTATTCCTTCTCCAGTTTCATCTATGTCTTCCAATTTTACTCTTTCCCAAGGTCTAGGAAGAACATCATAGATATAACCAGATTCTTCGGCCCAAGAAGTGTTTTTCTTATAATCGGCCGGAAAGGGTGCCATGAATGTTATAGCTTCATATTCTGATTCAGGCAGAATCTCTTTGATATAAATCTCGTTCATTTGCTCCTTATCATAGTACAATTTAATTCGGTGACCATTAACAATGAAACTTCCACCTTGTTTTTCATATAATTCAACATATCCAGATGGAAATCCATGTTTCACTATATACGGACCGAACCATTTCGGTTTTAGCTTAGGGGCTTTGAACTTGTATTTCATATTGAAAAGCAGAACTTTGTCTCCAGCTTTAAATTCTTTCCTAATTCTAAGCATTCTGTCATGATAAACTTTTGTTCTGGCTTTGTAAAGCTTGGAGTTCTCGTAAGCTTGGAGTCTTAGTTCATCGAGTTCATGCAATTGAAAAAATCTCTTCTCTCCAGCTATTTTGAGATCAGGGTTACAGCTTCTGAGTGCCCAGTAAGTGCGATGTTCGATTTCGAACGGCAAATGACAGGCTTTTCCATACAAGAGTCTGTATGGTGTTGTACCAATTGGCGTTTTATAAGTCGTGCGAAATGCCCACAGAGCATCATCTAGTTTTCTCGACCAAACGGCAAGATTATCTTTGACCGTTTTTTCGAGTATCCTTTTTAAGGCTCTGTTGGTATTTTCGACTTGACCAATGGTTTGTGGGTGATAAGCTGTAGCAAAACGATGATGAACTCCATATCGTTTCATAATTTTCTCCATTTGTCTGTTACAGAAATGGGTTCCTCGATCACTTATTAAAGCTTTAGGAATTCCATAACGAGCGAAAAGCTTTTTAAGAAAATTAACGACAACTCATGCATCATTTGTGGGTAGAGCTTCGGCTTCAGCCCATTTGGAAACATAGTCAATAGCAATGAGAATGTAATCGTATTTGTGCGATTTAGGAAATGGTCCCATAAAATCGATTCCCCAAATATCGAATATTTCGCAGACTTGAATGCCCTTTTGAGGCATTTCATCTCTACGAGAAATACTACCGGATTTTTGGCAAGCATCGCAGTTTTGAACAAGAGTATGGGCTTCTTTGAAAATCGTTGGCCAATAGAGCATCAAAAACTTTCTTAGCTGCGGTGGAAGGACCATAGTGTCCCCCAGTTGGGCCATGATGACATTCATCAAGAATTCATCTTGTTTCAGAACCATAAACACATCTTCTGATCATCCCATCAGGACACATCTTGAAAAGATAGGGCTCTTCCCAATAATAGTGTTTTAATTCTGAAAAGAATTTACTTCGTTGGGCATGAGTTAATCCTTTTTTGGGAATTCCTCCAACGAGATAATTTGCATAATCTGCAAACCACGGAATTTTGTTTTCATCAACTGTATCAATAGTCTTGAGAGTTTCATCAGGGAAATAATCGTCAATCTCGTCTTCCTTTAACTCTTCCAAATTTGGATTCTCGAGATGAGACAAATGATTAGCAGCTAGATTTTCTGCTCCTTTCTTATCTTTGATTTCTATGTCAAATTCTTGGAGTAGCAAAATCCATTGGATAAGACGTGGTTTTGCATCTTGTTTGGTAAACAGATATTTGAGCGCTGAGTGATCAGTAAACACAATCGTTTTTGAAAGCACAAGATAAGATCTGAATTTGTCGAAAGCAAAAACAACGGCTAACAATTCCTTCTCTGTAACCGTGTAATTTTGTTGAGCATTGTTGAGTGTTTTGCTAGCGAAGTATATAGGACGGAAATGTTTTCCTTCACGTTGTCCTAATACAACTCCAACAGCAAAATCGCTTGCATCGCACATGAGCTCGAATGGTAGTGACCAATTAGGTGAAACCATAATGGGTGCACTAGTCAGTTGGGTTTTCAATCTTTCGAATGCCTTCATGCAATCTGCATTGAAGTCAAAAACAAAATCTTTTTCAAGAAGTTTCGTAATGGGACGAGATATTTTGGAAAAATCTTTAATGAAACGACGGTAGAAACCGGCATGTCCTAGAAAACTTCTAACGGCCTCTCATACCCTATCAATGTAAGGATAAGAAACTTCCATTGAGGGGAGAAGAAGGCTTTATAAAAAGTAAGTTTGTCAGACTGCCCTCAGACCCTATCAATGTAAGGTTTTCAAAAATAGTAGAGTTTGGGAAACACTCAATACCTCCATCATCTACTAGGCGAAGATTTCTCCTAACAGATGTTTCAGTAATGATGATTTCCTGGCCATCTACAATGGCATGAATTGGTACTTCCTCATTGAGTGTTTTGACCTTAGCAGTAGACCAAAACTGTTCAATATGGGAAATATATATAGTAGGACTTACAGTTAATGCATACCTTATAGGGTTTGCATTTAAGAAATCAACAATCTCTGTAAATCCTTCACTTGCGGTTGGTTTTCGTAAAAATGCAATCATATTGTGAGTATCAGCAAAAGTTAGGTTCGACATTGTTGTGATTGATGGTAGGTTTTTGCGATTAGATGATAATAAGAGAGTTAGGGTTTGTTTTGCGAGAGAATTATGTGCGCATGATTTCAATTAAGTGAATGATTTAGGAATTTAAAACCTTAATCAACATATTTATGAAACAGTCCCTTGAACAAATAAGTAGTTGTAACCTCAACAACATTAAGTTATGCCTAGCAGCATTAACTTATGCCTAGCAGTAGTAACTATGAGGTACCAGTACTAACTCCAATTCCATACCGAATAACTGTTCTTCAATCTTTCCATAGAGAAAAGCACTTTTGACATCCATCTGATACACCACAAAGTCTTTAAAAGAAGAATAAGCTAAGAACAACCTAATTGCTTCAATTCTTGCAACAGGGGCAAAGACTTCATCATATTCAATCCCTTCTTCTTGTTTGTATCCTTGAGCTACCAATCTTGCTTTATTTCTTATCACAATTCCTCTTTCATCTTTCTTGTTCCTAAAAACCCATTTTGTAACAATAGCTCTTTTTCCATTTGGTAATTCCACCAAAGTCCAAACTTCTTGTAACTTGAACTGTAGAAGCTGTTGGGATTTAAGATGCTGCTGCTTAGTTTTGATAATGCTGCTCATTGAACTAAATGGAAAATACACTAAGTATGATTCTGCTGCTAGGCTAAATCATTCTACTGCTGGTGTATTTATTCTACTGCTTGAGTTTCTAAAGAAAACATGAAAATAAGCTAAGTATGATACTACTGCTAGGTATCAAAGATTCTACTGCTAGAGTTATTATACTGCTACTTATTGGATAATTATGTATAGTATGTTAGATAATTATGGAATAGATACGAATATATATTATCTTGTATAGAAAGTCATTGTAACCGACTAGGACTCCTTAAGTCTATAAAAGGAGGATCTAGGGTTAGAGATTAGTACGTATTGTTAGGCGTATTCGAATCACTTCAAGGTTTCTTGTAACCCTGTTACTTTTGAGTAACCGTATTAATATATTGAAGTGTTTATTGAGAATTCGTTTGTGTTCATTAATTCTTCTTAAGATTAAGTATTGGATTCCGCATAATACTTAATAATCATTCAAGAACAGTTTCTATACCTATTGTCTTAGATCCATATCTAAGATAACTAACAAGATCGTTAGCTCAACTGGGATCAACAAGTGGTATGAGAGCTTGTGATCTAGAGACTGATATCGAGAAGAATTTGTTGCTTATATCTGTTCATCATTAACTGAATCAATGAAATCTGAAACTACTCATTTGGTGACTGCTTCAAAGGTACCAATGCTCAAGGTTGGAGAATATGAACTCTGGAAGATGAGGATTCAGCAATACATAAAGATGCTTGACTACTCCATGTGGGAAGTCATTCAGAATGGAGATACTTTACCTGCTAAGGCTGCTGATGGGACACCTTTGCCCATTAAAACTAATG
Source organism: Artemisia tridentata subsp. tridentata (assembly GCA_021014915.2). NCBI lineage: Eukaryota > Viridiplantae > Streptophyta > Magnoliopsida > Asterales > Asteraceae > Artemisia > Artemisia tridentata. The sequence continues at coordinate 231,324,481 of CP139502.1, read as the reverse complement.
AGGAGAAGGCTCAAAGGAGACTGGAGATTAAGACTCACAATATCCTCTTGATAGGGATACCCAATGATTATCAATTGAGTTTTAGTAACACTCAGACTGCTAAGGATTTGATGGCTGCTATTGAACTCAGATTTGGTGGGAATGTAGCCACAAAGAAGTCAATGAAGAATTTGTTAAAGCATCAATTTGAGACATTTGTGGCCTCAAGTTCTGAAAACATTGATGCCACTTATGATAGAATTCAAAAGTTAGTCAGTCAGTTGGCACTTATGAGTGTTTCAGTGCCTCAGGAAGACATTAATCTTAAGTTTCTAAGGAGTTTATCATCTGAGTAGAACACGCATACTGTGGTCTGGAGGAACAAGGAAGAATTTGAGAAGATGAGTTTGGATGACTTGTACAATAATCTGAAGGTGTATGAGTCTGAAGTCAAGGGAGCATCCAGCTCATCTTCTAGTGCAAACAACCTAGCCTTTGTGTCCTCAAACAACAAAGGTTCTGGTAGCTCTCAAGAAAACTATTCCGCTGCTGGTCATGTGGTTTCTGTTGTTGGTTCTGCTGCTAGTACAAATAGTGACAACATCAGTGATGCTACTATTTGTGCATTCTTGGCTGATCTCACCACAAGTACTTCTGTGACTGATCAGGACTTGGAGCAAATAGATCCTGATGATCTTGAGGAGATTGATTTAAAGTGGCAGATGGCAATGCTTACAATAAGGGCTAGGAGATTCCTGAAGAAGACTGGTAGGGCACTCAAGTACAGAGGACAAACCAATGTGGGGTTTGACAAGTCAAAAGTTGAGTGCTACAATTGTCAGAGAAAGGGACATTTTGCAAGGGAGTGCAGAGCACCCAAGAAGAACAGAGAGACTACAAGGAATGTTCCTATTGAAGAGGTCAAGCCTACATCAGCTCTGGTTTCTTGTGATGGCTTGGGAGAGTATGACTGGAGTGACCAAGCAGAGGAAGGACCAAATGCTGCTTTCATGGCTGAAGAAGGAAAAAAAGGACAAAATTTTGCTTTGATGGCTTATGCTTCTTCATCCTCTGGCTCAGACTCTGAGGTATCTAATGAGTCTACTTGTTCTTTTAAATCATGCTTAGAGACTGTTGAGGAACTCAAGTCTAGGAATGAGAGTTTAAGAGTTGAAGTTGAAAAACTAAAACTTGATAACTTAGGATATAAACATGGTTTAAAATCAGTAGAAGACAGACTTGAATTTCTTAAGCAAAATGAGATAGAGTATGCTGATAAAATTAATATGCTAGAAACTGAGCTTATTAAGAAAATTTGTGAAATTAATGTTCTTAATAAAAGAGTAGAGGAGGCTGAAAAAGCTAGAGATGTAGCTGATCGGCCCCAAACGGTCAACTAATATTGACCAAGTAAATGGTCAACAAGAGTCAAACAATCTAGGGCACAATGCAATTATCCAAGGAGTTAGTGTATCCCCGGGTCGTTAAGTCCCAGCGAGATGTGAATTCTGTAGTAAAACGAATCTGTGATCGGGTGATAATTGAACGGGAAAGGTTTTGATTTGGATTTACACTAAGAAACGTGAAATAAATCTAGAAAAATAAAAACTTAACTTTTTTAAAAATCTAAAATAACCAAAAACTTATTTTAAAACTAAACTTATATTTTTTTACACTTTTATTTTATTTATTATTAATTATTTATTATTTAATTACTTTTTAAACTATTTCTATTTTTAATAAATACTAAATAAACAAAGAAAAATCTAAAACTTTTTCCTAAATTATCCTAAGGTGACAGAAAGGTAAGAAAAATATAAAAACAGAAAGTGCTTAATTAAAAAGATGAAAAATAAGCTAAAAAGCTCAAGCTTCTTAAATAGAAGCTATCACTTTCCTTAGAATGATGATTATCTAAATTTTATTTTACAAACCTACTACACTACTGAAAATAGATAACTTTTACAAAGATAATAATTTTAGAACTTAAAAATAAGCTGGAAACAAGCTGCTTATCAAAACAGTTAGCTTTTAAGAATATGAAATTGAACAAACAAGCTATAAGCTGGAAATTAAGCTATAAGCTGATGGAAAAAGCTAAAAGGGACTGAGGTAAGTACAAATAAGTCAAGGAATCCAGAAAAAGCTATGACTATAAGCTGATAAGCACAGAATAAGCCAACGACTTGCTGAATTTCTGTTGGTGCAGGGCAAAAAGTGCTGTTTTGCAGGCCTGATTTGGGGGCTTAAAAAAAATCTAAAAAATAAACTAAAAATATACTCAAGTACAAAAGCTAGGGAACTATATGCCTGTCAAATTTCAGCTTCTAACTCCTTAAGATGAAGAAATGGAAAATAAAAGAAAATCGCTGCAGAAACAAAAAAATACGAAAATTTAGATGCTATGGCTATTGGTTTGTGCAGACTTGTGTAGACTAATGGTGACCTATCTAATATAATTATAACACAATTATATGATCATAAGGGACACAGAAATGAAAAGAACAAGGGCCAAAACAACTTGTGGTAGCTTATGGCTTATTTGGACTTATTTAGGGGCTGAAAATACTACAGCCCTTAGATAACTAGATTTTTTTATATAATTGACTAAATAAATCTTGAAAACAGCTTATTATGGCTTCTAAAAGATGGAACAAAGTTGGAATAATGGTAAATGTACAGTACTAGCTTGTTTGGACCAAGTGACAGCTTAAACCAAACACTCCTTACAAAAGACTAAATTTGAGATTTCAAAGTAAACCACTGATTCACTGCATAAAACTGATTGACAAGAACCTAATATGATAAGATACACTGATTTAATCACATGAACACCTCTAATAACAACAAATGCTCATGAATCAATTTGATCCTATTTTAACAGTGAAAATGAAATTAAGAGCAAAAATACTATCTAATGAATAAGTACCAAATTTTAAGCAACAAACTAACTAAGGAACACTAGTTAAGCACAAAAGGCACAGAAATAAGCAATGATAAGCACTAGAATAGTAACTTGTAAGTATTGAAATAAAGGCTTACAATTGCTTCCACGCTCAAAACTGAGAACCAAGAACCCTAACCACTTCCTAATGCTTTCCACAAAGCAACTAACCCAGGGCCATCCTTAATGTACCCTGCTCCAACTTCTTGATCATCTTCACTCTGCATCTTTGATTCTTCACTCATTTAATGTCTCACTTTTGTATTTTTGAGTTATATGCCTACAACTGATTTTAGAGTTTCTAATAGCTTACACAAGCTATATGAGGAGCTTACATGAGCTTAAAAGTCCATAACAACAAATAACAACAACATTTAAGCTACATGAGATTTTTGAACAAGAAATGGCATAAACTGAATTCGTGAACATAAACTGAAATTGATTATTAAAAAAGGTTCGAAATACACTAAGAATGCTAGAAATATAACTTGAAAGCTTAAAGATACACTGGAAATTGAAATTACACTAAAAACTACAAACTACACTAATCTAAATTAACTACCACTTTTTCCTTGTGCTTCTTTCTTGATATTTATTGACTCTTTGGAGTCCCACTAGCTTTCTGAACATATCCCACTTGAATTCAACCCTTGGATCCTTGCAAATCATCCTAGCCATACAAATGGCATTATGGCGCCAAAATTAGAACAAGTGGCTAGGGGCAGTTTGAGAGCAATTAAAGATTATTGGTATGTTGTGGAGGTGGAAGGGTGAGCTGGTGGAGTAGATAGGTGAGGTGGAAAGGTGGTGAGGTGGTGGAAAAAACAGGGATGTGGAGGAGTAGTTTTGTTACAGTGAAGGTGGGAGAGGGAAAGGATAAAGGGAGTGGGTTTGACCCTGGTTTTATAACTAAGGGTGGTTTGGGTCGGGTTTATATAAGGTTGGGCTTGGGTTTTATTTAAGTGGGTTGGGCTTGGGTTTATTTAAATGGGTTTGGGTTTATTTTAAATAGGGTCCGGTTGGTTTGTAGTTTAATCACAAGGACCATAATTGTATTTTCTGAATTTTGAAGGGTGAAATGTGAAACTGTTTCAAAGTTTATCAAAGGACCATAAAACATAATTTTCCATTTTAAAACACCCGGGGACCATAAATGTCATTTTTCAAACCCCAGGGACTAATTTTGACAACTTTTGAAATTCGAGGGACTAGACTTGCCATTTATGCAAACTTTGTTCGTTTTCACTTGTTTTTAATCATTTTGCATTTGAAACATATAAAAACACAATCCAATGATAATTTCTGAATTTTGAAGCATAACTGCATGTTTTTAAATGTTTTTGCAGTCAAAATGTGAAAGAAATGATGAGTATTTAGACACTCATCAATCCCCCACACTAAACTATTGCTAGTCCCTAGCAATCTTTTATGAAGTTTTAATGGATTTTACTCTTTACCAGATAGCCATTACTTCTGGAGTAGCCAATGTTTTAGTATGTGATACTTTGGTACACTGATAACCAAATGATTTTGAGCAAATCATCAGCTGTCAACGGTTTTGATTTGTCTTTACCAGAAGCCGTTTGCTTCTGGACTAGCCAACTCTTAGATAAATTACAACTATTATCTTTGGTGAGCTGATTACCAATTATGGTTTTCCAATGCCTTTACCACAAGCCATAACCTTGCGGGCTAGCCAACTCTTCACTTATAAAGATATGGTGAGTCGAATACCATACAATTTTTGGCAAATTGTAAGCCATAAACGGATTTGATTTATCTTTACCAAGAGCCGTTTGCTCCTGGATTAGCCAATCCTTATGTGGGTTAGACATGGCGGACTGATAACCATTTATTGCGTTCTAAGTGAGAAAAAAAATTTTAAAATTTTGGCCAAAATGGGGGTACTAGATGGTACATATGATCAAATTCGCTAGAATTCCCCCCCACACTTAGAACTGAATATTGCCCTCAATATTCAAAGTACCGGTTGTTAAACCAACACTTAGAACGTGAAAAGGTAATACTAATAGCCATTATTTTATATATACACATTTTTTTTTAACTGAAAATGTACATATATACAACATGTGGGGCATCTCCCCCACACTTGGGTGGTAGAACAGAGAAAGAAGACAGAAATATGGGTGAAAACCCATATGGTGTGCTAATATTTTTGTTCACCGAGTCACTAGCTTGACTCGACCCCGCATTCATTGGTTCTTGGGGAAGCATGTGGAAGAGAAAATCTCCATCGGACTCTCATTCAATGTTTGGATAAACATTGAAGTACGTGAAAGTTCCACACCGATGAGATATACACAGAGATCCGGCTCATAAATGATAAATGCAAATGCCGGGATCAAAGATAGTGTCTTCATTCCCGAAGGAGTGAAGAACAGGAGAAGTCACCGTGTAGGTGAAGAAAAGAAAGAAAGTCATGATAAAAATCATGACTAACTCATCATCATCAGAAGGAGAATTCATGATTTCAGTATCATGAATCTCATCATTTAAGCTCATTTGATCAAGACATATTCTGGGTGGGAGGAATGGAATTTTGATATTAATCAAATTCTCAGTGTTGAGAACATCTCCCTCCGGAACACAAAGATCATTTTTGTCTAGATCAAAGTAAAAGTCATCATACTCTGGTGGAGATATGATATGAGTGAGTTCAAAGGAGAACTCCTCGTAAAGAGAATCATTAACGTGATGTAAATCTGTGAACCCTTGTTCTATTATGGAATCATCACCTACCTCTTTCTGAATATCAAAGAGTGGATTATCAGAAATTAAAGTGAATTCAGATTCGAATTTAAACAGAGGATTGGTGAAAGACATTTTGAATGCTTCGGGAACAAGATGATCAATATTCTCTTTTGGACTGACGAGCTCAGAAGGTAGTTCCTCCACATGACTGATGTCTCCACAAGATAAAGAATTTTCATCAGTATGTGAATCACTAAGCTCGGGGTTGGGATAAGAATTGAGTGATGGATCATGATATAAGAGACTTTCGATTTCTTCCAGATTGGATTCGAAATCAAAGAGATCATCATCACTTCCTGATGGAAGTGGATCAATGTGAGTAAGTTCATCAGTAAACTCCTCAAGAAGAGGGTCAACATCAGAATGGGGCAGTGATGCCTCATCATACTCAACTTCTCCATAAGATGTATATTCATCGTTAGAATCGGAGAAAGTCTCAAAATGATCTTTTGAACACTCAAGTGGGGAAGGGATATCACACACATGATCAAGAATTCCCTGTAACTCACTTGGGATTGGGACAAGGTTCTCAACACTAGACTTTATGAATTTGTCCGATTCCTTTTCAGGAATAGTGTCAAGATGCTCATCCCCCATAATAAGAGAATTAGTGGGAACTTCGGGTGTGATAACAGCAGACTGAGGGAGTTGAGAAGGACTAGCATACATGGATTTTACAAATCCCATTTGTTCTTCTGCTAGTAATTCCTCCATAGACTTTTCTCCCTGTACTTCCACGAAAGGAATCTCAACTGATGAACTTGATGAATCTTTTTGAAGAATATCAACGATATCTTCATCATCACTGTCATCATCGTCATCGATAAGAGCAGCATTGTGGAAATTGGCAAGTGTGCTAGCTGCTCTTTGCTCAGCAAGTAATTCTTCCATACTTTTTTCATGAGGATTGTCTATGGAAAATGATTCTGCCATAGCTTTCCTATGAGAATATGGAATGAGTGGAAATTGTGGGGGTGTGGATGTGTCAAAACCAGAAGATTGACATTGATTATCATCATGAGGACCCCCACAACATGCACAAGAAGAACTTGGTGCATTAAGAAATGGTATAATAGCCAACTCCTCATTCATTTCTTTTAATGACTCTAGAGTCTGTAGAAAAAAGTCTTGTTCAGTTTGTTGAGGAGTTGCTTGAAACATTTGGTATTGTAAAGGTTGGTCTTGACACGAATAGTCATTATTGTTACAAGGAATTGGATTCCTTGTTTGACAATCGGAACTGAAATGTGGGCCTCCACAATACTCACAAGAAAGGTTTGGTGTATTATGATACGATGCATAATTGAGATTTGGATAATATAGTTCTTGCTCGTATGAATGTGATGGGTAGTTGGAAAATTTTGAAGAGTCGTTGAATGAGTTCGGATTAGGATCATAAGCAAATGAATTCCTCGAACCACAAAACAAACAACTTCCGTTTCGAATATCATTACCACATTGTTCACATGTACACCAACGACATGGCAAACCGAAAAGCGACTCACCACAACCAACACAAGGAATAAAATCCGGAGGTGGGACAAGTGGTGTTCTGAGAGCTAGGAATTTCCACCACTTCCGTTATGGACTATAGTTCTTGTTATTGATAAACGTGAAGATTAGGCAAGTCGTTCTTTTTAGTCACTGTTCTAAGTTCTGTACGTTTGCTTGACAAACTGTTAACCGTAAATCCTGAAAAGTTAGGATCGATTCTCGACGGTTTGTCATTAATAGCACGTATCTCGGGCTGTGGAGGGTAGTAGGAAGGACTTTGAGAATCCTTGAGAGACTCTTTAGTGGATAATTCACACCAATAACAAGATCCACGATCCTTTGGTGCATGCTTTCCACACCGCTTACATGCACACTTAGAACAATGAAGGCTGTCAATCAACGGGCTTTTACAATCAAAACATTTGTAGCCGAGAGACGCCATAGAAGAAAGGTATAAGAAGTTTAGAATCAAATGGATAGAGAGTAAAGGGATAAAGAATCAAAAAGGGTGAGAGGGTAAAGATGAATATTTTTGGGTTTTTTGTGTTCGTTGAAAACTTGAATAAAAATGTTTTTGGTAACCGTTTAGTCAAACGAATTAACTTCACGATTATTTTGGTTTTTATATGAAAATAAGGAAATATGAACAAAGATGGTAAATATACAATGGGTGTATATTCAACAATCACTGATACTACAAATTCGTTTTTACGCAGCACACCTCCCCGGCAGCGGCGCCAAAATTTGATCGGCCCCAAATGGTCAACTAATATTGACCAAGTAAATGGTCAACAAGAGTCAAACAATCTAGGGCACAATGCAATTATCCAAGGAGTTAGTGTATCCCCGGGTCGTTAAGTCCCAGCGAGATGTGAATTCTGTAGTAAAACGAATCTGTGATCGGGTGATAATTGAACGGGAAAGGTTTTGATTTGGATTTACACTAAGAAACGTGAAATAAATCTAGAAAAATAAAAACTTAACTTTTTTAAAAATCTAAAATAACAAAAAACTTATTTTAAAACTAAACTTATATTTTTTTACACTTTTATTTTATTTATTATTTATTATTTATTATTTAATTACTTTTTAAACTATTTCTATTTTTAATAAATACTAAATAAACAAAGAAAAATCTAAAACTTTTTCCTAAATTATCCTAAGGTGACAGAAAGGTAAGAAAAATATAAAAACAGAAAGTGCTTAATTAAAAAGATGAAAAATAAGCTAAAAAGCTCAAGCTTCTTAAATAGAAGCTATCACTTTCCTTAAAATGATGATTATCTAAATTTTATTTTAAAAACCTATTACACTACTGAAAATAGATAACTTTTACAAAGATAATAATTTTAGAACTTAAAAATAAGCTGGAAACAAGCTGCTTATCAAAACAGTTAGCTTTTAAGAATATGAAATTGAACAAACAAGCTATAAGCTGGAAATTAAGCTATAAGCTGATGGAAAAAGCTAAAAGGGACTGAGGTAAGTACAAATAAGTCAAGGAATCCAGAAAAAGCTATGACTATAAGCTGATAAGCACAGAATAAGCCAACGACTTGCTGAATTTCTGTTGGTGCAGGGCAAAAAGTGCTGTTTTGCAGGCCTGATTTGGGGGCTTAAAAAAAATCTAAAAAATAAACTAAAAATATAACGAAGTACACAAGCTAGGGAACTATATGCGTGTCAAATTTCAGCTTCTAACTCCTTAAGATGAAGAAATGAAAAATAAAAGAAAATCGCTGCAGAAACAAAAAAATACGAAAATTTAGATGCTATGGCTATTGGTTTGTGCAGACTTGTGTAGACTAATGGTGACCTATCTAAGATAATTAGAACACACTTATATGATCATAAGGGACACAGAAATGAAAAGAACAAGGGCCAAAACAACTTGTGGTAGCTTATGGCTTATTTGGACTTATTTAGGGGTTGAAAATACTACAGCCCTTAGATAACTAGATTTTTTTATATAATTGACTAAAGAAATCTTAAAAATAGCTTATTATGGCTTCTAAAAGATGGAACAAAGTTGGAATAATGGTAAATGTACAGTACTAGCTTGTTTGGACCAAGTGACAGCTTAAACCAAACACTCCTTACAAAAGACTAAATTTGAGATTTCAAAGTAAACCACTGATTCACTGCATAAAATTGATTGACAAGAACCTAATATGATAAGATACACTGATTTAATCACATGAACACCTCTAATAACAACAAATGCTCATGAATCAATTTAATCCTATTTTAACAGTGAAAATGAAATTAAGAGCAAAAATACTATCTAATGAATAAGTACCAAATTTTAAGCAACAAACTAACTAAGGAACACTAGTTAAGCACAAAAGGCACAGAAATAAGCAATGATAAGCACTAGAATAGTAACTTGCAAGTATTGAAATAAAGGCTTACAATTGCTTCCATGCTCAAAACTGAGAACCAAGAACCCTAACCACTTCCTAATGCTTTCCACAAAGCAACTAACCCAGGGCCATCCTTAATGTACCCTGCTCCAACTTCTTGATCATCTTCACTCTGCATCTTTGATTCTTCACTCATTTAATGTCTCACTTTTGTATTTTTGAGTTATATGCCTACAACTAATTTTAGAGTTTCTAATAGCTTACACAAGCTATATGAGGAGCTTACATGAGCTTAAAAGTCCATAACAACAAATAACAACAACATTTAAGCTACATGAGATTTTTGAACAAGAAATGGCATAAACTGAATTCGTGAACATAAACTGAAATTGATTATTAAAAAAGGTTCGAAATACATTGAGAATGCTAGAAATATAACTTGAAAGCTTAAAGATACACTGGAAATTGAAATTACACTAAAAACTACAAACTACACTAATCTAAATTAACTACCACTTTTTCCTTGTGCTTCTTTCTTGATATTTATTGACTCTTTGGAGTCCCACTAGCTTTCTGAACATATCCCACTTGAATTCAACCCTTGGATCCTTGCAAATCATCCTAGCCATACAAATGGCATTATGGCGCCAAAATTAGAACAAGTGGCTAGGGGCAGTTTGAGAGCAATTAAAGATTATTGGTATGTTGTGGAGGTGGAAGGGTGAGCTGGTGGAGTAGATAGGCGAGGTGGAAAGGTGGTGAGGTGGTGGAAAAACCAGGGATGTGGAGGAGTAGTTTTGTTACAGTGAAGGTGGGAGAGGGAAAGGATAAAGGGAGTGGGTTTGACTGGGTTTGACCCTGGTTTTATAACTAAGGGTGGTTTGGGTCGGGTTTATATAAGGTTGGGCTTGGGTTTTATTTAAGTGGGTTGGGCTTGGGTTTATTTAAATGGGTTTGGGTTTATTTTAAATAGGGTCCGGTTGGTTTGTAGTTTAATCACAAGGACCATAATTGTATTTTCTGAATTTTGAAGGGTGAAATGTGAAACTGTTTCAAAGTTTATCAAAGGACCATAAAACATAATTTTCAATTTTAAAACACCCGGGGACCATAAATGTCATTTTTCAAACCCCAGGGACTAATTTTGACAACTTTTGAAATTCGAGGGACTAGACTTGCCATTTATGCAAACTTTGTTCGTTTTCACTTGTTTTTAATCATTTTGCATTTGAAACATATAAAAACACAATCCAATGATAATTTCTGAATTTTGAAGCATAACTGCATGTTTTTAAATGTTTTTGCAGTCAAAATGTGAAAGAAATGATGAGTATTTAGACACTCATCAGTAGCTTTATCTGATAAAGAGAAACATGTTGTTAGGATAGAAAAACAATAATTTGCATTAAATAGTGTCAATAAGGCAATTGAAAGTCAATTAATGAGAAAAGGAAGTGGCTTAGGTTACAATGAAGCACCACCCCCAGTCAAAAGTGCCTTTGCACCTCCTAGGAAGGAATTGTCTTTCATAACTGAGATAGATGCAAAACCTGTAGGTGAAACAAGTGAATCAAATAATGAAAATCCTGATAGAACTTTTGCATCTAAGGTTGAGAAGTTGTCTGTTGCACAAATTATTGAGGATTGGGAGTCAGATAGTGAGGATGATGAGACTGACTCAACACCTAAGGCTAAAAAGGAAGAAATTCCTAAATCAGTTGAAACTAAAGCTAAACATGTTGAGTTTGTAAAACCTGTGCTAGGAAGTAGTATCTCTAGGAGAATGGCTGAATATGATGAGAAACCTAGAGAATATACTAGGAAAACTAATAACTTGCCTAGAGGAAACCAAAGAAATTGGAACAAAAGACCTTTATGGAACCACAAAAGACCTTTATGGAACCACAAAAGACCTTTAGGAAAACTAATAACTTGCCTAGAGAATATACTAGGAAAACTAATAACTTAAGAAGGCTTGTTATAGTTGTGGTAGCTTTGAGCATCTTCAAGAAGATTGCTACTACCACAAAAGACCTTTATGGAACCAACACACTAGAGTAAATCATAAGAATTTTGGTAAAAAGACTCACCCACATCCTAAGAGAAACATGGTTCCTAGGGAAGTTCTACTGAGGAATGGTGCTACTAGGATAATTACTACTGCTGCACCATCAAGGCCCAATAAAATGAAAACAGAGGTTTCTACTGCTAAGGCACAAGCATTTTCTACTACTGAGCCTAAAGTAATTACTGATACTGTTGTGGGCAATCACTTTTATGCTGTTAAGGCCTTAGCTTGCTGGGTCTGGAAACATAAAGTCAAAGTCTTAGATCATGTTCTCAGACACAGCAGTGCACCAATGGAGTTGAAGAAATTTGACTATGTTGATGCACAAGGCAGATCCAAGTCAGTGATGGCTTGGGTCCCTAAGAGAAACTAACTCTCTTACTTTATGTGCAGGGCAATCTACAATTGGAGCTAAATGATAAATGCATTTTTGATAGTGGATGCTCTAGCCATATGACTGGAGACCATGGCAACCTTGATGATTTTGAAGCCATGGATGGTGGCTATGTTGCTTTTGGTAATGATCCCAAAGGTGGGAAGATTGTTGGTAAAGGTACTATTAGAATAGGGAATTTGGATTTTAAAAAAGTGTACTTGGTAAATGGACTTAAGTTTAATGTTTTTAGTGTCTCACAAATATGTGACAAAAAGAATTTTGTTCTTTTTACAGACACTGAGTGTCTTGTCTTATCTCCTGACTATAAGTTGCCTGATGATAAATCAGTGCTACTTAGAGTCCCATTGTTGGGTCCATAAATACCCAATTATCTAAAAACAGGATTTGAACACAAATTAAGCCAAGTGTTTACCAACAAAGAACAATTCAAGTCACTGAGTTAACAGTAACTCAGTGAGTCATCTTCAGGATGCTTAAGGCGAATTCAAGGCGAAGGATTCACTCCTCAGGAAGGCGGTACTTCCTGAGTGAGACTTAAGCCGAAGAAGAAGATGATGGGTTCAGTGAGTACTGACAAGAGCTCACTGAACCCCTGAGTCTCCTGAACAACTTAAAGACTGAAGACTAAAGACTGAAGACTTAGAATTAATCTAAGACCTGAAGTAAAGGCGGGATCGAGCGGGAAAGTTTGAAAAGGATAAGGACAAGTCTTATCACGCCGAAAGAGAACTTTCCTTAATACGGCTTAAAGTCAGAGAGTGGTTGGGCAGACACTCTAAAGGATCTTTTAGCCTATTCCCAATATAGATTATTGGTAATGACAAAACACTGTTGTACTTTTGTCAGACCTTCGTAGGTCAACTTGTACTTTAGTTATAGGTCTTTCTTTTATACTTGTGTATAAATAGATAGATGAGGAGAAAAGTGAATGAAGGTTGTGCACTAAAAGCTTAGACTTTCACAGCCCACTTTTCTCCTCCAAAGAACAACCTACTCACTGAGATAGCTCAGTAGGGTCTTTTAGTTGTCACTCAAGAAAAGCTTGAGTTTAGAAGAGGAGAACACCATACCTTGTCTATTCAATCCCAAAGTGTTTATTCCGCAAAACACTTTGGGTAATAGATTCTTTGATTAATTTCTAATAAGAATTTAAACGTTGAAAAACCTTTGTTGTTTTTATATTTACGTTCTAACTTATTTGGTAAAATTAATCATACATTGTATCAGTCTTAGTACATAATTAGGATAACTTTCTAGTTATTTCTACTAGTGTAACGGGAAACAACAAGTGGTATCAGAGCCTCTGGTTTATAAAATCTTTCCAAAACTAAGAGTGCTCAAGGTTTTTAAAACCAAGATCCTACTATGGCTGATATAAATGTGCCCCAGCTAGTTGACAAAAAGGGAGGTAGCTATTCAGCTGTTGCTCCCAGACTAGAAGCTGGTAAATTTAGCAAGTGGAAAAAGCGCATGCTTTGCTACTTGACTGGTATGGAACCATACTACATCACTTGTATCAATGATGGTCCCTATGTCCCTAAAACTGCTGAAGGTTTAGACAAACCTGAAGCTCAGTGGACTATAGATGAGAGAAGGGTGGTCAATCAAGACCAGCGCCTGAGAAGCATAATTATATCTTGTCTCCCTGACGATATAATGGAATCAGTCATTAACTGTACATCAGCCAAACAAACATGGGTTGACTTGGTTCATAGCTTCGAAGGTCCCTCAGATACCAAGGAAAATAGGATCATGGATCTTAAACTTGAGTATAATACCTTCAGGGCCAAAGACTCTGAAAGTCTCTCTGAGACCTACACTAGGTACAAGACCCTGATAAATGAGTTATCCAATGATGGTGTAGTTTTGTCTAAGCATGAGATCAATGTTGGCTTTGTCAACTATCTCCCTGAGAAGTGGTTAAACTTCTCTCAGGGCCTTAGGAATGCTAACCACATTCAGACCCTTGAGCTTGCTGAGATCTATGGGAAGTTTGTCTATGAAGACAACCTAATATCAAGAAGATACCCAGACTCAAAGAAAGCTCTTGAGACCAAAAAGGCCCTGACTTCCTCACCCATATCAACTGCCTTTTATTCTAATGGTATTGTGCAGGATTTTCAAGAGGATTCTGATGATGAGGTTGATGATAGAACCAGTGAGGAGTACTTAAGTGACTTACACTTGGAATTCCAAGAAAGAGCACTTCTTGCAAACTCAAAACGTTTTATCAAAAGAAATCAGTCAAACTTTTCAAAAGCTAAAGCAAATGAGACCACTGAATGTTTTAAATGTGGTAAAAAGGGTCATTTTGCAAAAGACTGCTATTCAAAAACAACCTCAGAACCCTCTTATAAATTTTCTGGAAACAGTTCTTCTTCAAGAGCTAGCAAATTTCAACCTAAAATGTTTCAGTCTCCACAAACTTTTCAAAATAGTCAAAAAGATTATGAAACTAAGTATAGGTTGGCAAAAGCCAAGCTTGCTCTTCTTGAGGCCACTCCCTCAGTCTCTCAGGCTCCAGCTCCCAAACCTGTTCAGTCCAAGAACAAAGTCCTTATGGCTGAAGCTTATGACTGGGATGATGAAGAGGTCTCTGATGATGAAGAAATTCATGTGAGTGCACTGATGGCACTTTCAGATGGTGATCAGCTGGCTGTTGGAAAGAGCCATGCTAGAGATGGAGAATGGGTCAACATCACAATGAAGAAGGTAAACATTTTACTTTCAATGGATGATGATTCTGATTGGCAGTCTTATTTAAATTATATTTCTGTTGATCTCAAGTTTGTAGAAGAACAAAGGCTTAACCTACTTTCAAAATATAATAATCTTGTGTTAGAATTGAACAAATGTAGAGATGAATTGCTTGTACTGAAACAAGCCAAGTTAGAAGTAGTCACACTACAAATTCAAAACACTGAGATTTTGAAAAAGAACCAAGCCCTTCAAACTGAACTTGACAAAGAAAGAGCTGTCATAAAAAGCTGGACTAAAAAGAACCCAAGAGTCTATGAATCTGTCAGTATGAATCCTAGTGAGAACTTTAAAGTCATAGGAATTAACCCACTCACTGACACCCTCGATGAGACTGACAAAGAAAGAGTCTTTATTCCAGCTGGCATTGCTTTTGAGCAAGAAAAAGAACCCAAGTCAAATGACTGGATTGTCAGGGACAACCCAGTCAGTAAGTTACCCAACTTTGAGACTGGGAAAATCTTGCTCCCTGAAAGTTAGGCATTGAAAAGCATGCTAGGACTCACTGAAGAACCCAGTAGTACTGAGTTAATCACTGAGTCAGAATCAGAATCAGCTATACCTCTCCCACCACTGAAATTCCTTCAGGGAGCTTCTCCAAGCTCAGATCTCACTCCATTAGTCTACTCTGAACATTCTCCAAAGGAGAAATCAGGATCGGGAAATACAATCCTGAAAAAGCTAATCCCTGAAGTCTCAGTAAATACTGATGACTCAACAACTTCAGTCCCTTCTGAAGCAAAAGTCCCAGTAAACACTGACGGCTCATCTACTTCAGTTCATTCTGAGGTAAAATCCCAAAGCCCTGATCCAAGAATTGATCAGTTGACTGAGATGGTCAGGAAGCTGAGTGAGAAGATTGAATCTTCTGAGAAGAATCCTAAATCTAAATTTAAGGAAACAAAACCAGCTTCCTCCACCTCCAAACACAAAACCAAGCCCACCAAACCTTGGGTGATTTGTGAGCTGTGTGGCTTTAATAATCATGTTGCTGATGATTGCTACATAATCCTTTACTGCATGGTATGCAAAAAGGAAGATCACAGAACCTCTGATCATCAGTCATACACAGCCTCAGCTAAGATGGCAAATTTTAAATCAGTTGCTCTTAAGTATCCATCTGATGCTAAGCAGAGAATGAAAAAGGCAAAGCCTTTTCCCTCTTGCCCTCATTGTGGATTCAATGACCACCTCCCTGAGGATTGCTTAATGGACACATGCTGTGACCTATGTGGTGATCCCACTCATGACACCTCAGGACATGATGAGGTCATTCAGGCAAGGAGAGGAAAGAACAAATCATCCTCTCAGTCTGCTGAGTCTTCCTTTGCAATAAAATGCAAAATTTATGGGAGCTCAGTCCACTCAACCACTGACCACAAATCATTATCTACTTTTAAGCAGGCTATTAAAGCCAAGCCCTCTATGAAGAGGGGTCCTAGAAAGAACTGACCCAGTTTACTATTTGTGCAGAGACATGCCAGGGAGCCAATTTGGCATCTAGATAGTGGATGTTCAAGGAGCATGACTGGTATGAAGCAGTATCTGCACAAATATGTGGAAGAATCAGGACCCAAGGTGGTATTTGCTGATAACTCATCATGTCCCACTGAAGGTTATGGTTCAGTAAACTGCAATGGTATAGTCTTCACTAGGATAGCTTATGTAAATGGCCTCAAGTATAATTTGATCAGTGTCAGTCAACTATGTGATGCAAAATACATAGTTCAATTTGATGATAAGCAAGGAACCATCTTCAATGCAAACAAGGAAGTTGTCCTTATTGCACCTAGAAGACAAGATGTTTATGTGTTAGACATGACTAGTCTGACTCATAATGGTACTTGTCTCTTTGCTAAGGCCACTGAGACTCTCAATTGGCTTTGGCTATAAAAGACTCTCCCATCTGAACTTCAAAAACATAAATCATCTTGTGAAACAAAATAAGGTCCTTGGCTTACCATCTCTTGTGTTTTCAAAGGATAAACCCTGCTCAGCTTGTGAAAAAGGCAAACACAAGAGAGCATCCTTTAAAACCAAAACCAACTTTTCCATCAGGAACTGCCTACACCTTCTTCATATGGATCTCTTTGGACCCATCAGTCCTAGATCTATTAACCATGAGAAGTATACTCTGGTCATAGTGGATGAATACTCAAGATACACTTGGGTTTACTTCCTGACCAAAAAGAGTCAGGCAGCAGGAACCATCATGTCCTTTGTCAGGAACATTGAAAATCAGAATGACATCAATGTCAAACAGATTAGGACTGACAATGGGACTGAGTTCAAAAATCATGAACTTGAAAGTTTCTGTGATGAGAAAGGTATCCATCAAAACTTTTCCTCACCTTACACACCTGAGCAAAATGGTGTGGCTGAAAGGAAAAACAGAACACTCATTGAAGCTGCTAGAACAATGCTAAATGGATCAGTCCTTTCAAAACATTTCTGGACTGAAGCAGTCAAAACTGCCTGTTACACACAAAACAGATCCATCATTGTCAAGAGACATAGCAAGACTCCTTATGAGTTATTCAAGGGAAGAATCCCTGACATCAGCTACTTTCATGTCTTTGGGTGCCCTGTGTTTATTCATAATCACAAAGACCACCTAGGGAAATTTGATGCTAAGGCTGATGATGGATACTTTCTAGGATATTCTCTTGTCTCAAAAGCCTTCAGGGTGTTCAACACAAGGAGACAACAAACTGAGGAAACATTTCATGTTACCTTTGATGAGAGCACTGAAGTCATCAGGTTCTCAAATTCCTCAGTGGAAGAGATAGGAATCGATGACTCATCAAGATACCCTCCTGATGAGTTTGATCCTGAAAACAATCCTTCCACTCAGTATCAAGCTGATGCTGATATCTCCTATCACATCCTCCCTCATAACCTTCCTCACCCAAGCATCACTGAGTTTATTGAAGCACAAACAAACACTGACTCTAACAATCAGGTTGTTCAAGGTGCTCAGGAACCAAATAATCTCAGTGATCAAACCAATCATTCAGACACCCATCACCCTGAAAGCCCTCATGTGTCTGAACCAATCCCTTCACCTCTACCCAATATGGCCTCCACAAGTTCTAATCAGTACCCAAGACCTCAGGACAGATGGACTAGGTCTCAGGATATAGAACTAGTCAATATTATTGGAGTGCCTACTGAAGGCATGCTCACCAGAAGCATGGCTGCTAAATTATCCGCAACCTCAGCCAATGAATGCCTATTTGTGGATTTCATCTCCACTATTAAACCCAAAAGTGTCAAAGAAGCACTTACTCATCCTAGTTGGGTTCAGGCCATGCATGATGAATTGGAACAATTTGACAGAAATAAGGTGATGACCTTAGTCAAGTGTCCTGATGGAGTTTCAGTCATTGGCATGAAATGGGTATTCAAAAACAAATCAGATGAGAATGGCATAGTCATCAAAAACAAGGCCAGATTGGTTGCCAAAGGCTTCAACCAGCAAGAAGGCATTGACTATGAGGAAACATTTGCACCAGTTGCAAGGATGGAAGCCATCAGGATCTTCCTTGCATTTGCAACCTACATGAACTTCAAAGTGTACCAAATGGATGTCAAAAGTGCATTCTTAAATGGGTCACTGAAAGAAGAAGTTTATGTCCAACAGCCTCCTGGATTTGAGAGCAATGAGTTTCCTGACTATGTCTGTAAGCTTGACAAAGCCCTTTATGGACTAAAGCAAGCTCCCAGGGCATGGTATGAAACTCTCTCATCCTTCCTGATCCAAAACAAATTTGTCAGAGGCAAGATAGACAATACCTTGTTTATCTACAAGACAAATGATGATGTTATACTTGTTCAAGTATATGTTGATGACATCATCTTCGGCTCAACAAGTTATAAACTTTGCAAACAGTTTGAAAAATTGATGGTAAAGAAATTTGAAATGAGCATGATGGGAGAACTGACTTACTTTCTTGGCTTACAAGTTAAGCAGACTGATAAAGGAACCTTTATCAGTCAAGAGAAGTATGTCAGAAGCATACTGAAGAAGTATGATCTCAGTGACTGTGCCTCAGTCAAGACTCCCATGGTCCCACCAAACAACCTTGGCTATGACCTCACTGGTAAATCAGTCAATCAGACTCTATTCAGAGGAATGATTGGGTCACTGATGTATCTCCTTGCATCAAGGCCTGACATCCAATTCTCAGTATGTTTGTGTGCCAGATATCAATCTGACCCTAGAGAATCTCATCTCACTGCTGTAAAAAGGATTCTCAGGTACCTGAAAGGTACTCCGAGCCTTGGATTGTATTATCCTAAGTGCTCAGGGTTTGACCTCAAGGGATACTCAGACTCTGACTATGCTGGATGCAACATGGATAGGAAAAGCACCTCAGGCTCCTACCAATTTCTTGGTGGAAAATTAGTCTGTTGGAGTGCTAAGAAGCAACAATCAGTTGCCATGTCCTCAGCTGTAGCTGAATATGTTGCAGCAGCTAGCTGTTGTGCAAATGTACTTTGGATGAAAAGTCAACTCAGTGACTATGGCATTCAGTATAAGATGGTACCCATCTTTTTTGATAACACAAGTGCAATTGCAATTTCCAACAACCCTGTTCTTCATCAGAGAACAAAACACATTGATATCAGATATCCTTTCATCAGGGATCATGTCATGAATGGTGACATCGAATTACACTTCATCCCTACTGAATATCAGTTAGCTGATATTTTCACCAAACCTTTGGATGAACCAACTTTCACTAGACTGAAAGCTGAGTTAGGAATGTTGGATATTGAGACTCAGTCCACTGATTGAATCCATCCAACTGAAGTGTACATTCTTAGAACCTCAGGTCCCTGAATCAATGTGTCCCTCAGTGTCAAGTATCACTGAATGCCCTTCCTGAACCATCAGTAACTAAACCCAAAGTTACTGAAACCCTCAGTGAATGAATAGTCATTCAGGGTCCTCAAGATGTCATTCAATGCTAACTTAAATGCTCTAAGTATTGCGTTAGTAAATGTCCTAGGTTGGTGACTGATATCCTATTTAATATAGGAATATATGTCTCTCTGGCATACACATCTTGGGCCCCCACTTTCCCACTAGGCATTAATTGCCTATCCAATCACATTAGAGAAATGTGATGACTCATCTCTGCAAACTACACTTTTTTGCAGACGGCTCAACTGTTCACCATAATGGTTGCCGAATACATGGGGAAGTGGAATCGTGGCATTTAATGCGGACTTCAAATTTTTATAAAACAATTTTCAAATTTTTGAAGTAAAATGTTTTATGCCCAAAATACCCCAAACCTTTCCACTTCCCTATAAATACCCATCCAAAAGAATACATACACACGCTTTTAGAAATTTATAAGCAAACTCTGCCCTTTTTATTTCTCAAACAAAATTGTGTGTGTGTTCTTAGCATTAAGAAATATCCGACCATTTTTTCGACCTATACCCGATCATCAAATGGCTTCTTCTAATGCTATTACCACTGCCCCAAATGTGAGCTTCACAATGGAGGGCGTGGATTTAACCAAAAACAATGTGGTTGGAAACTTCCATTACCCGCATCAATATGCGGGTTACAAGGATGTAGTTAAGTATTTACAAAACTGCTTCCTTGCCACAGCTTTTACAACCACCCCAGAAGTCATCTATAATGACTATCTCAGGGAGTTTTGGTGTACCGCAACGGCTACTAGCCCTAAGGACACCAAAGAGTCGATCATCACTTTCACTGTGATGAATGGGACTAAGACTCTCTCCCTGAACTACAAGACCTTCATCAAAGCCACTGGTCTTAACTTTGTTGAGAACTTTGAGGCTAACCCTACTGATCAGGAAATAAAAGGTGAAATGCTTTTCCTAGGGCCTCATGATGCTAGGCGTCCTGGCGAGTCTCCTGAAGCCTTGTTGGCTAAGGCTCCAATAGTGAAGACATGGTTTCACCCTGTCTGGAGACTTATGATGACATTCGTCATTCAGGTACTCGGAGGAAACAAATCCTCCACTGAGCAGTTGAACTCATCACAACAATTGATGATGTTCAGTCTCTTGGAGGGTAGAAAAATAGATATCGGAGGAATAATCTTCCGTGACCTCGTGTCAAAGCTCTCAGGGAAACATAGGCAAAGACATATGTCTTACCCTAGGTTCATTTCCTGTGTGCTTCAGGACCTCCTTGGTTCTGACTACTTAAGGTCTGATGATGAAGGTACAAAGCCTGACATCTTGCATAAGACCAACTTTAGTAGTGACATTACTGAGGTAGATCTAGTCGCCCTGACCACCTACATGCTAACGGTGATTCAGGGTGCAAATGTATGCTCACCAGTTCCTTCACCAACCAAGGTGAAGAAGAAGAAAGGAAAAGGGGGACAATCCAGCAAGGTGGTTAGACCTAAGCCACTCGCCACTGAGACTGTTGCCTCAGGCACCAAAAATGTTATTGTGACCTTGACTTCTCCGACTCCCATAACAGAGACCACTTTGGCCACAAAACAACCGCCAACGGAGGGTACTGGGCAATCATCCTCAGTATCCTCGGGCACACCCTTTCCTAATGTCCCTACTGACAAAAACAAGTCAGGTGGGTTAGGAGCATCCACCCATTCACATCCCAGTGAAGGCACTGATAGATCACAATCAGAGCTTGAGGGAGTACAGGGTTCTATATCCTCGGTGGGGCAGCACTACTCCACTGAGACGGGGACCCACACCCACTCACATCCCGCTAACGTCTCTAAGCAATCACACTTAAAGTCTCAGGGAGTTCAGGCCTCTAAATCCCCAAAAGGACAGTACAATCCTGATGGGAAGGGAGGCCATCAACACTCACCAATAGTACCTCGTAACTCTACTGGAAAACACCCATCAGTAGATGAAGGTGCTCAGGGGGACAAAGACTCAGGGTGAAACAAACCACCCGCTGATACGGAACCCATCACCCCCTCAGGCGGTCCAATTCTCTCAGGAACTGATCCTAATAGTCAGGCTGGGCAAACCCCCCCAGTTATTATGACTAGTCAGGCTGGTACAACCCCACCAGTTATTATGGCTAAAGGATCAGAACCTGGCCACAAAGAAAGTGAGCCCTCTTTTGAGGGGGAGCTGGATTCCCTGAAGGCTCCTTCTCTGGCTGACTATGAAATTTTGTTGGCTGATGAGTCAGAGGAGGAGACGGATTTCGATTTTGGTGATGATGAACCTTTTCCTGAGGTTGAGGAGGAAATGGAGGGCCCATCTGAGCAACAACTCTCTTCTCCTCCTCCTGAGGATCAACAACCCAATTCACCATCATCTTCATCATCATCTTCATTAGGTGCCTCTACCACCCCTGAATGGTTAACCAAGTATGACAATGTTCATCCGCCTACTGAAAGAAGTATGGCCAAGTACCTTCGCCATGCCAACGAAGGTCTGTATAATGCTCTCACTGATGAACTCATGGATCAGCATACTGAAGCGGCGGCCTCCTATGCCGACTTCAGGGCCTCAGTTGAAGAATCTCAGGACAAAATTCTTCAGGCTACAAAGCTCGCTGACAAACAACTTGGGGAACTGACAAAAACCTTTGATGAAACAGCCACTGGTCAGCATCAGGAACTTGCTAACCTCCTCAAGGCTGTTGAATCAGTTCAGGATTAGCTTTCTGATGATCCCAAAATGATTCAATCAATGAAGGATCATATGGCCATTCAGTCGACTGCCTCCACCAACCTTACTGAGCTTCTTAGGCTCTTTCAGGGGGTCGATATCAAAGGTCTCAGGGATAACCAGGATTCCATTCTTCAGGCTGCCATGGAATCCAAGGGGCACCTCACCAACCTTTCCTCAGCCATGGATCAGCTCTCACAAACACATAATGAGCTGATCAGCCACTTTACCAACCGTGTCACTGAACTCTCCACCACCCAACAGGCAATGGCTACCGAACTCAGTGCCGTGAAGAATGATGCTTCAGAGACAAAGTCAATGGTCTCTGATATCCTCTCAATTCTTCAGGCCTCTCATGTTCCACAACCTCCTCAGTCAGCAGGTCTATCCACTGAAGCTCCTAAACCTGCTGAGGGGGAGAAAAATGATGAAATTCCTGATCCTTCCTCTGCCTTGGTAACTGTTCCAAATCCTGAGGAATCTACAAGTCAACCTCCTCTCACTGGCAAAGGGAAGGAAATTATGACTGAAACCTCACCTCCTGGACCACACCTGGTCAAGGCTTCAAACATAAGACAACCAGATCCTGACGTACCGTCTTATGTTGACTTAGAAGATGGGAGAAGAGTTTATGGGACTCAGGAGGAACTGGCTAAGATCTTAGATGAGGAAGATCGCAGGAAAGCCCATGACCTCACCACATCTACCATCTATGAGGTTGCTAAGGAGGAAATAAAGGAGTCTGAGAAAGAGATTCAGGAAGGAGAATTCATCAAGCTTCAAGCCCAACTCCTTCAGAAACACAACAAGGAAGCGAAACTGAAGAAAGAAAAGAGGCAAAGGGCATATGAGAGGTATGTATGGCACATGACCAAGACAAAAGGTGAAGGCAAAATCACTGACATCACCATCCACCCCACCAAACCTCTGAGCCTAACTGTCCATAGAGGTCCAAGAAAGTCTGAACATCTTCCTGAAGTAAAATTTTCAGACTATGGGATAAGAGAATGGGATATGATGATGCCTATCCTGAGGAAGAAAACCTCAAGCAAGAATGCCCCAATCATCATCAAGTCACTGAGTGCCAAGTATGAGGAACTCGCAAAAGTGGCAAAGAGTCTGGGCATTGACCATGATGAGGCACTTGCTTCTCAGGGACTAACAATCCCTGAATATACTCAGAAGGTTGGGAAGAAAAGGAAAGCTGTAGCTATGGAGCCTAAACAATACATAGCTGCACTTCACTGCAACAGAGTTCCTCCTCAGGGAGTAAAATTCCGTCCTAACCTTGTCATTAAAGAACCTGAGTATGGCATCTTCTTCGTGGATGAGTTTGGTCAGGAAGCCTTTCAGAGAGTCTCTGACATTGACAAAGTGGAAACGACAACACTCCTAGCCTACAAACTGATGGCACTTAATATCAGGAGCTCTAACAATGAGGAGTTTGTCAGGCTGATGGATCAGTTGATGAAGGAACGACCTGACAGAGAAGTGTTAGCGTCAAAGAAGGCAAAGCTTGAACTAATGGGTATCCGTCAGGAACCTTAATTATTTTGTTTAGCTGATAGGACTTTGTAATGACATGAATAAAATGCTGTCCCATGTTTATGTTAAATTGTAGTCCTTACTGTCTTCTGTATATTCAGTATGAGAAGAAGCCATAAGCTCACTCATACTGATCATTAACACTTAGGCATAATTTATATCCAAATAGGGGGAGATTGTTGGGTCCATAAATACCCAATTATCTAAAAACAGGATTTGAACACAAATTAAGCCAAGTGTTTACCAACAAAGAACAATTCAAGTCACTAAGTTAACAGTAACTCAGTGAGTCATCTTCAGGATGCTTAAGGCGAATTCAAGGCGAAGGATTCACTCCTCAGGAAGGCGGTACTTCCTGAGTGAGACTTAAGCCGAAGAAGAAGATGATGGGTTCAGTGAGTACTGACAAGAGCTCACTGAACCCCTCAGTCACCTGAACAACTTAAAGACTGAAGACTAAAGACTGAGGACTTAGAATTAATCTAAGACCTGAAGTAAAGGCGGGATCGAGCGGGAAAGTTTGAAAAGGATAAGGACAAGTCTTATCACGCCGAAAGAGAACTTTCCTTAATACGGCTTAAAGTCAGAGAGTGGTTGGGCAGACACTCTAAAGGATCTTTTAGCCTATTCCCAATATAGATTATTGGTAATGACAAAACACTGTTGTACTTTTGTCAGACCTTCGTAGGTCAACTTGTACTTTAGTTATAGGTCTTTCTTTTATACTTGTGTATAAATAGATAGATGAGGAGAAAAGTGAATGAAGGTTGTGCACTAAAAGCTTAGACTTTCACAGCCCACTTTTCTCCTCCAAAGAACAACCTACTCACTGAGATAGCTCAGTAGGGTCTTTTAGTTGTCACTCAAGAAAAGCTTGAGTTTAGAAGAGGAGAACACCATACCTTGTCTATTCAATCCCAAAGTGTTTATTCCGCAAAACACTTTGGGTAATAGATTCTTTGATTAATTTCTAATAAGAATTTAAACGTTGAAAAACCTTTGTTGTTTTTATATTTACGTTCTAACTTATTTGGTAAAATTAATCATACATTGTATCAGTCTTAGTACATAATTAGGATAACTTTCTAGTTATTTCTATTAGTGTAACGGGAACAACACCCTAGAACAGACAATATATATAGTGTGGACATAAAGAATATAATTCCCAAAAGAGATTTAACTTGTCTGTTTGCCAAGGCCACAATTGATGAATCCAAACTTTGGCATAGAAGGCTTGGCCATTTGAATTTCAAAACTATAAACAAATTGGTTAAGGGAAACCTTGTCAGAGGTTTACCTTCAAAAGTTTTTGAAAAACCTGAAACCCGTGTTGCTTGTCAGATGGGAAAGCAACATAGAGCTTCTTGTAAGTCCAAAGTGGTGAACTCTATTTCTGAGCCCTTATATATGTTGCATATGGATCTTTTTGGGCCAACTTTTGTGAAAAGCTTGAATAAGAAAATGTATTGCCTAGTTGTCACTGATGACTATAGTAGGTTTACTTGGGTTTTCTTTCTAGCAACTAAGGATGAGACTTCTGGTATCCTTAAGGCTTTCATAACAAGAGTAGAAAACCTAGTTAATCACAAAGTTAAGGTAATCAGATGTGACAATGGAACTGAATTTAAGAATAATGTGATGAATCAGTTCTGTGTTGAGAAAGGTATTTTAAGACAGTTTAGTGTGGCTAGAACTCCTCAACAAAATGGTGTTGCTGAGAGGAGGAATATGACATTAATTGAGGCTGCTAGGACTATGTTGTCTGATTTAAAATTACCCACTACTTTTTGGGCTGAAGCAGTTAATACTGCTTGCTTTGTGCAAAATAGGAGTAAGGTAGTGAAGCCTCATAATAAGACCCCTTATGAATTGTTGCATGGTAGGAAACCTATGATAGATTTCTTGAAACCATTTGGGTGTCCTGTTACTATCTTAAATACAATTGATAACCTAGGCAAATTTGATGAGAAAGCAGACCAAGGTTTCTTTGTTGGATACTCCACTAATAGTAAGGCTTTTAGGGTATTCAATCAAAGAACTAGGCATGTGGAGGAAAACTTACATGTTAGGTTTAGTGAAACCACACCTAGTGTTGCTGGAAGTGGACCTGAATGGCTGTTTGACATAGATTCATTAACCAAAAGTATGAATTATCTGCCAGTAAATGCAGGTACAACTAACATGTCTGCAGGAACACAAGATAATTCCAATGCAGGTACACAAGACAAGGCCAATGAATCTGCAAAGGAATTTTTCTTAATTGAGAAGTGGAAGCTTGATCAACTTTTCACACCCAAAGAGAAAAAGGGCAAGAGTTCACAAGATGATGTTGTTCACAAAGATGTAGAAGGTGGGGATAAACCTTCTAATGCTGAAAAGGTGGTGAATGAACAACCACAAGGTGCAGATGAAGTGCAAAACAAGTCTAGCAGTAGTAACTTTGATTCTGCTGCTAAGCCTTTTGATCCTACTGCTGCACCAAGATTTTCTACTGCTGACACAGATGGAATATCTTTTGATGATGTTAACTATCCAGATGATCCTGATATGCCTGGATTAGTTCATGTTTATGAAGACACTGATGATGAGGTTTTGGATGGGTTTGGTGCAGAGGCTGACCTAAACAACATGGAGAATGCAATTCCAGTAAGTCCTATTCCAACCACCAGAATACACAAAAATCATTCAAAGGAGCAAATTATTGGAGATGTTCATTCTGCTGTTCAAACAAGGAGTAAAACAAAAGGTTTCAGAGATTTGTTTGATCAAGGGTTATTTGCTCAATCTCTTCATTAGAGAAATAGCCACAAGGATTTGCAGAATTGTATGTTTGCTTGTTTCTTGTCACAAGTGGAACCCAAGAATGCCTAAACAGCATTAAAAGATGAAAGCTGGATTAAAGCTATGCAAGAGGAGTTATTGCAGTTCAAGCTTCAAGAAGTCTGGACATTGGTTGATTTGCCTTCAGGGAAAAAGGAAATTGGTACTAAATGGGTGTTCAGATGCAAAAGAGATGAAAGAGGAATAGTGATCAGAAACAAAGTTAGATTGGTGGCTCAAGGATACACATAGGAAGAGGGCATTGACTATGATGAAGTATTTGCACCAGTAGCAAGGGTAGAGGCTATCAGACTATTCTTGACATTTGCTTCATTCAGGAACTTCACTGTGTATCAGATGGATGTGAAAAGTGCTTTCTTGTATGGAAAGATAGGTGAAGAAGTTAATGTGATGCAACCACCTGGTTTTGAATACCCTAATTATCCTGATAGGGTTTATAAGGTTGATAAGGCACTGTATGGTTTACATCAAGCTCTTAGAGCTTGGTATGACACCTTGTCTAAGTATTTGTTAACCAATGGTTTTAGTAGGGGAACCATTGACAAGACTCTGTTCATCAAGAAAGACAAAAAGGATATCCTACTTGTTCAAGTATATATAGATGATATCATTTTTGGGTCTACAAACAAGGTGTTATGTGAGGAATTTGAGAAGCTCATGCATAGCAGATTTCAGATGAGTTCTATGGGGGAACTCACTTTCTTTCAAGGGCTTCAAGTTAAGCAGAAGAAAGATGGGATTTTCAACAGCCAAGACAAGTATGTGGCTGATATTTTGAAGAAATTTGGTTTTTATGATGTGAAGCCAGCTAAGACAACAATGGAGACTGATCGGCCCAGAAACAGTCAACTTAAATCAACCACGGATGTGTTCAAATAAAGTCAAACCACTTGAGAACACGATGCAATTTACCAAAGGAGTATAGAGTTTCCCGGGTCGTTAAGTCCCAACGAGGTGTGAAATCTGTAATAGAACGAATCTGTGATCGGGTGAATATTGAACAGGAAAGGGTTTTGAGTTATTAAACTAAGGAAATATAAAAGGAAATAGCTTAAAGAAACTATAAGAACAAGTACGTGAAAGCAAAATACTTAGAAACGTTTAAAACCTAAAAACGCGTATGTTAAATAAAAATTACGTACGAACTAAAAACGAGCCGTATATATATATATTTTTTATTATTCCATTTTACTTTATTTTGATAAAGTACTTAATTATAAGCACTTTTTATAAAAGACAATATTTTTGAAAACTTGAAATAAGCACATAAAAAAGCAGATTAAAGCAGCCGCTTACGAAAACGGGCTAAAAACTAAAATATTAGAAAACTAATCCTACAATTGCAAAATTATTTTTCTTAAATCCTAAATAATAAAAGAAAATTTTAGAAAAAAGATTTATATTTTTCTGACTTTTATATTTTTTATTATGAATTAAATACTATTAAAACTAATTAAAAGGATTAAAAATAGTAAACGACTTAGGAAAAATCTGAAAAATTCAAGGTAAATACTATATGATAGCAGAATACTAGGAAAAATATAAAAAGCTAGATAAGCCCACTAATAAGCTGAATGGGCTAATAAGCAGTTTGAAAATAAGCACAAAAATAAGCTAATAAGCACTAGAACGCACCAAAAGCTCAAGGAAGGTGCAATATACTAAAACAAACTCAATTCAACTGAAAAACCTCAGATATGCCCTGGCCGTCAGCCGATTCGAGTAATGAGCAGTTTGCATAAAAGAAGCCTAATGGCCCTATTTCTAGCTTATTTTTAAGCACTGTAATAAGCAGTTTTTTGGAAAGTGAAGGGGGCAAAATCAAGCTTATACTACTGGCTTTCCAGAACACCAAGAATCAAGCAACAAGCTCAACTGGGTAGGAGTTTAGGGGCTTGTGAAAATGGTCAGATGAGACTGGTGCAAGGGAAGTGCAGGGGAGTTCTAGCCAACTGAGGCAGTTTGCACACCTAAATAAGCAATCTAATGAGCTCTAAAATCTAAAATAAGCTGAAATGGAATGAGACTAACTGACAAGCTATTAGCAAAACGAAAATTGGAACTTAAAATCTACTTTAACCAGCTTAAAATTAAGATAGAAAAGGGCTGCAAAACTATAAAACTTAAAAATGAAACTGCAAAACTACTATGAAGCTGATATGGGTGATTTAAGGAACTAGGCTAATTGAACTCAATTGAAACTTGAATAAGGGTTAAGATAAACCTGAGGAATGCAAAAGTGAGCTCAGAAATAAGCCCAGCTTATTTGAGCTTATCTAGGCAGTTCAATGCCTTGCCTGCAACTATTGGCCTCCAAACCTGCATAAAAGCTCAAAACAAGAAAGATACAACTGAAACAGCTTATATTAGTGATGATTAGCTTAACCAAAGTTGGTTTGAGTGCAATGGAACAGTAAATCAGCTTAAAAGATTTAAACAGACCACTGTGCCAAACACCCCTTATAACCACTGATTTGAGAATTTTCAAAGGAATAGACTAATCTAAGCAAGGTTCTGGACAGAAAAGTTATTAAACACTCATATAAGGACTTAAAAGCAACTAGAACAGAAAATAAGTACTAAAAACTAACTGATAAGCAGTTGGCTTATTTTTGGCTTTTTGTAGATTTTTAAAGTAAATAATGAAACTGATATTTAAACTAAGCATAGACGGTTACTAGAACATATAATAAGCATAAATAATCCAAAGGAAGAAAAATAAGCAAAAATTAAGCAAATGTACACTGTACAGTAATGTTGACCTGTGTTGACTTTTTTGTAAACTTGAATTCAGAACCTCAGAAACCTTAAATTCTTCTTATATTAACATTAATAAGCTCATAAGAGCTTATTTAAACAGCTTTTATAACTTAATTCGTTAAAAATAACATTTGAGAAATTTGGCGGGAAATTCAGGTAAGCAAGAAAACTTGATATAACTTCAATTAAACTATGAAATTACAACTTAAATTACATGAATTATTCAAAAACTACAAAACCCAGATTAAAATAACAACTAAACTAACTAGTCGACATTGAAAATAAAAGTTACACTACTCCTAAAATCTACTAAAGTCTTCTGTGTGCTTCTTGGTGCTTTTATCACTTCCAAAATATCTCTTTGATTACCCTGAAACTATCCCAGCTGTCCAATTAACTCAATTCAATCTTAGCCTTCCACTTGTGTTTGGCGTGAAAACCTATTTTGGCTGTTTCTTGTCGACATAGCTCAATTGGGGACAATTTGATAAAAATGAGGCTGAAAGGTTTAGTGGAATGATGAGGTGGTAGCCAGGTGGTTTATGGTTTCTGGTTTCTGGTTTCTGGTTTGGTGGGCTTTTGTGTGTGAGGAAGACAGGTTTGACCGAAGTCAAACCTGTTTTGAATACTGGGAGTAGTATTGGTGTTATTTGGATCCGGGTTTATAGTATATGGTGGATTGGGCCTTGGACTGGATTTAGTTTAGTTGGATAAGGGTAGTAGTAGTATAGGATTTAAGTTAAGTGTGGATTTAACTTTAGGGACCATATGTGTAACATTCTGAAAATCCAGGGACTGTTCTTGCCAAATCTGAAAACTAACTCCAGGGACTGATTCTGTCAAGTGTCAATAGTACAAGGACCACAAAATATTATTTTCCATTATTTAAAACCAAGGACTACTTTTGACAACTTTTGAAACTTCAGGGACCAAAACTGCCATTTCAGTAAAACTTTCATCCAAGGACCATTATTGTAAAAGTTAAATAGTTGAGGGACCTTGAATGATATTTTTTAGCACTAGGGACTATTTTTGCCAATTTCTGAAAGTTCAGGGACTGAAACTGCCAATCATGCAAACTTAGCTCGTTTTTCAACTGTTTTAATCATTTTACACTTGCAACACATAAAAACACAATCAAATGATATTTTCTGTATTTTGAAGCATATCTGCATGTTTTTAAACGTTTTGGCAGTTCAGATGGGACAAAAATGATGAGTATTTAGACACTCATCAATCCCCCACACTAAACTATTGCTAGTCCCTAGCAATCTTTTATGAAGTTTTAATGGATTTTATCTCTTTACCAAAAGCCATCACCTCTGGAGTAGCCAAATGTTTCAGTTCAAGTAAGAACTATGGTACACTGATAACCATGTGATTTTGAGCAAATCACCAGCTGTAAACGGTTTTGGTTTGTCTTTACCAGAAGCCGTTTGCTTCTGGACTAGCCATTGTTTTAGTATGTGATACTTTGGCACAATGATAACCAAATGATTTTGAGCAAACCATCAGCTTTCATAGGGTTTGATTTGTCTTTACCAGAAGCCGTTTGCTTCTGGACTAGCCAGCTCTTAGATAAAATAATTATTATCTTTGGTGAGCTGATTACCAATTATGGTTTTTCCACTTGCCTTTACCACAAGCCATAACCTTGCGGGCTAGCCAACTCTTCACTTATAAAGATATGGTGAGTCGAATACCATACAATTTTGGGCAAATTGCAAGCCATAAACGGATTTGATATATCTTTACCTGCAGCCGTTTGCTCAGGATTAGCCAGTCCTTATGTGGGTTAGACATGGCGGACTGATAACCATTTATTGAGTTCTAAGTGAGAAAAAATTTTAAAATTTTGGCCAAAATGGGGGTACTGGGGCACTAAAAGGTACATATGTGAACAAATTTGCCAGAATTCCTCCCCACACTTAGAACTGAATATTGCCCTCAATATTCAAAGTACCGGCTGTTAAACCAACACTTAGAACGTGAAAGGGAAATACTAATAGCCATTATTTTATATACACACATTTTTTTTTTTTTTTATTTTTATTTTATTTTTTTTTTTTGCTAAATTTGTACATATATACAACATGTGGGGCATCTCCCCCACACTTGGGTGTTAGAAAAGAGAAAGAAGTCAGAAATATGGGTGAAAACCCATATGGTGAGCTAATTTTTGTTCACCAAGTCACTAGCTTGACTCGACCCCGCATTCAGTTGTTCTTGGGGAAGCATGTGGAACAAACAATTTCCATCGGACTTTCATTCAATGTGGTTTGGAAAAACATTGAATTTCATGAAAGTTCCACACCGATGAGATATACACAGAGATCCGGCTCATAAATGATAAATGAAAATGCCGGGATCAAAGATAGTGTCTTCATTCCCAAAGGAGTGAAGAACAGGAGAAGTCACCGTGTAGGTGAAGAAAAGAAAGAAAGTCATGATAAAAATCATGACTAACTCATCATCATCAGAAGGAGAATTCATGATTTCAGTATCATGAATCTCATCATTTAAGCTCATTTGATCAAGACATATTCTGGGTGGGAGGGATGGAATTTTGATATCAATCAAATTCTCAGTGTTGAGAACATCTCCCTTCGAAACACAAAGATAATCTTTGTCAAGATCAAAGTGGAAGTTATCATACTCCGGCGGAGATATGATATGAGTGAGTTCAAAGGAGAACTCCTCGTAAAGAGAATCATTCACGTGATGTAAATCTGTGAACCCTTGTTCTATTATGGACTCATCACTATCCTTGTTCTGAATATCAAAGATTGGATTATCAGAAACTAGAGTGAATTCAGATTCGAATTCAAATAGAGGATTGGTGAAAGTTGTTTTGAATGTTTCGGGAACAAGGTAATCAATATTCTCTTTTGGACTGACGAGCTCAGAAGGTAGTTCCTCCACATAACTGATGTTTCCACAAGATAAAGAATTTTCATCAGTATGTGAATTACTAAGCTCGGGGTTTGGATAAGAAGTGAGTGATGGATCAATGTGAGTAAGTTCATCAGTAAACTCCTCAAGAAGAGGGTCAACATCAGAATGGGGCAGTGATGCCTCAACATACTCAACTTCTCCATAAGATGTATATTCATCGTTAGAATCGGAGAAAGTCTCAAAATGATCTTTTGAACACTCAAGAGGGGAAGGGATATCACACACATGATCAAGAATTCCCTGTGACTCTCTTGGGATTGGGACAAGGTTCTCAACACTAGACTTTATGAATACGTCTGATTCCTTTGCAGGAATTGTGTCAAGATGCTCAGCCCCCATACTTAGAGAGTGAGTGTGAACCTCGGGTGTGATAACAACAGACTGAGGGAGTTGAGAAGGACTAGCATATATAGATTTTACAATTTCCATTTGTTCTTCTGCTAACAGTTCCTCCATAGACTTTTCTCCCTGTACTTCCACGAAAGGAATCTCAACTGATGAACTTGATGAATCTTTTTGAAGAATATCAACGATATCTTCATCATCACTATCATCAGGAATGAAACGGAATCGAGAGCTAGATCTGGCTGCTTTTTGTATTTTAATTAATTCCCTAATAGAGTTTTCACTGGCAATCTGGGAATCTAATTTAGCAGCTTGCTCTTCAGTTAACAATTCTTCCATGGATTTTTGATTTGGATTATCTTGGGAATGTTTACATCCCTTCAAATCTTTCACTAAATCCAAAAGATCAAGGAGAAGATTTTGAGGAAGTGGCTGAGGCTGAGGTGGTGCCTGATTCATTTGGTACTGTAGAGGTTGGTCATGATACAAAGAGTCATAATTGTTACAAGGAAATGGATTCCTTGTTTGACAATCAGAGCTAAAGTGTGGACCTCCACAGTACCCACAACAAAATGATTGTTGTGACTGATTTGGTGAATAACATGGATATTGATTATTTCCAAAGTTCAGAGTGTTATTAGAGATTTGTTCATAGACAAACGTGTCTCTGGTCTGACACTCAAATCCTTGGTGAGGACCTCCACAAAATTCACACAAGTATGTCTGAATCTCATGATGTGGTAGCTGATGGAATAAATTAGTCGTGTCATGGTAAGAATAAGGATCTTGGTTATAGACAGACCCATTTCCTGACTCTACCATGCTAAAACTGAGACAATTATCATCATTATGAGGGCCACCACACCATTGACAACCAAGAAGGTGAGGATAAGACATGGAAAGAATCAAAGGGTAACAGAGGGTAAGAAATGAAGAATCAAAAGAGTAAGAGGGTAAAGATGAATATTTTTGGGTTTTTGTGTTCGTTGAAAACTTGAATAGAAAATGTTTTTGGTAATCGATCCGTCAAACTAATTAACTTCACGATTATTTTGGTTTTATCTGAAAATAAGAAAATATGAACAAAGATGGTAAATATACAATGGGTGTATATTCAACAATCACTGATACTTCAAATCGTTTTTACGCAGCACACCTCCCGGCAGCGGCGCCAAAATTTGATCGGCCCAGAAACAGTCAACTTAAATCAACCACGGATGTGGTCAAATAAAGTCAAACCACTTGAGAACACGATGCAATTTACCAAAGGAGTATAGAGTTTCCCCGGGTCGTTAAGTCCCAACGAGGTGTGAAATCTGTAATAGAACGAATCTGTGATCGGGTGAATATTGAACAGGAAAGGGTTTTGAGTTATTAAACTAAGGAAATATAAAAGGAAATAGCTTAAAGAAACTATAAGAACAAGTACGTGAAAGCAAAATACTTAGAAACGTTTAAAACCTAAAAACGCGTATGTTAAATAAAAATTACGTACGAACTAAAAACGAGCCGTATATATATATATTTTTTATTATTCCATTTTACTTTATTTTGATAAAGTACTTAATTATAAGCACTTTTTATAAAAGACAATATTTTTGAAAACTTGAAATAAGCACATAAAAAAGCAGATTAAAGCAGCCGCTTACGAAAACGGGCTAAAAACTAAAATATTAGAAAACTAATCCTAAAATTGCAAAATTATTTTTCTTAAATCCTAAATAATAAAAGAAAATTTTAGAAAAAAGATTTATATTTTTCTGACTTTTATATTTTTTATTATGAATTAAATACTATTAAAACTAATTAAAAGGATTAAAAATAGTAAACGACTTAGGAAAAATCTGAAAAATTCAAGGTAAATACTATATGATAGCAGAATACTAGGAAAAATATAAAAAGCTAGATAAGCCCACTAATAAGCTGAATGGGCTAATAAGCAGTTTGAAAATAAGCACAAAAATAAGCTAATAAGCACTAGAACGCACCAAAAGCTCAAGGAAGGTGCAATATACTAAAACAAACTCAATTCAACTGAAAAACCTCAGATATGCCCTGGCCGTCAGCCGATTCGAGTAATGAGCATTTTGCATAAAAGAAGCCTAATGGCCCTATTTCTAGCTTATTTTTAAGCACTGTAATAAGCAGTTTTTTGGAAAGTGAAGGGGGCAAAATCAAGCTTATACTACTGGCTTTCCAGAACACCAAGAATCAAGTAACAAGCTCAACTGGGTAGGAGTTTAGGGGCTTGTGAAAATGGTCAGATGAGACTGGTGCAAGGGAAGTGCAGGGGAGTTCTAGCCAACTGAGGCAGTTTGCACACCTAAATAAGCAATCTAATGAGCTCTAAAATCTAAAATAAGCTGAAATGGAATGAGACTAACTGACAAGCTATTAGCAAAACGAAAATTGGAACTTAAAATCTACTTTAACCAGCTTAAAATTAAGATAGAAAAGGGCTGCAAAACTATAAAACTTAAAAATGAAACTGCAAAACTACTATGAAGCTGATATGGGTGATTTAAGGAACTAGGCTAATTGAACTCAATTGAAACTTGAATAAGGGTTAAGATAAACCTGAGGAATGCAAAAGTGAGCTCAGAAATAAGCCCAGCTTATTTGAGCTTATCTAGGCAGTTCAATGCCTTGCCTACAACTATTGGCCTCCAAACCTGCATAAAAGCTCAAAACAAGAAAGATACAACTGAAACAGCTTATATTAGTGATGATTAGCTTAACCAAAGTTGGTTTGAGTGCAATGGAACAGTAAATCAGCTTAAAAGATTTAAACAGACCACTGTGCCAAACACCCCTTATAACCACTGATTTGAGAATTTTCAAAGGAATAGACTAATCTAAGCAAGGTTCTGGACAGAAAAGTTATTAAACACTCATATAAGGACTTAAAAGCAACTAGAACAGAAAATAAGTACTAAAAACTAACTGATAAGCAGTTGGCTTATTTTTGGCTTTTTGTAGATTTTTAAAGTAAATAATGAAACTGATATTTAAACTAAGCATAGACGGTTACTAGAACATATAATAAGCATAAATAATCCAAAGGAAGAAAAATAAGCAAAAATTAAGCAAATGTACACTGTACAGTAATGTTGACCTGTGTTGACTTTTTTGTAAACTTGAATTCAGAACCTCAGAAACCTTAAATTCTTCTTATATTAACATTAATAAGCTCATAAGAGCTTATTTAAACAGCTTTTATAACTTAATTCGTTAAAAATAACATTTGAGAAATTTGGCGGGAAATTCAGGTAAGCAAGAAAACTTGATATAACTTCAATTAAACTATGAAATTACAACTTAAATTACATGAATTATTCAAAAACTACAAAACCCAGATTAAAATAACAACTAAACTAACTAGTCGACATTGAAAATAAAAGTTACACTACTCCTAAAATCTACTAAAGTCTTCTGTGTGCTTCTTGGTGCTTTTATCACTTCCAAAATATCTCTTTGATTACCCTGAAACTATCCCAGCTGTCCAATTAACTCAATTCAATCTTAGCCTTCCACTTGTGTTTGGCGTGAAAACCTATTTTGGCTGTTTCTTGTCGACATAGCTCAATTGGGGACAATTTGATAAAAATGAGGCTGAAAGGTTTAGTGGAATGATGAGGTGGTAGCCAGGTGGTTTATGGTTTCTGGTTTCTGGTTTCTGGTTTGGTGGGCTTTTGTGTGTGAGGAAGACAGGTTTGACCGAAGTCAAACCTGTTTTGAATACTGGGAGTAGTATTGGTGTTATTTGGATCTGGGTTTATAGTATATGGTGGATTGGGCCTTGGACTGGATTTAGTTTAGTTGGATAAGGGTAGTAGTAGTATAGGATTTAAGTTAAGTGTGGATTTAACTTTAGGGACCATATGTGTAACATTCTGAAAATCCAGGGACTGTTCTTGCCAAATCTGAAAACTAACTCCAGGGACTGATTCTGTCAAGTGTCAATAGTACAAGGACCACAAAATATTATTTTCCATTATTTAAAACCAAGGACTACTTTTGACAACTTTTGAAACTTGAAGGACCAAAACTGCCATTTCAGTAAAACTTTCATCCAAGGACCATTATTGTAAAAGTTAAATAGTTGAGGGACCTTGAATGATATTTTTTAGCACTAGGGACTATTTTTGCCAATTTCTGAAAGTTCAGGGACTGAAACTGCCAATCATGCAAACTTAGCTCGTTTTTCAACTGTTTTAATCATTTTACACTTGCAACACATAAAAACACAATCAAATGATATTTTCTGTATTTTGAAGCATATCTGCATGTTTTTAAACGTTTTGGCAGTTCAGATGGGACAAAAATGATGAGTATTTAGACACTCATCAGAGACCAACAAGCCTTTGCTCAAGGATGAAGATGTGAAAGAGGTTGATGTGCATTTGTACAGATCTATGATTGGATCTTTGATGTATCTAACTGCTTCAAGGCCAGACATTATGTTTGCTGTGTTTGCTTGTGCCAGATTTCAAGTGATCCCCAAAGTTTCTCACTTGAATGCTGTAAAGAGGATTTTTAGGTACTTAAGGAGTCAACCCAGGTTGGGCCTTTGGTATCCTAAGGATTTACCTTTTGATCTGGTGGCATACTCAGATAGTGATTATGCTGGAGCAAGTTTGGATAGGAAGTCAACTTCTGGAGGCTGTCAATTTCTTGGACATAGGTTGATCTCTTGGCAATGAAAGAAACAGAATGTGGTAGCTAATTCAACAACTGAAGCTGAGTATGTGGCTGCTTCTAGTTGTTGTGGACAAGTGCTCTGGATTCAGAATCAATTGCTGGATTATGGGTACAACTTTATGAACACCAAAATTTACATTGATAATAACAGTACAATGTGTATTATTAAAAATCTTGTTTTTCATTCAAAAACAAAACATATTGAGTTAAGACATCACTTTATCAGAGATTCTTATGAGAAAAAGCTAATTCAAATAGTTAAAATCCATACTGACAACAATGTTGCAGATTTACTCACTAAAGGTTTTGATGTGAGTAGATTTCAATTTTTAATTGCTAGTACAGGAATGATCAATCTTTGAAAAATCTTATCCCTGTGTGTTTTTGTGTTAGTTTTTAAGGATTTGTACTGTTATTAATCAAATAAGTTGTTTCTATTGCTTGCTTTGTTTGTATGTTGTTTGCTGCTAGTTGTTTATTCAACTGCTATGTATCATTATGACTTGGGATTATTGTGGTGTCTTGTTTCTTGTGTTTTTGTGGGTTTGGACTAATCTTTTGCAGGATAAGTCAATGAGGAATGATGATTTGATGAGAAAAAGGTGATAGAAAAAGTCAGCAGACATTCTACTGCTAGCATCAAAACTTTCTGCTGCTGAAGGTTCTGCTGCTCAAGTTGAAACTATTGGGATTCTACTGCTTGGTTTGAAAGTAAAGGGACTATTTTGTAACTTGGCGCAAATAAAACCCTAATTAGATCCAAACAGTATAAAAACCCAATTCGATCTTACAATTAACTTTGTGCGCCCAAAATTCACTTTAATTCAAACCCTAACACATGTTTTTAACATCTGATCAAAAATTCCCAAAATCAAAACCCTAATTTTACAATGGCAGCAAGAGACTTCTCTGATAATCACAATCAAGTGGCGTTTCTTCAAAAGGTCCCAGAAGCTGAGGGTTTTGCTGAAGTTATTGACTTTCTTAATGCTACTCATTTAAGGTATGCATTAACAGCAAATCCCACTATATACATTTCCCACATGAAACAGTTCTGGTCTACTGTTAAGGCCAAAACTAAAAATGGGGAAGAATATTTGAGAGCTGTTATAGATGAACAAAGAATAGTTATCTCTAAGTCATCTGTAAGAGAAGCACTTCATTTTTCAGATGATGAAGAAATAACTTGCCTTTCTAATTCTATTATTTTTCAAGAACTTGAAAATATGGGGTAGAAGAAGAAGAATGATAATTTAAAATTTTATAAAGGACTTCTCTGTCCTCAATGGAAATTTCTTCTTCACACCCTTCTCCATTGTTTAAGTCCTAAAACTACAGGGTGGAATGAGTTCAACACAACTCAAGCATCTACATTGATTTATCTGGCCACATGACAACCCTTTAATTTTTCGGCTATGATCTTGGATGGGTTGAAAAAGAATATTTCTGGAAAAAAATTTGTTTACCCAAGGTTTTTGCAATTAATCATAAATAATCAACTATCAGAACCTAAGGTACATACAAGGACACATGATAGTCCTGAGCTTAAAAGGAAATTATTTTCTTATTTGAAAAAGAATGGAACTGGTTTTTCTGGGACAATTACTCCATTGTTCCCATATATGTTACAATTGGTTGCTAATTAGGGTGAAGGTGCTGACATCCCAACAGCTACCCATCACACACCCAATTCTGAACACTCATCTGAACAACCCCAAAAGACCCAATCCCCTAGGATTTCACCAAACAAGGACACTAAGTTACCTCAGACCAGTGTTAGGATGGAAGCAGATGAGGCTGTCATAGGTGATGGAGATGACATGATAGGAGAGGCTAACACTACTGCTTCTGGCTTAGTAGCTGGGCAGGACAGTGTTAACATTGCTAAGACCTCAACCATGGCAACATCCACTATTGAAGGTCCTCATGAACAAGAAATAGAGGATGGTAACCCCAGCCAAATGGCATACAAGGGGGGCTCAGCTGATCAGACTAGGTCTGATACTGAGTTTAAGCTCATTGATTCACCTCTCAGGGAAGGTAACACATCCCGAAGTGATGAGGGCAGACCTGAAACACATGAATTGATGGATGAATTTGTACACAATGACAATGCCGATGATTCACCTCTCGGACCTGGTCACACAGGTCGAAGTGATGAGGCTAGAAATGAAACTAATGAATTAATGGCATCTCAAAATGTACAAAATGTCAAATCTAGTGATCTACCTCTCGGGTCAGGTGACACAGACCGAAGTGATGAGGATAGTATGAAACTCATAAAAGAATTGATGGAAAAATGTACAGTATTGTCAAATGAAGTACTTGTTCTCAAGCAAGAGTTGAAAGTGATGAAATCTTCTCAAACATCTCAAGATGCAGAAATCAAGTGGTTGAAGCAAAGGATTAGGCATCTAGAGGGTGTTCAAAGATCAAGGGCTTCTCGGTTTAAAAGATCAAAGTTCAAGGTGGATGATTCCAAACCAAGTTTGGGAGAGGATGCTCCCAAACAGGGAGTAATGAAGACAAGGATTCAGGGGAGGTTGAAAAGATAAATGATGAAAATGTTGATATGGATTCTGGTGAGCATGATGATTTTGTGGTTAAGGATAAAGATGGTAATGAAGCTGTGATTGATAAGGGTAAAGATGTTGCTGGTGTTGGTGTTCCAATTGAATCTGCTGCTGAAGGTACTCAAAATGTGGCTAAGGTGGATCAGGGCATTCTGCTGCTGAGGTTAATCAACCTGCTGCTGAGCCAGAGCAAGAATTGGATGATGGGATAAGCTTGGCAGAAGCAATAATTCAGTTGAAACAATCACAAACATCAAGAACAAAATCACCCAAATCAAAACTAGAACAACAACAACAACAACCATTACAACCACAACAATCTGAAGCTGAACAACTACCAAAATCACAACATCAACCAACAACAAAACAAACAACTTCACCATCTCCACCTCCAAAAGTTCCTGTGAAAGGAGTTACAATCAAGGAACCCATTC
The DNA here is from genome assembly GCA_021014915.2 of Artemisia tridentata subsp. tridentata. Lineage (NCBI taxonomy): Eukaryota > Viridiplantae > Streptophyta > Magnoliopsida > Asterales > Asteraceae > Artemisia > Artemisia tridentata. The sequence continues at coordinate 231,283,897 of CP139502.1, read as the reverse complement.
CAAGTAAAAAGCCTATTCAATCTCAAACATATACTGGCAAAGGAAAAGTTAAGATGGTTGATGAGCCTGAACCTTATCCTGAAGATCTTCCATTTGAGTATTGGCCAAAACATCTTCAAGAAAGGCATGATGCAGAAGCTGCAAGGAAAGTAGCTGCTGAGTATGAAGAAGAAAATAGAGCAGAGCTTGAAAGGCAAAAGAAACATGCTGAGGATGAAGCTAAGACTCAGGCGGTACTTGATGCTTGGGATGAGGAAAGAATCAGATGTAAAGCTGATATGGAATTGTTGAAACAAGTCAAAGAGGAGATACAAGATACTTTTACTGAAGAAGGAATGGATTCATGGTTCAATAAGTTTAAAGCAGAACAGAAGAAAAAGTGTCTAGCTCAGAGAAAGAAGAAAAAGCAACTCAGACCACCAACTGTCAAGCAAGTAAGAAACTTTCAAGAACATTACTTGAATAATATGAAGGGATGGAAGCTAGTGCAGTTGAAACATCATTCTGATGAGGAAATTCAAAAGATGTTTGAAAGTGCTAAAAGAGAGTTTGAAAATTTTGTGCCTATGGGATCTGAAGTTGACAAAGAAATTATTGAAAAGAGGTTTCAGAAAGGGAAGGAATCTGAACTTGAGACTGAGGTAGGAGTTGAGCAAGAAAAAGAAAATGTGCAAAAAGTAGAAGAAGTGAAAGAAAAAGTTGTAAAAGAAGAACAGAAAGAAGGTCCTAGTATTGGTAAAAAAAGAACTGGCAGAGTTTTAAAGATGAAAGCTAGGAGGAAAAAGAGAAAAGTTGTCATGGAAAGTTCTGAATCTGAGAGTGAAGGAACAAAGAAGAAAAGGCAATCAGAGGAATTCTACAAGAAGACAATTGAGTTACAACTAATGACTCAAATTGTAGAGTTTGATGATGATACTTTTGTTGACACTACTCCCTTAAGTTCTAAAACTCCCATTACTGGATGGAAGGCTGGATATGATAAGAAGATTCCTTGGTATGAGATCTACAGAGTTGGTGGAAGACTTCAAAGATTTAATTCATTTTCTCAGATGCTTAGAAATATTGATAGAGAGGAATTGATAAACTTGTGGGGCTTAGTCAAGAACAAATATGGTGAAAATAGACCACAAGATGAAATTGATAGAGTACTATGGGGAGATCTGAAGATCATGTTTGAAGTTGATAAAGAAAACAGAGTGTGGATGGAATAGGGTTGATGTACTAAGATTAATTGTTGGGAATTATAATTTAGAGTTGATATGGACAAAAGATGAAAGATGAAGGACTAAAGATGACAAAGGATGGAACTTCACAAGATAGAAAAGATTACTGCAAATCTTTTATTATTCTAGGAATATTCTTTGTAAACCCTAGGTATCTCTAGTATATAAAGAGATACAGGGTATTGGTTTTATATGTGTGTGTCAATAATGTAGTCGACTAAAAGGTAAAGGTCGGGTTCTAGGCATCAAGTTCCCACGATGGATGCCTAGGTTTTGTGTTTTGTATGGTTAGAGTAGAGATGATGACGAGGAATACCTTGTAGCAATAATAATGAAGTTTTTGTTTATTCCGCTGCGTAGTATTGATTTATTCATTGTTATTGTGTAATCCAAGATATGAGGTCTAACACACCTCGAGCAAACGATCTCCACATTAATCTTTGGAGATTCTATGACTCATGTGGAGTTCATGAAGTAGCATTGCAAGGAGGAATTCAGATGTACATGCTAGTTGAAAAGGATTACCCTCTGGCTATATCTACACTTAAGATGATGATTGAAGGAGATATTAAACTTCTTGTTAATAGATGGAGTCAAATGGTAGTTGATCTGATCAGAATGATGCAAAGAAAACTTTATGGGCAGAATTTTGGAAGAAAGAAGAAGAAGTAGTGTTTGGAAGCATCCTCTTGGTGTTTATCTATGCTTAAAAGAAACTTGATAATTTTGGAAGAAAATATCAAGTTTAGGGGAGGATTGTTAGGATTTAAGATGATGCTGCTTAGTTTTGATAATGTTGCTCATTGAACTAAATGGAAAATACACCAAGTATGATTCTGCTGCTAGGCTAAATCATTCTACTGCTGGTGTATTTATTCTACTGCTGGAGTTTCTGAAGAAAACATGAAAATAAGCTAAGTATGATACTACTGCTAGGTATTGAAGATTCTACTGCTAGAGTTATTATACTTCTACTTATTGGATAATTATGTATAGTATGTTAGATAATTATGGAATAGATACGAATAGATATTATATTGTATAGAAAGTCATTGTAACTGACTAGGATTCCTTAAGTCTATAAAAGGAGGATCTAGGGTTAGAGATTAGTAAGTATTGTTAGGCGTATTCGAATCACTTCAAGGTTTCTTGTAACCCTGTTACTTTTGAGTAACTGTATTAATATATTGAAGTGTTTATTGAGAATTCGTTTGTGTTCATTAATTCTTCTTAAGATTAAGTATTAGATTCCGCATAATACTTAATAATCGTTCAAGAACAATTTCTATACCTATTGTCTTAGATCCATATCTAAGATAATTAACAAGATCGTTAGCTCAACTGGGATCAACAGAAGCTCTTCTTGCATAGCCTCTATCCAGCTTGGATCATTCAATGCTTGAATCACCTTTTTGGGTTCTACTTGTGATAAGAAACAAGGAAACAAACAGTTTTGAAGGTCTTGATGACTGTTTCTTTGTTTAAGAGTTCTGTCAAACAACCCTTGTTCCTTCAAATTCTTGGTCATCTTCCTTATTTGTGTAGCTGAATGCACATCTCCAATTACTTGTTCAAGAGGATGATACTTATGAATTCTTGTTGTTGGAATAGGACTGACTAGTATTGTTGGATCCAAATTGTTCATATCAGCCACTTCAACATCACTATCAACCCATATATCTTCCAAAGCAGGCATTTCTGGATCCCATGGAAATTCATTGCTTTTATTTCCATCCCTAGTATTAACTTTTGTGCTATCAGCATTAACAGATGAACTAGCAGTATTAACATTGTTAGTGTTTTTTTTCTTTACTAACAGTATTAACACTATTAATGTTGTAATATTTATCATCCATCTCTTGATCATCACATTTAGTTTCTTTCCTTGGATCATCATCAACCTTCTTTTCATCATCACTTGAATCTTCATTATCACTTGAAGGTTTGACTTCATCTTCTTGAGAACTCTTTGGATCTTGGGAGAATGGTGGATCAGCAGTCCATAATGATTGCAGGATGTAATCTTTTGCAGGTTCTTTCTCTTTTCTAGCTTGACCTACATCAATATTAGCTTTTGAACCTGCAAAACCATTAGACTGTGTACCTGCAGCAACTGGCTCATAATTCATTGTTTTTGTTAGTGCATCAATATCAAACAGCCAGTCTGGTCCACTACCTACAACATTAGGTGTACTCTCACTAAACCTAATATGCAAGTTCTCTTCCACTATCCTAGTTCTACTATTGAATACTCTAAAGGCCTTACTATTCAAAGAGTATCCAACAAAGAAACCTTCATCAGCCTTACCATCAAATTTGCCTAAGTGATCTATGGTATTGAGAATAGTAACAGGACACCCAAATGGTTTCATAAAACTGAAAATAGGTGTTCTACCATGAAAAAGTTCATATGGGGTCTTGTTGTGAGGCTTAACAACTAACACTTTATTTTTCACATAGCAAGCAGTACTAACTACTTTAGCCTAAAAAGTAGTTAGCAACTTAGAATCAGCTAGCATAGTCCTAGCAGCCTCAATTAGTGTCCTATTTCTCCTCTCAGCTACACCATTTTGTTGAGGAGTTCTAGCTACACTATATTGTCTCAAAATACCCTTCATCTCACAAAACTGATTCATCTCTATAATATTGAATTCAGTCCCATTGTCACATCTTATCACCTTAACCTTATGATCTACTAGATTTTCTATCCTTGTTATAAAGGACTTAAGTATACCACTAGTCTCATCCTTAGTTGCTAGAAAGAAAGCCCAAGTAAATCTACTAAAATCATCTGTGACAACTAGGAAATACATCTTTTTCATAAGACTTTTTACAAATGTTGGACCAAGCAAATCCATATGCAACATATGTAAAGGTTGACTGATTGAGTTCTCAGTTTTGGACTTACAAGAGGCTCTATACTGCTTTCCCTTCTGACAAGCAACACAGGTTTGATCATTTTCAAAAAGTTTTGAAGGTAAACCTCTTACAAGATTTCCCTTAACCAATTTGTTCATTGTTTTAAAATTCAAGTCACCTAGCCTTCTATGCCAAAGTTTAGATTCATCAGATGTGGCTTTTGCAAAAATACAAGTTAAACCTCCTTTAGGAACTATGTTCTTTAAATCAACACTATACATGTTGTTCTTTCTATGAACTTTAAGTAAGATTTGACTTTCATCAATTAACTTAAAGCTTAGAGATAAAGCAACACATTCAATGTCAGTAAAAAGAACAATGTTCTTTTTGTCATACATTTGTGGGACACTAAAGAGATTAAACTTCAATTCTCTTACAAAATAAACATTTTCAAAATCTAGTTTAATTTACCAGTTTTGATTGTACCTCTTCCTGTGATTTTCCCTCTTTTGGGGTTACTTCCAAAAGCAACATATCCTCCATCAATTTCTTCATAGTCAGTAAGATAGGACATGTTCTCTTTCATGTGCCTTGAGCATCCACTATCAATCACTCATTGATCCTGTAAATCCACCTGTGGATTGCCCTGCACATAAGGTAAGAAAATCAGTTTTTTTTGGGACCCAAGCCATCAATGACTTGGATCTGCCTTGTGCATCAACATAATCAAATTTCTTTAGGATGATTGATGCACTGTCATGTTTGGAAACATGGTCTAAAACTTTAATCTTTGGTTTCCAAACCCAACAAGCTGAGGCCTTAACATCATGAATATAGTTTCTCTTAACAGCATTAACTACTATTTTTGCCTCAGTAGTAGTAACTACTGCTTTTGGCTTAGCAGTATTAAGTGATGTTTTGTTTTGAATGGGCCTTTTAACAGTTGAATATGCTGTTTTTGTAAAATATGACTTTGATTTAGCAGCATTCACTGTTGTTTTGGTGTGAGCAGTATTAACTTGTCTAGCAGTATTAACCAATACTGCTGGTTTTGTAATGTTTTGTCTATCAATATTAATTGATACTAAACTAGACTTCATTAATACTGCCCTTGGAACCATGTTCGTTTTAGCATTGGGGTGAGTCATTTTAGCAAAATTTTGGTGATTCACCCTTTGACTATGGTTCCATACAGGTTTTACCATCTTATGATTTTGAAATTGTTTTTGATGGTATGCCTTCAAATGATCAAAACTACCACACACATAACAAGCTTTATTGAACATCACAAAATTACTTCATAATCTTTGAGACATAATGTTATTCCAGTTCCTCTGATTTCCTCTAGGACTGTAAGTATTGTTCCTAGATTGTTCAACTAGGTCAACAGTTTTCCTAGTCAACTTTTTTGCCAAAACTAGGTTTGACAAACTCTTTCTTGTTACTAGTCCTAATTGTTTTACTCTCAATCTTAGGTTGAGCTACATCCTGATCCTCATCATGAGATACCCAATCTCCAATAATTGGTGCAACTTTATTCTTTTTACCTACCTTTATCTTAGGCTCTTCACTAGACGCAACTTTTCTTTTCTCAATGACAGGTTCATTAGCAAACTCATCTAGACCAGTGAATGACAAATTAGGTGTTGGAGGCAAAAACTTTCCTGTGATAGGAGGGGGAACTGTATTATAGCCTAAACTTATCTTACATTTGTTAACAATTTGTCACTATATGATCTTGTTAACACTTTCAGATGCATGTTCAAATCTATCTACACTTAGTTGTATGCCATGTTTTTCCTTTTGAACTATCTCAAGCCTCTTCCTAAGCTCTTTAATTGTTTCTTCTCCTACATAGATTTCACCTTTTAAGACATTAATCTTTTCTATGTATTCAGACTCGTTCTTCTTATAAAACTCAAGTCTTTCTTCTACTTGCTCTAATCATGTTTTATAACGTAGAACCCATAACTCAGATTGCCTTAAATCTTCTAATAATTTATCATTGTAAGATTTAAGTGTTTTAACAGTTTCTAAGCAAGCTTTAGAACAATCATAATCATTTGATACCTCAGAGTCAGAACTTGAAGATGAAGATGAGTAAGCCAGAAGTGCATAGTTAGGCCCTTCCTGTACCTGATCACTCCAATCATAGTCACCAAAACCATCACACGACACCAAAGCTGTGGAATTAGAGGTTTTTACATGCACAGTTCTTCTGGTTGGTGTTTCCTTATTCCTATTGTCTTGATTCCTTGGAGCTCTGCACTCTCTAGCAAAATGTCCCTTCCTGTGGCAGTTGTAGCATTCCACCTTGGACTTATCAAAACCAATATTATCATAGCCATTGACAGTGATCTTCCTTCCTATACTCTGCAAGAACCTTCTTGCCCCCATAGTTAACATAGCCATCTTCCACGTCAAATCTATCTCTTCTATGTCATCTGGATGAATTTTTTGTAAGTCCTCATGTACAAGTTAAGGATTATTAGGTTGACTGGCCATGAATGCACAAATAACAACATCACTCAAGTTATCAAGGTTTGTAGGGTTAGCAGCATTAACTTGAGTGCTAGCAGTAGAAACTCCATGAGCAGTATTAACTGCTTCATTAGTACTGCTAGAGTTTTTGTTTGAGGAGGACACAATAACCATGTTTTGTATACTTGTACTGGAGCTAGACATCTCTTTGACTTTTGGTTCATACACCTTGAGATTGTTGTAGAGGTCATCCATGCTCATAGTGTCTAGATCATCTTTGTTTCTCCACACAACAGCATGTGTGTTTCACTCTGGGGACAAACTCCTTAAAAGCTTTTGGTTTACATCTTCTTATGGAAGTTGTTCTCCCAAGAGCTCCAACTGACTCACAAGCTTTTGAAGCCTGTCAAAGGTTTGATCAAGCATCTCTGTGCTTGGAGTAGTGAAGTTCCCATACTGTTGCGTTAAAATAGTTTTCCTGGTCTTCTTTGTAGCAGCATTCCCTCCAAATCTCTTTTCAATAGCTTCAAGCAATGACTTAGCATCATTGATAGAGTTGAATGTCAACTGATGTTCATTAGGAATGCCCATCATCAAAGTACTCCTTTCCTTTACTTCCAGTCTTCTTTAAGCTTTGTCTTCAGTAGATGTAATAGGCACCACAATCACAACACCTTCTGCAGATCTTGTAGCTTTAGGTAAGGTGTTACCAGTCTCTATGACTTCCTAGAGTGTATAGTCAATCATTTGGATGTACTATTCGATTCTCATTCTCCAGATCTCAAACTTTCCAGGTTTGACCATAGGTACCTTTGATGCAGCCACCATGTGTGGCAGAATCCATGTCATCTAGTAAGATCTTTTGTATTAAAATAGGTTCTTCTTGATAACAGCTTCTAAATCACAAGCTCTGATACCACTTGTTGATCCTAGTTATGCACTTGATTGAATTCCTTAGCTTGTATAAGGTTAAGTTATGCTATACAGTCTAACACAACTAGAGTAGAAACTATGTTTGAATTTATCAAATACTATGCGGAATCTAGTATTTGATATTAAAAAGAACTATTTGATGAAACAGTAAACACAAGAACACATTTTTATAAACAATCAAACAGCCTCAATATTATTAAGCAATAATACGAATACACTTCCTAGTATTAGGGTTGCAAAACCTTGAAGCTATAAACTCTATAAAAGAATCACGTATCTAACTCTATTCCCTAGGACCTCCTTTTATAGACTAAGGAGTCTTAGTCGGCTTACAATAACTTGTTCTCTAAGATAAATCTTTTTAAAGCTTTTCTATATTTATCTAAACGACTTTACATGTATATCTCATTAACAACATTAACAATAACCGACTAAATAGCCTAACAGTCTTAACTCTTTAAGCAGCAGCATTAACTCATCAGCAGCAGAAACATACTTAGTGTATTTATCATTGAAGTCCAAGAGAAGTCTTAACACCATAGAGCAATAGTAACTTGACAATGAGCAGCATTATCATCAAGAAGCTTTATTCCCAATAGAGAAGGAGGACGCCGAACACTTAAACTGGTACGAAACTCCTCAAATAAAGCCGAAGGTAAGCCTTTAGTGAAAATGTCCACATACTGGTAACGAGATGGTACATGAAGAACTCGAATCTGACCAGCAACGACCAAATCCCGAACAAAGTGAATATCTATCTATATATGCTTCGTATGTTGATACTAAACCGGATTAGAAGACAAATAAGCGGCACTCAAATATCGCTCTAATACCATGTAAGTGGTGAATAATTTGTATATCATTAATCACAAAGTTTCGGTACATATATAGTGATACAATGAATAATCTAGAACTCGGGCTTGAGCCCGTTACAAAATATCGACTAATAGGATATAGGCTTAGAATTGTAGAACAATGTTTTCATGCTAATGGTACCGAAATTCTTCTTGCAGACATCATTCAAAATCTTTATATCGATTTCTCCCATCCTCCTCAAAGTGTGATTGTATACAATGGCTTGAATGAGTAATTGACATGGGTTGCATGTCTTTTTTGACACAAATGACACTGGGTAAATATTACTCCACATCATGGCAAGGCAATGCATCTTGAATTGGTACTTGCAGCCATGACAGAGTCCGATCTTGATAGTCTGACTATATAATTAAAGCTGACGTTTTTTTTTCTAAGCATGACTTGGTGTCGTTCGCACCACAAATGTATAAAAGGGTAATAAAAGATTGCCCATGTTCAGGCATTCTCAATTTAGTAGGCGGTGATGAAAATTTTGTAACATATATGTTGTCGCACTGAAATCGGTTAGCATTTGACAATAACTATATCTTGGCGGGGCATTCATATTAATGCAGCCAGGGCATTTTTTTCGTCTTTCTTCTAATAAATTCTTACAAATCTCAGCCTCTATTTTTTTATTCTAGAGATGTCAAGTTAAATGAAATAATTTTTCCTTTTAAAATGAAGTCTTCAAATGTGTCTAAAAATGATTTTGTTGAACAAAATGAAACTGGGATAGATTACTTAAACTTTTCGATACTCAAAGGACTCAAAGTCCCAATGATGAAGAGGGGTACACTCCTAATATGAAAGGTAATGGAATTGCAGCTTCTGATGACTATTTAAATACAATTGAGGATGAAACTGTTGCTATAGTATAGCAACCCAGATAGGATAGAATGTCACCTCTAAGGGCAACAATTTTCAAAATCAAAATGGTGAAGGTTCTTACAGATTTGGGGAAGAACCTCAGACAGTGTTGAGATTTAATGACTTTGTTGTTGGAAGTAATGTGAAATATGGTCCGAAAAATATGTGAATTATTTTAAGTTGTCTTCTGTTAACTATTGTTTTACTACCACTTTAAACAAGTCTGTTGAACCTAAGACATATTATGAAGCATCTAAAATGTTAATTGGGTTGATGCAATGAATCTGGAAATGGAAGCATTGCACAGAAACAATACTTGGGTCTTAACTGATTTACCTGTTGGTAGAAAAGCTATAGGGTGTAAGTAGATTTTTAAAATAAAGTATAAGTCTTCAAGATAAGTGGATAGGTATAAGGATAAACTTGTTGCAAAAGGGTATAGGCCAAGATAAGGTTTGGATTACTAGGAGACTTTCAAATGAGTTGTGAAAATGGTTACAATTAGATGCTTAATTGGTTTAGTTGTGTTTAATAATTGGCATTTGTTTCAACTGGATGTGAAGAATACATTTTTGTATGGTGATTAACATGAGGATGTTTATATGTCATTACCACCTGGTTATTATGATAAAGATAAAACTAAGGTATGCAGGTTGGTAAAATATTTGTATGGTTTAAAACTAGCACCTAAGCAGTGGAATGAAAAACTTATTACTCCTTTGGTTGAAAATGGTTTTGTGCAAAGTAAAAATAACTATTCTATATATGTTAAAAGTAAAGAAGGGTTGTTTATTGCTCTTTTGGTCTATGTGGATGACATTGTTATCACAAGGAACAATGTTAATGAGATTGAAAAGTTTAAACAGTTTTTAAGTTCCAAGTTTATGATTAAGGATCTTGGTATCTTAAAATATTTTTTGTGCATTGAGGTTTTCGAAAATAAACCCGGGATTTGTCTTTCTCAAAAAAAGTATTGTTTGGAATTGTTCTGTGAGTATGAGTTGTTAGCTTGTAAGCATGTTGCTACTCATATGCATCAGAATGTGTTATTAAGTCATAAATAAAATGAAAGTGATAAGTTTCTCTCTAACATGATTGAGTATCAAAAGCTTATTGGAAAACTTATATATTATATGTTACAAGATTTCACATTTCATATGCAGTCCATTGTCTTAGTCGACATACGCATTCACCATTTCAACTCATTTTAGTGTTGGTCTTAGAGTGTTGAACTATTTGAAACAAGCACCTGGTACAGGTATACAGTTTAACAAAACTGATAGCCTTAATCTATATGCATTCTGTGATGCTGACTGGGCTAAGTGTCTTATTTTAAGAAAATCTGCCTCAGGTTTTTGTGTATATCTATGTAACAATTTGGTGTCATGGAAAAGTAAGAAACAAGCTACAATATCAAGATCATCAGCTGAGGTTGTGTTTAACATCTGCTACATGTGAAATAATTTGGATTTCTAAAGTTTTAAAAGATGTTGATGTTAAAGGCTTGTTTCCACTAAATCTTTATTATGACAGTAGTTCAACAATTCAGATTGTTGTAAATCTAGTTTTTCATGAAAAAACTAAACATTTTGAAATTGATCTTCATTTGGTTAATTTCATTTGGTATGATTAAAATTGTCAAGGTAAGTTTTGCAAGTAATGTTGCAGATGTTTTCACTAAAGGGTTGAGTATTGCTCAGCAAAACATTTTTGTGAAAGGTTTCAATTGGTTGATATGTTTTCGACTAACGTTGAGAGGGGGTGTTAAAAATATATATCTTATGGCAAACTTATGCTTATATAATGTGCAGGGACTATTCCTGCACATTATGGCTAACATTTACAAGTTTGGGTTGTGTTTGTATTTTTCTTATCTACAAGGGTTGAAATGTAAATCGCTGCTATATAATGCCTCATTCCCAACCCTAGCCTCATTCAGTCATTCAGTTGTCAAGATATCTCTCTCAAAGTCGTCATCTCTCTAAAATATTCATATTGTCTTTGTATTAATCTGAGTTGGTATTCATAGTGGATCACCTTGATTTATTATTAGTCTATTGTTTAAGAGTGTCGTGGGTTTTGTAAGTGTCTTTTGTATTTTATTCAATCGCATCCATTTTGGGGACAATTGTTTCTTTTGTATGTACTGGTTAGCACTCGTTTGAGAACTAATCTGCTATAGCTTTTATAATAAAAATAAGCACATGGAGAGGTTAGCTGAGTGCAAATATGGTATTTTGTTATTGATTTGAAATTTTTACATTCTTGTAAATGGATCACAAACAATTAATTAAAAGCTTTTCAAATTAAAAATACAAAATCTTGAATATAGTTTTGATATTTGATGATTGCTTAGAAAAAGGTGAATTAGGTCAACGTAAAAAGGGGGTGTTTTATTTACACGGCAAAAGTTCTAGTTACACGTTTTAAAATAATGCTTGAATACTATTCAATGATTGTATTGACTACTATTCAATGAGACATTATTGAAAGGGACGGATAGGTCTGGTACTTTTTATCTTGTATTAATTGACAAATGGAATGGGCAAATAAATTATAAGCAACATGTAGATAATACTTTTTATCTTTTTACATTGAAATGTACAATGTAATCAAGAAATAAAATGGGCACTTCTATACTTTTTATCTTTTTATAATAAAATGTACAATGCAATCAGGAAACAAAATAGGTAATTCAATTATAAGAATTTTTTCTTTTACAATGAGTTATAAATATGTAATCATACTATAGAACTATTAAGTTGAGTCATAAATAAATCACACACAAACATTATTTAAGTAAAAATGAGTTGCTCAAGACTTTTTTCAACAAGGCAAAAATGAAGCCAGTAATGAAAGCGGTTATTTTCAACATGAGGAAAATGAAAGCGAGTATTTCCACCATACGGAAAATGAAAGTATGAATGAAAGCGGGTTTTTTCAACATTAGGAAAATGAAGGCGAATATTTTCAACATAAGGAAAATGAAATCAGGAATGAAAGCAACTACTTCTCACAGAACAAATCAGAATTTGAAACAGACACGGTAAGTATATATACATTTTTAGTACCTAGTATATTTTATACATTACTATTAAAAATTACAAAGTATTAAAACTCGTTTTTAGATATTTAACTCTCGTCAAGATTTAATAGATTGGGTGAAACAAATAGGACTTTCTATTGGTTATGTTATTGTGATTAAAAGATCCAAAACTAATTCAAATGTCTTTTTTCATTGTGATGTTGGTGGTAAATACACAAGTAAAAAAAATTTACCAAACCAGACTTTTAACATACCCTCTTTACCAAAACGGACTAAATTTCTTCAAATTACCAAAATGAACTACAGCGCACTCCAAGCCCTTGTAGTTGCGCGCTTGAGCCAAGAAAACAAATAATATAGGTACACGTGTAAATATTCTTCGCTTTGCACTTGAGCCAAGAAAACACATAACATAGGTGTACATTATTTAGGTGTATGGTCATATTCATTTTAATTCCTTTCATTTTTATATCACGTGATCAGATATGAGATAGCACCATCCATTTATTATAGTACCTAACACTTTCAATACATAATCCTCAAAGTACTATTAGTAAAAAAATTTCATTTATTATCCTTTCTTATATTCACCAACACATTACAATGCAAGAACTAAAAACATACTCGATCAAATTTAAAAATACACTTCATACTTCATTGCCTATAATTATTGATTGTTGACATCTTCACCAAAACTTCTTATTAGCTTTATTTTACAATAATAATAATAACATGCACATGATTTTCTTTTCACCATTCCCATTGATGGATTGGGTCAGAGGATGAACCATCACCAGTTCAGATCGGTGTTGTGTTATAGGCTTACCGTACCTATGTTCTCCGAAGGTAGCATTTGCCCGAGCTGCAATGTACATCGTATGGACGTATGGGGAGATCATGCGGTTCACTGCTCCGGTGAAGTGGGGGTGAAGTTCAGGCATAATTTGGTGCGTGATATCCTTGGTGATATATGCTCTAAGGTTGGGATTATGGTGCCTAAGGAAGCCCCTATGGGGTTCCTTTCGGAGGATGGGAAGGAGCTACGGCCTGCAGACTTGCTATTATTTGATTGGCTTCAAGGTAAAGATGCATGCTTGGATGTGACTGGCATCTCTCCATTTGCTGGTATTGGGGCGACTTCATGGGCTCTTGGGGTAGCCTTACACAATGCTGTGGAGAAGAAAAATAGAAAATATGCATCCAAATGTGAGGACAATGGATACAAGTTCATACCTTTTGCCTTTTCTACATTTGAGGAATTCGATTCAGAGGCGTTGGACATACTTTCACGTATTAAGTCAATTGCCACTAGCCACTCAAATAACGCTAAAAGTGGTGCTTTTATATTTCATAGAGTTAGTTTTTGTATTCAGAAAGGAGTGGGAGCACAACTTGTGTCTAGACTCCCATCCAACTTTATGTAATTTTTATTATGTTTTAATAATAATTAGGTTTTTATAAAAAAAAAAAAATAATAATAATAATAATAATAAAATAAAAATTTATAAAATATTATTTTTTTGGTGGTTTTGGGTTTAGGTACGCCAAACATAAATAGGTGTTATTAGTCCCACAACTTGTTTGTTGTCAGGTGGCGATAAATATTAGTGGTCCTTTGGTCATTTTTTTGTTGGGTGCTCGTTTTTTATTCTTCAAAACACATGGCTAATCTTCCGGATCTTCCTTTTCGTCCGGCATGCATATTTTGTTCCACAAAGAAATTCTATCTTATTATTGTTCGAATCACTTTTTCAGTTTATATTTGACTTTATTAGTTACCATTTGTAATTTTTTTTGTAGTGAATATATTTTATGTTTTTTTTTTTTTTTTTTTTTGATTTATGATGCAAAGGTTATTATTCGTAGCCATTTTAGGATGCTTAAAGACATGAGAACCATGTATGGTAAAGATGTACTTGTTCGCATGTTTAGGAATACTTGTTTTGGGGGTTGGTTAGATGTACACTTCATGGACCATGACCCTTGCTTAATTCACGATATGCTTCTTAGACAGGAAAGAGTAAATGAAGAACGTCATACCTATTATGAAAGGTTACAGTTTAATGTTGCAGATTACGTATGTCATTTTGGTCGTGAGGAATTTTGTTTAATGACTGGTTTAAATTTCGGTCCTTGTAATATACGAGACTTTCAAAATGCACCAACACCATTAGTACAACGTATATTCGCTGGCCGCAACACCCCACTAAAACTTCTTGATCTTAAGGGAGTCTTTGAAGGTGATTATTTTTTTGAGTTATATTATGAGGATGCTATTAGGATGTGTTTGGTTTTTTTTGTTGAGTTTATATTGTATGGGAAGGAACCCAGGAATTTTGTTGAGACCATGTTGTTAGCGTTGGTTGAGGATACAAATGCATTTAATCAGTTTCCATGGGGATTGTATTGTTGGACAACCACATACCAAAGTTTGAGAAATGCTGCTTGGAAACATATTCCTAAAAACCTTCTTACTAATCCTAGTAACCCTAGTAAGCTAGGAAATATCAAAAATAAGGTACTTGGGGCTATTAAAGGCAATGACGGGGGAGATGAAAAGACGAATGAAGAGAAGCTACCCCAGTATACGCTGTATGGTTTTATTTGGGGTTTTAACGTATATGTTTTAGTTCAATTTTTTTAGTAGTTCATTTATACGTTAATTATTCTTATCTAATAACAATGTTTATTTTTTTAGACATGGATTTTAGAAGAGAATATTGGCCACTTTTTTTTGGGGTTTACGATCCTGATGTAAGTTGTAACACATTATTTTAATTTACTCTTTTTTCGCATAATTTTTTTGTTATTATCATCTTTATCATAACTTACATCATATTTGGATTTTTTGCACCATAGTTCCAACAACGGCAACTATCCATTTCTGTCACAGCACTTGAACGACAAGCTTTGTTTTGGATATCTTGTAGACTGTTTTTTGATGGAGATCGGCCAACTTATGTTTTACCGTCAAAACCATTTAAGAAGAAGGTGCACAGACACAAGCCACCACGAGTACCAGCTACAAAAAATGCACCACAAGCTCCACCTACTTTACAGGTTGATGGTATTAGTCTACAAAAAGTTTTTGATGAGCTAAAGGAGTTGAAGATAATGATGAAGTCGTATGAGGTAATATTACTTATATTCGTAATTTGCTTAACAAACCTTTTATCATATTTTGTTAAACTATACAAGTTTTTCCGTTTATGATTTAGCCATTACCCGCATTGGAGGAGCGCGTGAAGGAGCTTGAGTCTATACTTAAGCCGAATGCAAAGGTTCCTATGGATACTGATTGTAGGGTTGATTTAGATGATCATACGGATTCAGAAGTTCCGGATGAAGGAACTTTTGACGCTGGGAAAGATTCTAGTGTTAGGTTTGATTCGTCTCAAGATATGGCGGGTATTGATTTTGAGATTTTTGGATGGTTAAAGATCGAGCAGACCCCCTACGGTCAAATACCTGTATTTGGCTCACTTGCCCCACAGGCTGATACGGTAAGACTTTATAATTGTTTTTATCTTTTGTTTACATGTATCTTTTCATATATATTAATTTTGGTTATGTTTGAGACATAACTTTTTTTTTTTGTTACATTGTACGGTGGACACAACACCAGATGCCCACCGTATATGGCCATCACGAGACATCCACCACTCTATCTAATCTGTATCAGACACCACCCGTTCAAAATTCTGTATTTTGGTCGGTTGCATCTCCCGTTCACATGGTGAGTCCATATATTTTTTGTGACATCCACCACTCTACGTGCTTTTCTTAAACTCGTAATATTATTTCTTTTCATATAGGTTACGACAGATGCACCTAAAAAAACCAGGTAGTATTTGGAAAAAGGGATCAAAGATTTGTCATCCTTTCACCCAACGACCCCCGACTACTATTCCCACTGCCAAATTCCCCAAAGGAAAACAAGTAACGGAATCAGTGCCTATAGCTCCACACCTCTCTATTTTCTCTGAGTCTGAGTTACCCGATTTTTTAGTTGGTTTAACTCAAGAAAGACCTTTTATTACTCCTAGATTCAAAAAGTTCTATGGTTCAAAGGATTGTAATTTTAGTTCTTTCCCTTATCTTGAGAATTTCATGGTTCGAAATGGTTTTTGGGATAGCATTTTATGTTTGAATTACCCGAATGGAAATGGTTTTCTCGACGACATGGTAAGTCTATTTTCCTAAATGATTTCTTAAAAAAATATTTGTTGTTGTTTGTTATAATTTATATTATTCATCATTTTTTATAGCATATAGAAGCATATGTGAGATATTGCTACACCAAGTTTGGAAATGAAACTAAATGGGCAGGATGCAACACTTGGTATATTCCATTCTTGATTAGAGATGATGCTAGAGCTTTGAAATATGCGGATGGGTTGTGGTATCCTAAACTTTGGAATACATGTGATGATGTACGTATCTTACTTCACCTTAATACTTTTTCTTTTATATACTATTTGTATTAATTAGTTACAAATCTCACTTTAGGTGTACATGCCTATTTATGATCAGCACTTTCGTCATTGGTATCTCGTTGTATTTAATATACCAACAGGCATGATATCTTTTTACGATAGCTTTGAGTGTCTTAATATCCGTTACCAAGACTACTTTCAAGAAATGAAAAATAGTCTTTCAGAAAGATTTCCTTGATTCTTGCATACAATTGGATGGTTTAAGTCTACATATTTTGATCCGAGTAGTTATCAGATTACTTTTCATCATCCTGGCAATGTCCCTCAGCAATCTGGTCATTCAGGTGATTGTGGACCACTTATGCTATTGTTTATGAAAACGCTTATATGTGGTTTTAGAGTTAGACAGGTGGCTGATACAAATGCTCGAGAGACCATATTGCATGAATTGTTCGAAGGTGTAGTTCCGTTTGTACTAACTCGATATATTGGTGAACCGACTCCTATTAGTTTAGTGCTTTAGTAGTTGGATGTTATTTTGGATATGTTTTATTAGTGGTTTGGTGATTTGTTAGTATTTTGTAATTTTAGCGTGAAAACAAGAACTATCGTTATGTTTAATTTAGTTACTTTTTATTATTATTGTTATGTTACTTTAGGTTTATTGATGAAAAATGTCAATAAAAATACTAACTCACTAAAATAACAACAATAATTCAATAGTTACTTGTCAATATAAAGCATACATAAAATAAAAAGAACAATTTCTTTGTCAATTTACCTAGTCATGTGGACTATTAAGAAAGACATGGACTATTGAGAAAGGACAAAACCAAGTGCATCATCTTCATTAATTTTCAAGTCTCAAACTTTCAATTACAGCATTTCTTATCAATTTAGTACTTGTACCGGTCACATGCACTATTGAGATATACACATGTACCTGGTCAAACTTTCAAGATTTTCCATGTTTTTCCAAATGTATACTTACTCAATTTCCACATTTTCCACATATTTTCCCCGGTTTTCACATAAGTTCATTTAACTTATAAATACCCGTAAATTCTTTTCGAAGATATACACATTCAAAACTCATAATATAACATGGTTCTTCGTGAATGGAGATCTGAAGGCCAACACGACTTCACTGATGCCATATATGGTGAAGATGGTGACGAAGATGTACTACTTTTTTCTATTATACTACATCATTATGGAACTTTCTCAACCAAATTTGGTTGTGTCACCTTTGACGAGGGTGTTTACGCTTATGTTGACTTTCTGAATATCAACACGTTATGCATGGATGAATTGCATCAACTTGTTACCGAATTAGGTTATGATGAAAAAACACCTAAATTTTTTTATTTCCAAAAACCGAATACTAGTTTGGACGATGGTCTTGTAACACCCCAACCCGACAAGGGTAAAGATATCACAATAATGGATTCATATCAGATCAAAACAGAGCATACATCTACAGTAATACAAAAATCTCAAAGGATTACAAATGAAATACTGAATCTACAAGGTTACAATGAAAGCTTTCAAAACTAATTCTAAAACATAATATCTTCTATCCAATTCTAATCCAGAATAGCTACCAAGCCTTCTAAGTCCAAAGGTACACTCTTCACTCATTCCCAGCTTCCTACTAAAACCTGCCGCAGGAAAAGAAATGCGGCTGAGCTTCAAAAGCTCAGTGAACAGATATATAGATAACAGAAACGATAACGGATAGCAGTACAAAGGAAATCAGAAAATACCGATCATACAGAAACAAAATCAAATGAAGGAATAGGAATAAGAAATGGAATAAATGAAATGAAATAAGAATAAGAAATAAATAAGGTTTAAGAATAAGGAAAACAGAAATCTATCGCGAGCCTAGATAACAGATAATATCATAACAGTGTAATCATATAAGAAATCTAGAGGGGATACCTCTCAAGTAACCAGATAATATGAGGGGTGACCTCATGTATCGAATCGGAGTGATCAGCTCCCAGATATATGTGAAAGACGTGTATCGCACACACCATCAGTCACCAGATATAATAACAGTAAGCATATAACAGATAACAGATCAAATCTAGGATGCATCCATACGCCCCAGGTGGCCAGAGTCTACCTCTACATAACCAGTCAAATCAAGTCAGGGACGGAACAGGTCATCACTCTCCTGCCCTAGAGTCATGTCAAAGGTGCATCAATGACATGGACATGAAACCCTCATGCCTAGTGATTGGCTCGGATATCAAACTGTAGGTCAAAGGTCAGATGTACTATCAAATTCAAAAGGTTATATCTTAAGGGTACATGGAAAAAGGTTCATGTCAAGTAGTTTTCAGAATTAAATATCAAGGTTCAAATCAGAGTTTATCAGATTAAGTTTTATATCAAAGTTTAAGTTCAGATTAACAGATTATATCAAATGGTTCAGAAAAGAATGTCACAGTTCATAATTAAAGTTTCAAAACGACAGTTTATTTAGAAAGGTTTCTATTTAAAAGTCCCATTAAGACAATCCTTCAAAATGGTTTTCAATAAAATGATCTTACAACATAGTTTTCATAAAAATGGTCTTCCAAAACTTTTAGTAACTTCCATTTAAAATGGTATCACTTCTTTTAAATTAGCTTTCCTCAAACAGTTTCATATGTAGTTCAAGAAAGGATTAAAATTAATTAGGTTCAAATAAGGGTATAAATGATTAAGGCTTATATCAAACTCAAATCAAAGTTTACAACAAGTATATCAGATTAAGGTCCAAAACAAGGTTCACAGATCAGGGTCCAGAACAAGAGATCAAAACCAAAGGCTCAAGAAAGGCTCAGAACAAAGAAACACATTAGAGGTTCACAAAAAGGTTCAGAATAAAAGAATCATAGCAGAGGTTCAAACAAAAGGTTCAAGACAAACAGATCACAACAGAAGGGAACATAGCAGTGGTACCGGGAATCCTAATAAAGAAAATGAAAAACTAAAAGAAAAGGGGATGAAAACCCTTACTGAAAAAGGGCAGAATATCTGTACCTTATTGCACAGCAGAAAAGCAAACAAACACAAAGATAAAGGTCAGGGCTTCTCCTTCTTCACACCTAAGGAAGTAGAAGACGGAATTACTACGGATTCTAATTCAGATTATTACTTTTAGTTTATCTTTCCATTTTTAGTAACTTTCTACTTTTAGCAGGTTTCCAGAATTAACAGATTTCCATATTTAACCAGATATTGATATTACAGATTTAGTTAAGTCCTTAATTACAGAATATTATGGTATTAAGGTATCTTTTATCAAGTTATAAAACTTTAGGGTTAATTATGACAAGTTTACATAGTTTAGGGTTCTAATTGTAATTTCATCAATTTCAAAGGTATAACATGAAGATACTTCAAGTTACTGATTTAATACACATTTTATTCAGAATGACATCATAATCCCTTTAGTTTCATAATTTTACAATTTATACCCCTCTAGTTACAATGTTTACAAAGCAACCTCATATTTACATAATTCATGATTTAATCCCTCAAATATCCATATTTACCAAACAAGCATATTATTTTACCAAAATTCAGAATGACACATCAGAGTTTACATATAGTACTATTCAGCCCTTCAGATTTCAGAATTTACACAATTAGTCCCTTAAGTTTACAAAACTTATAATTTCAATCATAATTCCAAAATAATTACACATTAAGCCCATAAATACTCATAATTACACGAAATACTCTTAATATCATTACTTACTCAAAATAACTTCAAGTTTCCAGAATTTACACTTTTAGTCCCTCTACTTTAATTATTTACAAATCGTACACCATATTTATAGTTAAATTCATATCTTGCAAATTTTACACTCAAGACCCTCATTTTATATTTTTCAAACATTTTCCCAGATCTATAAAGTCTTATAAAAATATCCCATAAGTTTTAGAATTTACAAAACAACCCCTCTTATTTTTATTTCCAATCGTTAATTAACAAAAACAACCTAAACCCTACTATAATTTTCCAATCATTACCCCATCATCATACAATCATTATTAGCATTAATTACATCAGATCTAACCACATAAACCCTAACCCTAATTCGTTCTAGGGTTTTCTTCTTATTTCCTTTATTTTTCAATTCAGCCGATTAGAAACAAAATCAACAAGGCATGATCCAAGCCTCTATAAATTCGATTATCATTTTTCTCATGTTATATTATGCATATTGAACCCAGGAAAAATACTTATACAACCAAGAAAAATCGTATGTAATATATAGGTATTATTTTCGTTTTTAGGGTTTATAATTCGTTAATTTATAAACGACTCATAGATCTTGCATGGTTCATTTTTATCATTTTATACAGACCTTATGTGATGTAGAGATCATGAGAAAAATACCAGATGAGGCTTAGAGTAATCGAATGGAATATGAGAAATAAAACTACACGTATAGCTTAGATCGACACCAAAAATCCCCACGAGCACAAACGCGACTCCACAAACCTTGTAAACATTTTTCACAGGTCATTTATGATGTAAGAAACTCAGGAAAAATACCAAAAGAATTTTGGCATGATCGAATGAATTAAAATGGAATTTACCTCACGTTTTGAATAAAATTCGACACCAATGAATCCAAGCTCCTATAAATCGAATAGCTATTTTTCTTGGCTTCCTAGGACTATAATGAACTCAGGAAAAATGATCTTGGCTCTCCAGAAATTCGGATGAAGAGATGGTGAATTTTTGTGTGTTTTGTTTTACACGGTTTTGTAAATTAGGAAGAAATATGGAGAATAAAATATGTAGAATGGGAGATCTGATTTTTAGGGAATGGCTTGCATAAATTTCGGCCCATATTGTTAAGAAAAATCAGAATTTGATTTGGTCTTGATCATATCCTTAATTTAGTTGTCATAATCTTTACTTTTAAAACAATATAAAACATAACTAATTAAATGTATACATAATTCGGTTCTTATATAAGTGTAGGGTAGTACAAAAATTATTTGGACATGTAAAAATTATTAAAAGCCTTATCTTAATTTAATTTTATTTCATATGTAATTTATTTGACATAGTTCGGATTAATTTGATGCTTATAATAGCTTTTAATTAAATAATTAGAGTAGTAGGGGCATTTTGGTCATTTTACATGTTATTTGAATTTCAGGTATTACAACTTCTTCCCCACTAACAAAAAATTTCGTCCTCGAAATTTGCTGAAAGCAGAAAGAAAAGAGAGCAGAAAACAAAACAAAGACATAACAGACTAAGACGAGAATTGAGGTGAAACGAAACAGAAACACAATTGACGGTGAACAGAAACATGAAAGATTTGTTTCTCATGACTCGAACTTGTAGATTCCAAAATTGTTTCAGATCCTCAAAACAGACATAACATACTAAATCCAGATCAAAAGAATAACATACCAAACGTAATAGATGAAAATCAGATTCTCTCGGGAGAGACAAAGAAATACATAGGATTTTGACGGATATGCCGTTCACAGAAATTGATTAGACAAATCAGATTAGAGCGTACAGGAAATAGATTATCGATAACATCAATTGGAAGAAGTTTTATAACAAAATTTAAGATTATTATCAGAAGTTCAGAGGTCAGCATAATGCGTGACTAGAATCCAGATGTATTAATTCGCATAGCGGTGAAAGCAGATCACGCGTATAGGTAGAATGAACTTAAGGTCTCACTAACGCAGATGATCTCAAACAGTTATCAGAATTTCTAAAGCTCTAAGGCACTTCTCAAAATATCTGATGCCCACAACAAGTGCACGTTATATGATGTAAGTATTATCACGTTGGCCAGACGTCATAATACTGGCATCATATAAATATGCCCTCATGATAGTCATACTTTATCTCAAGTCGTGAACAGAACAAACTTATCCTAATCCACCTAGTCTTCCTACGGTCTCAGAGATCATCAAAATCAAATACCCTAACTAAGAGGAGAACGAAACACTCGAAAGAGTTAACGGAAGTCCCAGAATTTCTATCAGAATTTGGTATATCAGATCATCCATCATTTGTCAAATTTGACATAACAAAACCATCGTCCAACATACGCAGAATGAACACAGAGCGGAATTACTACAGAGAACCTAAATCATTTAAAGGATTTTATCATCGGGTAACATAATTTAAATAGGTCAAGAGGAAATCAATTACGTCATCCATAGCTTCATCCATCACATAATTTATCCTTCCAAACACAAACGTTCACTTGAGAATTTTCATCCATTTAAACTCACGATCTCAAGTTCCATACGCAAGTCTGCTTCTGCTCTCAATTCATCTTGGTACAACTAAAATGAATAGAGAAGCAAGACTGCGTGCTTTGGACAGGTCTTCTAGCACAGTTCAAAATTCGCCAACTCAGACTGCTGTCGTCACCGGATGCCTGGTAGTGTTGTCCGCTACAATCTCTGAACGCCAATCAAATCTACTCTTCCAGAACAGAGGGTCATTCTATTTAACATGCTGTCATATTATGACAATTGTCCAAATACTCGTGAAAACATGAATCTTATTAGTCAATACTATTGGCATTATTTACGACTCCTAATGGTCCTAATGAGTACGAGAACAGTGTTCATAAATAGTTTCAGGGAAAACTTCATATCTAATTTACATCACCAATCTATATGAATAAAACTGAAATACTTTACGGAAGTTGCTCTCAGTTAGCCACCTCCTATCTTAGGAGTTCTTGTGGTTGCTTCTTCAGTCCTTCAAACATTAAACGAGGTCGTCCGATACAGAGTTTCAAAGTGGAACAAATCAATCATTGATACGCAGAAATGAAAAGTGATTACGGTTAGAATTACGGTTAGGTTTACAATAGTTGCTATGCAAACGCAAAATTTTCTCTTTCTCCTTCATAATTTAATAGGGGTATTCAAGGGGAACACTGAGGTGGACAAAAACATATCTCATCAGCTTCTTCAATCTCTCAACTTCTATAGCATCATGGTTCATCAACTGGGATCGGTTCAATGCCAACTCCATTTCCCGATCAGTAAGGAATCAAAAAGGTTCATCAGAAACATCACAAAATCGTACAGCAAGACTTCCAATGCCAAAGCTTTCTAAGGATGGACATTATTGGGTGTCCGGGAAAGGTTGTCATAACAAACGTAGGATGAAAATAGATTTCAATAGGTCTCATATCAGATATGGTAGTCTCTGGTAGCTTATAAAGACCCAGTCAACAACAGACCTCGAAATCGAATATATCAAAAGTAAACAGATCCGCAGAATGTATATGGTCACTTAACCAGACGGATAGTTCATATGTCATAGTCAAGTACAGGGTTAAGTATAGTGTGGGGATAGGTACGTGAATAGTTCAAGGTGTTGGAGTTTTTGGTTTAGCTTTTAGCATAAGTGACAGGTAGGGTGTACATCATTGGTAATAAGAACATTGTATAATTGTCAGAAGTGAGACGTATGAAATGTCGGATATCAGCATCATATGCTCAGTTAACAATTCCATGCAGAGATAGTATTTGCATCAAATCCTTCCAAAGGAAAACTGATGGCAAATAAGATTCATCATTCCAGGGAGGGAACAAACTTCTATACCCAAGATTAAAATCACCAGAGTTCTCATAGGAGTGGTATGGATTTTGCAGGACAGAATAGTATCAGATGATACATTTATATCCAGCACGGGTAATGAATTATAGGAGGTGTCAACCACATTAGGGTTAAACGGCCTTCGGAATGGTCGGAAAGATATCAGACTGTTTATCAAACAGATCGGAAGTGAAGGTCAAAATCAGGTAATGGCAGCAAAAGTTTAACAATTGGTAATCATGTCAGGGGGTTCCAAAATTGTTTCAAACGCCAAAGGTGAGACATAGGAGGATAGTCGTCAATATTAAATGATCAATCAATCAATCCTTATAAGGATAAAATCAAGGTTACTACCAAGGAAAGACGGATCAACAAAGATAAATCTTATCGTTCGGAATGAGAGGGAAAGCATTTTTTTATACTCGTGGTCAAACGCCACAAGACTTCTCATGGGAACAGAGATGGTTAAAAAGGAATCAAAAGATTCATAGGTGATTATCAGAAGCAAGAAACAAATAACATAATGTATCAAGTGTATCATCGTCATGGGGATTCTCAGATTTCAGAAAGAGGCATCAGAATGATTAACGTAAGGTTCAGAGGTCGGAGTGGAAATCGGAAGGCAAGGATCAAATAATGTCAGATAATTACTACGCAATTTCCAATGCTTCAGATTTTATTTAGGTTTCAATTCTTAGGTGGTGCAAGGCATAAGCTCTAAATTTCCAAATGTGATTTCAATAGTCTTTAACCAAAAGCAAGGCACGAATCAGAGTGGTGCGGAAGCAAGATACTTAAGCAAATGACTTATAGTCTACCCATTCCTCACTGGTCAGAATTTAAGTTCCTATAGGGAAATCCTAAGGCAAATTCTCAAAGGTTGTCCTACGAGCGCCTACAGTGGAAACTTAGTGGTCCAGAATTCACAGGTCAAGGGTAAATGTATTACGAGTCGCAACCTGTCTCTGATACCATAAATTGTAACACCCCAACCCGACAAGGGTAAAGATATCACAATAATGGATTCATATCAGATCAAAACAGAGCATACATCTACAGTAATACAAAAATATCAAAGGATTACAAATGAAATACTGAATCTACAAGGTTACAATGAAAGCTTTCAAAACTAATTCTAAAACATAATATCTTCTATCCAATTCTAATCTAGAATAGTTACCAAGCCTTCTAAGTCCAAAGGTACACTCTTCACTCATTCCCAGCTTCCTACTAAAACCTGCCGCAGGAAAAGAAATACGGCTGAGCTTCAAAAGCTCAGTGAACAGATATATAGATAACAGAAACGATAACGGATAGCAGTACAAAGGAAATCAGAAAATACCGATCATACAGAAACAAAATCAAATGAAGGAATAGGAATAAGAAATGGAATAAATGAAAGGAAATAAGAATAAGAATTAAATAAGGTTTAAGAATAAAGAAAACAGAAATCTATCGCGAGCCCAGATAACAGATAATATCATAACAGTGTAATCACATAAGTAATCTAGAGGGGATACCTCTCAAGTAACCAGATAATATGAGGGGTGACCTCATGTATCGAATCGGAGTGATCAGCTCCCAGATATATATGAAAGACGTGTATCGCACACACCATCAGTCACCAGATATAATAACAGTAAGCATATAACAGATAATAGATCAAATCTAGGATGCATCCATACGCCCCAGGTGGCCAGAGTCTACCTCTACATAACCAGTCAAATCAAGTCAGGGACGGAACAGGTCATCACTCTCCTGCCCTAGAGTCATGTCAAAGGTGCATCAATGATATGGACATGAAACCCTCATGCCTAGTGATTGGCTCGGATATCAAACTGTAGGTCAAAGGTCAGATGTACTATCAAAGTCAGAAGGTCATATCTTAAGGATACATGATAAAAGGTTCATGTCAAGTAGTTTTCAGAATTAAATATCAAGGTTCAAATCAGAGTTTATCAGATTAAGTTTTATATCAAAGTTTAAGTTCAGATTAAAAGATTATATCAAATGGTTCAGAAAAGAATGTCACAGGTTCATAATTAAAGTTTCAAAGCGACATTTTATTTAGAAAGGTTTCTATTTAAAAGTCCCATTAAGACAATCCTTCAAAATGGTTTTCAATAAAATGATCTTACAACATAGTTTTCATAAAAATGGTCTTCCAAAACTTTTAGTAATTTCCATTTAAAATGGTATCACTTCTTTTAAATTAGCTTTCCTCAAACAGTTTCATATGTAGTTCAAGAAAGGTTTAAAATTAATTAGGTTCAAATAAGGGTATAACAGATTAAGGCTTATATCAAACTCAAATCAAAGTTTACAACAAGTATATCAGATTAAGGTCCAAAACAAGGTTCACAGATCAGGGTCCAGAACAAGAGATCAAAACCAAAGGCTCAAGAAAGGCTCAGAACAAAGAAACACATTAGAGGTTCACAAAAAGGTTCAGAATAAAAGAATCATAGCAGAGGTTCAAACAAAAGGTTCAAGACAAACAGATCACAACAAAGATTCACAACAGAAGGGAACATAGCAGTGGTACCGGGAATCCTAATAAAGAAAATGAAAAACTGAAAGAAAAGGGGATGAAAACCCTTACTGAAAAATGGCAGAATATTTGTACCTTATTGCACAGCAGAAAAGCAAACAAACACAAAGATAAAGGTCAGGGCTTCTCCTTCTTCACACCTAAGGAAGTAGAAGATGGAATTACTACGGATTCTAATTCAGATTATTACTTTTAGTTTATCTTTCCATTTTTAGTAACTTTCTACTTTTAGCAGGTTTCCAGAATTAACAGATTTCCATATTTAACCAGATATTGATATTACAGATTTAGTTAAGTCCTTAATTACAGAATATTATGGTATTAAGGTATCTTTTATCAAGTTATAAAACTTTAGGGTTAATTATGACAAGTTTACATAGTTTAGGGTTCTAATTGTAATTTCATCAATTTCAAAGGTATAACATGAAGATACTTCAAGTTACTGATTTAATACACATTTTATTCAGAATGACATCATAATCCCTTTAGTTTCATAATTTTACAGTTTATACCCCTCTAGTTACAATGTTTACAAAGCAACCTTATATTTACATAATTCATGATTTAATCCCTCTAATATCCATATTTACCAAACAAGCATATTATTTTACCAAAATTCAGAATGTCACATCAGAGTTTACATATAGTACTATTCAGCCCTTCAGATTTCAGAATTTACACAATTAGTCCCTTAAGTTTACAAAACTTATAATTTCAATCATAATTCCAAAATAATTACACATTAAGCCCATAAATACTCATAATTACACGAAATACTCTTAATATCATTATTTACTCAAAATAACTTCAAGTTTCTAGAATTTACACTTTTAGTCCCTCTACTTTAATTATTTACAAATTGTACACCATATTTATAGTTAAATTCATATCTTGCAAATTTTACACTCAAGACCCTCATTTTATATTTTTAAAACATTTTACCAAATCTATAAAGTCTTATAAAAATATCCCATAAGTTTTAGAATTTACAAAACAACCCCTCTTATTTTTATTTCCAATCGTTAATTAACAAAAACAACCTAAACCCTACTATAATTTTCCAATCATTATCCCATCATCATACAATCATTATTAGCATTAATTACATCAGATCTAACCACATAAACCCTAACCCTAATTCGTTCTAGGGTTTTCTTCTTATTTCCTTTATTTTTCAATTCAGCCGATTAGAAACAAAATCAACAAGGCATGATCCAAGCCTCTATAAATTCGAGTTATATTATTCTTATTGAACCCAGGAAAAATACTTATACAACCCAGAAAAATCATATGTAATATATAGGTATTATTTTCGTTTTTAGGATTTATAATTCGTTAATTTATAAACGACTCATAGATCTTGTATGGTTCATTTTTATCATTTTATATAGACCTTATGTGATGTAGAGATCATGAGAAAAATACCAGATGAGGCTTAGAGTGATCGAATGGAATATGAGAAATAAAACTACACGTATAGCTTAGATCGACACCAAAAATCCCCCCGAGCACAAACGCGACTCCACAAACCTTGTAAACATTTTTCACAGATCATTTATGATGTAAGAAACTTAGGAAAAATACCAAAAGAATTTTGGCATGATCGAATGAATTAAAATGGAATTTACCTCACGTTTTGAATAAAATTCGACACCAATGAATCCAGGCTCCTATAAATCGAATAGCTATTTCTCTTGGCTTCCTAGGACTATAATGAACTCAGGAAAAATGATCTTGGCTCTCCAGAAATTCGGATGAAGAGATGGTGAATTTTTGTGTGTTTTGTTTTACACGGTTTTGTAAATTAGGAAGAAATATGGAGAATAAAATATGTAGAATGGGAGATCTGATTTTTAGGGACTGGCTTGCATAAATTTCGGCCCATATTGTTAAGAAAAATCAGAATTTGATTTGGTCTTGATCATATCCTTAACTTAGTTGTCATAATCTTTACTTTTAAAACAATATAAAACATAACTAATTAAATGTATACATAATTCGGTTCTTATATAAGTGTAGGGTAGTACAAAAATTATTTGGACATGTAAAAATTATTAAAAGCCTTATCTTAATTTTATTTTATTTCATATGTAATTTATTTGACATAGTTCGGATTAATTTGATGCTTATAATAGCTTTTAATTAAATAATTAGAGTGGTAGGGGCATTTTGGTCATTTTACATGTTATCTGAATTTCAAGTATTACAGGTCTGCTATTTTTGGTCACCGACACTGATATCCGGTGTAACATGTTCCCATGTCTAACACTTGAAGAGAAACTAATAAACATTTACGTTACAAGATTTGAATTCATTCCTACAAATATCAAGACAAACAAAAGAAAGCCAAACAAGAAAAATGTGAAATTTGCCAACGGGAACCAAGGTTCATGCGTAATGTGTAGTTGTTATTTAGTTGTAACATCATTTTCATTTAAATAATAATATTCATCAATCATTTGTAAAAGGTTGCCCCCAATCGTATCTCAATCTTTGTGAAGATGCAGGTACATGACATCTATATCTAACATGTCCAGTTGTTGTGCATCGAGTACAATATGTTTCTCTAGGAATCTCTCCTTTAGATGGGATACGGTCTTTATTTTTAGGTCTTCCTGCTGACCGTTTAACTGTGTAAGGAGGTAAAATTGGTGTGACATTAGCTTTAGTGTCCCATGCTTCAATATCACTTACATTCTTCATATGTTTCTCTATATGTAGACTTCTTGAAACATTTTTGTGCCCAAATACCAACATCACCAATATTTATGAATCTTAAAGCAGCTATTACGTGATTACAAGGCAATCCTGAAAGCTGCCATTTTTGGCAAGTGCACATATGTTCTTTAACATTAACAACATAGCTTGTATGTCTATCATCTACTTGGTAGGTGTGAACATTGATGATGAAGACATTTAAAGCTTGACTTTTCTGGATCCCATTTGCTACTTTAGCTTTCGCCCAAGGTGTAAGCTCATTTTCACCAAAATCTACATATTATAAATAAGTGTTTACATAAATATTTTTTATAATACCAAATTTTTAAATAATATAAATATTTTTTATAATACCACATTCTTAAATAATAGTAAAAGATATACCTCCAGTCTATTTCCTTTCGAAATACCACCTTTGTAGAAGATCTCTAAAAAATTCCATTAACATTGTTACCGGAAGTTTACGAGCTTTTCGAGTTAATGAATTAACGGACTCTGCCCTATTAGATGTTAGATAATTATAATGATCAGTAGCACAATGAGCCCTAGACCATTTTGAATATTATGCATCTTTAAGTTTCTTATATGCATTAGGTCTAGCAACCTTTATCATGGCTAAATAACTGTCGAACTCGGATAGTGTACGTCTTGCACATCTTCCAATCTATAGATTTGAACCTTTCAGCATTTATGCCCATGTTCATCATCAAATGACGACAACAATAACCATGAAAACCTTTTGCGTAAACCTTTTCAATAACTTTGATGATGCCTGGGTGTTGATCTGATATGATCGTTAATTTCAGGTCTTCCCCGATGCAAAGCTTCAACTGTTCGAGGAACCATGTCCACCCAGGGCCGTCCTCACCTTGGCATATACCGTAAGCGATAGGTAATATCTGGTTGTTGCCATCCATACCTACAGCTATAAGATTGACTCCGTGGTAGAAGTCGCTCTTTAGGTGAGCACCATCGATTACGATCAATGGTCTTAAATGATTCCTAAAACTACGAATCTACGACAACATGAAAAAAACGCTCTTGGTTAGCTTGAACACCATAAATTAATTTTATGAAATCACATTGTGTAGTCACTTACCATTACACCAATGGAAATAAAGAGCATTTCAAATCTTCCTTGGTTGTCAACTTTTATTTTAGTCACAGTACCAGGGTTTACCTTTTCCAAATTGTGATAATAATAAGGCAACTTCTTAAAAGATTCAATAGGGTAACCCCTAAGCATCTCGAACCCCTTATGCAATCCACGATATGCTTGCTGGTAAGAAATATTAACTCCAAAACGTACAGCCATATTTTTATTATATCTTTGGGTTTATATTCCCGATTTGTATATGCCAGTTGCTCTTTAACCAGGTAACCTATTAAAGCTTTGTTTGCATTTCGGTGATGCTGACGGGTTATGGTTTTTGGACAGGTATGAATGTCTTTAAATTTTTTTACAACTAAACCCGTACACTACTACACAAAAATGTCATTAGCTACGGTTTTAAAGGCTATTTACCACGGTTTCTGAACAACAAGTATATTTACGGACAAAAATGTCATTAGTATTTAATACAAGTATATTTACGGAAAAAAAAAAATTTTACAACTAAACCCGTACACTACTACACAAAAATGTCATTAGTATTTAATACATGACTTGATGTGCTATTATCAAATAGTGATTCTCCAAGCTCTAACCAACAAGTATATTTACGGACAAAACCGAATTTGTGCAAATGAAACTCAATCGCTTTGATATCAGTATGGGGTACAAAATTTTAACATTTCGAACAAGGACAAAAAATCTCAATTTCTCCCTTAGCCACTCGGTTAGACTCAGCAGCTATAAGAAAACTTTGCACTCCTTTCACAAATTCTGGGTCATTAACGTTCATCCCATACATCCATTGTCGTTCCATCTGAAATTTTAAAACAACATAATAAATCATATGCATGTAAGAATGAAACATATGTGGTCACATGTGGCAAATCCTAACCCACCTTTTAAATATTTTATCTCATATGTGTATACGTTTTAGCGGGTTGACTATTTAAGAAAAAATCGGCAGCATTTCCCCTCAACTCCCCAAGTATGCGTATAAAACGCAAACTCGTAGGAGTAAGGAGAAATGTATACCGATTTTTTCTTAAAATTTCAACCCGCTAAAACGTGTACACATCCTAAATGAGACAAAATATTCAAAAGGCAGTCCCAAACGGGGACTGCCCGAAATTAATCTCTATTAGATTAGTTTCGAACGGGTACTAACTAATTTCATATCACGATATACTAATAACTTCTAGATGCACATGCTATATATACACAAATAAGCTTATCAACAATATAAGTATATACAAGTATTTAGAACTAATAATAAAAATTATAAACAATGTTACAAATAACAAAAAATTATAAACTCACCTTATGGTCCAAATTTTTTTAAATTGTGTGGAAAAGCTCTAATATGGATACATGATGAAGAAATTTATACCTATACAAATTTAAAAAATGTATTAGTTAAGGATAAAATTAAAGAGTTACAATGAGTAAAAAATTAATTAAAAATATAACTATTACCTTGTATGTAGTTTTGTGAGGTTTAAGGTAAATTTATTATGGTTGTTGATTGGAGTGTTTAATGTTATGGTGTTGAAAGATTTGGTTTGAGAAGGAGTAATGAGAATGAAGGAAATGTTGGGTGAATGGTAGCAGGTTCCCGTTGGGGGAGCAGAGTTTAATTTGAATTGGTTGTTTGCTACGGTTCTAAGAAAACCGTGGTAGAAAATAGGTCATTTAACACGGTTAAATGAAAACCGTAGCAAAAAAATAATTATTTGGTACGGTTTAGAAAAAAACCGTAGCAGATGACAAAAAAGATATAACAACCGTAGCAATTGGGTTTTATTTAACACGGTTGTTTTTAAAACCGTGGCAAAAGACTTGTTTTTTGTTTTCTGCTACGGTTTTTTGGTAAACCGTATCTAATAAGCGTAGCAAATAATACTTTGTGTAGTAGTGGTAGTCCCCTTATAACTTCCACAATGTATTTTCCATCAACATTTTTCCACAAAACAACAAACATTAAATGTTTTAGGGTTTGTTTTTTTAACCTGGTATTTATAACCATCTAAAAAACATTTTTCACTAATTTTCAATACGCATTCATCTTTTGACTTATACCAACACCATAAAAAAACAAGTTTTAATGAATCGTTATTTCTTGGGTTTCTGGGTTTGGATTCAAAAATTGGTGTTGCTAAAAAATCTCTTAGCATGTGCTTAAAAGTATCTTTTTACCATTCATTAAAAAGAGTGTTTCCATTATCATGTTCAACATCAACATCACCAATATCCTCTTCCTCTTCTTCATCATCACCATCAATGTCTGGATTGTATCTAATTTCAGCTTCCTCCTCTTCATCATCTTCTCTATCCTCTTCTTCTCTAATATCACCTTCAGATCTAAAGTAACTATCATGGTTCGAAGTGTCATATTGTTGATTTTTGGTGTTGTAATTTTTATGTTGAGTGCCTAAGTGTTGTACAGAGCTACTACCAACATTTTGAGTCTTGTGATGTTGATTTTCAAAATATGGGATATATTCAATATTATGAGAATATTGAATACTTTGAGTATATTGTATATTCTGAAATATTTGAAAATTATGATGTTGCTGAAGATTTTGTGAAAACTGAAAATTGAATGTTTAGAGAATAGGGAAAATTATTGAAAGGTTGATAATCGGTTTGAGAATGTAAGGTATGACACGGTTGACCAGTTTGAAAATTTTGATAAGGATCTACTGGTGTTTCACAAAACTGATCATCATTCAGTATCATTTGATCTTCATTAGTAGTTAATATAAAATTTATGAAATACCTTAACTCTTCGTCATCGTTGATATCATAAACATGGTCGCTAGAAGGAAGATGGTATGATAAACGTATAACCTCGCTAGTATCTAGAGCAAACTTTTCACCAACGTATTGCCTAAACTTACTATAACTGATCTTTTTAGACAAAAGAACGTTAGAGTGTCGACCACCATTAACAATACATAATTCAAATTTTCGTTTTGATAAACTCGTATCCATTACAAATTTGATATTTCAAGAGTGTTTTTATTGCAACGTGAAAAATGAGATGGATGTGTTAATAACGTGAAAGTATGATATGTTAATAACGTCAAAATGAAGATATCTAAATAGAAACTTTATGTCCTAACTCTGACATCATGTTTAAATTTGGTAAAACATGTCTTAACTTCGACAACCATCAACCTTGGTCAGTGAATATTAAATGTGAATAACATAAAAGTGACGATATCTAAATAGGAACTTTACGTCTTAACTTTGGCAACATGTTTGAATTTGGTAAAACATGTCTTAACTTCGCTAACAAACTGGGTTAGTGAATATTAAATGTGAATAACTTCACCAGCCAACAACTTTGGTCAGTGAATATTAAATGTGAATAACATCAAAGTGACGAAATCAAAATAGGAACTTCATAACCTTAGTCAGTGAATATCAAAGTGACGATATCTAAATATGAACTTTTTGTCGTAATTTTGACAACATGTTTGAATTTGGTAAAATATGTCTTAACTTCGCCAACAAAAAACCTTGGTCAGTGAATATTGAATGTGAATAATGTCAAAATAACGATATCTAAATAGGAACTTTATGTCTTAACTTTGGCAACATGTTTGAATTTGGTAAAACATGTCTTAACTTCGCCAACAAACTTGGTCAGTGAATATTAAATGTGAATAACTTCGCCAGCCAACAAATTTGGTTCAATGAATATTAAATGTGAATAACGTCAAAGTGACAATATCTAAATAGGAACTTTATGACCTTGGTCACTAAATATCAAATGTAAATAACGTCAAAGTGACGATATCTAAATAGGAACTTTATGTCTTAACTTTGGCAACATGTTTGAATTTGGTAAAACACGTTTTAAATTCGCCAACAAACTTGTCATTGAACATTAAATGCGAATAACATTTTGTCTTAACTTTTATTTTTGAACTATTTTATGTCTAACTTTCACGACATTAAATCCTTTTTTTTATAGTGTTTAGGTTCATGCGCACAAATAAATGTAACTAAATGTGCTTAGTTGTGCGCTCGT
The DNA here is from genome assembly GCA_021014915.2 of Artemisia tridentata subsp. tridentata. Classification (NCBI taxonomy): domain Eukaryota; kingdom Viridiplantae; phylum Streptophyta; class Magnoliopsida; order Asterales; family Asteraceae; genus Artemisia; species Artemisia tridentata. The sequence goes on along the minus strand of CP139502.1, from coordinate 231,249,166 downwards.
GAGCTTTATACTTGGACTTTTGTGGTTTTTTATGGTTCACGCGCAAAAAAGATGAAATGAAATGTGTGCTTGAGATTTGGACTCTTGTTGTTTTTGTAATTTCTTTTCTATTTACTTTTTTATTTATTCATGTGCACAAATAAATGAAATGAAATGTGCACCTGTGCACTTGAGATTTGGAATCTTGTGATTTTTGTAATTTCTTTTGTAATTACTTTTTAAGTAAATTTTATTTTTTAAATTAAAAAGAAAAAATTGTTGAGGTTCATGCCCACAAATAAATGAAACGAAATGTGCTTAGTTGTGTGCTTGTGTGCTTGAGATTTGGACTTTTGTGGTTTTTGGAATTTTTTATTAAATTTGATTTCTTTTGTAATTACTTTTTTATTAAATTCTATTTTTAAAATTAAAAAGAAAAAAAAGAAGCAGCGCACATTTTAAAACTAAACGCGCTGTTACTTTTGTGCACTTGAGATTTGGACTTTTGTGTAGCTTTTTTGTGTTTTATTATATTTTAAACGAAGCGCACAGTTAGCGTGTTCTTATGTGGAGTGCGCGGTATTTAAAATGTGTATAAACTCTGTGCGCGTAACACATGTCCAAATTATATTCATTGATTAATGACTTTTCTTTCATCCAATGGAGGCGTACTTTTTTAGACCATTTTTGTAAATTTCATGCGCACGGACCGTTTTGGTAAGATGGTATAAAAAATAGTTCATTTAAAAAATTTGCTAAAAAAAAAAAAAAAAAAATCAACTAAAAATACTGGCACAAAAAAATGTGATTGTCCTTTTGGTTTGGAAGGAAAATTGTTGGTCGTTAAGTGTGATATCTGACACACATAATCATGAACCTGCATCACATCTGGAAGGTCACCCATATGTACGAAGATTGTCTAAAAGTGAGTCAAAGTTAGTGAAGGATTTGTTAGAAAAAATGTGAAGCCACAAAACATCTTATCTACTTTGAAAAAACAAAATCCTCAAAATATGTCTACTTTAAAAACTATATACAATGCATGCCAAAAATTTCGTCTACGGAGAAATTTTTTACATCAAAAAGGCTATATTTGTTATACTAAACCTCATAAATCATCAAACGACCTAGAAGATTTATTTTTTTCACATCCAACATTTTTGACTATATGCCATGAATTTCCAGACATGTTGTTGATGGACACGACATACAATACAATCAGGTACCAGATGCCTCTCCTAGAGATCGTTGGTTTAACTCCAACTAATCAGACCTTTTGTATAGCATCTGTGTTCATGCACAAGGAAAATGAGCCAAACTACTATTGGGCAATGGAGTGCCTAAAATCTGTAATAGACGGATATATGTTTCCACGTGTTATTGTTACAGACAGAGAGTTGGCTCTCATGAAAGCATACAACACCCCATTTACAAATGCTAAAGGGTTACTTTGTAGATGGCACATTAATAGAAGTGTCATGCGAAAAATGTAAAAGAATGATAAAGCATAATAAAACATGGTATCATTTCTGTATAGCTTCGAATACACTTGTTAATTCTCATAGTAAGGAAACACATCGGCTCAATCTGGAACAACTTAAAGGAATTTATTTCGACTTTCCAAGTATTATTTATTTGTTATATAATCAAGTAAAGTTTTTTATAGTTTATTATTATTATTATTATTATTATTATTATTATTATAGTTTATTATTATTATTATTATTATTATTATTATTATTATTATTATTATTATTATTATTATTATTATTATTATTATTATCACGATATTAAAGCAACTTTCATTACATTTTTCAGGTGTTATGGTTTATTTAAATAAATATTGGTTAACACGATATAAGGGAATGTTTGTAGCCGCTTGGACTGATAAATTTCTTCATTTTGGCAATCAAACAACGAATAGAGTGGAAAGTCAACATACCAAGTTAAAGTTGTACTTGGATTCAGCACAATCAAATTCGCTGACAGCAGTGTCATATATCCATAAAGTTGTAAACTCGCAAGAGAAACTATTCATTCCAGTCTTGAGCATATCAAAATTGTCATTCGACATCGATACAACATACCACTCTTCACAAATTTGGACAAACGCATTTCACTTCACGCACTTGAGATACTCTTCGAAGAGTATAAGCGTTGTGTAGATGCTAAGGGTTATAAAATTTATGAACGTCACTTACGTACAAGTTATGGGCTACCATGTTCACATGAACTATTAGTTTATATGAATAGAGGTTATCCATACCACTTGAAGCGATTGATAGATTTTGGAGGAAGCTTAATTTTATCACTATGCACATCTGTAGGAGATGATGATTTAGGTTGTGAAGTTAAAGTCGAGGTTGAGTATTTTAATATAGAGTCTGCCACAATGGTTTCGTTACAGATCTGAATGTGCAGTCGCATGGATTACTCCGTACATGGAACGGATAAACTATTACAATCAATTGCTTCGCTCAAATCGATCAAGTTTTAATGTTGAAGAGGTAGTATTGGAATGATTTATGATGCGATATGTATGTATGTTGTATTGTTTAATTTTTGTTTGATGTAATAAATGTGTTTTTAATATGCAATGAATTTTGTTATTGATACTTGTCTTCTAGATCACGTTTTAAATTTATAAAGTCTCATTTACCTACGATCTACGTGAGCACTAACAGGCTGTCGTGAGTAGTCGAAAAATTGGTAAAACTGAGGTCGTCCCATGGGCTATGAGCGGAGTCTAATTTAAGTCTTTAATGTCACTAAAATGGTTTATGAGTTGAATTATAATTAACTACTAAACAAATGAAAATGAAATGAAATTAATCAGTAGGAGAAGAATGTGCTAGCCTAGTTACTACTATTATCATGCAATGATCTAGTTCCTATGCAAAGTGTCTACTATCGCCTTATGTAGTGGTTCTTAAGTCATGAGGCACAAATGGTCATTACTACCTAACCTATAATCCATAGACCCCAACCCCGATGGTCACGATGGCCAAAAGTCTAGTCTTAGTCATTACGTACCAACTATCTTCTAGACCTATCTTAGTGATTTTAACACTAAACCCTCGCTTAGTCCACGTAGGGTTCCCGCACTCCTTAAGCATTTCTACTAGTGTAGGTAGTTCTATGGTCAAGTCCTACACAAGGATGATGGTCACACCTCAAGCAACCTATAGGCTAGTATTCTAATGGTCATGTACTAACTAGCATATGAGGTACTACCCTAGTTTCAATGCTACCAAAACACGGGGTTTAATGCTATGCTAGAAAGATATCTACATAAAGCGATAAATAAACAAAGAACATAGATCAAGACATTGATAAATTCATAACTAGGCTAACACATAAAGTGTTTAGCCTCTCATATTAAATAATGCAGAAAATACAATGTGCATAATCAAATAAGAAGTAAACATTGGATTCGATACAAATACTTGATGTGATGCTAAAACTATGGATGAAACGGAATGATTTCTCCCTTGGAAAGTGATTAAGAACTACTGAATTTCGTCCTTTAATAAGCCCTAATTCTTTCCCTTGCTGATGTGTTGAGTGAATGATGATAAAATGCAGAATTAGTGCTTGTATTTATAGCCTCGACCAAGTTACGACGTAACCTTAAGTAAAGGGTTACGCCGTAACCTCCTTATAACTGGACGATCTCAAGTCTTGATAATAGTTGCGGCGTAACCTCATTGGTAGAGTTACACCGCATAACTCTCGTTAACATTTTGTTCTATTTCAACGCCATAACCATTTGCAAAGGTTACAGCGCAACCTTCTTGATCACTGAATTTGGCTAAGTATTTGGATTTCTACATCGTAACCTAGTCGATGGAGTTACGCCGTAACCTTGAGCTGCGTTGACTTAGTCTTCTAGTGATATCTTTAGTTACGGCGTAAGTTGAACGTGGTACTTACGTCGTAACTTTCCTCTGGTCAGCAAGTCCAAGTGTAACTTCGTTAGTCTTCTTTCGAGATTCGTGTTTCTTCGTCCCAATGCTCATTTATACCCTGAAATGATATAATAAGTGATAAGATATATTCATGTAAAACTACACCGATTATGAGCATATTAGGGGGAAATTGGCACTAAAATATCAAGACTATTTGATGTTATCAGTTATCATATTGTTTACATATTATTTTTGTAAACTATTATTCTAATATATCATAAACATCAAACATTAGTAAATGACATATATGATGTTCTGTTGTTGTATTAAAGCATTTAGTTCAACCTTTCATTTCGTTATTTGCTCGATTTTTGACTATATATGTATAGATGATTAAATGTATTCTGTTCGTAGACGATACAACATATTACTTTTATAGTGGTTTAAGAATAGGTTCAAGGGATTATTAAGAGATTCAAAAATTTGTGTACCATAATGAGGAACTATTTCAAGTCTAAGTGGCATGAAAAGGTTTAGCATTTTGAAAACTTTTATAATTAATGCATTGCATGAGTTGACAATTTTATAAAGATAAATGATTTATGTGCCTAAACCATATGTCTAAATATATGACTAAACATAAGATTACTAAAAGTTGTATCTATAGTGGGAATATGTTTATAGTATAAAAAGGTTTGTAAATTAATGACATTTCATGAGATAACAATTTTTTAAATATTTTAATAAGTTTATCATAGTGGATGTTATTACCGTTTGTAGAGATAGTGTTACAAATACAATTAAATTATATAACTCTAACAAATATTATTTCCATTAACATAAAATTTTATGTAAAAAATAAAATAATACAAAAGAAGTTAATATTATGTGATGAGATGATTATAATAATAAGGATATGTTATAAAGACCTCACCCTCCCCCACCCCACCCCCATTTTTACATGCAATACCCCCCAATATTTTTTTGTTTAAAAAAAAATCATAAAACTGTGAAACGGAAAGTGCGGAATAAAAAATATAAAGTTTAACAAGTCAAAAGTATTAAACTGACAAAAAGTAAGGAACAGAAACTGATAAAAAAACTAGAACCAAAATGTCCTTTTCTTGGGTCAAGGGGTACCAATAACATAACCTATAACAATATACTAATGTTACACCATACTCGAGCCATCATTGTTTACACTAGGACTAGAATACATGGGCAAAAATGGAGCATGGTAACTTGAAATAATACTTTTAAATGGATAATTGATGTTTGACGGGGTTTTCTATTTATACGGAATAAATTCCTATTTGCACTATTGGCTGATTGAAAGGGATGGGACATTGCTCAAGAAAAGAAAGGGATAGGACATTCTGAAAAAAAGAAAGGGATGGGACACATATAATTTAAAAGCACGGATCTTGTAACTTTGAACTTTTTTTTCCAACTTGTATTAATTGACAAATGCAATGGGAAACATGTATAATACTTTTTATCTTTTTACATTGAAATGTACAATGCAATCATTAAATTAAATGGGCACTTCTATACATTTTATCCTTTTACATTAAAATGTACAATTCAATCATAAAACAAAATGGGCAATTCAATTATAAGGATGTTTCAATTATAAAAAAATTTCTTTTACAAGTTTTAAATATGTAATCATACTAGTTATAAGTTATAAATAAATAACACACAAACATTACTTAAGTAAAAATGAGCTGGTCGGAGTATTTTCAAGACTTTTTTCAACAAGGCGAAAATGAAGCCAGTAATGAAAGCGGGTATTTTCAACATGAGGAAAATGAAAGCGAGTATTTTGAACATAAGGAAAATGAAAGCGGGTATTTTTAACGTGAGGAATGAAGGCGAGTATGTTCAAAATGAGGAAAATGAAATCACGAATGAAAGCAACTACTTCTCACAGAACAACTCAGAAATTGAAACAGACATGGTAAGTATATATACATTTGTAGTACCTAGTATATTTTATAAATTACTATTAAAAATTACAAAGTATTAAAACTCGTTTTCAGGTGTTTAACTCTCGTCAAGATTTAATAGATTGGGTGAAACAAACAGGACTTTCTACTGGTTACGTTATTGTGATTAAAAGATCCAAAAACTAATTCAAATGTCATTTTTCATTGTGCTGTTGGTGGTAAATACACAAGTAAAAAAAACCTCATGTAATACCTCATAAAAATCCCTTGTCATTAATAATGTTAAACACTGAATAATCTCTATTTATGAAAAGTTACCTTTTATACGAGTTATATTTTTTTTTATATATAATATATGTATGTGCATATGAAAACGATCACCAGAATACCCCAATGAACTTGAATTCCCCTGAATAGCTCACTTGCGTACCGACCATAAAAATTACACGAATATTACAAATTACTACACCAAATGTATTAACAAACGAATACACGAAAATCACTAATCATTGCACCAAGTACATAACCAATTATACTTAACATATTTCCTTTCTTTCCTTTCACTTGGGCCGAATATCACCCCAGCCCACTTCATTCCCTTTTTCTTTTCTTCTTTTGGGCCGGATCACTCCCACAAGCCCACGCCCCACTCTTTTCTTTCTCCTCTCTTGGATCAAGCCACGAGCCCACACACATGGACCAAATAACACAAGCAATTACGAAATCCCATTCTTTCTCTTCTGCTTACTGTGAATCGACACAACCAAAACCCAACTTATAACATTTCACTTCCCTTTGTTGCCCCCTCGTTAAAACCCAACCGAACCCACTCTTAACAAACTTAGTTAACATAACTAAGATACCAATCCTATCACTTGTACTTAATGTCTCCCCCCTAATCTCACCACCCTTTGGTTAAACACATTAACCACTAGTAAGTCAACTTTTATGGTTTTTATCACCACTAATCTTCTCTTTTCCCATGCATGATCAACTAAAGATTGTGTACATTGTCCTTTGATACCCCATCACACCATTAAAACCGGATCCCCTCCCCTTGTATCATCGAATACCACTTTGGTTGTAGTAAGATTGGACAAGCTAGCCAAGTACCTTGAAGGCAATGTCAACCCCTACCCATATAGAAGTCGAATGACCTATAAGAATACTCACTCACTTCAACTCTTGCCACCTAAAAGCACAAACCAAATAAACACACTTAACTTATCATTCGCAAAACAAGTATCACTCTCTTTACACATTTAGTCACTGCCGAACAAGGAAGCAAGGGAAGGAAACAAGGTTCTTAAGTCTCATTGTGTTATATAAGCCATCTTGGGTTATATCTTGAACGTGGGTTTGCTTTGGAAGGAATCGGGTTAAGTTTTATTCGAAGTCTCGTTAATAACCATCATCATACGAACGTCCCACCAATCTTTGGTGTTGTAAGTATTCACCATTCCTATCCTTTCGTTCTTATTACTCTTGTTTACACACTTCACTACACATCACACGTAATATAACACCCTGAACATGAAACACATGAGTCACTTGTACGCCTAGGATTGCCTCGTTATTTCTTAAATTACACGTATAACACATATATAAATCATCACCATTCGAATCCCCACTCTATGGTGAAACGAGATAGTAAAACATGCATAAACAGCGACCTTAAAACCACACGATTCAACCATGATTTCTTCACAAAGTCGCTCGCTAAAACCCTTTCTTTAAAAACTACTATAGGCCACGATGGGCTTATAAGCCCAATATTTGGTTTCTAAACTAGATTTTACAAACTGTGAATATGTCAAAGATTTGATTGAGTGTCATGAGCTATAATATGTATTCGAACGAGATAAAAGAAGTAGGGAGATATTAAGTAAGGTATAATGTTTTTCGAAATGTAAACATTGGACTAGTTTTGCAACAAATGTGGTTTTGAAAAGGTATGATTCGTAACATTTTATAAAAGAAGGATTGAATATATAAATGATGTTTTTGATATAAGTCGAAGGACTGAATCTATCATTTTCCGAAAGTTATGATCTAAAATGCAACATTTAACGCTTGGACTAGTTTTGTAAAAGTTTCGTGGTTTAGGGACCAATTGTGTAAAAATCCAAAAGATAAAGTATTACTAAAAGGGGTAGTTTTGTAATTAACGAGGAAGTCAAGGGTTAATGTGTAAATATATATTGGATTAAAACTTATAATTATTTAATCTTCGAGGGTTAAATGCGTCAATTTTATAAACATAAGGATAATTGTGCAAATGTACAAAAGTAATATACTTATATTATTCCACATTTCTAACTTCACAATTTCCACGAGTATTTAGCGTAACATCTTGAAGTCACCATTTTGATTACCCTAAACGACCACGTCACCTGAATACGTCACGATCTCACATATAGTCTCACATTCACCATTTCCCCATACTAAAACCAAATGGTTGATAATATTCTAAATATATCACATTATTCTAGGTCGCAAGTTGGGAGCTATTCATTTCACTATTTGATTCACTACCCGTTTACTACACTACTGAGGTGAGTTCATAGTCCCACTTTTTACTATGTTTTCAAATCCCGTGGGGAGATACATGCTATAAAACCGAACACAAGTATTTTTCTGTATGCTTTCCTGATTGATATTGCTAAGTAATATTTGCCTAAGTTATTACCCCGCCAATTTAAAAGTCCCTTTATCATGAACCATTAATCACTTGCGAGTGAACGCGAATTCTGTGAATAGATCTATTGGAAGTTGACATCCCATTTGTACTAGCTGGATAGATAGCCATAGTGTTAGCCGGATTGATAGACAAATGCACTTTATTCGAATTTGAGTATGGCAAAACTCCTACACTAGGGCATATATCACCCATATTATTGCTATAATTGGGATATTATTTATTATTACACCTACACGTTAAGGTTTGCGTTTCATGAGGCTTAGAGCAATATTTATCTATTTGATTATTAGCCCTGCAATATCATTGTTTTCACTATTATTTACCTTGTGTTCAAACTATTACAAATAAAACACTGTGAATTCACTCAACCTTTGTGTTGACATTTTAAGCATGTTTATCTCAGGTAATTAAAGAAATCTCAAGCACGGAGTTGGCACGGGCATGGAGAAAAGACCCACCTTTATTTCAAATAACTATATCATTCTTTTCAAACTCATCATCACTTTTGTGAACTACTACCCCTTTTGATAACAAATATGTAATCTCTGAATATTGAGTTTTCATTGAATGATATAAACTTTCCCTTTTTATCAAAAATCTATACTTATGACTGTGATCTAGTTGGTAATACCCCGTTTAAGTCTTCCGCTACTATTTAAAAATTTACGAGGTGTTACAGATTGGCATCAGAGCCAGGTTATAGAGAACCAATTGATTTTTAAAAACATTGGACTATAACCGCGATTTCTAAAAGGACCATTTTTAAAACTCTACCACCCTATGCCCTCCGTGCCAATACCTACAAGTACTTGCATTGAGATTTGCTTGGCATATTATGCATATCTAACGAATAAATTTTATCACCTACGAATGTTATTATATTTGCATTGAGATTTGCTTGGCAGATTATGCATATCTAACGAATAAATTTGATCACCTACAAATGCTATTATGACTAATGCATGTTTATATTATTAATGACTTACACTTATTATTATTGGGATATTACAGTACCATGTCACCCCCCATCATCATACTTTCTGACAGTGATGACGCACTACTAGCATCACCCTCTATCCCCACTATCATTTTATCCGACTTTGACACCGATAGCACCCTACCCATTTCACCCGCTATCCCATCTATTGTCCCATCTGGGGATGTATCTGGAGAGACGGAGCCCTTTGAGGAGGGTGAAGTCGCTTCGACACCAGTTATCTCACCCACTATCCCACTTTCATCTTCACTTACTTATGGACCTTTTACCCTTGATCAGTACTACGAGTCACAGCAGTTCCTAGCTGCTGATGATTGTCCTTCACCACCACCACATCGAACTTTGACACCTCACTACCCCTATGGATCGGAGGCTGACGACGAGTCATCTGACTCGGACTCATCTAATTTGGCTGCATCCATTCCACCACCACCCCCGCCTGCACCGGTCCGCCGGCGCAAGCGAGTTAGAGTCCTCCAGCCTTATGAGCCAGCTCCTTTTAGGAAGAGATTCAAGTACGGCCCTAACAGTTTCACCTATATTTGCACTGCTTGGAAACGAGTACGTACTCCACCAGCTCTAGTACCACCACCACCAGCTCTCATAGCTACACCACCACCCAATTCCCCAGAGCCATCTCCATCAGTACCACAGCCCTATCCTTATATGCTCCCAACACCACCACTCTCACCAGAGGATTCACCATCTCCCATACCACCACCTACTGTGTTCTTCACCCAGACCACCACTGTTCCCTTATCATCCCCCATCCCATCTCCTACATCATCACCCATGTATGCTCAGAGTGTTCCCCTACCCTATTCTGAGAGAGCACCTCCCATGAGTCCTTCACCATCGGACCCCTATGTTCAGATTGCTACTGAGGCAGCAGCCCACCCTAGACCTCATAGGAGAGTCGATGCCCGTAGATGGTCATTCCTGTTAGATTGCATTCGTCGTTGGAGACTTCAGGAGGGAGCCCCTAGAGCTTCAGAGCTGGGAGAGTGTTCATCAGCTGTCCTCCCAGTCACCGGAGAGCCTATCCACCACACCATCCCACTGCTGGCTGCCCGACTGGCCCGGCATGAGGATCGTCTTGATGATTTGCTGAGTTTGATCGACGATATATCTCTAGAGCGGGTCGAGAACATTCAGGAGGAGGTCGGGAACCTCGTGGTGGGCAGGATAGCTATGGAGGAGCTGTTTGATCTATTTGGTACACAGTTAGAGGAGGTTAGAGAGACCGTTGCTGAGTTTGGATATCGGATGGATACGCAGAGTCATGAGACACAGCAGCTGAGAGATATGGTAGCGATACAGCAGCAGATGATTGAGCATCAGACTGAGTGTTGATATAAATAATGCCTAAACACGTTATTAATATTTTTCGATATCTCTACGTTTTGATAATCACAAAATGTAAAATCATTAATCGGAAAATTATGACGTAAACAAGTATTTAGTTGTAAATATCATTTTCTACAACTCAAATCACTTAAGGTATGAATGAACTAATGCTTAATGCATTATATGATCAAAGGAACATTTTCTTAATAACTAGATTTTTTATAAAACATCAAAAACATTTTATATATTTTTGAAAAACATTTTTGGTATTAAATAAAAATGTTTAATCTTTTATAAAAATATGAATTCAAATTTTTAACCAAAATCAGTTAAAATGTTCCAGAAAAACCTTCCCCACAAAAGGACAAAATTGGCCAACGTTCAGTAGGGGCGGCCCCCTTAATTTTGCTAGGCGGCCCCCTTAATAATTAAGGGGACCGCCCCCGCTCCAGTAGGCCTCCAGCTGTCCAGTTTTTCTCCTATAAATACCAGTCTTCTCCTGGATTTTTACTTACTTTTTGCACACTAAAACTTTCTGTTCTAAATCCTTTCTAAAACATTGTAAATCCTTTGATCATATTTTCTTAAGCATTGGTTTCTAAGTGATCCAAGCTTCCACCACCAAAAGTGCAAAAGAAGAACTCTACTTCAACTAGTGAAGAAGTGTTATTACTTACCTCATTCAATTGTGTTGTTGTGTAAAGTGTTGTGTAGTTGTGATAAGTAGATCTAAGTGTAATTACGTAGTGGTGTTGTAAATTAGTTGTGAAGTAGTTGTGAATAAGTAGTTGTGAAGTAGTTGTGAAGAAGTAGTCGTGAAGAAGTCGTGAAGAAGTCGTGAAGCCGTTGTGAAGCTGTCGTGAAGAAGTCGTGATTAAGTCGTGTAGAAGTTGTGTATAAGTTGTGAGATTGGTTCTAGCTACGATTAGGACTCGACATCTAGCTTTGTGTCGTTAAGCCGGTGTAAGCTAAAGTTGTGTAAGGTAACTCCGCCATAAGGGAGTTTGTTGACACAGTGAAGAAAACTCTCGAATAGGTGACTCGAGGAGTGGAGTAGGGCAAGGAAGGTGTCTTTGTAGCCGAACCACTATAAATCTCCGTGTTGTGGTTTGATCTTTCCATCTCTCTCTCTTATTTCATTATATTTACCTTACTTGCATTACTTATCTATATTTGTTTATATATGTTCATATTGATCAAGTGTTGAATTCACATAAGATAGAATCGAAGTTTTAAAAAGTAAACAAAAGTTTTCATAAATTAAAAAGACGTAAAACTATTCAACCCCCGTTCTAGTTTTCCACACTAAGGCACTGGCCGTAGCCCACAGTACCATTCACACTCTCATAGGTACGATTGGAGAGATACAGACTAGAGAGAGAGTCAGAGACCAGAGGATGGATGAGTTGACTGAGATAGTTAGAGGTTTACAGCGCGGACCTGGAGATGCACCCGGCACTTCATAGATTAGCCATGTATTGTTGTAGTAGTGACATCTTAACTTGCCCTGCGTGGCATTAATAATCTTGTACTGTATTGTTCTTTTGGAAACAATGTATCAAATTATTAAAACTCATTGTTGGTTATGATTACTATGTACCAATATTGATCTATGTTATGGTTGTTTTCTTCATTTATGAGTTGTGATTTTCTCTTATACGTCACTATATTATTCCATGTGTGTTGTGATTGTATTTAGACATGTCGTGATGATTAATTATGATGATCTTGCTTATGATGATGTTTGTATGCTACTGTTATGAAGACAATTATGATATCTCACTTGATTATATTGACCGTAAAACCTAAATATATGTTCTTGTGTCATTGTTAGAACATGGCTACCCGTAACAGAACTACAGAAGCAGTTGCTGGATCGATCATGACCCCGGAAGAGATCCGCCGATTGATCACGGAGAGCGTGACCGCTGCATTAATAGCTCAAGCTGCAGCCACGACTCCTACCGGCAGTGCAACAAGGCCCACTACCGAAAGCAAGCTAGTTGCAACCCGCAAGTGCACGTACAAGGAGTTCATGAGCTGCAAACCGCCAACCTTTAAAGGTACTGAAGGAGTGACAGAGTTAGCTCGATGGTTTGAGCGCTCAGAGACTGTCTTTACTAGGAGTGGCTGTGCAGAAAGCGACAAGGTAAACTTTGCTACCAGCACTTTGGTAGATGACGCACTGTCATGGTGGAACGTCACTGCTCATAAAATGGGTAACGACAGGGCTTACCAACTTCCTTGGGCTGAGTTTAAACAGAAGATGTTGAAGAAGTATTGTCCTCGCACCGAAATTCGAAAGTTGGAAGATGAGTTTGACCGCTTGGTGGTAAAAGGATATGATCTTAGGGCTTATGATAGGAGATTCCAAGAGCTCTCAATACTGTGCTCAACTAAGGTACCGGATTTCGAGAAAACATTTGAAAGATATGTTGAAGGGTTACCCAAAAGTATTGAAGGGATTGTTACGGTATCCAAACCACAGACTCTGGAGGAAGCAATGGAGACTGCTCAGAAATTGCTTAAGAGGGAAATTAAGCGTAATCAGACGCAAGGAGGCAACGATCACAAAAGGAAGTTTGATGATCGTAGAGGCCATCACAGCAACAGCAACTCTCACCACAACCACAACCACAACCGCAACAGCACTCAAAGCAACCAGCAAAGTCGAAACCACCATCACAACCGACAGAACCGCTAGCAGGAAACTGCCAGGGCTTACATCGCCACACCTATTAGAACTGGAGTTTATGCTGGACCCGCTCCCATGTGCAACCCATGTAAGTTGCACCATCATGGACCCTGTTTTGCCAGATGTGGAAAATGTCAGGGAACCGGACACAAAACCCAAGACTGCAAGGCCACAGGAGCTGTAACACCCCAACCCGACAAGGGTAAAGATATCACAACAATGGTTTCATATCAGATCAAAACAAAGCATACATTTACAGTAATACAAGAAATCTCAAAGGTTACAAATGAAATACTGAATATACAAAGTTACAATCGAAAATTTCAATAACTACTAAGTCTAAATATAATGACTTCTAATCATCGCTAATCCATAATAGCTATCAAAGTCTTCTAAGTCCGAGGTTCTCTCCACTCATAACCCAGCTTCCAACTAAAAACCTGCCGCAGGAAAAGAAATGCGGCTTAGCTTAAAAAGCCCAGTGAACAGATATATAATGAACGAAAACGAAAGCAAAAGCAAATGAACAAATATGGTGTAGCAATGGAATAATATAAGGCATAGACAAAGGTACAAAGTAGGAAAGGGAAAATGGAAGGTCAGTAATCCACCACGAGCCCGAACACAAATCAAATATAGTAACCATGTCTTCATAATCATATAGAGGGGAGACCTCTCAGATAATCAGATAATATGAGGGGTGTCCTCATTCTTCAAATGGAGTAGCTAGCTCCCGAACTTGTGAAAGACGTGGATTGCACCCATCATCAGTCACCAAATTAAATCAAATCAAATCATGATATATCCCTCGAAACAAAACAAATCTAGGATGCATCCATACGCCCCCCAAATAAATAATCCTGGCCAATATAAATAATAAAGCGCGCATGTAGTAGCAAATGGGGACGGTGTGGAACATCACTCAACCACACTAGAGTCATGCCATCGGTGCATCAATGACATGGCCATGTTACCTTCATGGCTAGGAAACAAATTTTGGCTCGGGTATCAAACTGAAGGGTCAAAGGTCAAAGTTCCAAATCATAGCAAAGGTTCAAATAGTCTAAGTCATCGAATCATAGTCAAAGTCCAAATATCAAAGGTTCATATCAAAGGTTCAAATGCCAAAGGGTCATATCCAATATCAATGTCAAATGAGTCAAAGTGAATGGATCAAAGGTTCATAATCAAATGGTTCATTTAAATTACATCTTTATCAAATGACTTTCATAAAAATGATCTTTAATAACGGTTTTCACAAAAGTAGTCTTTAAAAGTAGTTTTCATAAAAGTTTAGTAAAATTCCAAATAAAAGTGGTATCACATCATTTAAAATAATTTTCCTCAAAACATTTCCATGTTATAACCAAAAAGGTTTTCACATCTAATTACCAAAATCAAATGAACCTTCGAAGTATCAAGTGGTTCGAATACTAATATCACCAGGTAACGAACGAATATTAAATGGATCGTTATAGAGGCTCAAAGCAAAAAGGGTCATATCGAATATCAAAGTCAAAGTGAATCAGACAAACGAACCAAAGTGTAGGGGAAACATAGCAATGGCTTAGGGAATCTTAAAACGAATCAAGATCAATGAGTCATGAGAGGGAAAACACCCTTACTGAAAAAGGGTAGAATATCTGTACCTTATACCGCACGTGCAAATATATCTAGAATATAAAGATCGGAAACAACTCCATCTTCAGCGAATCTACACGAATTCATGGTCGTCTGGTTAATAACTTATTTTAAATCAGATTACTTATTTTAGTCGGCTTTCCTTTTTAGTAACTTTCCTGTTTTAGTAACCTTCTATTTTTAGTACGTTTTAATACGACTTCCCAGTTTAGTTAAGTTTAGGGTTAAATGTGTAATTTATCAAGGTTTAGGGTTTAAATCATAACTTAATTTCATGACAACCCATTTAAGATTTAGTCAATTTTATTATTTAGTTAGATATAACCCGACTCGTTTAAACTGAATTAACTTCGCTCAAAAACGTTTACCCACACGCTCTAGCATACATGTACCCATGTCAACATACTCACCCTCTTGTACTCTTTTCTTTTTAGAGCCATCCGACTTATTATCGACCAAAAACACAACCCTTTATTCCAAACAATTTAGACTAAATCTTTTAATGCCACATATTAATACTCATTTTAGAATTCATTTTTTTTTCTTTTATGAAATCAAATTCATAGTATTACTCATCAAAGTAGTTCTAGATTATAATATGTGTATAGGTTCCAATCATAGAAGTCATGCATGCTTATTAAGTGTACACAATTAATTCAGTGTATAGTATGTACGTCAGTCCTACATATCACTTTTATCATTTTATTATTTCTCACTGATATACATATGCATGCTATATATTTAATTTTACACTTTAGGTGTTATAAGTCATAGCGATGGATACGAACGAATACCTCCAAGCCAACGAGTATAGGCCGAGTTCGAGGCCAAACCCGAAACAAAGGACACGAACACGAAGATACAACTAGAGACACGATCGCACCCATAACTCCCTCGTAACCGAGCACGAAAATCGGAACTCGATGACCAATTCTCGAGCCATCAACTTCATGCTTATCGAACGAAACTCTTTAACCCCACACACGAACACGAACTTCCCACGAATGAAACAGCACTTTGGTGAACACAAACCGATCGAACTGGCCTGCTACGAACCAAACCATTTACCCGAACACGAATGGAGATCGACACCAAGCATGAATCCTCCACCAGGCCTTTCACACCACGGATCGAATCGCACCATGCACGACACCAAACCAAAGTTCGTATATACACATTTGAATGATGGACGTGTAGGAACCCGAAGCTTGTGCACTCACACACTAGTTCATGCATAAGAACATAAAGGAGGTTTAGAACAATATTTGAAGGGGTTTATTATTTATGAATGTCGTGAATTATGTGAGGATGTGTAGGGAAAAGATATTAATCATATCTTCAATAATTCAATGTAATCGGACTCTATAACTTTTAAACGTGTGAAGATGGAATATTCGGTGGCATTATCCTTTAATAAGAAAAGTAGAGGGAATTTGAATTAGGAAAGTGTTGTGTGATGGAATGATGGGGTCGACATTTAAGGAGTGAAATAGGGAATGATTGTAGGCAAGTTGCCGAGTATTAGGGAGGATAAGTGGACTATTTCTTCTTCCAATCTTCATAAAATATTTCGTATATCTTCACTATTTCAAATCTTCAAATCGTGTACATCATTAAAAAAATTATAATAACATAGACTAGGTTCAAAATAACTTGTAACCGTGTGATATTCAAAAGGGATTAAATGTTATGTCGATATCCATAATATTTTGGTAAGAGCTCTCGTATTTTGAAATGTTTAATTAACATATAGTTTTAGGTTAAATATTAATTTAGGTGTATGACATATAGTCTTTAAATATCAACACTTATTATTAAACTTAGGTTATAATATATAATACTCTTGCATAATTAATTGCAGGTTCTTGTAAATTTAAAATTTGAGCGATAAAATGGGAATATCAAATGAATGGAAATTTAGGGTTTTACAACTCTTCCCCTCTAGAAGAAAATTTTCGTCCTTGAAATTTGAAGTCGCAAGGTTAGACGAAGTCATAGTAAATCGCGAAAGATCATCACAAACATTCTCATGCCCGAGGAGGTTCTTATAAAAAGATCTTCAGACCAAATAGTTCCTCATGACTCAAATCAAAACGTGGTGGGTTCAAAAATTCTCAGAAGGAAATAAAATAAGTTGATTTCTAATCAAAAGGTCCATGCAACATAAAATGGACGATAGGTGAATCTTCAGGAAGCTCATATGGAATACGAACAAGATTTCAGATCAATTAACTGTATCAACAGTAGAGAGTTTTACAAGAATTCAAGATTTATAACTGAGGTCAACAGAATGCAACACGAGAGTCCAAAGTAATCCAGATATTTGATGAACGAAAGCAGAGTATACGCATAGGTAGAACGAACCTAAGGTTTCACTAATCATGGATAATACGACGGAGATCAAATTCAAAGCTTCTTAGGTACTCCCCAAGATATCCTATGCCCACAACAAGTGCACGTTATATGATTGATGCGTGCGGTGTCGTAGTATAGTTTTAGCACGTTTAGATGCCTACTCAAGTTTTAAATTTATATTTAGCCGACTTATCAATAACACACACACATAACGAGCAGTGTACCCGGTCAGTATGAATATAATGGTAAGTAGAGTGTCGATCACTAAGAGTGGAACGTATTATCTAGTTATTCTAATCAGTATTTTAATATCCTAACGCAAGGGGGTTTCAGCCTGAGAGACTGGCACGGTTTGTTTGCAATAAAATAATAAACTAAACTAATAGGCACGAATCAGCAAGTAGCACACACGTACACAGATAGATACTTGAGACAATAAGAGGGCTGTCCTTATGATTAAGTAGATTGTCACTTGTTTTATTGATAGCTTTATATGAAGTGTATGTAGTTAACCCTTTCTCGTTGGTCCTATTCTTATCGGCGAGTAAACCCTTAATGATTACTTATGTCTAAAAGTTATTCCTAAGTGATCAATTTAGTAATAACCGTGGGAGCCACATTATTTTCCGCAGTCAAATGCCCGCAAGCCACTAATAAACACAGAGGTTATCAATGCACTAATAAGTAGTAACCAAAGACATCAACATATAAACTTTAATTGATGGGAAAGCAAGTATTAAAGGGAGTGAAATCTTTCGTTGTCACATTACACAAGCTACCAATCCTGATGAATTAAAGTTTGCTAACACAATAAAACAAAACTACTTAATGAATTAAACACATGCAGCACCTTCTTACAGCTCTTGTATCTTCGTTTGGTGTGTCTTGTGCTGCCTCCTTGACTGAATTCGTCCTAGGGTTCTGCTGGTTCGGTCTTCGAAACTAAAATATTGCACACGAAATTCGTCTGGCCTTGGGGTATTTATAGTTTCTGTCCGAGGGAAGATGCGGCGCATCTAAGGAGTAGATGCGGCGCATGTACTTAACTTCGCGTGGGGTCCAAGATTATAATATTCAGGAATATTCGTACACCGCCAGAAGATGCGGCGTAACTCCATGATTAGATGCGGCGCATGTCCTCTTGTATCTTGGATCGTATCTGGTGATATCTTAATAGAGATGCGCCGTATGTAATGAGTGAGATGCGGCGCATCTGGAGCAGATTAGTCTTGATCTTCTTCATTTCAGTAGACTCTTAACTTCTTGCATGTTTTGCTCCATAATCAGTCCAAAATCGCTAAGTTTCACCAAATGCTTGTTTTTACCTGAGAATTTCAAAAGTAAACGATTAAGTATCAATCCTCATACATAATATAGTAAAACAAGTCAAATTAATAGGATAAATGATAGTAAAAAAATGTACTTATTTGAGTTCATCAAATATCCCCCCACTTGAACTTTACTTGTCCCCAAGTAAACCTTAGATTAAAACTTATGAAAATGTATCCTAAAAGATATTAGGATGTATTTTTATATTTAAGCATGTATTCGTTTATTTCATAATCACACAACTAAACACTTAACGAATTAGAAGTAAAATAAAATAAGTTGATAAAAGCAAATCTAATCGTTTAACTGTCCAGTCGTGACGAATATTCTATCATAAGCTTGGCAAGTATACACATCTCCACCACTAAAGCTAAGGAATAACAAGTCTAAAGCGGTAAAGAGGGTTTTTAGGCTTAAGGGTTAATTATTCTTAATCACTATCGATCTCAAATTCCAGAAAAGGCGACAAAATCACAAATACATGATCGAATCCACGAACACGATACTTGCAATTGCTCAAATCCTTAACTCGAATAGGCTAAAGATAGGTCCAAACTTCACCAATAATAATATATCAAAAAGGGCGACAAAATCATAAATACATAGCCGAATCCACGACTACGATACTTAAGATTGCTCAAATCCCTAATCTCAATAAATCAAAGGTTTGGTTGGATAAAGAATAGGGTATGGATAACATTTGGGATATAAATTGGCGTAAAATGAAAAATAAACAAAACAAATAAATTAAAATCCTAAGTGTGGTTAATCACTATCCCAACCATCCCATGAATAAGACTCATATTATCGAATAACTCACGCTTTAACACTTGAAACACATGCTTTAGGTAGACACGAATTATACTCAACAAGATCTTAATCAAAGAATAAACCTTAATTGGCGTTCCATAACGGCCAATTCCCATTCACTCCATAGATATAGTACAACAAATAGTGGTGATATCGACCACTTACATAACTTTACATAAGTTGGTTTAACAAACATCCAACTCTCCCTTTTTCTTTTTCTTTTCTCATTTTTTCGATTTTTTTTTTTTTTTTTTTTTTTTTTTTAAACTTTAATCATAAATGTGTAAAATTTCACCACATCACTATAACTTTCTTTCCGGATAATAATTTTTCCATACTTTTCATACTTTCAGAAATAACGCTAATAGTGAAAGTAGTAAACACACGAAAAATAAACTCAAAGATATACAATATTTACTTTCACTCCAATTGCATTGTGCAATTTCCCGACCTAACCATAGATAATGAATTACGCACGCGAACACAGGTAATGTAAGGAAACACACTTTGCCTATAGCAATTAACCAAACCACGGATTTTAATCTACAGGGTAGGCTAAGGTGTAAGGGTGTAACGAAACATTTTAAACATAGGTGTAAGAAACGAAAGGAATGGCTCTGAGTGTTTTTCTAGGGGTATCTTACTCTAAAAATGAGAGTAACAAAAGGGTTTATACGGGGGTTAACTAACCAGTGTAGTTAGTTAATAACACGTAACATGTAATAGGCTATTTGGGTGTAATCCTAGAATTTTACCAATTTAGACAAGTCATTCCAATTATATAAATATAATACTTATTATGGTGGTCTCGAATAGTATACAAGCCAAGTTCTAAAGTTTACAAGTCACCGGCACACTCATAGATTTGTGAATTTTGAAAAATCACAATTTTTGAAAATAACGTCATGTGTGCAGCTATGCAACTTAGATCTTAAACAAAAACATGCTAAAAAAAATATTTAAGTTTGATATATTAAGCACATTTTAAGCATAATTTTTGAAAAAGTTTAGGACAAGTAAATGTTAAGTGTTCTAATTCTCCAATCCCCCTACTTAAGTTAAACAACGTCCTCGTTGTTTGTATAAAAGGTTAAAAACTGGAAAATAAAAGAATTAGAACAGAAAAACTCCCCTGAGATTTGCTCGGTATGATCCTCCATTAGTATAAGAGCAAAAAAATCATCTTTCTTGTGGATTAGAACGTTTAAAGCTTCATACTTGATGTATCCACAGGAAATCCAGGAAACTATAATACCACCAACACTTTAAAACACACCTAAGATAAGAAAGGTTCAAACTTGCATAATACATTAGTAGTTAGATAAAAATAAAACATAAAAATAAAAACTGAAAATCATCAGGTCAGTCGATGCGCCGTATCTTATGGGAGAAGATACGCCGTATCGAGCCTGGAATTAATACGGATCAGAATAAAGATGCGCCGCATCCTTAACCAGGGATGCGCCGCATTAAAATAAACTGATAAAAAGTTTTAAAGTCGAAAAATAAAAATGCAGAAAAATTAAAATAAGATATGACCATTGCAGGAGATGCGTCGCATCTAAGAATTGAGATGCGCCGTATCCTCGTGTGGGCCTGACTGACTCGACACAGAAAACAGAATAATAAAAGATAAATCCGGGTTGTCTCCCGGTAAGCACTTGTCTTTATTCCAGAGTCTTCAAGTTAGACTCACGTTCAGCTCTTTAATACCGATCATTGATTCCTACATGGCCACGTAGGATCCATTTAGCAACTAATTCATTACGTATATATTCAGGTCCCAAATTCAAAACTCCTTTATAAAATCCTTCCATTATTTGATAGGGGTATTCAATCCCTCTCTTCATGTCATCATCACTAATAAAAAGGAATGGAGAAAATTTGTAGCAGATCCTACTAGTGGCATGTTTAAATCCAGGATGAGTTCGGGGCATCATATAAGTGATAATGTCGTTTCCACATTGAAAGGTGATCTTTCCTTCAAATCGTTTTGCATCAATAGTGATCTCCCTACAAAATGGTTTTCCAACAATCACGTCACCCATATTGCTGTCGCAATAGGCATTCATGTCTTCAACAACGGCGAACTCAGTTACAATAGTAAAGCGTCCAATGAAGATCGGGACATTAATGAAGGCACCAACTACATTCTTTCCCTTATACTCCACTTTATTTCTCATAATGGAATTGTAAAACCTTCTTGACATGACATTGATTGGTAAAATAGGAAAGAAATTGGCGTCAATACACTTGTACCCAATCATGCATGTGAATTGCAAATTGTAAGCACAATCGGCGTGGATCTTTCTACCATAGTCCCAAGAACCATCATATCCCTCAAATTCATCGTAATTCCGAGTATTAATAACGTTGACTTTTGGACTATCCACAATTTCTCCTTCTTCTAACTCAGATTCCCCATCATCCACGAACAGTTCATTGGATGCTAATGGTCCATCAAGGTCATTAAGTTCAATGTAGTCCCCATTGTAACGTTCGGGTGATTTTTCATGCACTAATACATCGTTCATAAAATTGGCTTCGAAGTCGAAGTCAATTAGTTCTCCGAATCCTTCCATTTTCCTTCTGAAATAATCACAAAAGCATCAGTAGGATCTGTTCGCTAAGAAGAGAAATTAACGAATATAGAAACGGATATAAGAATACAATTTTCTGATGTCTGCACACGATGCGTCGTATCCAAAAAGTCGGATACGCCGTATCTTATAATCGTTAAAATTTAATCAGACTTTATCCAGAAAATAGATACGCCGCTTAGAATTTATGAATGCGCCGTATCGAACTAATTAATCAAAAATCACCTTATCTAATTAAAATTAAATGCGTCGTATTAACGAAAGTTAATGCGCCGTATTTTCGTTACGTTTAAAAATAAATATCGATTTTTGATTCAGAAAGATGCGCCGTATCGATAGAGATCGATACGTCGTATCTGTTTAATAATTCGCAAACTGTTTTTAATTAAAATAATAGATATGCCGTATCTACGAAAGCAGATGCGTCGTATGGCGTTAACGTTTAGAAAATTTTTTTTATCAAAAACAGATACGCCGTATCTGCAAAAGCAGATGCGTCGTATTACTTTATCGCTTAGAAAAATTTTCTTATTAAAAACAGATACGCCGTATCTTGGGGAAAAGATGCGTCGTATCGAATTAATTAAACGCGTTGTATTTAAAAAAAAAATTAAACGCAATACGCCGTATCTGAGAGATCAGATGCGCCGTATCGTTTGATTTAGCACAGTACAACGATAGCAGAACAGAAAAATACGAAAAATAAAAACAAAAAATAAAAACACACAAACAAAAATAAACAAAAACAAAAATAAAAGCAAACAAATAACACAAAACAAATAACACACAGTACAACAAATATGCAAAATAATACAATGATGCAATTAATCTAATAAAAGAAAATTCTAATTAAAATACTAATCAAATTAACAGATAATAACAATTCACTCCCCGGGAACGGCGCCAAAAACTTGATGCGTGCGGTGTCGTAGTATAGTTTTAGCACGTTTAGATGCCTACTCAAGTTTTAAATTCATATTTAGCCGACTTATCAATAACACACACACTTAACGAGCAGTGTACCCGGTCAGTATGAATATAATGGTAAGTAGAGTGTCGATCACTAAGAGTGGAACGTATTATCTAGTTATTCTAATCAGTATTTTAATATCCTAACGCAAGGGGGTTTCAGCCTGAGAGACTGGCACGGTTTGTTTGCAATAAAATAATAAACTAAACTAATAGGCACGAATCAGCAAGTAGCACACACGTACACAGATAGATACTTGAGACAATAAGAGGGCTGTCCTTATGATTAAGTAGATTGTCACTTGTTTTATTGATAGCTTTATATGAAGTGTATGTAGTTAACCCTTTCTCGTTGGTCCTATTCTTATCGGCGAGTAAACCCTTAATGATTACTTATGTCTAAAAGTTATTCCTAAGTGATCAATTTAGTAATAACCGTGGGAGCCACATTATTTTCCGCAGTCAAATGCCCGCAAGCCACTAATAAACACAGAGGTTATCAATGCACTAATAAGTAGTAACCAAAGACATCAACATATAAACTTTAATTGATGGGAAAGCAAGTATTAAAGGGAGTGCAATCTTTCGTTGTCACATTACACAAGCCACCAATCCTGATGAATTAAAGTTTGCTAACACAATAAAACAAAACTACTTAATGAATTAAACACATGCAGCACCTTCTTACAGCTCTTGTATCTTCGTTTGGTGTGTCTTGTGCTGCCTCCTTGACTGAATTCGTCCTAGGGTTCTGCTGGTTCGGTCTTCGAAACTAAAATATTGCACACGAAATTCGTCTGGCCTTGGGGTATTTATAGTTTCTGTCTGAGGGAAGATGCGGCGCATCTAAGGAGTAGATGCGGCGCATGTACTTAACTTCGCGTGGGGTCCAAGATTATAATATTCAGGAATATTCGTACACCGCCAGAAGATGCGGCGTAACTCCATGATTAGATGCGGCGCATGTCCTCTTGTATCTTGGATCGTATCTGGTGATATCTTAATAGAGATGCGCCGTATGTAATGAGTGAGATGCGGCGCATCTGGAGCAGATTAGTCTTGATCTTCTTCATTTCAGTAGACTCTTAACTTCTTGCATGTTTTGCTCCATAATCAGTCCGAAATCGCTAAGTTTCACCAAATGCTTGTTTTTACCTGAGAATTTCAAAAGTAAACGATTAAGTATCAATCCTCATACATAATATAGTAAAACAAGTCAAATTAATAGGATAAATGATAGTAATAAAATGTACTTATTTGAGTTCATCAATGATACAAGTATTATTACGTTGGCCAGACGTCATAATACCGGCATCATATAAATATGCCCTCATGATGGTCATACTTTATCTCAAGTCGTAATCAAAACCACCTATCTTAATCCACCTAGTACTTCTACAGTCTCAGAGGTCAACAAAATCAAATGCCATAGTCAAGAGAGAAAACAAAACTATTCGCAAGAGTATCAAAATCCCAGATAGCCTAGCAGAAGTGAGGTACGCCGTCACAAGCATCATATCTTCCACAACTCGCCAAAATCTCTCAAAACAAAGCCATCACAGAACATATGAAAAATGAACACGGAACTAAAATAATTCTAGGGAACTTGAATCATTAAAGGATCTTATTACTATATAACGAAACTTAAGAGAGTCAACGGAATGAAAGTTAGTCGCCAAGAACTTCGGCCTTCATAGAATCAATTCTTCCAAACATAAAGGGTCTGTTTCAAAATCCGCTCATTCAACACATCCAATCTCTTCAAGTCCGGTTAATCTGTCTTCGTCTGTCCATCAATCGGAAAGTGAAACCAAAATCGGAAACTTGTGTCTGGTTCGTCGAGCCTCCTGCATTTCTTCTTGGAATGTGATGGAGTAATGTGGATTTCTGGCATGATCTTTAAATCTCTTTATCATCCAGTCTACTTCCGCTCTCAATTCATCTTAGTACAACCAAGATGAATAGGGAAGTGAGACTGCATATCTTTATCAGCTCCAGGTTCTCCATCTTGACTAGATCTTCTGCGTCGCCAACACTTCTACCTTGTAAGGAATGTCTTCACTCTTCAGGGTAGCCGCCGTTGTTGTCAAATCCAGGTCAGGCAGTGAAATAATTCTTCTGATATGTTTCTAGCTGTCTTGATGCATACGAAAAACTTTCTGTGCAGCAAGGGAGTATCACCGAGTCTCTTTCTGAAATATCCCAAAATTGTTCCGCCCGAGGGTAAGGAAGCTAATTTCTATTTCAGCGTTTCCAAAACTCCATTCTCAATCAAACTAAGCTGTTTCTCTCGGTTCACGAAATTTCTCAATGGTATCGCAACTTGTAAACATCATCCAGAATTCTTCTGCAAAGTTCAAAAAGGTTTCAGTTCTTCATTCTGTCATCGGTCTTGACCACTTGGTGATAGTTTTCAAAACTTGCGGGATTTAAAGAGATATCCTCAATTAAGAACATCGTTGTCTCAACAAATATCAATCTCTCAGAATGCACGAATGATCGACGAATTTCCTAACAAAGTGCAAAAATGATCTTCATGCTCTTACTCGTTTCCGAATGTACTATTTTGTCATACAATGACCATTTGCCCAAGTACTCATGAGAAAACATTATTTATCAAATTCACGAAACAGTCAGAGCCTTAGCTAATATTATTAGCGTCACTAACTGTCATAGCAGTCGTTTACGAATACGGAAGGCGATTCCAAGAATAAAATCAATTTTATCAGAAGGAAACTTCGCGCTCTGAAATTAAACAAAACTCATAGTCGTTTCAGGGTGGTGGAATATTGGTTCTTAACAGTAATACGGTCCAGCTATCTCCAGTCGCCATCCTTCTCTATCGCGAACGAAACTGCAATACGCCCAGAAGATACACTTAAGTAAACTCACTTCCTGGTCTTCGGTTGCTGCTCTTCCCAGTTGCTCAAATCAATTGGTATGATCCCGGACACATCTGGAAGACACCCTTCGCTTAGTGACTAGACAATCTCTCGGTATCATGTCAAATCTTACTTCACACTCCGGTGGAAAACTTGGTGGTTCGACCAAGAATCATATTCAGAAAACGTAGGGTGTCAAATAACTCTCAAGATACGATTCATTCATTGGTGAACGAAATGGGTCCTAAGAAAAACTTCATAACCACGAAAGTAACACACGAGTCTCCAGAGTAATAGTGATAGCAAAGGGTTTAACAATCGGTAATCACAGTAGGGAGTTCAAAATTGTTTCAAACGCTAAAGGTGAGACATAGAAGGGAAGTTGTCAATATTTGAATGCTCAAACAACCAATTCCTTGTCAGAATAAAATCGAAGTTAACTATCCAAAGAAAGACAGATCAGCATAGCAAAACTTATCGTTCAAAGGTGAGAGGGAAACATTCTTATACTCGTGGTTACACACCACAAGACTTCTCATAGGGACAGAGATGGGTGAAACGAAATCAAATAGTGTCAGAAGATTCATAGACGTTTATCAAAGCAAAAGGCAAATAACAAAATGTATCAAGTACGTCATCGCCATGGAGATTCCCAGAATGCTCGAAGAGGCGTCAAAATGATTAACGAAAAGATCAGAGATCAGAGTCAAAATATGAAGATAAGGATCAATTAGTGTCAGGAAATTATTATGAAATTCTCAATGCCTTCAAGATTTAATTAGGTTCAAATCTTAGGTGGTGTAAAGCATAAGCTTTCACTTTCCAAAAGCGATATCAACAGGATCTAACCAAAAGCAAGGCACGAATCAGAGTGATGTGGAAGCAAAGATACTTAAACGAATGCCTTATAGTCTACCCATTCCTCACTGGTCAAAACTTACGTTCCTATAGGGAAATCTTAAAGCAATTTTCAAAGGTTGTCTTACGAGCGCCTACAGGGAAAAACTTAGTGGTCCTAACATACACAGGCCAAGGGTAATTGTATTACGAATCGCAGCCTGTCACTCTGATACCATAATTGTAACACCCCAACCCGACAAGGGTAAAGATATCACAACAATGGTTTCATATCAGATCAAAACAAAGCATACATTTACAGTAATACAAGAAATCTCAAAGGTTACAAATGAAATACTGAATATACAAGGTTACAATCGAAAATTTCAATAACTACTAAGTCTAAATATAATGACTTCTAATCATCGCTAATCCATAATAGCTATCAAAGTCTTCTAAGTCCGAGGTTCTCTCCACTCATAACCCAGCTTCCAACTAAAAACCTGCCGCAGGAAAAGAAATGCGGCTGAGCTTAAAAAGCCCAGTGAACAGATATATAATGAACGAAAACGAAAGCAAAAGCAAACGAACAAATATGGTATAGCAATGGAATAATATAAGGCATAGAAAAAGGTACAAAGTAGGAAAGGGAAAATGGAAGGTCAGTAATCCACCACGAGCCCGAACACAAATCAAATATAGTAACCATGTCTTCATAATCATATAGAGGGGAGACCTCTCAGATAATCAAATAATATGAGGGGTGTCCTCATTCTTCAAATGGAGTAGCTAGCTCCCGAACTTGTGAAAGACGTGGATTGCACCCATCATCAGTCACCAAATCAAATCAAATCAAATCATGATATATCCCTCGAAACAAAACAAATCTAGGATGCATCCATACGCCCCCCAAACAAATAATCCTGGCCAATATAAATAATAAAGCGCGCATGTAGTAGCAAATGAGGACGGTGTGGAACATCACTCAACCACACTAGAGTCATGCCATTGGTGCATCAATGACATGGCCATGTTACCTTCATGGCTAGGAAACAAATTTTGGCTCGGGTATTAAACTGAAGGGTCAAAGGTCAAAGGTCCAAATCATAGCAAAGGTTCAAATAGTCTAAGTCATCGAATCATAGTCAAAGTCCAAATATCAAAGGTTCATATCAAAGGTTCAAATGCCAAAGGGTCATATCCAATGTCAATGTCAAATGAGTCAAAGTGACTTTCATAAAAATGATCTTTAATAACGGTTTTCACAAAAGTAGTCTTTAAAAGTAGTTTTCATAAAAGTTTAGTAAAATTCCAAATAAAAGTGGTATCACATCATTTAAAATAATTTTCCTCAAAACATTTCCATGTTATAACCAAAAAGGTTTTCACATCTAATTACCAAAATCAAATGAACCTTCGAAGTATTAAGTGGTTCGAACACTAATATCACCAGGTAACGAACGAATATCAAATGGATCATTATAGAGGCTCAAAGCAAAATGGGTCATATCGAACATCAAAGTCAAAGTGAATCAGAAAAACGAACCAAAGTGTAGGGGAAACATAGCAATGGCTTAGGGAATCTTAAAACGAATCAAGATCAATGAGTCATGAGAGAGAAAACACCCTTACTGAAAAAGGGTAGAATATCTGTACCTTATACCGCACGTGCAAATATATCTAGAATATAAAGATCGGAAACAACTCCATCTTCAGCGAATCTACATGAATTCATGGTCGTCTAGTTAATAACTTATTTTAAATCAGATTACTTATTTTAGTCGGCTTTCCTTTTTTAGTAACTTTCCTGTTTTAGTAACCTTCTATTTTTAGTACGTTTTCATACGACTTCCCAGTTTAGTTAAGTTTAGGGTTAAATGTGTAATTTATCAAGGTTTAGGGTTTAAATCGTAACTTAATTTCATGACAACCCATTTAAGATTTAGTCAATTTTATTATTTACTTAGATATAACCCGACTCGTTTAAACTGAATTAACTTCGCTCAAAAACGTTTACCCACACGCTCTAGCATACACGTACCCATGTCAACATACTCACCCTCTTGTACCCTTTTCTTTTTAGAGCCATCCGACTTATTATCGACCAAAAACACAACCCTTTATTCCAAACAATTTAGACTAAATATTTTAATGCCACATATTAATACTCATTTTAGAATTCATTTTTTTTCTTTTATGAAATCAAATTCATAGGATTACTCATCAAAGTAGTTCTAGATTATAATATGTCTATAGGTTCCAATCATAGAAGTCATGCATGCTTATTAAGTGTACACAACTTATTTCAGTGTATAGTATGTACGTCAGTCCTACATATCACTTTTATCATTTTATTATTTCTCACTGATATACATATGCATGCTATATATTCAATTTTAGAATTTAGGTGTTATAATTCATAGCGATGGATACGAACGAATACCTCCAAGCCAACGAGTATAGGCCGAGTTCGAGGCCAAACCTGAAACAAAGGACACGAACATGAAGATACAACTAGAAACACGATCGCACCCATAACTCCCTCGTAACCGAGCACGAAAATCGGAACTCGATGACCAATTCTCGAGCCATCAACTTCATGCTTATCAAACGAAACTCTTTAACCCCACACACGAACACGAACTTCCCACGAATGAAACAGCACTTTGGTGAACACAAACCGATCGAACTGGCCTGCTACGAACCAAACCATTTACCCGAACACAAACCGATCGAACTGGCCTGCTACGAACCAAACCATTTTTGGCACAAGTAACCGAGAAGAAGTCGGAGGAGAAGCGACTAGAGGATGTGCCGATAGTTAAAGATTTTCCCGAAGTATTTCCTGAAGACTTGCCTGGTCTTCCACCAACTCGACAAGTAGAATTCCAGATCGACCTAGTACCAGAAGCAGCACCAGTGGCACGAGCACCCTATAGGTTAGCACCATCCGAGATGAAAGAATTGTCTGAGCAATTGCAAGAATTGTCAGATAAAGGATTCATACGCCCGAGTTCTTCACCATGGGGAGCTCCGGTGCTGTTTGTCAAGAAGAAGGACGGATCCTTTCGGATGTACATCGATTATCGCGAATTGAACAAACTCACCGTAAAGAACCGATACCTGCTGCCTAGAATCGACGACCTATTTGATCAACTGCAAGGATCGAGTGTATACTCGAAGATTGATTTAAGGTCAGGATACCATCAGCTGAGAGTTAAAGAGGGAGATATACAGAAGACCGCTTTTCGTACACGATACGGGCACTACGAGTTCCAAGTGATGCCATTTGGTCTGACAAACGCACCAGCTGTGTTTATGGACCTAATGAATCGAGTGTGCAAGCCATATTTGGACAAGTTCGTGATTGTATTTATTGATGATATCCTTATCTACTCACGCAACAAAGAAGAGCACGCTGAACACTTGAAGACCATTCTTGAACTGCTCAAGAAGGAGGAGTTGTACGCTAAATTCTCCAAGTGTGATTTTTGGATCGAAAAGGTGCAATTTCTAGGACACGTGATTGATAGTAAAGGCATTCACGTGGATCCCGCAAAGATTGTAGCAGTAAAAGATTGGGCGTCACCTACAAACCCCACAGAGATACGGCAATTCTTAGGACTTGCCGGGTACTATCGGAGATTTATCGAGGGATTCTCAAAAATCGCTAAATCTTTGACAGAGTTGACCCAAAAGAAGAAGAAGTTTGAATGGGGAGAGAAACAAGAGTCGTCTTTTCAACTCTTGAAGCAGAAACTTTGCGAAGCACCAATATTAGCACTACCGATCACAAAAGTCTTCAACACATTTTAGATCAGAAGGAGTTAAACATGCGACAACGCCGATGGTTGGAGTTACTTAGTGATTATGATTGTGAGATTCGTTATCATCCTGGAAAGGCAAATGTTGTGGCTGATGCCTTAAGCCGAAAGGAACGAATCAAACCCCTTAGAGTCAGATCATTGGGAATGACAATTAATTCACCATTGCCGGCAAAGATTTTGGAAGCTCAGGCCGAAGCCCTGAAGGAAGAAAACAGACCGAATGAGAGAATTCATAGGATGCCGGAGATCGAGAACGGCTTTGTGAGAAAGCAAGACGGGACGTTGTGTTTCGGTGACAGAGCATGGATTCCACTTCACGGAGGAATGCGTGATCTTATCATGCACGAATCCCACAAGACGAAATATTCCATTCATCCGGGATCTGATAAGATGTATCAGGATCTCAAGAAGTTGTATTGGTGGCCAAACATGAAGGCCAATATCGCCATGTATGTCAGAAAATGTTTGACGTGTGCTAGTGTAAAAGCAGAACACCAAAGGCCGTCCGGAATGTTGACACAACCGAAAATCCCAACATG
This sequence comes from Artemisia tridentata subsp. tridentata, assembly GCA_021014915.2. Taxonomy (NCBI): domain Eukaryota; kingdom Viridiplantae; phylum Streptophyta; class Magnoliopsida; order Asterales; family Asteraceae; genus Artemisia; species Artemisia tridentata. Next base: position 231,217,801 of record CP139502.1, on the reverse strand, counting down.
GAAATGGGAAAGGATCACAATGGACTTCATCACCAAGCTACCTAAGACATCGAGTGGACTCGACACCATTTGGGTCATAGTTGACCGCCTCACTAAATCCGCCCACTTTTTAGCAACAAAAGAAACCGACGACATGAACACCCTCGCACGGCTATATTTGAAGGAAATAGTTTCATGGCATGGAGTGCCGGTTTCCATCATCTCAGATCGAGATAGCCGTTTCACGTCAGGATTTTGGCAATCATTGCAAAAAGCTTTGAATACTCGGTTAGATATGAGTACCGCCTACCACCCATAGACCGATGGTCAAAGTGAAAGAACTATCCAAACCTTGGAGGACATGCTACGAGCATGTGTGATCGATTTTGGAAAAGGTTGGGATAAACACTTACCGTTAGCAGAGTTTTCGTACAACAATAGTTATCACACTAGCATTAAAGCTGCCCCATTCGAAGCACTTTATGGTAGGAAATGTCGATCACCTATTTGTTGGACCGAAGTTGGAGATGCACAAATCACAGGACCCGAACTTATTCACGAGACCACCGAAAAGATTTTCCAAATCAAGCAACGTTTACAAGCCGCCCGAGATCGACAGAAGAGTTAAGCCGATGTGAGAAGAAAACCTATAGAATTTCAAGTTGGAGACCGAGTCATATTGAAAGTATCTCCTTGGAAAGGAATGATTAGATTTGGGAAGCGCGGGAAATTAAATCCACGATATGTTGGACCATTTAAGATCCTAGAGAGGATTGGTCCTGTAGCATACAAGCTCGAACTCCCTGAAGAGCTTAGTAGAGTACATAGCACCTTTCACGTATCGAACCTGAAGAAATGTTTGTCTGACGAAACTTTGGTCGTACCATTGAAAGAGATCCAACTCAACGACAAACTAAGTTTCGTTGAGGAACCAATGGAAATCTTAGATAGAGGCGTCAAACAACTAAAGCAAAGCCGTATTCCCATAGTCAAAGTCAGATGGAACTCTAAGAGAGGACCGGAGTACACATGGGAACGCGAAGACACAATCCGTTCTACATACCCCCACTTGTTTGATGAAACAACTCCGACAACTACCACACTTTAGGATTCGGGACGAATCCAGTCTAACGGGTAGGTACTGTAATACCTCATAAAAATCCCTTGTCATTAATAATGTTAAACACTGAATAATCTCTATTTATGAAAAGTTACCTTTTATACGAGTTATATTTTTTTTATATATAATATATGTATGTGCATATGACAACGATCACCAGAATACCCCAATGAACTTGACTTCCCCTGAATAGCTCACATGCGTACCGACCATAAAAATTACACGAATATTACAAATTACTACACCAAATGTACCAACAAACGAATACACGAAAATCACTAATCATTGCACCAAATACATAACCAATTATACTTAACATATTTCCTTTCTTTCCTTTCACTTGGGCCGAATATCACCCCAGCCCACTTCATTCCCTTTTTCTTTTCTTCTTTTGGGCCAGATCACTCCCACAAGCCCACGCCCCACTCTTTTCTTTCTCCTCTCTTGGATCAAGCCACGAGCCCACACACATGGACCAAATAACACAAGCAATTACCAAATCCCATTCTTTCTCTTCTGCTTACTGTGAATCGACACAACCAAAACCCAACTTATAACATTTCACTTCCCTTTTTGCCCCCCTCGTTAAAACCCAACCGAACCCACTCTTAACAAACTTAGTTAACATAACTAAGATACCAATCCTATCACTTGTACTTAATGTCTCCCCCCTAATCTCACCACCCTTTGGTTAAACACATTAACCACTAGTAAGTCAACTTTTATGGTTTTTATCACCACTAATCTTCTCTTTTCCCATGCATGATCAACTAAAGATTGTTTACATTGTCCTTTGATACCCCATCACACCATCAAAACCGGATCCCCTCCCCTTGTATCATCGAATACCACTTTGGTTGTAGTAAGATTGGACAAGCTAGCCAAGTACCTTGAAGGCAATGTCAACCCCTACCCATATAGAAGTCGAATGACCTATAAGAATACTCACTCACTTCCACTCTTGCCACCCAAAAGCACAAACCAAATAAACACACCTAACTTATCATTCGCAAAACAAGTATCACCCTCTTTACACATTTAGTCACTGCCGAACAAGGAAGCAAGGGAAGGAAACAAGGTTCTTAAGTCTCATTATGTTATATAAGCCATCTTGGGTTATAGCTTGAACATAGGTTTGCTTTGGAAGGAATCGGGTTAAGTTTTATTCGAAGTCTCATTAGTAACCATCATCATACGAACGTCCCACCAATCTTTGGCGTTGTAAGTATTCACCATTCCTATCCTTTCGTTCTTATTACTCTTGTTTACACACTTCACTACACATCACACGTAATATAACACCCTGAACATGAAACACACGAGTCACTTGTACGCCTAGGATTGCCTCGTTATTTCTTAAATCACACGTATAACACATATATAAATCACCACCATTCGAATCCCCACTCTATGGTGAAACGAGATAGTAAAACATGCATAAACAGCGACCTTAAAACCACACGATTCAACCATGATTTCTTCACACAGTCGCTCGCTAAAACCCTTTCTTTAAAAACTACTATAGGCCACGATGGGCTTATAAGCCCAATATTTGGTTTCTAAACTAGATTTTACAAACTGTGAATATGTCAAAGATTTGATCGAGTGTCATGAGCTATAATATTTATTCGAACGATATAAAAGAAGTAGGGAGATATTAAGTAAGGTATAATGTTTTTCGAAATGTAAACATTGGACTAGTTTTGCAACAAATGTGGTTTTGAAAAGGTATGATTCGTAACATTTTATAAAAGAAGGATTGAATATATAAATGATGTTTTTGATATAAGTCGAAGGACTGAATCTATCATTTTCAGAAAGTTATGATCTAAAATGCAACATTTAACGCTTGGACTAGTTTTGTAAAAGTTTCGTGGTTTAGGGACCAATTGTGTAAAAATCTGAAAGATAAAGTATTACTAAAAGGGGCAGTTTTGTAATTAACGAGGAAGTCAAGGGTTAATGTGTAAATATATATTGGATTAAAACTTATAATTATTTAATCTTCGAGGGTTAAATGCGTCAATTTTATAAACATAAGGATAATTGTGCAAATGTACAAAAGTAATATACTTATATTATTCCACATTTCTAACTTCACAATTTCCACGAGTATTTAGCGTAACATCTTGAAGTCACCATTTTGATTACCCTAAACGACCACGTCACCTGAATACGTCACGATCTCACATATAGTCTCACATTCACCATTTCCCCATACTAAAACCAAATGGTTGATAATATTTTAAATATATCACATTATTCTAGGTCGCAAGTTGGGAGCTATTCATTTCACTATTTGATTCACTACCCGTTTACTACACTACTGAGGTGAGTTCATAGTCCCACTTTTTACTATGTTTTCAAATCCCGTGGGGAGACACATGCTATAAAATTGAACACAAGTATTTTTCTGTATGCTTTCCTGATTGATATTGCTAAGTAATATTTGCCTAAGTTATTACCCCACCAATTTAAAAGTCCCTTTATCATGAACCATTAATCACTTGCGAGTGAACGCGAATTCTGTGAATAGATCTATTGGAAGTTGACATCCCATTTGTACTAGCCGGATAGATAGCCATAGTGTTAGCCGGATTGATAGACAAATGCACTTTATTCGAATTTGAGTATGGCAAAACTCCTACACTAGGGCATATATCACCCATATTATTGCTATAATTGGGATATTATTTATTATTACACCTACACGTTAAGGTTTGTGTTTCATGAGGCTTAGAGCAATATTTATCTATTTGATTATTACCCCTTCAATATCATTGTTTTCACTATTATTTACCTTGTGTTCAAACTATTAAAAATAAAACACTGTGAATTCACTCAACCTTTGTGTTGACATTTTAAGCATGTTTATCTTAGGTAATTAAAGAAATCTCAAGCACGGAGTTGGCACGGGCATGGAGAAAAGACCCACCTTTATTTCAAATAACTATATCATTCTTTTCAAACTCATCATCACTTTTGTGAACTACTACCCCTTTTGATAACAAATATGTAATCTCTGAATATTGAGTTTTCATTGAATGATATAAACTTTCCCTTTTTATCAAAAATCTATACTTATGATTGTGATCTAGTTTGTAATACCCCGTTTAAGTCTTCCGCTGCTATTTAAAAATTTACGGGGTGTTACACCTCAACTAGAAATATTGGCACAAAAAAATGTGATTGTCCTTTTGGTTTGGAAGGAAGATATTTGTATGATGATCGTTGGTCGTTAAGTGGTAATATGTAACAGACATAATCATGAACCTGCATCACATCTAGAAGGTAACCTATATGCACGAAGATTGTCTGAAAGTGAGTCTAAGTTAGTGAAGGATTTGTTTGAAAAAAATGTGTTGGGTCAACAATTGACCCAAATGTCCCTGACAAATATTTGAACATAAAATAGCCCAGATACTCACTGACAAAATATCAGTAATCATCTAACCCACTGATGATCACTGAGAATGTCTCTCCCTGATAAAGGGATGTAACTGAGACAACATTCTTCAAAGAGTTGGAAAAGACCAGCTGAAGAAGCGCTTTACTCATCTGATGCAGTCTCAGTGAGTAAGGTACTTGAGAAAACATCAGGGACACTGAGATCTGACAAATGTCTCTCTATCCCTGATGGCCTTTCTCTCATTGACAATGACCACCTCACCAACCTTCAATCTAACTGATCAAGAAGTTATGACTGATCAACATGACCCCCTGAACAAGGCTCAAGATCAGAGACATCAAGAATCTAGGATGAACTGATTAAAGAAGACAAACTCTCTAAACATCAACAGCAGTAGTTCATGTCCCAGATATTGTCAAATAGTTCTTGCAAACTTACTAAGTGCTCATCAGCCAGTATGAACAAAAGAACTCTAGCTCAGGAACAGGGGATCATCAAGGGCATGAATACCTTGATGATCTCTTAGCTCTCTGATTAAAGACCAAAAAGGTTAGGTGAAGACTATAGAGTTTAATCGGGAAAATTCTTGGGAAGATAAACTTTGTTCCATCCCAAGATACAAAAGAAGCTCATGTGAACCTGGTGCTGTCAACTTCGGTAAACCAAAAGGACATCAAGGATAGATTTCTAGGCACGTGCTTATCTATGAACAGTTGGAAAGAGGACTATTCCCACGTGAAGCAATAGTAACCTTACCGCTATATAAACCAGTTCCAACCAAAGTAGAATGTGCGCATTCAACGAGAGTAAGAAGTGAGAATTCTATAACATAGTTAGTGTATTAGAATCCTCAACACACTTAGAACCCAATCCTAGCTTGCTTCTAAGTATCTCTTAATTTTTCTCTCACTGGTGATAGCCGTCTGCAACTATCTCCATTGAAAAGCCAACCAAGTCATTAGTGTGTCTAAGTGGGTTCTTGAGTAACCTTGTAATTTCGCTTATCATGAATCATAAACTCGTTATACTTTCCATGTCCAAACGGAACGTGTTTGTGTTTATTTCGTTAATTCATGAGTTGCTCAAGTTAAACCGGACCAATAAAATGTGAAGCCACGAAACATCTTATCTACTTTGAGAAAACAAAATCCTCAAAATGTGTCTACTTTTAAAACTATTTACAATGCATGCCAAAAATTTCGCCTAGAGAGAAAAGCTAGAAAAACACCAATGCAAGATCTCATGTCTTTTTTATATCAAAAAGGCTATATTTGTTATACTAAACCTCATAAATCATCAAACGATCTAGAAGATTTATTTTTTGCGCATCCAACATCGTTGACTATATGGCGTGCATTTACAGACATGTTGTTGATGGACGCGACATACAATACAGTCAGGTATCCGATGCCTCTCCTAGAGATCCTTGGTGTAACACCAACTAATCAGACCATTTGTATAGCATTTATGTTCATGCACAAGGAAAAAGAGCCAAACTATGATTGGGCAATGGAGTGCCTAAAATTTGTAATGGACGGATGTATGTTTTCACGTGTTATTGTTACAGACAGAGAGTTGGCTCTCATGAAAGCATACAACACCGCATTTCCAAATGCAAAAGGGTTACTTTGTAGATGGCACATTAATAGAAGTGTTATGCGAAAATGTAAAAAATGGATAAAGCATAATAACACATGGTATCGTTTCAGTATAGCTTGGAATACACTTGTTAATTCTCACATTGAGGCAGCGTATTGGCTCAATCTGGAACAACTAATAGGAATTTTATTCGAATTTCCAGGTATTATTTATATGTTATATAATCGAGTAAAGTTTATTATAGTTTTTTTTATTATCATGATATTAAAGCAACTTTCATTACATTTTTCAGGCGTTATGGCTTATTTAAATAAATATTGTTTAACACAATATAAGGAAATGTTTGTAGCTACTTGGACTGATAAATTTCTTCATTTTGGCAATCAAACAACCAATAGAGTGGAAAGTCAACATGCCACGTTAAAGTTGTACTTGGATTAAGCACAATCAAATTTGCTGACAGCAGTGTCATATATTCTTGAAGTTATCAACTCACAAGAGATAGCTATTAATTTAAGTCTTGAGCATAGCAGAATTGTTATTCGACATCGATACAACATACCACTCTTCACAAATTTGAATAAGTGCATTTCACTTCACGCACTTGAGATACTCTTCCAAGAGTATAAGCGTTGTGTTGATGCTAAAGGTTATGAAACTTGTGAATGTCAATTACGTATAAGTTATGGGCTACCATGTTCACATAAACTATTTGTTTATAAGAATAGAGGTTATCCCATACCAATTGAAACGATTGATAGATTTTGGAGGAAGCGTAATTTATCACCATGTGCATCTGTAGGAGATGATATAGGTTGTCAAGTTAGATTCGAGGCTGAGAATTTTAATAAAGTGTTCAGAAAGCAATCGCGAGATGGTAAGAAATGTTTACTGAGAAAGATGAAAGAGATGACGACACCATCAGAAACTTCACTTCGTGAGCCTACCACTCAGAAAGCTACTTGTGGTCGTAGCTCTTTCAAAAGAGCCCATCCTGAGCCACCTTCAAAAACGCAAGAACCAGCAGGATACAATTTTTTGTCCATGCCAAGTTATGTAGGAAAAGATGAGCCACCTCCACCAACGCATGAACCGGCAGGATATAATTTTTCATCCGTTCCAAAATTTTCATCCATGCCAAAATTTTCATCCTTCAAAAGAACCCCCTCGGAGCAACCTTCACAAACGCAAAAACCAGTAAAGCATACATATATCAACCAATTTCCGAAAATGTTCCATCCTTACATCAACAAGGTTCGAGATGTAAGAGCCGATGGAAATTGTGGATTTATAGCGGTAGCTGTCGATCTCAATCTTCATGAAAATGCATGGCCCACAGTTCGATATCATTTAATGGAAGAGTTACGCATCTGCTGCGACCAATATGTTGTTATGTTTGGCACTAAAGAATGTGATGATGTTCAAAAGCGCTTGGATTTCTTTGAAAATGGATTTGCGCCAATCAAAAACTGGATGAATATGCCAAAAATAGGTTTCTTGATTGCTTCACGATACATTTTCATTTTACACACTCTTACCACTCTTGGTAGTATGACGTATGTGCTGCTTCGTTCGAGTCCACCACCGTGGTACGATCATAAATTCATTACAATTGGGTATGTTAATAATAGTCATTATGTCAATGTGATATTACAAGGAGACTACCCGATGCCTACTGTTGCACCTCAATGGTTTTGTTACAGATCTGAATGTCCAGTCGCATGGATTACTCCGTACATGGAGCGGATAAACTATTACAATCAATTGCTTCACTCAAATCGCTCAAACTGTAATGTTGAAGAGGTTGTTAATACAAATAACGTCCTAAAAACGTTATTTATATTTTACGATCTTTGCTATATTTTGTTAATGACAATTATAAGGTTTATCTTTAGCAAAGCATAAATATAAGTTAAAGTCTTTTATATTTATAAGTAACAACTTTTTAAACTCATTTACATATCACATGATCACTAGGAATTGCATTGCATACATATATACATTTACATGTTTATTTTTATTTCTTAAAAATAGAAATATACACATGACATCATGGCATACCTCATTAGGAAATCTTTAGATATCTTAGTTGACTTTACAATATATTTTGGAAAGATCTTGAAGCAAAGGAGTTGACTTTGTAAGATCTTGACAAGACTTGGCAAGATATGGAAAGATATGGTAAGGTCTTAGCTGGCATGTCCCGGCGGAACCAAACAGGTATATGGGCGGAACCTATAATTTGGGTCCGCCGGATCCGCCGCTTGTCTGGTCAGTTTTGCCTATAAATAGCAAGCTGATCATTCAAGCACAATCATCACTCATATAGCTTAAATTACATACTCATTCATTTATACATTACTAACCCATTCATTCATTTCATTCTTAGTGATCTTCCTTTTGTAGCAAAGAGATCAAGCATCAAGGATCAACAAACTGTTGCTATCCTGTTAGTGTAGTTAGTGTGTGATTTGTTAGTAGTTCACACATCATTGTTATACCATTCATTCAGTAGAGTCCGGTTAGTGTTTTAATCCTCAAAATACATAGAGTGTTGGGAGTGGTTGAACCCTTGTAAAGAACTCGACATCTAGCTTAGTGTCGGAAATTGTATAGGCGACGTCAGGTTGGTTCTACCTTGAACTAGAACCCGGTATTTAGCTTTGTACCAGAAAAAGGTGTAAGCGACGTGTGTAAAGGTTTTCTCCGCCGAGAAGGGAGCTTGTTTCTTAGTGAAGAAAAACTCTCGAGTTAGAGGCTCGAGGAGTGGAGTAGGGCAAGGAAGAGAGTCCTTGTAGCCGAACCACTATAAATCTCCGTGTTGTGGTTTGATTGTTCTTTTCCTTACTTGCATTACTTACATTGATTGTTTGTGTGCATTAACTTCTAGTTTTACACAATTGGCATCAGAGCTACGTTACTCATGATTTTCAAAATATATTGTATTTTAAAACTTGGAACGATCAATGGATTTTGAAAACTTCAAAGAAGGGCAATCTATGCAAAGACCACCACTATTTGAACCAAATAGTTTTATATATTGGAAAAACCGCTTTGAAACCTATGTGAAGTCAAAGGACATAGACTTGTGGTATATTATTGTAGAAGGTGATAATAAACCTATATCAAATATATCAGGAGGTCGGGATGAGGGTACTTCTCTTACTCGTCATAGTGATGAGCAAAAGAAGTTGATTGCCAAAAATAATGAAGCTAAAATGATGCTTTATAATGCTTTACCTAAGAAAGAATATGAAAGAGTCTTTATGTGTAAAACTGCTAAGGATATTTGGCAATCATTAATTATCACTCATCAAGGGAACTCACAAGTCAAAGATAACAAAATTGATCTTCTTGTTCAACAATATGAACAATTTGTTATCTTTGAAGATGAGACCATTGATAGTGCTTTTGCTAGGTTCAATACTATAATTACTTCTCTTAAAGCACTTGACGAATCTTTTTCTAGTAAGAACTTTGTCAGGAAATTTCTTAGAGCACTTCATCCGAAGTGGAGAGCAAAGGTGACGGCTATTGAAGAATCCAAGGATCTTTCAAGCATGAAACTGGACGAGCTCATCGAAAATCTCAAAGTTCACGAGATGGTGATGGAAAAAGACTCAGAAATTGTTAAAGGCAAAAAGGAGAAGATGAAGTCCATTGCCTTAAAAGCTAGGGTAGAGTCAAGTGATGATGAAGAGTCTAGCTCAGATAGCGAAGACGAAGAATATGCCATGATAGTAAGTGATTTCAAGAAGTTCTTTAGGAGACGAGGAAAGTTCGTAAGACAACTTCGTGAAGAAAAGAAATCCTTCCGGAAAGACCGTGATGATAGGAAAGGAAAAGTAGATAGGAAGTGTTTTAGGTGCGGGGATCCCAGTCACTTAATAGGAGAATGTACAAAGCCTCCAAAGAACAAATCTCAAAGAGAATTTGTTAGTGGAGCTTGGAGTGACAGTGAAGGTGATGACGACGAGCCTAAGGACGACGAAGTTGCTCTCATGGCTCATGACTCAGAAGAGGTACATTCTGACTCGTCATACTCCTCTATTGATGATGAAACCTTAGAAGTAGAATATAACAAACTGTGTGATATTACTCTAAAAATTATAAACAAAAATAAGTTCTTAAAAACCAAAACGACACTTTTAGAAAACGAAGTTTATTGGTGTAAAGAAAAAGAGATACGATTAGAAAAGGGTAAAACTACTAAAGAAACATTTATCTCATGTCAAGAACTTAAACTAGAATTAGAAACACTTAAGATCACACAGGAAGATCTTATCAAACAAAACTCTAAGTTTAAAAGGTTTGATAAAAACATAAATTGTGCAGATGAGATAATGAGGATACAAAAATTACCTCATGATAAAACCGGACTAGGTTTTATGAAATTAGGAAACTTAAGTAACTTTTAGAAACAAACTGAGAGAGTACAAGAAACTGTTCCAACAAAGTCAGACACCCACGGATCTGGCGGATCCAAAAATTTGGTTTCGCCAGTTATGGCCAAAGGGTCCGCGGGTACTGTTGATGAACAGAAGCTTTGTACTTCAGACCGTACTGAGTTCGTTTAGGTCACTAGAAAACCTAGCACTAGTACAACTAATAACAAACAAAAACCAACCATTGCTGTAGGATTAGGACAAGTTAAAAATGAGTTTAGGACTAAAATGGTTCAACAGAAACCTAGAACCTCTATTCCCAAATTCCCCTTTCCAAAGACTAACTACAACTCTCAGCATCATTATCAAAATAGTTGGAACCCAAACATACCTAGAAACTATCAAGGTCCAAACTACATGCCATGGAACTCATATTCACCGTTTCCATACATGAATCAAGATAGTGCTATGTTTAACCCAAACGGACCCATGAGATATTGGGGACCAAACGCTTGAGTTTCTCTTTAACTTAGGTATGCTTGAAATTCGGGCTAGAACCGGACGAGTGGATCAAAGATAGTGGGTGTTCAAGACACATGACGGGAAACAAAGGCCTTTTCTCAACCTACCAAGTGTACGACGGAGGTAATGTCACATTCGTTAGCAAGCTTAAAAGTAAAATCATCGGAAAAGGTACAATCTCTCATGACTCTCTCACTATTGACGATGTTGCTCATGTAGATAACTAAGGTTTTAACTTGCTTAGCATTAGTCAATTATGCCGTAAAAAGTATGACGTCATCTTCAGTGAAAACGGAAGTAAGATACTTAAAAATGGTATAACCGTAGGAAAAGGTGTTTTGAAAAATAACGTTTACGTTATGAAATTAGACAAAACATCTAATGACAAACTTTGTCTCACCTCTTTGGACGATAACTCAACTCTATGGCATGGATGCTTAGGTCACGCCAATATGAGGCTAATCCAATCCTTATCATCTAAAGAACTCGTTAGGAACCTACCCAAGTTGAAATACGACCAACAGTTTTGTGATGCTTGCAAAATTGGGAAACAAGTTCATAATAGCCATAAGGCTAAAAACATGGTGTCTACATCTAGGCGTCTAGAATTACTACATATGGATTTGTTTGGTCCATCCGCTATACAAAGTTATGGTGGAAACTTCTATACTTTGGTAATAGTCGATGATTACTCTAGGTATACTTGGACTAAGTTTTTGAAAACTAAAAATGTGGCATTTGATAAATTTGAAATTCTAAGTAAGAAAATTCAAAATCAAATAGGAAATAGTATAGTGTCAATTAGAACCGACCACGGTTGTGAGTATGATAACGAAATCTAATTCGGAGCTTTTTGTGATACTAATGGCATAACACAATTTCTCAGCTCCTCGAACCCCTCAATCTAATGGTGTATTAGAATGTAAGAATAAAACACTTCAAGAAATGAGTCGAACGATGTTAAATGAGTAAAATATACCCTAAAAGTTTTGGTGTAATGCCGTTGACACGTGCACATACATCCTAAATAGAGTTTTAATTAGACCATTCTTGAATAAAACACCATATGAGCTTTATAGAGGCAAAAAGCCTACTTTAGGATATTTTAGAGTATTTGGAAGCAAGTGCTTCATTCTAAACACTAAGGATTACCTCACTGATCCGTTCAAAATGTACGTATAAATACTATGCAATGCCGGATACACGTGAATAAATACAAATCACCCCTTTGTGAAAAAGGATACTTGCAAAAACTCACGTTTGTGTGTAGTGTGAAACCAGGTAAGTGATTACCCGGATCGTTTCCCAACGAGGTGTGAATGGGCAAATTGCTTAAGTTTTGGATTAGAGTGACTGATGATTAGATATGAGATTTTTGATTTTTAATTAATTCTAATTGATGTATGAAAAACAAATATACAAAAGAAAATTAAACGCGAATTAAATAAACTAAAAACGCGTAACGGGAAATCTAAAACGGGATAAAAATAGAAATATTAGAAAACTAATCCTACAAGTGTAAACTTACTTAAAACTAAAATTATATATTTTTTTACACTTTTTACCTAATTATTATTAATTATTTATTATTTAATTACTTTTTAAACTATTTTAATTTATAATAAATACTAAATGAACAAAGAAAAATCTAAAACTTTTTCTATAAATATTATGAGGTGAAAAGAAGCTAATAAAATTATAAAAATGAAAAGTGCTTAATTAAAAATTTAAAAAGATAAAATCTATTAAATAGAAACTATCATTTATTTTAAATTTTATTTTTCCTAAGGTCTACAGAGATGATTATTTTTCCTAAATTCTACTTAATAAAAGAAAATTTTGAAAATTAAAATTATATTTTTCTGATTATTATTCTATTTATTATGATTTAATTACTAATTTAAACAATTAAAAGATTAAAAATAGCAAATGACTTTAGAAAAATCTGAAAAATTTAAGTTAAGTCTAAAATAATATTCTAAGTCTAGGAAAATTAAAATCAAAAGTTTACTAAACCCTAATAAGCAGTTGGGCTAATAAGCAGTTTGGGAATAAGCCCAAAAATAAGCTAATAAGCTCAAAAATTTACCAAAGGCTCAGAACAAGTTTAATATACTATTAGAAGCTTAAAACAACTTAAAAACACAAATAAGCACAAGGAATAAGCAAGATAAGCACATTCACAGTTACAAGACTTATGCAGAAAAATCAGGAAAATGGCCAACTTGCAGACAGATTTTAAGCACCTAAATAAGCTGAAAAGTGGAATAATATGGGGGCAAAAGATTGCTAGCACTACTAGCTACTCTAAAAACCAAAAAGCCCCATCTCTAACAGGCCAATTGAACCCCAATTGCAACCTAGATCAGATGAAGAAAAACTAAATAAGCTATGCAGGCTCAGGGCAGGGAAATGGGGGAATTTGCAGGCTTATTTTAAGCTATTTAATAAGCTCAGAAATGGAATCCAAGATGATAATCTAAAAGTTAGCTACGTAAACTACTTGCAAACCAAAAAGCAGGGTCTCAGCTTAATGGAATAAGCTAATAACAGGCTGAGAAAAGTAGCTTAAAATTGGGTTGACTGCTCAGTATATACTGAGTATGCAGAAGTTGTGCAGAGTTGTGCACAACTGTGCAGACCAATCCAACTCAACTAACTACTCTAATTGGACATAGATGACCACAGAAATGCCAAATTTGAGGCACAAATGAGCTTATGGCTTATTCTAGCTTATTTGGACAGTTGAGCTTCTAAAATACCCACAGATGGCTCAAAACTACAAATCCAACCAAACGGACTTAGAACAACCTAAAAACAGCTTATCTGGACCATTTTAAGCAAGATCCAAGTTAACAATATGGCAAATGAACAGGAACAAGCATAATTGACCAGTTGACTACTTAAAGCCAAACACCCCTTTCAAAGGGTCTGTTGTGATTTTTCACTAGCACAGGCTAGTTTAACTTATAGATTCTAGTTTTTACTTATTAACTAACTTATATTAACTATATTGAGCAACTTTTAAAACAGAAATAAGCAGTTTAACAAGCTATGCTATATTTGGCTAATTTTTGGCTTTTTAAAGGATTTTTAAGTAAAGTAAAGACAATGACAATTATTAACTGATTATAATGATGAAATATAACTAGAAACTAGTAATAAGCAATAAAAACCAATAATAAGCTAAAAATAAGCTATTGCACAGTACACTAAGATTTAATGCTAAAAATTCAAAAAGCTTACAACTGATTATGAATATAGAGTATAGAAACAAGGACAGAACCACTCCTAGCTTGTTCACACAAGCTAGAAATCCAAAGAAAAGCCTTCCTGAAACAGCTTATCCACCAAGAAACAGCTTATTAGCCCTTCAGTTGACTTTTGTTGACTTTCTCATTTCTTGAATTTAGAACAGGTTATAACTAAAATAAACTTACAACAAGCTATTATAAGCTTGTATAAGCTTATAGAAACAACTAAGAAGCTATTTCAATTACTACTTATCTTGGTTTGATTTCTCAGTACAACATGGAAATTGGAACTATTATTAGCTACTGGAATTGTACAAAGATTGATATCAAACACTCTTAATTTAACTTGTATTGATTACTGAAACTTGAAATTACAAATTATCACTACTGAAAATGAAATACGATTATGCTACTTTTAACTACTTAGCCATTAAGGCTTACATTGCTATCTATTTATACAAAAATAAAGTGGGATTAGTCCTATCTCTTCCTCTGAATCTTACTAAGCCCTTGGATAGTCTTCAACTGATCTCAGCCCTTCATATGGATTTTTGGCGCCAAAATGAGATAGTGGGAAAATACCACTAGTACTGATAACTTGGGATGGGGAAGAGGCATTTAATGCCTTTTGGTTTGTTAGGTAGATGGGATAGGAGGAGGGTGGTTGGTTTGTCAGAAAGGCGGTGGAAAATGGTGGTGGTATTGGTGACTGGTTTTGGCGGGGTTGATGGTTTAGGAAAAGGGTTTGACTGAGTCA
This sequence comes from Artemisia tridentata subsp. tridentata, assembly GCA_021014915.2. Classification (NCBI taxonomy): domain Eukaryota; kingdom Viridiplantae; phylum Streptophyta; class Magnoliopsida; order Asterales; family Asteraceae; genus Artemisia; species Artemisia tridentata. Next base: position 231,202,776 of record CP139502.1, on the reverse strand, counting down.
AACCTGGTATTGGTTTAACTCAAATAAAAAACGGGCCGGGTTATGTTTTATTTAGTTTGGGCTTTGGGTTTAGTAAATAGGATTGGGCTGGGTTTTATTAAAAGGGTTGGGTTGTTTATTGATGGGTTTGGTTAGTTTAAGGATTAGAAGTGGAATTGTTTTAAACTTTAAGGACCATAGTTGTAACATTCTGAAATTCCAGGGACCATTCTAGCAAAATCTGAAATTTATCTCCAAGGACCAATCATGCCAAGTTTCAATAGTACAAGGACCATAAAAGATAATTTTCCATTTTTGAAAACCGGGGGACTTGTTTTGCCATTTTTGAAACTTCAGGGACTGAAACTGTCAATTTTGTAAACTTAGCTCGTTTTTCACCTGCTTTCAATCTTTTTGTTCCTGAATCATATAAAAACACATTCTATGATATTTTCTGTATTTTGAAGCATTTCTGAGTGTTTTTAAATGTTTTTGCAGTTATAATGGGAATAAAATGATGAGTATTTAGACACTCATCAATCCCCCACACTAAACTATTGCTAGTCCCTAGCAATCATTTATGAAAATTTAATTGTATTTTATGTCTCTTTACCAAAAGCCATTACTTCTGGAGTAGCCAATGTTTTAGTATGTGATACTTTGGTACAATGATAACCAAATGATTTTGAGCAAACCATCAGCTGTCAACGGATTTGATTTGTCTTTACCAAAAGCCGTTTGCTTCTAGACTAGCCAACTCTTAGATAAAATACAGTTATTATCTTTGGTGAGCTGATTACCAATCATGGTTTTCCAATGCCTTTACCACAAGCCATAACCTTGCGGGCTAGCCAACTCTTCACTTATAAAGATATGGGGAGTTGAATACCATACAATTTTTGGCAAATTGTAAGCCATAAACGGATTTGAGACATCTTTACCAAGAGCCGTTTGCTCTCGGATTAGCCAATCCTTATGTGGGTTAGACATGGCGGACTGATAACCATTTATTGTGTTCTAAGTGAGAAAAAATTTTAAAATTTTGGCCAAAATTGGGGGTACTAGATGGTACATATGATCAAATTCACTAGAATTCCCCCCACACTTAGAACTGAATATTGCCCTCAATATTCAAAGTACCGGCTGTTAAACCAACACTTAGAACGTAAAAAGGAAATACTAATAGCCTTTTTTTTTTTTTTTTTTTTTTTTTTTTTTTTTTTTGAAAATGTACATATATACAACATGTGGGGCATCTCCCCCACACTTAGGTGAGACATGGGTGAAAACCCATGTCTTACTACTGTTTTTATTAACCGAGTCGCTAGCTTGACTCGACCCCGAATTCATTGGTTCATGGGGAAGTAAGTGGAAGAGACTATCTCAATCGTACTTTCATTCAAGATGTCTAGATAAACATTGAAGTATATGAAAGGCCCACACCGATGAGATATATCCGGCTTTTAAACCAATGTTAGATGGAAAATGCCGGGGTCAAAGGTAATATCCTCACTCCCAAATGAGTGAAGGATAGGGGAAATCACCGGGTAGGTGAAGGGAAGAAGAGAGATCTGAATAGCAATTAAGATAAGAAATTCCTCCTCAATAATTTCATATTCAAGTGGAGGAGGTGATGACGTATAGTCTATACCCGGGTCACGAACCCGGTTAGTAAACAATACTAACAATTAAGCCCACCACGTATGGGCCGCAACTGGACTACCAGTTGCGCGGCTTGGGTCGACAATGTAACACCCCAACCCGGCAAGGGTAGAAGTGTCACGCAAATGGTGACATATCAAAGGCAAGCATAACATACGACTTAAATAATACAATAAAAATTCAAAGGTTACAAATGATATACTGAAACTACAAGGTTACAAACGAGAAACGAAACTAAATACTATGTCTGTCAATGCAATCCTTCTAAAATCTTCTACTTCCGAAACTATCAAAGTCTTCTAAGTCCAAAGGTCTCTTCACTTATACCCAGCTTCCAACTAAAACCTGCCGCACACGAAAAGAAACGTGCGGCTGAGCTTAAAAAGCCCAGTGAACAGATATATAATAAACGGAAACGAAAGCAACCAGAAATGAACAGAAGTAGCATAATGAATAAGATATAAGTAAAGGTACAAGAGTAAAGGTTTAGGATAGTCATCCACCACGAGCCCAGAAACAGATCATATCATATAGTAACCATAAATCTTCATAATCATATAGAGGGGAGACCTCTCAGATAATCAGATAACATGAGGGGTGTCCTCATTCTTCAACAGGGTGGAGTAGCTAGCTCCCAGAAATGTGAAAGGCGTGTATTGCACACAGCACCAGTCACCAGACAAATCATATCATAGCATATACAGTTAAATCCACTAAACAGAACAGATCTAGGATTGCAATCCATACGCCCCCCAGAAACATAAATAATCATAATCAAAGTAATGCGCATATCATAATCAGAATGGGGACGGTGTGAGGAATCACTCACCCACACATGAGTCATGCCAGTGGTGCATCACAGACACGGCCAGGTTACCTTCCTGGCTAGGTAACAGAAAGGTGGCTCGGGTATCAACTAAGAGTCAAAGGTCAAAGGTCAAAGGTTCATATCATAATCAGGGTGTCATATCAGAAGGTTCAATATCAGAAGTTCATAATCAGGCCAGTCAAAGTATCAGAGGGTCAAGTATCAGAAGTTCAAATATCAGAAGATCAAATATCCCAGGTCAATATCCAAAAAGGGTCACTGTATCCGATGGTCAAATCTTCAAAAGGTTCAATATCAAAAGTACTTTTCAAAAAGGTTTTCTCTTAAGGTTCATTTAAAAACAATCATTCAAAAATAGTTTTCATAAATGGTCTTTCAATTAGTTTTCATAAAACGAACTTCAAAATAGTTTTCTTAAAGTCAATATATCATGCTTGAAAAGCCCTTTCAAAATACTTTACTTAAAACATTTCCATCTCATATCATAAAGGTCTTCATATCACAGGTTCAAAATCAGAGATCAAAGGTCGAAGCAAAGGTGTCATAGCAAGGGATCGTAACAGAGTATCAATTCAGAGAATTTAACAGATCAGAAAAGAATCATAGGAAACCTTACAGAGAAGGTCAGAATATCTGTACCTTATTCAGAAAGCAAACACAACCCGAAACGAAATAAGATGAAACGATCAGGTACTCTCCTTCTTCACACCTAAAGGAGTAGAAGGGGATCAAAATAGTTCTTAACTTCATGTATAACTTGCCTTTCAAATCATAGGTAGTTTAAAGGTTCACACGGTTATCATTGTAGTTTTATTCCTTCAAGAGTTCGTTGCGTATTTAGGATGAATTGAATGACCATTTGTGTAATTATCATAAGGTTAGGGTATAAAGTGTAATTATTGTGAAGTTACAGATTCTCACAAGTTTAGTCCTTTAGTATTACCAAAATATCAATATAGACCCTTTTATGTTTGGAAATAAACACTTAACCCTTTTTAATATCACAATACACTTTTCTCAGCTTTTAAGGCACTTCTGTACCCGTTTTATTAAATATAAAAGTCACAGTAGAACTCAGTAATAAAATCCACAAAAATTCACAGAGGTACTTCAATGTCACTAGTATTTTAGCTAATTTTTCCAGATTTTAATGGTTAGTGTAAATATGACTTAAAAATCCACTTTTACAAGTCGTTCTGAAAACATATCTGATGGAACACCAAAAAGTTACCATCTGTTAACCCCTTTAGAAAAATTCACAAAAATCTGCAAAAATTCAAGCTACTAGAACACATCCTATATTTTATCCAGTTCAAAGGGCTCTTCTTAATTCAATATAGTTTGGAAATTAAAAATCAAAAACCCGGACTCATTTTCCAGACTTTTTAGTACGACCAGACACATAATCTTGTAAAAATCAAAAAGTGACCTTCCCGACCTCTAAAAATTACAAACTAAATTTCTACAGATAGCCAATTCAATGAACTTAGTTTTAGACTCCAGAAACATGAAAATATACGTTCGTATGATTACTTTATGGTCGGTTAAAGTCGGATAAAAATTCACCTCAGAACCAGTTTCATTATCACATGTGATTTCTTATGATTTTATGATTCAAATCATTAGTTCTTGATACAAATCATTTTTGGTGAGTTTAATTCACATTTAGGCCAGATTATATTGGTTTATAACACAATCAAAATCGAATTATACAACACATAAATTCAGATCGATTTATGGTTCTTCAATTTTAGGGTTTTCTTTTTGTTATTTCATGTGAGTTTTATTTTTCTTTGCATTCAATGATCAATGATTCGTACATGATTGTAATTATTGAATATAGATTCAAGTAAATCATACCCTCGATGAACACAACGAAGAACACGATCACACAACGTCAAAACAACACACAAGAAGCTCTTTTTTTTTTCCTCCTCCTCTGCTGTCTTGCGCCGATCAGCAGCAAACACACAACCAAACGCATTTTTTTGTTAGCTAACGATTCGTACGACTATGATTTGATGTTAGGATAGTTAAATACCTTAATGTGGGATCAAAAGGGATCGTTTTCGGGGCTTCAAAGGGTCGGTTAGCAGCAGATCTATAGGCGGCAGCAGCACAATGAAGGGATGCAGAATTTTGGAGTTAGGGTTTTCTATTTTTGGTGTTTTAAAGATGTCGACATGTTGGTGAGTGGTTAGGGCCAGGAGTGGGCTGTCTTGGGCTCTCTTTTAGTCGCCAATATGGGAGGGAAAACAAGGTGGTTCGGCCCAAAACAAAACCCCAAACAAACACGCTTCAACTAGACGCTTTTTCCTTCAATACGCGTAGCATAAATACGGCTTTGTTTATTTTAATTAAAACGCATACGAAACATGAGATTTTTGATTTACTTGGACTCATAGTGTATTTTAAATATCATTGGTAGCTTGAAAAATTATATCGTGGTGCCTCAAAAGTATTTCGCGTCATAATTCTTTCGTTATCATACGTTTTGTGATTTATTTGTAAGTTATATATGTTTTATTTAAATTTTCAAATTCTGAGGGCATTTTGGTCTTTTGATACGTTTTAGATTTTCGGGTTTTACAACTCTTCCCCTCTAACGAAAAAAATTTCGTCCCGAAATTTGCAAGGAAGTAGAAATGAAATGGAACTGAATTCAAATGGAGACCTACCAGATCAGAATACAAAATGAGGATAGCTAGCTCGTATCGACTCTTCGGTTTCCCAGGTAGCTTCCCACTCTGGGTGGTTCTTTCAAAGAATCTTTACGAACGGAATGAAACAAAACAGGAAATGTAGAAGACTTGTTTTCTCATGACTCTTCATTGCTGATCCAAAGGTAACTTCAGTTCCCAGAAATGACGTATCATACGGAATTCAGATTGCAAGGATCATATTCAAACATGACGAGCGGTTATCATATTCTCTCAGAAGAGATACGAGGATACGCAAGATTGTGACGGATATGCCGTCCATAGCATTCGATTAGACAAATCAGATGAGATCGCACATAAAGTAAATTGTAGGTGATATCAATGAAAAAAAACTTATAGCAGAACTTAAGATTCTTATTGGAATTACAAAGGTCAACAACCGCGTACCGAGAATCCAAACGTATTAAATCGTATAACGGCGAAACAGATTAAGCGTATAGGTGGAACGAACCTAAATCTTACGAATGCAAAAATTCTCACATCTCTAATCAAAATTCTAAGGTTTCTAAAGTACTCCTCGAAATATCCTATGAACACAATGAGGGTACGTCATATGACGTAAGTATTATCACGTTCGCGAACCGCCATAATACCAGCATCATATGAGTATACCATCATGATGGTCATACTTTATCTCAAGTCGTGAACAGAACTACTTATCTTAACCACCTATCAGTCTTTCTACCTCCCAAGGTTGGTCCAAAACAAACATCACTACGGATTCTAAATCGGAGGAATTGAACGTACAAATAACGTATCGGAATGCGTACACCTCAAAATGAAACTCTTCGTCGAATCGTTAGGTCTTCCACAATTCATCATCCTTCTCAAAGCGAAACCATCATCCAAACAATCGCATGACGAACACAGAACGGAATTTCTAATAGGGTAAAGCTCATTCAAAAGATCCTATCGAAAGGTAACGGAAACTTAAGTGGTCTAAGAGGAAATGAATTACGTCTTCAATATCTTCATCCTTTACAAAATCAAATCTTCCAAATCCAAACGTTTACTACAAAATTCCCTCCATTCAATTTCATGATCTCGAATCTTTTCAAATTCCAAGTAGTCAATCTCTTGTCTAATCCATTTACTCGTAGGGTGGAAAGGAAATCATAAACTCGAGTCTGGTTCCTCAAGTCTTCGACACTTCTTCTGGACACTTCGGTGTGGTAGCGTGAATCTCTGACGTGATCACCTTGCATTCCTCCATTTGCGAGTCTGCTTCAGCTCTCAATTCATCTTAGTACAACTAAAATGACTAGAGAACTAAGGTTGCGTGTCTCCTACCGGTCTCTTAGCACGATACAAAATTCATCAACTCAACTGCTGTCGACTTCCTAGTTATGTGCTGAAAGCTCATCTCCTACGGTCTGGTCGTCTTGATGCCCAACTGAAATCTCCACGTGCTGCTTAAGGTATAATCGAGTTTCATCTCAACCTGTCTTCTCTTCGCATGCTTCTCTCTTGGTAACGCCGGTCACGAACATCGTCTACCAATCTTCTACAAGGTTTCTAACTCTAACCATGGTCTTCAGTCTTGGTCCTTTCTGTGGAAGCTCTTTCGTCATCGGATACCTGGCGGTGTTGTCTGCTGCAATCTCTGAACGCAAATCAAAGCTATTCTTCCAGAACAAAGGGCCGGTTCACAAAATACAAACAGACGGTCTACGAGTTCCTCGTTCGTCTCTGAGCATAAACACACTGTCATACTATGACAATTATCCATCTACTTGCGAAAATATGCTTCTTCCAGCCAATACAATTGACATCACTCAAACTCATAGTGGTCACACGAGTACTAAAGCAACTTCAGGAAATCTTCTTAGGGAAAACTTCATATCACAAATCTTTCTCATCACAAATCAAATTGTAATGCTTCGCGGAACTTAAACTCAACTAATCCACTTCCTCCTCAGATGTTCTTGTGGTTGCTTCTTCCGTCTTTCAAACTCAAATGAGGTCGTCTGCTACGGAGTTTCAAAAATAGCACAAATCGAATATTGATACGCGGAAATGGAATGGAATAACGATTACGGTTAAATTCACGATGGTCGGTGCGCCGCCGCACACTTCTCTCTTTCTTCTTCATACACAAACGGGAGTATTCAAAGAGATTACTGAAGTGAACACACTCATATTCCATCAGTTCCTACAATCTCTTAACTTCTTCAGTGTCATGGTTTCGCCAATTCAGATCGGTTCAATGCAAACTTTACTTCTCAAACGGATTTCAAAAGGTTCTTTAGAAACACCAGAAATTCGTACAACAAACTTTCAAGTGCCGGAGTTTTCCAAGAGTGGATACTAACAGGCGTTAGGAGAAAATTGGAAATCAAAGAGATCGGAGTATGTGCTTCATACAACAATAATCTTAACAGATTCAAATGATTGAGAATATCATATCAAAATATGGTGAAGCAGATTCTTAAAGATCGCATTTCAAATATTGTAGTCTACGGTAGCTTCACGAAAGCCACCCATCCAAAATCAAAAGACCTCAAAGTCCAAGGTAAACGGATTCTTAGAACGAATGTGGTTGTCAAATCATACGGATAGTTCACATATCAATTTCAGGTATATGGTTCATCAGAGTGTAGGATAGAAGAGTGAACAGTTCAAAGGATCGGAAATTTTGTTTAGCTTATAGCATAGGAATGGTAGGGTGTGCATCGATAGTAATACGAACATCGTTTAACTGTCAGAGGCGAGATGTAAGGAATATCAGTTATTAGCATCAACATGCTCAGATAACAATTTCGAACTGAACAACTTCCAATATCAAATCCTTCCAAAAGAAATTGGTTAACATACAAGGTTCATCATTAAAATGACGGAAGGTAAGACTTCCTCGTCTTCTGAGACAAATGCTTCTATAAGGCATGACTAAAGGCAAAGGCAAGATTCAGAGTGATGCGGAAGCAATTACTACTCACATGGATGTCCTAGACTACCCATTCATCACCGGTTATGACTTATGTTCCTATGGGAAAATCTTACGCAACTTCGCAAAGGTTATCCTACGAGCGCCTACAGTGGAAACTTAGGGGTCCTAACTTACACAGGCCAAGGGTAGATGTACTACAAGTCGTAAACCTGTCTCTGATACCATAATTGTAACACCCCAACCCGGCAAGGGTAGAAGTGTCACGCAAATGGTGACATATCAAAGGCAAGCATAACATACGACTTAAATAATACAATAAAAATTCAAAGGTTACAAATGATATACTGAAACTACAAGGTTACAAACGAGAAACGAAACTAAATACTATGTCTGTCAATGCAATCCTTCTAAAATCTTCTACTTCCGAAACTATCAAAGTCTTCTAAGTCCAAAGGTCTCTTCACTTATACCCAGCTTCCAACTAAAACCTGCCGCACACGAAAAGAAACGTGCGGCTGAGCTTAAAAAGCCCAGTGAACAGATATATAATAAACGGAAACGAAAGCAACCAGAAATGAACAGAAGTAGCATAATGAATAAGATATAAGTAAAGGTACAAGAGTAAAGGTTTAGGATAGTCATCCACCACGAGCCCAGAAACAGATCATATCATATAGTAACCATAAATCTTCATAATCATATAGAGGGGAGACCTCTCAGATAATCAGATAACATGAGGGGTGTCCTCATTCTTCAACAGGGTGGAGTAGCTAGCTCCCAGAAATGTGAAAGGCGTGTATTGCACACAGCACCAGTCACCAGACAAATCATATCATAGCATATACAGTTAAATCCACTAAACAGAACAGATCTAGGATTGCAATCCATACGCCCCCCAGAAACATAAATAATCATAATCAAAGTAATGCGCATATCATAATCAGAATGGGGACGGTGTGAGGAATCACTCACCCACACATGAGTCATGCCAGTGGTGCATCACAGACACGGCCAGGTTACCTTCCTGGCTAGGTAACAGAAAGGTGGCTCGGGTATCAACTAAGAGTCAAAGGTCAAAGGTCAAAGGTTCATATCATAATCAGGGTGTCATATCAGAAGGTTCAATATCAGAAGTTCATAATCAGGCCAGTCAAAGTATCAGAGGGTCAAGTATCAGAAGTTCAAATATCAGAAGATCAAATATCCCAGGTCAATATCCAAAAAGGGTCACTGTATCCGATGGTCAAATCTTCAAAAGGTTCAATATCAAAAGTACTTTTCAAAAAGGTTTTCTCTTAAGGTTCATTTAAAAACAATCATTCAAAAATAGTTTTCATAAATGGTCTTTCAATTAGTTTTCATAAAACGAACTTCAAAATAGTTTTCTTAAAGTCAATATATCATGCTTGAAAAGCCCTTTCAAAATACTTTACTTAAAACATTTCCATCTCATATCATAAAGGTCTTCATATCACAGGTTCAAAATCAGAGATCAAAGGTCGAAGCAAAGGTGTCATAGCAAGGGATCGTAACAGAGTATCAATTCAGAGAATTTAACAGATCAGAAAAGAATCATAGGAAACCTTACAGAGAAGGTCAGAATATCTGTACCTTATTCAGAAAGCAAACACAACCCGAAACGAAATAAGATGAAACGATCAGGTACTCTCCTTCTTCACACCTAAAGGAGTAGAAGGGGATCAAAATAGTTCTTAACTTCATGTATAACTTGCCTTTCAAATCATAGGTAGTTTAAAGGTTCACACGGTTATCATTGTAGTTTTATTCCTTCAAGAGTTCGTTGCGTATTTAGGATGAATTGAATGACCATTTGTGTAATTATCATAAGGTTAGGGTATAAAGTGTAATTATTGTGAAGTTACAGATTCTCACAAGTTTAGTCCTTTAGTATTACCAAAATATCAATATAGACCCTTTTATGTTTGGAAATAAACACTTAACCCTTTTTAATATCACAATACACTTTTCTCAGCTTTTAAGGCACTTCTGTACCCGTTTTATTAAATATAAAAGTCACAGTAGAACTCAGTAATAAAATCCACAAAAATTCACAGAGGTACTTCAATGTCACTAGTATTTTAGCTAATTTTTCCAGATTTTAATGGTTAGTGTAAATATGACTTAAAAATCCACTTTTACAAGTCGTTCTGAAAACATATCTGATGGAACACCAAAAAGTTACCATCTGTTAACCCCTTTAGAAAAATTCACAAAAATCTGCAAAAATTCAAGCTACTAGAACACATCCTATATTTTATCCAGTTCAAAGGGCTCTTCTTAATTCAATATAGTTTGGAAATTAAAAATCAAAAACCCGGACTCATTTTCCAGACTTTTTAGTACGACCAGACACATAATCTTGTAAAAATCAAAAAGTGACCTTCCCGACCTCTAAAAATTACAAACTAAATTTCTACAGATAGCCAATTCAATGAACTTAGTTTTAGACTCCAGAAACATGAAAATATACGTTCGTATGATTACTTTATGGTCGGTTAAAGTCGGATAAAAATTCACCTCAGAACCAGTTTCATTATCACATGTGATTTCTTATGATTTTATGATTCAAATCATTAGTTCTTGATACAAATCATTTTTGGTGAGTTTAATTCACATTTAGGCCAGATTATATTGGTTTATAACACAATCAAAATCGAATTATACAACACATAAATTCAGATCGATTTATGGTTCTTCAATTTTAGGGTTTTCTTTTTGTTATTTCATGTGAGTTTTATTTTTCTTTGCATTCAATGATCAATGATTCGTACATGATTGTAATTATTGAATATAGATTCAAGTAAATCATACCCTCGATGAACACAACGAAGAACACGATCACACAACGTCAAAACAACACACAAGAAGCTCTTTTTTTTTTCCTCCTCCTCTGCTGTCTTGCGCCGATCAGCAGCAAACACACAACCAAACGCATTTTTTTGTTAGCTAACGATTCGTACGACTATGATTTGATGTTAGGATAGTTAAATACCTTAATGTGGGATCAAAAGGGATCGTTTTCGGGGCTTCAAAGGGTCGGTTAGCAGCAGATCTATAGGCGGCAGCAGCACAATGAAGGGATGCAGAATTTTGGGGTTAGGGTTTTCTATTTTTGGTGTTTTAAAGATGTCGACATGTTGGTGAGTGGTTAGGGCCAGGAGTGGGCTGTCTTGGGCTCTCTTTTAGTCGCCAATATGGGAGGGAAAACAAGGTGGTTCGGCCCAAAACAAAACCCCAAACAAACACGCTTCAACTAGACGCTTTTTCCTTCCAATACGCGTAGCATAAATACGGCTTTGTTTATTTTAATTAAAACGCATACGAAACATGAGATTTTTGATTTACTTGGACTCATAGTGTATTTTAAATATCATTGGTAGCTTGAAAAATTATATCGTGGTGCCTCAAAAGTATTTCGCGTCATAATTCTTTCGTTATCATACGTTTTGTGATTTATTTGTAAGTTATATATGTTTTATTTAAATTTTCAAATTCTGAGGGCATTTTGTTCTTTTGATACGTTTTAGATTTTCGGGTTTTACAGACAAGGCCCAACCCCAAAGCTATTTCCGGAGAATATATGGAATATCTTCTAAATAAAGAAGATATATACCAAATCTCCGATGTCGGCGGACATGCCGAAGAGTAGGGAACACGAAACCTATTAGGGTTTCGTGCATATATAAGGGGCATTCCAGCCCTCGGTAAAAGGTACGATCTTCAATAAACCCTAAACCATATACTAAACCCTACGTTCGATTACTTACTCTCACGCCGGAGGATAATCGGGGGAGACAATCCCTCGATAAGCCTAACGGTGTTTGTTATTTTCTTAGTGCGCAGGTCTCATCAAGCATTAAGATTCGAATTGGTACGAGAATAGAAGCCCTATCAAGGAACGCCCAACTTTTGTATCAACAAGTGGCGCCATCCGTGGGACCCTACACTAAGAATTTTACCGAAAACTAGAATGACGAAACACGGGAGTCACAAGAGTCCGCATGGGAAGAAGGCGCAGGATGACCCACTAGGGAAGAAGCACCAAACGGATGCGCCCCCTAAGCAGACCCCTGGAACAACCAGTGTGCCTAAAAGCTTAGGAGTGTATTCAGATCAGGTCTTCCCTGCAGTGGAATCGCTTACCAAAACTACCCCCGCTATTACGACAAGTACTAGCGCGGTAGACCTGGAGCGCACTCCTTTCACCATGCCAGAGGTGAACTTCACTGAACCTCCCAATGCGCCTCTCCGAAACAAGGATCCTGCCTTGGAAACGGACTCCATCGCGCTCGAAGGAGTCACTTCCGAATTAGCGCCAAGCGACTTTGTATCCCAAAACTACGAAGCCTTGACTGCGCTCATGCGAGAGGAGGCAAAGAAGAGGTCAAGCCAAAGTCTGCACGGCAGACTCAACTTTGACCCTAATCCTGACGCATCCCCACCGCGCTACCGAAAGGAAGGACGCGAGAGGGATAGCCGTAAACAACCAGTGTTCGCCAGGATTGGAAGGAAGGTTGTGGATGATGAAGCAGCCGATCTTCAACATCTGGAGGAACCTGAAGAAAGTGAGCGGCGCGCCAATGTCCACGCTAGGCTTGGCAAGCGCAAAATCCAAGATAGGCTTGGGCGACGATGCTCCCCAAGTGAAAGCCCCTCAAGCTCTGACTCTGATGATAGTCGGCGCAAGCGCCACAGAGGAGCAAGCTCAGACTCTGATGATAGTAGACGCAAGCGTCACAAAAGAGTCCGCTCATCTTCAAGAGATTCCTCGGACAGCGAGACTGGACACTGGAAATCAAGAGGGAAATACCGCGACCAGGATGATGAAGACATGTCTCTCCCCTGGCGTCGCCAAAAGGTTGATGCGTTTACTAGGCGCATCAGTGACTTTTCTGAAAATAAGAAAAGGCGCATGCCTGCTAATGTCAAAACATATGATGGGACAGGTGATCCGGATGATCACCTAAAAATTTTCGAGTCAGCAGCTACTATCGAAAATTGGCCACAGCCTGTGTGGTGCCATATGTTTAACTCCACATTAGTAGGAAACGCGCGCAACTGGTTTAGTAAGCTTCCACGTAGAAGCATTGGTGGGTTTGAAGAATTGCGCAGAGCGTTTCGCTTAAACTTCACCCAAAGAAAGAAGTGCGCAAAAAACCCTGTCGAACTCGCTAGGGTTAAACAGCGACAAGGGGAATCCACAAGCGCTTTCATGGAACGCTTTAAGGACGAGTGCATGAAAGTCAAGGCGTGTCCAGAGATACTCAAAATATCGGGTTTTATGAATGCAATAAATAACCCAGATCTGATAAAAAAGCTAAATGATAAGGTTCCCCTAACCTTCGATGAGCTCATGAAGCGCACGAGGTCTTTTGTCCAAGGAGAAGAAGCCGCCGCGGATAGCAGGAAAAGCTATTCGAACCATAGGTCGCAAGAAGAGTCAAGGAGACAATCCAATGACCAGAGCGGCAATCGTAATAGGAGTTACCGTAATCAAGGCGGCGGAAGGGGAAACGACAAGTATACCCCATTAACAAAAACTCCAAAGGAGATATTCGCAACAGAAGGAGCGAACTTCCCGAAACCACCACCAATCCGCACCCCAGAGGATAAGCGTATAGGGAATGGTTATTGCGAATACCATGGACAGAAGGGCCACACAACTAACGAGTGCGTCCAACTGCGCCAATTGATTGAAAAATTGGTGAAGGAAGGAAAGATGGACCACCTCGTAAAAAAACATCAGAGAAGGGAAAGATAAACAAAAACCAGTGGCCAAGAAAGAGACGCCAAGAGAAAAGGCAGATATCATCTACATGATACAGCCATGGCCGCGCGCGACAAGACAAAAAGTTAGTCAGCGTTTCTCTAAGGGAAACGAAATCTCTTTCCCCTCCCTGACTGCGAACAACGCAGTGGTGGATCCACTTACCATTGAAATACATACGGGGGGTCACGACATCCGTCGCATGTATATAGATGGAGGTGCATCCGCTAATATTATATATGAACACTGCTTCAAGAAACTGCGACCTGAGATACAGAGTCAGTTGATCCCAGCCACAGCACCGCTCACTGGCTTCACAGGAGAGAAGATATGGCCCACGGGGCAATTGCGTCTATTTGTAGAAGTTGGTGACAAACCACACTCTACGGTTACCTGGATGGATTTCATGATAATCAGATCCCCCTCTCCGTACAATGGTATCATCGGGAGACCTGGAATATCATCTATTCGCGCCGTGCCATCCACAGCACACGGGATGCTAAAGTTCCCAGTGGAAGGAGGTATTGTCACCCTTTACAATACCACCACACCACCCAAGGAATGTAACGCAGTGACAAGTGACGTAAGTATTGTTCCAGAACAGCGCGCAATCAAAGTCCCAAACTTAACGGTCGCCATTCACCCTGAATATCCGGATCAACAGGTATCTATTGGTGGGTCTCTGTCTGACAAAGGCAGGTCAGCTATATGCGCACTCTTGCAAAATAATTTGGATATTTTTGCATGGGAACCTAAGCATATGACAGGAGTGCCACGCTCCATCACGGAACATAAGCTACAAATCCGACAAGGATATCCTCCAATACGACAGAAAAAGCGCGGACAAGCTCCAGACCGCGCAAAAGCCATCCTGGAAGAAGTACATAAGCTAGTAGACGCAGGCATCATGCGTGAAGTCTACTACCATGACTGGCTCTCTAACCCAGTGATGGTAAAGAAGAGTGATGGCAGTTGGAGGATGTGCGTAGACTTTACAGATCTCAATAAAGCATGTCCACAGGACTGCTACCCGCTCCCGGAAATAGACTGGAAAATTGAGTCTCTATGCGGATATCCCTTCAAATGCTTCCTGGATGCATACAAGGGATACCACCAAATTCAAATGGCGGAGGAAGACGAAGAAAAGACGGCCTTCCACACAAGTCAAGGGGTCTACTGCTACACAAAGATGCCCTTCGGCCTAAAGAACGCAGGAGCAACATACCAAAGATTGGTGGACACTGCGTTCGAGAAGCAAGTGGGACGCAACTTGGAAGTATATGTCGATGATCTCGTCATCAAAAGCCATACAGAGGATGAGCTGGTGCGCGACATGGAGGAAACGTTCAAAACACTCAGGAGAATCAACATGAAATTGAACCCCAAGAAGTGTACGTTTGGCGCTACGGAAGGTATGTTTCTCGGGTATTTGATAGAACCCGATGGGATCAAACCTTGCCCAGAGAAGACTCAAGCAGTCATTGACCTTCCCTCACCGCGCACACTGAAAGAAGTTCAGTCACTAAATGGCAAACTAGCCGGACTGAACCGATTCTTATCCAAATCAGCAGACAAGTCACTTCCCCTATTCAAGACACTCAAGAAGTGCACCAAAAAGGGAGACTTCAGGTGGACTGCGGAAGCGGAAGAAGCTTTTCAACAGCTCAAGCAACACATAGCAGCGCTCCCAAAGCTTGTTGCACCCCGACCAGGGGAAGAGCTGATCATGTACCTATCTGCGACCCAAGGAGCAGTCAGCGCAGTCCTATTGACAGACAGGAACTCCGTCCAAACACCCATTTATTTTGTTAGTAAGGCGCTCAAAAAGACAGAGATCAACTACACGGCAATGGAAAAGTTGGTCCTAGCTTTAGTGTTTGCAGCGAAAAGACTGCGCAGGTACTTCCAGGCGCACCCAATCGCTGTCATCACAGACCAACCCATCAAACAAGTTATCTCGAAACCCGACGCATCGGGGCGCTTACAAAAATGGAGTGTGCTACTGGGAGAGCACAATATATCATACAGACCGCGCACTGCAATTAAAGGGCAGATATTGGCCGACTTCATCATCGAGAAGCCGGACACAGACACTCCACTTGCGACAAGCAAGGAGGAACTTCAAGAACCATGGACTCTATTCACTGATGGATCCTCATGCGTAGATGGATCAGGAGGTGGCCTTATTCTCACCAACCCAGAAGGAGTCGAATTCACCTACGCACTGCGTTTTGAATTCACAGCCACGAACAACGAGGCAGAATACGAAGCACTCCTAGCGGGGTTACGTATCGCAGCTCAAATGGGTGTACGTAATCTAGAGGTAAACGTCGATTCACGACTAGTGGCTAACCACGTGTCGGGCGAATATGTAGCAAAGGAGGAACACATGATCCAATACCTCGAAAAGACCAAATCTCTGATCCATAACTTCGACAGATTCGTCATCAAGCAGGTTCCAAGGAGTGAAAATAGAAAAGCAGATGCGCTGAGCAAAATTGCATCCACCAGTTTTGCGCATCTATCAAAACAAGTTTTGGTGGAAACCTTGAAAAACAAGTCAATAACAGAGATGGAAATATCCACGGTGATAGAAGAGGAACATCCTACGTGGATGACGCCAATCATTGACTTCATCAGCAAGGGCACACTCCCCCAAGAACAGAAGGAAGCTCGAAGAATCCGGCGCACAGCGCAGCGATTCGAACTCCGAGATGACGTCTTATATAGACGCTCATTCCTACAACCATGGCTTAGGTGTGTTGGACCTCTCCAGGCAGACTATGTACTTCGAGAGATCCACGCAGGCTCATGTAGCATGCACTCAGGACCACGATCTATAGTAGCGCGCGCCCTCAGGTCTGGATACTATTGGCCAACTATGCACCGTGACGCACGCGACCTGGTACGAAAGTGCAATGATTGCCAAGTTCACAGACCCATTCCGCGCCGACCACAGCATGAGCTAACACCTATTACATCGCCATGGCCATTCTACAAATGGGGTATCGACATCGCTGGACCTTTCCCCATGGCCGCAGGAGGATTGAAATTCCTCATTGTGGCAATAGATTACTTTACCAAGTGGATCGAAGCAAAGGCAGTAGCGACTATAACAGGTAACCAGGTGAAACGATTCGTGTGGGACAACATAGTATGTCGCTTTGGATTACCTGGAGAAATTATCTCTGATAACGGAAAACAATTCCGCGATAACCCGTTCAAAGACTGGTGCGAACAGCTGAACATTACGCAACACTTCGCATCAGTAACTCATCCACAAACCAATGGTCTGGTCGAGCGCGCAAACAGAAGCCTTGGCGAAGGAATCAAAGCGCGCCTGGACAGACACAAAGGTAGATGGGTAGAAGAACTATCACATGTTCTTTGGGCGCACCGAACAACCATCAAGGTCAGCAACGGGGACACCCCCTTTTCTTTGGTCTATGGGACAGAAGCTGTTATACCAGCTGAAATTGGAATGCCAACCATCCGTACTGCGGAAGTTAATGCGGCAACCAATGATGATGAGCGGCGCATAGACTTAGATCTATTGGAAGAGCGACGTGAACGCGCAGCAATACGTGAAGAGAAAGCCAAGTCGAGAATGAAAAAATACTATGATACCAAAGTGCGCAGCACTTCATTCAGACCAGGCGACTTCGTATACCGCGAAAACGACTCAAGCCGCGCGGAAGACACTGGAAAGCTAGGACCAAAGTGGGAAGGACCTTACGAGGTCATAGAAGCACTTGGCAATGGAGCGTACAAGTTACGCGACAAGGACGGGAATGAGCTACAGCGAACATGGAACGTCCGCAACCTTAAACGGTGCTATCTTTGAAGAAGGCTATGGCCCAACATGGACACTCTTGCGCTTTAGAAAGTGCCCCCAATAAAGATCCATGTAATTTTATTTTTATGAATTATCTAGATAAACATTCTTTTTCAAAACTTGCAAGTATTAATAAAACGTTATGGTTTCTAGCTAACTCCATAATACATTTAACTTTATTGTTTGCATCTTTTATTATCATGTTTCAATATTGTTATATTCTTGCCTACATGGCGTGCATGCACACACTAAGACCCACGATGGCAGAAAGGATGAGTAAACCTAATAAACTACTCGTTGAGTAAGAGGGTTGCAAACCCATCAACACCGGATCACGAATCCTTGTTAAACAGCTTGCGCTCAAGACGTTGGCGCAAGTACCTCACGCACCCCACGACGGATGCGCGATAGAGCACACTGTGCGCGTTTAACAACTAAGGAAATCAAGACTCTTGATTCCTTAAAAGTACAATACGACAAGTAAACTTACAAAAATACATAGACGACTATGATTAAGTTGGAAAAATTCAACACACGACTACGGTCCTTAAGGAAATTCATACACGACTATGACCCTTATTTTCTAAATACGCTTAAACACTTAAAGCTACCTTCACGCAAGGATACATAAGTCATATAAGAACTACGAGTTCAAAAAGCATAAGTATTTAGAAGCTATAGAATACATTTCTACAAAAAGGCTTATACAAAAAGGCTTATACAAAAAAGCTAAATGCTATAGGCACGCCTTAGCTGGCTAGAGCCCCCACCAAAAGCCGCTTCCTTTGCATCCTCGAGTCGCTTCAGTAACTCGGCATCATCAAGGGAAACAGTGGCCACGCAGACAGGCACACCATCGGATCTAGGCTGATGCGCAGCGCCTATGCCGCACAGAATGGCCTTTCCTTTCTCGCCTTTCTTTCGTGCGACCCTGGAAACATGCGCATTTAGCGACCTTTGCAAAGAAATCTCTTTCTCAAGACGGAAAGGATTCAGAATGTCACGAGGCTGAGCAAAAATAGGTACCTTCAACTGCGCCACATCAGGCTTCAAGTAGAAGTCCACCTGCTGATCTGCATCATCCTGCAGATGCCTAGGAAGAGTGAGCCCCGCCATGATCACACTAATCGGCTGATCCTGATCACGCTCCAAGAGAGCGATGTGCGGAAGCTCAAGCTTCTTTAGCTCCTCCATGGCAGCAACAAGCTCAGCATGGGCATCCGCCTTATACCCAGGCACCTCAGTGAGCGGCACGGTCAGCAACTTGGCCTCCGCAAGCTTGTCTACGGCCGAGGTCTCACCGTGCGCAATAGCGCAATTCACAACCTTCCCAAAGGATGCGGTGACCTCAGGATGCTCCAACGTGCACATGGCAGCCAAGCGAAGACCATGGCTGATCAACCACCTACAAAATAACACAAGTGTTAAAGCAAGAAGGTCCAACATATATACAAGTTATAACGAAGCAAATTAGCATATACCTGCGCTCAGCCACAGACTGCACAAGATGGGGGTACAACTCCTCATCGTACTCAATGCTGAGCTGGCGGAGCTTCTCCTCTTGCGTCTTCAGGGCAAGCTCAATGCGGCTGCGGAACTCTTCAATATTAGCAAAGTGCTTGCTCCTATTCTGCTCCAAGTACTTCAGCGCCCACAACGAGTTACGCCTTTGACGGTCTGCAAAAGCGCGCTCCCGCTCCAACTCAGCCATCACCATGACCTTCTCCTCACCCATCTTTCGCGCGGATGCCTCCGCGCACTCCAGTTTAGCCTTGGAGCTCAGCTGCTCAGCTTTAGAGCTTGCTAATTCAGCTTGCACAGACGCTAATTGCGCCTGCAGTCTGGAAACCTCCTCAGACTTGTGCACCCTTGCTTGCGCCACCAGCTCAGACTGGCGCACAGCGATAGAGGCAAGCTCCTCCATCGTAGAGTCAAACAGGCTTGACTCCACTTCAACACCCTTCGGTGAACGCGCCCTGTCCAGAGCATGACTCACCTCAGGTGGCGCACTCCCATCTAGGACGCCAGCGTCCTCCACAGGTTTTTTGCTGCAAAACACATCAAGAGACAAAGTTAGTGCACGGTCAATCATACAAAAAATACTAAGGAGAGGCTAAATAACGCTTACATGGGGGGAGGAGTCGAGGACACGTCCTTCTCCTTCTCAGTCTCAGTCGTGGACGCGCCTCCACCAGACTTCTCAACATCCACACTGAGGATACGAAGAAACAAAGTTAGAATACAATATAACTTGACAAAAGTTTCTAACTAATAAGGTACTCACCTCATCTGCACGTCAGTAAAAGATGGGCCTTCCCCAGCCTCAGTCCGCGGCCTTTTGGAAGGCCCTTCACCATAACCACCAGACGCTCTCTTCCGCGTCAGTGGGGAGCTCTCCTCCATCTCACTGTCAGTCTCCTCTAAATGGATCACCGTTTCAGGAAGAGGAGGCTGCGCAGCGTCAGGACTTGGCTGCACAGGAGGAGCCACCTCCTGTATTGGCTCAGCCGCCACCACATGAGGGGAGCCTTCAGGATCTGGGATAACCAAATCCACGACGCGCCCTGCCGTCGCCTGCAGAATAGTCTGCTCACCATCCCCCAGAGGACGCACTCCCACCGCCACAGCACGCGGATTTTCCAGCCTCACAACAGCAAATAGATCCATCTCTGCGCATCAAGTAAACAACGAAAGGCAAGTTACATAAAGTATGGAAAAAGAAGAAGAGCTTACACTAATAACGACAGTAAGGCGATAGAAGGAGCACCCACCCGTGCCATCCGCATGCAAGAATGTGGGGACTTCTGTCTCATGCTCATAATAGTTCCGACTGATGCCCATGTGCACCAGGAACGCCTCCGGATATGGCTTGATGGGAATACGGTTCTCATCAATGATCGCCGCATGATCCGCGTTATACCACGTCTCAGGGGGGCGCTCATCCTTGGGCAGATCGGCACGGGTGTAAAATGGAAAATGGTCAGGGAAGACGGCTTCATCAACCCAAAAGAATTTTTCCCTCCAATCCTTGAGCTTATCTACCTTCTGCACGTAACATTGCAACTTTCCAACGCGCTTCGAGAAGGTAACCCACCCATTTGACCACGTTGCGTGATAAAACGCGCGAAATAAGTGGAGGGTTGGGTGAATCGCCAACAAGCGACAGTTCACCTCAAAGTTAGCAATCTTCCCAGCACCAATACAATGCAACTGGGAGATGTGGAGATTGTAGTAATTGAGTATGTCACTCAGTAACACGGAGATGGGGACGCGCTGATTCGCCCACTCGAAAAAGCGCGTATATAACCCCACCTTCCCAGCAGGGAAATCCGCGATGGTGTCATTCGGACCGGGTACCTCTGGGCGCAGGCCCATAGGGATAAAGTAATCCGAGGTGAACTGAATCAGTTCATCCTCGGTTATGTCAGAATGAAAATCATGAAGTTGCGCTACCATATTGTGACTCAGATTATGTGCGCACGCACAATTACCTTTGAATTATCTTTTTCTTGGAAGAAGATTTGAAGATGTGAAAATGGTGGAAGTGTGATTTTTAACTGTGGAAGTCACAGTGAATAAGCGGCGGTAGTTTATATACCTTTCCTATCCACCACAGATGATCGCCACGTGTACCCCACTAGCTCCAATCGTGTGGCTAGGATAAATGACGGGACAAGGCAAGTGGGCAACCTCTCCACTTCCCAAGGTACCCAAATTGCACTTTTTTGGACTAGATACATTACACGTGTGTTTTGGGCGGTAAATTTTTGAAAGCTTCCCGCGTACGCGTGGGGAATAATTTCGATACGACTCTAGTCTAGCGTCCGCAGGTTTTACCCTGCGCACACTAGACTGGGGGGACATGATGACGTATAGTCTATACCCGGGTCACGAACCCGGTTAGTAAACAATACTAACAATTAAGCCCACCACGTATGGGCCGCAACTGGACTACCAGTTGCGCGGCTTGGGTCGACAAGGCCCAACCCCAAAGCTATTTCCGGAGAATATATGGAATATCTTCTAAATAAAGAAGATATATACCAAATCTCCGATGTCGGCGGACATGCCGAAGAGTAGGGAACACGAAACCTATTAGGGTTTCGTGCATATATAAGGGGCATTCCAGCCCTCGGTAAAAGGTACGATCTTCAATAAACCCTAAACCATATACTAAACCCTACGTTCGATTACTTACTCTCACGCCGGAGGATAATCGGGGGAGACAATCCCTCGATAAGCCTAACGGTGTTTGTTATTTTCTTAGTGCGCAGGTCTCATCAAGCATTAAGATTCGAATTGGTACGAGAATAGAAGCCCTATCAAGGAACGCCCAACTTTTGTATCAACTGGAGGAGGCAAGTCCTTAAACTTGATCTCAGGAAATTTATCAGTTTTCTCAACTGACTTGATTTCCTCATTATGAAGTTGTTTTGGTGGAAGAGGGGAAGATGAATCTTCGTTTAACAAACTTTTTAGAAAAAGAATGTCCCCCTCAAGATCAAGATAGTTATCATCAACCTCATGCGGAAGTGAACTATCTAGAGCAAGAAAAGCATCGACCTCATCCCAAAAGGGATCACTTCCCTCAAACGAAGTGAGAGAAGGGGAAGAGTCGGCTATGATAAGTTGAGAAGATGTGGTGGGATTCCCACTCACAGAATTATGAAAATAACCAAGACTTTCTTGAGAGTACTTGATGAACTCAAATAAGTACATTTTATTACTATCATTTATCCTATTAATTTGACTTGTTTTATTATATTATGTATGAGAATTGATACTTAATCGTTTACTTTTGTAATTCTCAGTTAAAAACAAGCATTTGGTGAAACTTGGCGATTTTGGACTAATTATGGAGCAAAACAAGCAAGAAGTTAAGAGTCTACTGAAATGTACAAGATCAAGACAAATCTGCTCCAGATGCGCCGCATCTCACTTATTACATACGGCGCATCACTATCAAGATTTCACAAGATATTATCCAAGACGGCAAAGGACATGCGCCGCATCCAAGAATGAAGATACGCCGCATCTTCTGGCGGTGTACGAATATTCCTGAATATATTAATCTTGGACCCCACGCGAAGTTAAGTCAATGCGCCGCATCTACTTATTAGATGCGCCGCATCTTACCCTCAGACAAAAACTATAAATACCCCAAGACCAGACGAGTTCCGAAGTTCGACAGTTTTACAAGACCGAAGTACAGAAACCCTAAGGCCGAACTCAGACGATTAGGAAGCACAAGACACACCCGAACGAAGATACAAGAGCTGTAAGAAGGTCCTGCATGTATTTAATTCATTAAGTAGTTTTGTTTTATTGTGTTAGTAAACTTTAATTCATCAGGATTGGTGGCTTGTGTAATGTGAGGAGAAAGATTGCACTCCCTTAAAACTGCTTTCCCATCAATTAAAGTTTATATGTTGATGTCTTTGGTTACTACTTATTAGTGCATTGATAACCTCTGTGTTTATTAGTGGCCTGCGCATTTGACTACGGAAGAGAATGTGGCTCCCACGGTTGTTACTAAATTGATCACTTAGGAATGACTTTTAGACATAAGTAATCATTAAGGGATTTCTCGCCGATAAGATTAGGACCAACGAGAAAGGGTTAACTACATACACTTCATATAAAACTATCAATAAAACAAGTGACAATCTACTTAATCATCAGGACAGGTCTTCTTATTGTCTCGAGTATTTATCTGTGTACGTGCATGCCTATTGCTGATTCGTGCTCATTAGTTTACTTTATTATTTAATTGCAACCAAAACGTGCCAGTCTCTCAGGCTGAACCCCCTTGCGTTAGATTAGGTTGTATAGTTAACTTAGTATATTAAAATACTGATTAGAATAACTAGATAATACGTTCCACTCTTAGTGATCGACACTCTACTTACCATTATATTCATACTGACCGGGTACACTGCTCGTTAAGTGTGTGTGTTATTGATAAGTCGGCTAAATATAAATTTAAAACTTGAGTAGGCATTAATACTGCTAAACCGCAACGACGCATCACGCGCATCAAGTTTTTGGCGCCGCTGCGGGGGAGTGAATTGTTATTATCTGTTAATTTGATTAGTATTTTAATTAGGTTTTTAATTTTTAATCTAACTGCTAATTGTGTTGTATATTAGGTTAAATTGCATTCATTGTATTATTTGCATATTTTTTGTTTTGTGTGTTATTTGTTTTCTTTTATTTGTGTTTATTTTCGTTTGTGTTTTTATTTGTTTTTATTTTTTCGTATTTTCTGCATTCTGCTATCGTTGTACTGAGCTTATTTAAACGATACGGCGCATCTGATTTCTCAGATACGGCGTATTGCGTTTAATTTTTATAAAATACAACGCGATTAATTAATTCGATACGACGCATCTTTCCCCAAGATACGGCGTATCTGTTTTTGATAAAAAAAAATTTTCTAAACGTTAACGCCATACGACGCATCTGCTTTAGCAGATACGGCGTATCTATTATTTTAATTAAAAACAGTTTTCGAATTATTAAATAGATACGACGCAACGATCTCTGTCGATACGGCGTATCTTCTGAATCAAAAATCTTATATTTTGAAACGTAACGAAAATACGGCGCATTAACTTTTGTTAATACGACACATTTAATTTTAAATAAATATCAATTTTTGATTATTAAAATTGATACGGCGCATTCTAATTTCTAAGCGGCGTATCTATTTTCTGAATAAAAGTCTGATTTAATTTTAACGATTATAAGATACGGCGTATCCAACTTTTTAGATACGGCGTATCGTCTGCAGATATCAGCAACTTTTATTTTTCTCATCTCCGAACGGAAAATACTCTGACTCTTATACTTGGAAACTTTTACTTTGAAATCTACTTCTCTTTAATTTTCAGGAACAATGTTCGATATTTTCCCCAACTTATTCGGAAGACCCCAAAGAAATCTTACCATGGAAGAGTTCGCACTACAAATCGCTCAAGCCAATGAAAAAGAACATCATGAAGCAAGAAACTTTATTAATGAATTCAAAGGCAGTCATGAGCTGTTACTAAAGGAACAAAACAACATGATTTATGGATTGGCAATTGAAGTGCACCAATTATCAACGGTGCTTAACAAAGTTCTTTTGGTAAAACACGATTTGAAAGGGATTACAACTAGAGTCGAAAAATCAACCTTTCAAATGTGATCGGTATTAAGGAGCTAAACGTGAGTCTAACTTGAAGACTCTGGAATAAAGACAAGTGCTGACCGGGAGACAACCCGGAAATTTTTTATTATTCTGTTCTGAGTCGAGTCAGTCAGGCCCGCAGCAGATACGGCGCATCTCAATCCTGAGATGCGACGCATCTCCTGCACTGGTCATATCTTACTTTATTTTTCTGCATTTTTTACTTTTCGACTTTAAAACTTTTTATCAGTTTATTTTAATGCGGCGCATCCCTGGTTAAGGATGCGGCGCATCTTCTATTCTGATTCGTTATTATTCCAGGCTCGATATGGCGTATCTTCTTCAATAAGATATGGCGCATCGACTGACCTGATGATTTTTATTTTTATTTTTATGTTTTATTTTTCCTAACTACTAATGTATTATGCAAGTTTGAACCTTTCTTAACTTAGGTGTGTTTAAAGTCTTGGTGGTATTTTAGATTCCTGCATTTCCTGTGGATACATCGATTATGAAGCTTAAACGTTCTAATCCACAAGAAAGATGATTTTTGCTCTTATACAAATGGAGGATCATACCGAGCAAATCTCAGGGGAGTTTTTCTGTTCTAATTCTTTTATTTTCCAGTTTTTAACCTTTTATACAAACAACGAGGACGTTGTTTAACTTAAGTGGGGGGATTGGAGAATTAGAACACTTAACACTTACTTGTCCTAAACTTTTCAAAATATGCTTAAAATGTGCTTAATATATCAAAATTTAAAAAAAAAAATTTAGCATGTTTTTGTTTAAGATCTAAGTTGCATAGCTGCACACATGACGTTATTTTCAAAAATTGTGATTTTTCAAAATTCACAAATCTATGAGTGTGCCGGTGACTTGTAAACTTTAGAACTTGGCTTGTATACTATTCGAGACCACCATAATAAGTATTATTTTATATAATTGGAATGACTTGTCTAAATTGGTAAATTTCTAGGATTACACCCAAATAGCCTATTATATGTTATGTGTTATTAACTAACTACACTGGTTAGTTAACCCCCGTAAAAACCCTTTGTTACTCTCACTTTTAGAGTAAGACACCCCTAGAAAAACCCTCAGAGCCATTCCTTTCGTTTCTTACACCTTTGTTAAAATGTTTCGTTACACCCTTACACCTTAGCCTACCCTGTAGATTAAAATCCGTGGTTGGTTAATTGCTTTAGGCAAAGTGTGTTTTCTTACATTACTTGTGTTCGCGTGCGTAATTCATTATCTAAGGTTAGGTCGGGAAATTGCACAATGCAATTGGAGTGAAAGTAAATATTGTATATCTTTGAGTTTATTTTTCGTGTGTTTACTACTTTCACTATTACCGTTATTTCTGAAGTTATGAAAAGTATGGAAAAATTATCCAGAATTATCATTATAGTGATGTGGTGAAATTTTACACATCTATGTTTATGTTTAAAAAAAATAAATAAATAAATAAAAAAATAAGAAAAGAAAAAGGAAAAGTTGGATGTTTGTTTTAACCAACTTATGTAAAGTTTTGTATTAAGTGGTCGATATCACCACTATTTGTTGTATATTATATCTATGGATTGAATGGGAGTTGGCAGTTATGGGAACACCAACTAAAGGTTATTCTTTGATTAAGATCTTGTTGAGTATAATTCGTGTCTACCTAAAGCGTGTGTTTCAAGTGTTAAAGCGTGAGTTATTCTATGATATGAGTCTTATTCATGGGATGGTTGGGATAGTGATTAACCACACTTAGTATTTTAATTTATTTGTTTCATTTATTTTTCATTTTACACCAATTTATATCCCAAATATTATCCATACCCTATATTATTCTTGATCCAAGCCTTTGATTTATTGAGATTAGGGATTTGAGAAATCTTAAGTATCGTAGTCGTGGATTC
This sequence comes from Artemisia tridentata subsp. tridentata, assembly GCA_021014915.2. Lineage (NCBI taxonomy): Eukaryota > Viridiplantae > Streptophyta > Magnoliopsida > Asterales > Asteraceae > Artemisia > Artemisia tridentata. The sequence goes on along the minus strand of CP139502.1, from coordinate 231,175,995 downwards.
GGCTATGTATTTATGATTTTGTCGCCCTTTTTGATATAATATTATTGGTAAAGATTATTTGGTCCTATCTTTAGCCTATTCGAGTTAAGGATTTGAGCAATTGCAAGTATCGTGTTCGTGGATTCGATCATGTATTTGTGATTTTGTCGCCTTTTCTAGAATTTGAGATCGATAGAGATTAAGGAGAATGATTAACCCTTAAACCTCAAAACCCTTTTTACCGCTTTAGACTTGTTATTCCTTGGCTTTAGTGGGGGAGATGTGTATACTTGCCAAGCTTATGATAGAATATTCGTCACGACTGGACAGTTAAACGATTAGATTTGCATTTATCAAATTATTTTATTTTACTTCTAATTCGTTAAGTGTTTGGTTGTGTGATTATGACAAAAATGAATACATGCTTAAATATAAAAATAAATCCTAATATCTTTTAGGATACATTTTCATAAGATTAATTCTAAGGTTTACTTGGGGACAAGTAAAGTTCAAGTGGGGGGATATTTGATGAACTCAAATAAGTACATTTTATTACTATCATTTATCCTATTAATTTGACTTGTTTTGTTATATTATGTATGAGAATTGATACTTAATCGTTTACTTTTGTAATTCTCAGTTAAAAACAAGCATTTGGTGAAACTTGGCGATTTTAGACTAATTATGGAGCAAAACAAGCAAGAAGTTAAGAGTCTACTGAAATGTACAAGATCAAGACAAATCTGCTCCAGATGCGCCGCATCTCACTTATTACATACGGCGCATCACTATCAAGATTTCACAAGATATTATCCAAGACGGCAAAGGACATGCGCCGCATCCAAGAATGAAGATACGCCGCATCTTCTGGCGGTGTACGAATATTCCTGAATATATTAATCTTGGACCCCACGCGAAGTTAAGTCAATGCGCCGCATCTACTTATTAGATGCGCCGCATCTTACCCTCAGACAGAAACTATAAATACCCCAAGACCAGACGAGTTACGAAGTTCGACAGTTTTACAAGACCGAAGTACAGAAACCCTAAGGCCGAACTCAGACGATTAGGAAGCACAAGACACACCCGAACGAAGATACAAGAGCTGTAAGAAGGTCCTGCATGTATTTAATTCATTAAGTAGTTTTGTTTTATTGTGTTAGTAAACTTTAATTCATCAGGATTGGTGGCTTGTGTAATGTGAGGAGAAAGATTGCACTCCCTTAAAACTGCTTTCCCATCAATTAAAGTTTATATGTTGATGTCTTTGGTTACTACTTATTAGTGAATTGATAACCTCTGTGTTTATTAGTGGCCTGCGCATTTGACTACAGAAGAGAATGTGGCTCCCACGGTTGTTACTAAATTGATCACTTAGGAATGACTTTTAGACATAAGTAATCATTAAGGGATTTCTCGCCGATAAGATTAGGACCAACGAGAAAGGGTTAACTACATACACTTCATATAAAACTATCAATAAAACAAGTGACAATCTACTTAATCATCAGGACAGGTCTTCTTATTGTCTCGAGTATTTATCTGTGTACCTGCATGCCTATCGCTGATTCGTGCTCATTAGTTTAGTTTATTATTTATTTGCAACCAAAACGTGCCAGTCTCTCAGGCTGAACCCCCTTGCGTTAGATTAGGTTGTATAGTTAACTTAGTATATTAAAATACTGATTAGAATAACTAGATAATACATTCCACTCTTAGTGATCGACACTCTACTTACCATTATATTCATACTGACCGGGTACACTGCTCGTTAAGTGTGTGTGTTATTGATAAGTCGGCTAAATATAAATTTAAAACTTGAGTAGGCATTAATACTGCTAAACCGCAATGACACATCACGCGCATCAGTACTCCTTTGAAGTAATATCAATGACATCGATTCGGTTAACCGATTCAGAATCATAATTTGAGGAGTACCTCGAAGTTTGATCATGGTTAAAGCTAACAGCTTCATTACCCACACGTAATATGATCTCATGCTTAAATACATCAATAAGAGCATGGCCCGTTTTTAGGAATCCTCTTCCAAGAATGAGAGGAACCATTTGATCTGCGTCGAATTCAACAACCACAAAGTCAGCTGGAAAATGGAACTTCCCTACTTTCAGAAACACATCCTCGGCAATGCCGAGAGGAAGTGATATAGTACGATCTACAAGCTCAAGAGTCATGCAGGTAGGAGTAAGAGCCGGAAGAGAAAGTTTCTTCCACACTGAATGAGGCATCAGGTTGATGCTTGCACCAAGATCGGCCAAGGCATAGCATTCAACCATTCCCGGAAATACACAAGGTATTAGAAACTTTCCAGGATCTCCAAGCTTCTCGGGAAGCTTTTTCAAGATAACTGCTGAGCAGTTCTCATTTAATGGAGTTTTAACCATTTCAATCAGTTTTTCCTTGTTACTTAACAAGTGTTTGATTGTTGATGCAAACTTGGGCATCAGAATGATAGCATCCGCAAAACTTATGTCAAAATGTAATTCTTTAAAGATTTGAAAGAATTTGTCCATTTGTTGACTAGCCTTTTCACGGAGCTTTTGCTCATTTAAGCGCGATGGGTAAGGAATATAAGGTTTGGATTTAGTGGCAGCAACTTCAGGAGTCTCAACAGATTCAAAGACAACTCCTAGTTTGGATTTCTTTTTCGGGACAACCGGAGGATAGACTTGTGCTGTACTTTGTGGAATTGGAATTTGCACTTCGTCCGTTGTATCCTCCGTCTCTTTTTCCAATTCATACAACGGAGGAGGAATAGGACCAGAGGGTCCCTCATAAGCAGCACCACTACGAGTGGTGATAGCTTTGATGAAATTGGTACTTTCATCATCATCACTGTCATCAATTGCACTGATAGGAGCAGCATTGAGGATATTGGAATAAGTTCTAGCTGTCCTTTGCTCACTAAGTTTGTTTGACAAACTTTTAACCGTAAATCGTGAAAGAGTAGGATCTATTCTTGACGGTTTAGGAGCAATTGTGGGTGTAAAGTTTTGGACAACCATAGGTTGGACGTATTTAGCACTTCCATTGTTAGAGGGAAGTACCAGGTCCTTTGTCACCTTGAGTCCATCATGAGCTTTACTACTACGTGTAGTGACAGCTTTGAGTTCACCCCTTGGGTTGACAACAGTGTTACCAGGGAGACCTCCCGAGGAAGAAGGTAGATCATTTAAAGACTTTTTTATCTCATTTATTTGGGTAACCAATAACCGGTTTGTCTCATATTGGGTCCTATTTGTCTCCTCTTGGGATTTTATAAATTGCTTAAGCAACTCATCCGAGGACGTCTGATTTTGGTTTTGGACATTCCATGGCTTTTGGTTAAAATTCCCCTGATTCTGACCTCGGTTTTGATTGAAATTTTGGGAATTGTTGAAATTTTGTCCTTGATTTTGAACAAAGCGATTTTGATTATTTTGATTTGGCACGGATGGAAAACCAGGTGGTACCATGGCATTTGGTGCTCGGTACTGAGTTTCAGAATGCGGTCGGTATTGATTTTGGTTTACTGCAGCTACGGGAGCTGGGTAAAGAGAAGCATCGGTTTCTTGACAATCGTAATACGCATGCGGGCCACCACAAGTTTCACACACTTTGTTTATGGCTTTGATTTGTTCCGGTTTATGAATTTCACTCTTCATTTCTTTCATTTCCTTCATCATGCAACGCATTGCGTCCGTTAGAAAGGCTAACTCTGATGAGTTACCGGATGAAGAAGCAGGAGTGACAGGAACATTCACTTTGTTTCGAGAAATAGGAACTTTTGATTTATTTTCACAAATTTCAATCACCTCTTTAGGTTTACGATTCAAGATATTGCCACCGGCGGCTGCGTTAATTGAATCTTGATCGTTTTGGTTCAACCCATTATAAAACGTATTGATCTGTTGTAACTCCGTGAAATCATGATGCGGGCATTTTCTTAAGAGATCTTTAAATCTGTCCCATGCCTCTCCGAAGTTTTCATCAAAACCTTGACGAAATCAAGAAATTTCATTTTTCAGATTAGTCGTCTTTGATGGAGGGAAGAAATAATTGACAAATTTCTTTACGAGATCTTCCCAAGTTTCAATGGATCGAGGGGATTCTTTATCCAGCCAAATCCGGGCTGCCCCTTCGAGTGAAAACGGAAATAGCATCAATTTGATAACTGTTTGCGGCACATTCTTGTAATTGATTGTAGAGGTCAACTTGTTGAACTAACGAATGTGTGCATACGGATCTTCTCGTTCAAACCCGTGGAATTGGTTTGTAGAAACGAGCTGAATCAAATGCGTTTTCAGTTCAAAATGATCAGAATCGATGGGTGGTAAAACGATGGCATCTCCGTAACCCTCGGTGGGTGCTTGGAGCATCTCAGCCATTGTTCGTTCGTCTACCATATTATCAGTGGGAACAGTACGAATCTCGGGTTTGACTATTTGGGCAGCACGTCTACGATTACGTCTTCTCGGAATATCTACGAGTTCACGTAAAGGACTTGTCAACGTGGAAGAACGAGTGCGCATGCACTAAATAAAATATTTCAATTAAATCAAGATCGAAGCAAAACACAAGGAACTTAAACCTTAAATCAACCAGCGTACAGTAGCTCTCTGACTGAAAAACGCACAGAGTGGCGGAGAAGCAAAGGTGGGCAATTAATGCTCCTTAAAAACCCGCTTCTTTCAGTTCGACAATTTAATGTCAAACTATCCTTAAACCTCCGTTATAGTTTGTTTATCAATCAAAGGTGAGTCGAATTCGCAAGCGACACAAAGGCAAGTTTTAATCTTTGGTTTGGGAACTTATTATGATAATACCTAAGTTGAGGAATATTATTTTTGATTTTGCTTTTAATCTTTTTATTTTACAATAAAACGGAAATGTTTTTGGGTTTTTATTTTTATATGATATTATATATATAAAAGAAAAGGAAATTATTTTTGTTTTTTTTATATTGGGTTTATGAGAAATAGGAACTTCACAAGGAAGGGTCTCAAATCACTAATCGCTTAAACTTTACACAATATTGTCGCAACACAACCTCCCCGGCAGCGGCGCCAAAATTTTGATCCGTTCAAAATGTACGTATAAATATTATGCAATGACGGATACACGTAAATAAATACAAATCACCCCTTTGTGAAAAAGGATACTTGCAAAAACTCACGTTTGTGTGTAGTGTGAAACCAGGTAAGTGATTACCCGGATCGTTTCCCAACGAGGTGCGAATGGGCAAAATGCTTAAGTTTTGGATTAGAGTGACTGATGATTAGATATGAGATTTTTGATTTTTAATTAATTCTAATTGATGTATGAAAAACAAATATACAAAAGAAAATTAAACGCGAATTAAATAAACTAAAAACGCGTAACGGGAAATCTAAAATGGGATAAAAATTGAAATATTAGAAAACTAATCCTACAAGTGTAAAATTACTTAAAACTTATTTTAAAGCTAAAATTATATATTTTTTTACACTTTTTATCTAATTATTTTATTATTTAATTACTTTTTAAACTATTTTAATTTATAATAAATACTAAATGAACAAAGAAAAATCTAAAACTTTTTCTATAAATATTATGAGGTGAAAAGAAGCTAAGAAAATTATAAAAATGAAAAGTGCTTAATTAAAAATTTAAAAAGATAAAATCTATTAAATAGAAACTATCACTTATTTTATATTTTATTTTTCCTAAGGTCTACAGAGATGATTATTTTTCCTAAATTCTACTTAATAAAAGAAAATTTTGAAAATTAAAATTATATTTTTTTGATTATTATTCTATTTATTATGATTTAATTACTAATTTAAACTAATTAAAAGATTAAAAATAGCAAATGACTTTAGAAAAATCTGAAAAATTTAAGTTAAGTCTAAAATAATATTCTAAGTCTAGGAAAATTAAAATCAAAAGTTTACTAAACCCTAATAAGCAGTTAGGCTAATAAGCAGTTTGGGAATAAGCCCAAAAATAAGCTAATAAGCTCAAAAATTTACCAAAGGCTCAGAACAAGTTTAATATACTATTAGAAGCTTAAAACAACTTAAAAACACAAATAAGCACAAGGAATAAGCAAGATAAGCACATTGGCAGTTACAAGACTTATGCAGAAAAATCAGGAAAATGGCCAACTTGCAGACAGATTTTAAGCACCTAAATAAGCTGAAAAGTGGAATAATATGGGGGCAAAAGATTGCTAGTACTACTAGCTACTCTAAAAACCAAAAAGCCCCATCTCTAACAGGCCAATTGAACCCCAATTGCAACCTAGATCAGATGAAGAAAAACTAAATAAGCTATGCAGGCTCAGGGCAGGGAAATGGGGGAATTTGCAGGCTTATTTTAAGCTATTTAATAAGCTCAGAAATGGAATCCAAGATGATAATCTAAAAGTTAGCTAGGTGAACTACTTGCAAACCAAAAAGCAGGGTCTCAGCTTAACGGAATAAGCTAATAACAGGCTGAGAAAAGTAGCTTAAAAGTGGGTTGACTGCTCAGTATATACTGAGTATGCAGAAGTTGTGCAGAGTTGTGCACAACTGTGCAGACCAATCCAACTCAACTAACTACTCTAATTGGACTTAGATGACCACAGAAATGCCAAATCTGAGGCACAAATGAGCTTATGGCTTATTCTAGCTTATTTGGACAGTTGAGCTTCTAAAACTCCCACAGATGGCTCAAAACTACAAATCCAGCCAAATGGACTTAGAACAACTTAAAAACAGCTTATCTGGACCATTTTAAGCAAGATCCAAGTTAAAAAATATGGCAAATGAACAGGAACAAGCTTAATTGACCAGTTGACTACTTAAAGCCAAACACCCCTTTCAAAGGGTCTGTTGTGATTTTTCACTAGCACAAGCTAGTTTAACTTATAGATTCTAGTTTTTACTTATTAACTAACTTATATTAACTATATTGAGCAACTTTTAAAACAGAAATAAGCAGTTTAACAAGCTATGCTATATTTGGCTAATTTTTGGCTTTTTAAAGGATTTTTAAGTAAAGTAAAGACAATGACAATTATTAACTGATTATAATGATGAAATATAACTAGAAACTAGTAATAAGCAATAAACAACAATAATAAGCTAAAAATAAGCTATTGCACAGTACACTAAGATTTAATTCTAAAAATTCAAAAAGCTTACAACTGATTATGATTATAGAGTATAGAAACAAGGACAGAACCACTCCTAGCTTGTTCACACAAGCTAGAAATCCAAAGAAAAGCCTTCCTGAAACAGCTTATCCACCAAGAAACAGCTTATTAGCCCTTCAGTTGACTTTCGTTGACTTTCTCACTTCTTGAATTTAGAACAGGTTATAACTAAAATAAACTTAAAACAAGCTATTATAAGCTTGTATAAGCTTATAGAAACAACTAAGAAGCTATTTCAATTACTACTTATCTTGGTTTGATTTCTCAGTACAACATGGAAATTGGAACTATTATTAGCTACTGGAATTGTACAAAGATTGATATCAAACACACTTAATTTAACTTGTATTGATTACTGAAACTTGAAATTACAAATTATCACTACTGAAAATGAAATACGATTATGCTACTTTTAACTACTTAGCCATTAAGGCTTACATTGCTATCTATTTATACAAAAATAAAGTGGGATTAGTCCTATCTCTTCCTTTAAATCTTACTGAGCCCTTGGATAGTCTTCAACTGATCTCAGCCCTTCATATGGATTTTTGGTGCCAAAACGAGATAGTGGGAAAATACCACTAGTACTGATAACTTGGGATGGGGAAGAGGCATTTAATGCCTTTTGGTTTGTTAGGTAGATGGGATAGGAGGAGGGTGGTGGGTTTGTCAGAAAGGCGGTGGAAAATGGTGGTGGTATTGGTGACTGGTTTTGGCGGGGTTGATGGTTTAGGAGAAGGGTTTGACTGAGTCAAACCTGGTATTGGTTTAACTCAAATAAAAAACGGGCCGGGTTATGTTTTATTTAGTTTGGGCTTTGGGTTTAGTAAATAGGATTGGGCTGGGTTTTATTAAAAGGGTTGGGTTGTTTATTGATGGGTTTGGTTAGTTTAAGGATTAGAAGTGGAATTGTTTTAAACTTTAAGGACCATAGTTGTAACATTCTGAAATTCCAGGGACCATTCTAGCAAAATCTAAAATTTATCTCCAAGGACCAATCATGCCAAGTTTCAATAGTACAAGGACCATAAAAGATAATTTTCCATTTTTGAAAACCGGGGGACTTGTTTTGCCATTTTTGAAACTTCAGGGACTGAAACTGTCAATTTTGTAAACTTAGCTCGTTTTTCACCTGTTTTCAATCTTTTTGTTCCTGAATCATATAAAAACACATTCTATGATATTTTCTGTATTTTGAAGCATTTCTGAGTGTTTTTAAATGTTTTTGCAGTTATAATGGGAATAAAATGATGAGTATTTAGACACTCATCACTCACCAAGTTTGACCCAAAGTCTTATGAAGGTGTATTCCTAGGATATTCACAGAATAGTAAAGCATACATTGTCTTGAACAAAGAAACCTCAAGAGTCGAGGAATCGTTGAACGTAACATTCGACGAAAGTCTACCTCCCTCTAAGACATCACCTTTGGTAGATGATGACTTAGTTGAAAGTCAAATGGTTGAAAACCAAGAAAATATAGAAAATGAAAAAGAGGATGAACCCGTGAATAAGGAAATAGTCAACATCAAGGAATCTAGAAGTCATCCATTAGATAATGTCATAGGAAAAATTAACGAAAGAACCTTAAGATCAAAAGTCCTAAACCAAAGTAATTTCTTTTGTTTTGTTTCAACCATTGAGCCTAAAAATATAAATGAGGCAATAAAAGACGAATCTTGGGTCATAGCGATGCAAGAAGAACTTAATCAATTCGTTAGAAACGACATTTGGACATTGGTCCCTCAACCTAAAAATCAAACCATAATAGGAACAAAATGGGTGTTTAGGAACAAAATGGATGAAAATGGAGTAGTGTCTAGAAACAAAGCTAGGCTAGTAGCTCAAGGCTATAATCAACAAGAAGGTATAGATTACGACGAAACATTTGCACCCATCGCTAGGCTTGAGTCAATTAGAATACTTCTTGCATATGCTTGTGCACATGACTTTAAACTATTCCAAATGGATGTTAAAAGTGCTTTTCTAAATGGTTTTATTAATGAGGAAGTGTACGTAGCACAACCTCCCGGCTTTGCTGATTTTGAAAAACCAAATCACGTCTACGAACTTAAGAAAGCATTATATGGACTTAAGCAAGCACCAAAAGCTTGGTATGATCGACTTAAGACTTTCCTAGTTGATCATAAGTATACCATGGGCCTAGTAGACAACACTCTTTTCACCAAGAAAAAGGGATCACATATTATCATAGTCAAGATATATGTGGATGACATTATATTCGGTTCAACTTGTCAAGAGTTATGCGACGATTTATCGAAAATCATGCATGACGAGTTTGAAATGAGTATGATGGGGGAACTAAACTTTTTCCTAGGTCTCCAAATAAAACAATTAGAAGATGGGATATTCTTCAACCAATCTAAGTATATAAGGGATATGCTTAAGAAATTTGGTCTTGAAGACTCCAAACCCATGAAAACACCAATGTCTTCTGAAACCAAACTCACCAAGGATGATGAAAGTGAATCCGTAGATAGCACTAAATATAGAGGAATGATTGGTAGTTTACTCTACCTCACGGCTAGTAGACCGGACATTATGTTTAGTGTTTGTCTATGTGCACGCTTTCAAGAAGATCCCAAAACATCCCATCTTGAAGCCGTTAAATGGATATTTAGATATATCAAAGGTACTACACATTTAGGATTATGGTATCCCAAAGGAACGGGTATGGAAACCATAGTGTATGCCGACTCAGACCATGCCGGTGACTATGTCGATAGAAAAAGTACAAGTGGTATTTGTACTTTTGTTGGGCATTGTCTCACCTCATGGTTTGCCAAGAAACAAACGACCCTAGCAATATCAACAACTGAAGCCGAGTATGTGTCTGCAGGAAAGGCGTGTCAACAAGCACTATGGATGAAACAAGCTCTCGTCGACCATGGAATTGAACTCAACGACATTCCCATTCTTTGCGACAACAAAGGAGCTATCGACCTTAGCAAAAATCCCGTCCAACACGCTAGAACCAAACACATAGAAATACGTCACCATTTCCTACGCGACAATGTTCAGAAGGGAAACATCTCAATCGAGAAATTATCCTCAGAGGACAACATTGCCGACATTCTCACTAAACCTCTTAAGAGAGCACCCTTCAACTTTCTTAGACTTGGTTTAGGACTAATGGAACCTAGTGAGTAGATAAAACCTTAGCTTGAACCTTAGATTAACCAATCACGCCAAAAACTAAAAACCTGAGCCTGATCCCACGGAACCAAACGACAACAAGGGCGGACCCCTTGTTTTGGTTCTGCCAGATCCGCGGCCCCCTGTGTCAATTTTCTAGTATATTAAATAAACACCCTGTACTGTGTATCACAACTCCCAAAAACACACCAACTACTGGAACTCGACTCAAAATCAACCAAACTCACAATTTAGGTCATCTCCTTCCACCAATTTATGCTTTAACTATCTTTGTAAGTATCCTAATCACATCTACATTCCTGATCTGCGTCTAGGATTTCTATTTCATGCACAATGTTGGGAATTAAATGTTATGAAGATTAGTATTGGGAATTGAATGTTCACTGAAGATTAGAATTGCTGGTTCATAAAGGAAAATACTCTAAGTGTCGTACTACTGCTAGTGTTAGAGATTCTACTGCTCGTGTATCAGATACTGCTGTTGGAGAGACTCATCCTACTGCTGAATGGATAAGTGTCGCGTATACTACGGCTCAATGGATAAGTATGTATAAGATATTTGTGTATAAAAGTCAAATATATACGGTAGATAATATCTTAAGATATGTGTTCAGTCAATAAGTTGAATACACAGAACAAGTTGTATCTTAGGGACTGACACACATAACAAGCAAGTAGTTTGACAAGACTTATCCATATTGTAAAGATCTTATTTGTTGTATAAAAGGGAGATCTTAGCTTAGATATTAAGAGTGCTTAGAAAATATACATTGTGTTGAACATAACAGAAATAGTTTTCTTTGTAACAAAGATTCAAGGTTTGTAACCCTAGTGATAGTGAAGATCACTCGTATTATTCTCAATAATATTGAATCGTTTGGTGTTATACTTTCTGTGTTCATTATCAAATTCAACAACCACCACTGTTCCATTATCCTCAAACCAATATTCTTGTAAGTGTGGTTAAGTAGATTTCGCATACTTAATCATATTCACTCAAAGTATCACATACACAAGTTATAAATGACTAACATCCTTATAGTGTAATAACCATCCTCACAAGTGGTATCAAAGCAAGGTTTGATACTTTTGATTTAGAAGAAGAAATGGACATGGAGTCTATTCAAATGAATGTTGCTGCTAAATTGCCAATGCTCAAGCAGAATGAGTTTGATATGTGGAGGCTAAGGATAGAGCAATATTTCCAAGTGCAAGACTATACACTTTGGGAAATTATTGAAGAAGGAAACTCTTTCAAGCCTTCAACTACTACATCAACAGTTGATGGTAAGATAGAAACTATTGTACAGACCACCCCATCAACTGGAGAAGAGAGGATAAAGAAGAAGAATGACCTCAAGGCCAGAAGTATGCTGATGATGACCATTCCAAATGATCAACTTTTAAATTTCAGCAAGTTCAAAGATGCCAAGTCATTATTTGAGGCCATTGTTGCAAGGTATGGTGGGAATAAAGCCACCAAGAAGACCCAGAAGACTCTTCTCAAGCAAAACTTTGAAAACTTCGCTTCAACCAACAATGAATTATTAGACCACATGTTTAACAAGCTTCAGAAAATTGTGAGCCAACTTGCTATTCTTGGGGTGGAAATACCTCATGAAGATCTAAACTCAAAATTTCTGAGAAGCTTACCTAAAGAGTGGGCTATGCATGTTGTTTTCTGGAAGAACAAGCCAGACATTGACACCATGAATCTAATAGACTTGTATAGCAACTTCAAGATTATGGAACAAGATATGAAGAAGACTGGAGCATCTAGTTCAAGCACTAGGAACATGGCATTTGTGTCATCTCCTAGTAAATTAAATCCAATTGAAGATGTGAAGGTTGATGTGGGAGTTAGTGCTGCTAGTTCATCAAGCAGTACTATTGGTATTATGGATGAGAAAACATGTTGTGCTTTTCTCACAAGTCAGAATGATGGGTCCATGCTTACTCATGAAGACCTCCAGGAAATCAATTATGATGATTTGGAGGAAATGGACCTTAAATGGAAAATTTCTCTTCTTAGCATGAGGGCTAAGAAATTCTATCAAAGAACAGGGAAGAAGATCACTATCAGCAGCAATGATACTGCTGGTTTTGACAAATCAAAGATAGAATGCTACAACTGCCACATGATGGGGCACTTCTCAAGGGAATGTAGAAGACCTAGGCATCAAGATGGCAAGAGCAAAAGTTTTGGAAGCAAGTCCAAAACAGGTGAGGTTTCTGAGCCAAACTCAAAAGCTATGGTAGCTATTGATGGCTTAGGATTTGATTGGAGCTTCATGGCAGATGAAGAAGAAGCTTCTTCTCAGATGGCACTCATGGCTTTCTCTGAGGTAAAATCTGATAAAGTTTGTTCAAATACTTGCACTGCTCTTAAAGAACTAGAAACTTTAAGAAAACATTATGATGATCAAAGGATAGAGCTAAACAAAACTCATTCTAACTTGTCGAATCATAAGAGAGGTTTAGCTATTCTAGAAGAGCAGATCATATACTATCAGACCATTGAAGCTACTTTTACTGATTCCAAAATACTTCTTAACAGAGAAATAAAGTTTAGAGATGCTGAAATTAGTAATTTAAAAGCTGAGTTGGATATGATTAAGAAGGCTAAAGAAAACATTCAATTAAGTGTAGAAACATTAGAATATGCCTCTAAGGGTGTAACCAACTTAATTGAATGTCAAATAATCAACAAAGCCAAGTCGGGGTTAGGATATAATGTTGTTCCACCTCCTTACAGAGGAATTCCTGCACCCCCAAGGATAGACCTAGAGCACACAGGCTTGTCTGAATTTTAACTACCAAAGTTAGAGTATGATGTTCAGCCAACAGAAAATGTAGTTGTTGACAAGCTTGAAAGTAGAAGTGATACTCCACTTCCTGAGTACAAGGTGTCCTCTGGTAGAAAATAAGATATTCTAATCATTGAGGACTGGAAATCTTATGATGATGAGGAAGTTCAGGTTATGTCTAAACTTGATGTTGTTAAGGCAAAAGGAACAAGTGTTCCTAAAGTAGTCAAGAATGATACTGATAGGCCTAAAACAAATGTTAAACATGTTAGGCAACCAGTAAGATATTGTGAACAATATAGAACTACAAACAAGCCTAAAGGTAACCAAAGAAATTGGAATGACCTCAAGTCTCACCAACTAGGTGATGACTTTGACTTCTATAACAAAGCTTGTTTCGTTTGTGGAGATTTTGACCATCTAGCAGCCTTCTGCAACCAAAGGGTAACTGGGTATTCAAACCATAGGGTGAATTTAAAAAGGCATACAACTAAAAGTCACTCTAATTTTACTAGAACAACACCCAGAGCTGTTTTATTAAAGTCTGGCCCAAAACAAGTTTCTACTGCTAGACAAGCAGTTACTACTGCCAGACCATTTAACTTTGTTTACCCAAAATAAGCAGTACAAAGTGCAAAAACAACTTACAAACATGCAAAAACAACTGCAAAAAGGCATTTTCCAACAAGAGCAGTGTTACAAAAACAAATTTGGATGCCAAAGGGTACTGGCAACATTAAATATACTGCTAGGGAAAAGAGGGCCAATGCTGTCAAGGCCTCAGCATGTTGGATTTGGAGACTTCTTAAATCCAATGGTGCATCAACTGTTCTCAAACAATTTAATTACATTGATGCACGAGGCAAACTCAAGTCAGTAATGGATTGGGCTCCCCAAGAAATCTAATTTTCTTATTTATGTGCAGGGTCATTCACAAACAGATGATGAAGATCAAGGATATTCAGATAGTGGGTGTTCAAGGCACATGATAGGCAACATGTCTTATCTCTCCGACTTTCAATCATTGGATGGAGGATATTTTACCTTCGGGGGAGGAATAGGAGGAAGAATTACCGGTAAAGGTACTCTTAAAACTGGTAAATTAGATTTTGAAGATGTGTACTATGTGCAAGAGCTTAAGTATAACCTGTTTAGTGTCTCACAAATGTGTGACAAAAAGAACAAAGTTCTTTTTACTGACACTGAATGTCTTGTGCTTTCTTCTGATTTTAAGCTACCTGATGAAAGTCAAGTATTGCTTAAAATTCCAAGAAAGGGCAACATGTACATTGTTGATATGAAGAAAATTATTCCTAAAGAGGCACTTACTTGTCTTGTTGCAAAGGCCACATTGGATGAATCTATGAAATGGCATAGGATGCTTGGTCACATTAATTTCAAAACCATAAATAAAATTGTCAAAGATGGTTTGGTAAGAGGCTTGCCTCAAAAAAGATTTGAAAATGACCAAACATGCGTTGCTTGTCTCAAAGGCAAACAACATAAAGCCACTTGTAAGCCCAAGCTTTTTAACTCTATTGATCAATCATTGTTTATGCTTCATATGGACTTATTTGGACCTACTTCTGTGAGTAGTATTAAGCATAAGAGATTTTGTCTAGTTGTTACTGATGACTATAGCAGATTTACATGGGTTTTCTTTTTAGGCTCTAAGGATGAGACATCTAGCATTCTTAAGACATTCATTACAGAGATAGAAAACTTAATAGACAAAAAAGTAAAAGTCATTAGATGTGATAATGGGACAGAGTTTAAGAATAGAGTTGTGGATGATTTCTGCAAAGAGAAAGGTATTAGAAGAGAATTTAGTGTTGCTAGAACTCCTCAGCAGAATGAAGTTGCTGAGACGAGAAATAGGACACTCATAGAAGCTGCTAGAACCATGTTAGCTGACTCTAAGTTTCCTATCACTTTTTGGGCTGAAGCAATTAATACTGCTTGCTATGTCCAGAACAGGGTTTTGGTTGTTAAGTCTCACAATAAGACATCCTATGAGCTTTTTAGAGGTAGAACTCCTGCAATAGGATTTCTTAGACCTTTTGGGTGTCATGTGACTATTCTAAATACCTTAGACCATCTAGGAAAATTTGATGGTAAAGCAGATGAAGGATTCCTGGTTGGATATTCTCTCAATAGCAAAGTATTTAGAGTATACAATTCAAGAACTATGAGAGTTGAGGAAAACCTACATGTGGAATTTTTAGAAAACAAATCCAATGTAGCAGGTGAAGGTCCAAAATGGCTCTTTTATCTTGAGTCTCTAACCAAATCAATGAATTATGTGCCTGTTGTTGCAGAAACTAATAATTTTTCAGGTTCAGAAACTTCTGATGCAACAAATGAGGCAGGGTTGGGAAAAGAGAAACATCAAGATTATGTGTTGATGCCAATATGGTCAAGTGTGGATTCAACTTCAATAAATGATGAACCTTCTTCTGATGAAACTAAAGAAGGGATTGAAGGTGAAAACAAGGAAGATGGAACTAAGGAACAAGAGAATCCAGTTAACAGTTCTAATGATGATAGTACTGTTGATATAGAGCAAGATACTGCTAGGCCAAATGATGCTACTGGTAGGCCAATTGTTTCTACTGCTGGCCCATCAGAATCAAATGAAGCAGATTTCTTAGAAGATGAGGTGGATTTCAATAATCTCCCACCTGACTATCATGTTCCTTCTACACCACACACAAGGATTCACAAAGTCCACTCCCTGGATAATGTGATTGGTGATGTACAATCTGGTGTGAAGACAAGGAAGTAACTTATGTCTTCAGACCAACAAGGGCTTCTTGATGCTCTTTATGTATCAAAGCAGCATGAGTATGCAAACTCTTGCTTATTTGTATGTTTCCTCTCACAAGCAGAACCCAAGAATGTTCTCAAAGCCTTAGATGATTCAAGCTGGGTGGAAGTAATGCAAGAAGAACTTCTCCAATTTAAAATTCAGAAGGTTTGGATGCTGGTTGATTTACCCAAAGGTGTAAGTGTAATTGGTACTAAATGGGTTTTCAGGAACAAAAGGGATGAAAGGGGCATAGTGATAAGAAATAAGGCTAGACTTATAGCCCAAGTGTACACACAAGAGGAAGGGATAGACTATGAAGAAGTTTTTGCTCTTGTAGCAAGAATTGAAGCCATTAGACTATTTTTGGCTTATGCTTCATTTATGGGCTTCACAGTTTATCAAATGGATGTAAAAAGTGCTTTCTTATATGGTACTATTGAAGAGGAGGTTTATGTCTCATAACCTCCAGGTTTTATTGATCCATAACATCCAGACAAGGTGTACAAGGTTGTCAAGGCTCTTTATGGTCTTCATCAGGCACCAAGAGCATGGTATGAAACACTGGCTTCCTACTTAATTGAAAATGGATTCCAAAGAGGCAAGATTGATCAGACATTATTCATCAAGAAGCACAAGAAGGATCTTTTGCTAGTTCAGGTGTATGTGGATGATATCATCTTTGGATCTACAAGGAGATGTGTTTAGAGTTTGAGAAACTTATGCATGATAAGTTTCATATGAGTTCCATGGGGGAACTTACTTTCTTTTTGGGTCTGCAAGTCAAACAATCAATTGAAGGCATATTTATCAGCCAAGATAAATATGTTGCAAAGATTCTAAGGAAATTTCAGTTTGCTGATTCAAAAGTGGCAAGCACACCAATGGATTCTGAGAAGCCTCTTCTTAAAAATGTAGATGGAGAAAATGTGGATGTACACACATACAGATCTATGATAGGTTCCTTGATGTATCTCACATCATCAAGACCTGATATCATGTTCTCTGTTTGTGCTTGTGCAAGATTTCATGTAACTCCTAAGGTTTCTCATTTAACTGCAGTCAAGAGGATCGTTAGATATCTCAAGGGTCAACCTAGGTTGGGTCTATGGTATTCTAGGGCATCACCTTTTGACCTGGTAGCATATTCAGACAGTGATTATGCTGGTGCAAGCTTGGACAAAAAGTCAACAACCGAAGGATGTCAATTCCTTGGATGTACACTCATTTCATGGCAGTGTAAAAAGCAAACAATTGTGGCTACTTCAACAACTGAAGCTGAATATGTAGCTGCTGCAAGTTGCTGTGGTCAAGTACTTTGGCTTCAAAATCAACTTCTTGACTATGGGTACAATTTCATGAACACTGTCATGTATATTGATAATAGTAGTACAATTTGTATAATTAAAAATCCAGTAAAACACTCTAAAACAAAACACATAGAAATTAGACATCATTTTATTAGAGACTGCGATGAGAAAAAGTTGATTCAAGTTGTTAAAATTGATTCTGATCACAACTTTGTAGATCTTCTTACAAAAGCTTTTGATGTAGGTAGATTTCAATACTTGGTAGCAAGTATTGGGATGCTCAATCCTTAAAGCTTTTAATCTGTGTGGTTTTTGTATATAAAAAGTTTGTACTGCTAGCATTGTTAATTAGTAATGTTATTAAAAAGTTTGTACTGCTAGTACAAATTTGGATTGTTTTGTTCATACTATTAGTCAAATGATAATACTGCTATAAGACAAATGCTTTGCATTTTGTTTTCTTGGTTTTGGACTAACAATTTTAGGTATGGAAAACTGAGCACAAAGGAAGTTTCAAGTGCAAAGTATGAACAAACAAAAGTTAGTGATTCAAATTGCTGTCGTAATTAGTTAATGATAGTCAGAGTTTGGGAACTCATTCACAAAGGTTTAAACCTAAGTTAATGAATTCTTTAAAACTTCTCTCTTGAAACTTATTATGGTATTTCATTTCGAATTAATGGCTTAGTTGATCAGATAGTAACTGACTCAACTCACTTTCTATCATTTTATACTTTAATTAATATAATCAGTTAGTCTAAGGACATCTGATAGAAAGAACAACGAGCAAATGTGAATCTAACACTTGTGTTAGACGCAACAACTACCACGAGCTGGAAACCCTGTTAAGAAAGCCCTTTGAATGGGTTTATCTGTACACAGGCAGTTATTTATAACTGAATACATTGGTTCTCACACAACCAGAGGTCAATTTAAACCGAAATCTTGATTAAGTGTCTGTTATTACACTTAATCCCTTCAAAATGGTTGTAAGCAGTATGATTTTTCATGAAAATCAAGTTCATACTGCTAAAGTCCAAAGTTTCTTAAAACCTTTTTGGATTCAGGGTGGCTCAGAATCCTATCTAATGATGGATTATGAGTCAATGTCCCATGATTCACCTCTCACAAGAGTTTACACACCTGGAAGTGATGAGGGTAGATGTGAAATTTAAGGAATTGATGGCTTTATGTACAACATTGTCTGATAAGGTTTCCAACTTGAAAGATGAACTCAATAAGTTTAAAGGAGTTAAGTTCAGATGATGGTGAGAGATCTTCCAAACAGGGGAGGAAGATTAACCAAATGTAAGGGAAAGATGAAAGATTGTGGATATGTATGCTCACAATCACAGAAGAAAGTATTGGGGAGAAGAATTACCTAAATTGTTCAAGAAGTGCATGAGACTAGTAAAAGCATCATCATCTTGTATGCTCTTGTCTTTTCCCACTCCTGGCTCAGCAGCAGTTGTTGTATCTCCTCCTATAATGGAAGCTTCGCCTTTAGAATCATCACCCCTATGTCTCTTTGAGAAGCCAACATGTCTTATTATTCAACCAATAAAAAGAACAAGTTTCTATTTCAGTTCACTACGTTTGTTCATCACTTGCATGGCTTGCTGAGAGATGACTTGACTTCTTAGACTTCTTGGAACGATTATAGGGAATATAATATCAGGCTACAAGCATCCAAGGAAATTGCACCATCTTTTAGGCAATGAATGAAGCGAAAGCAAGGTACTGCTAATGTTCAAGACAAAGAAGATGATGTTATTGCTGAATGTGATACATAGATGGCAGATGAGTTAGTCAGAAAGATACTTAATCTTACAGATCAAAGGAAAGCTTAGATCAAGAGTCTGATTATGTAGTGTTTGAAAGATCTTCACAATCCTCATTTAATTCAGAAGAAACTTGATGATTTGGGATAAATCACAAGTTTAGGGGAGGATTGTTGGGAATTAAATGTTCTGAAGATTAGTATTGGGAATTGAATGTTCACTGAAGATTAGAACTGCTGGTTCATAAAAGAAAATACTCTAAGTGTCATACTACTGCTAGTGTTAGAGATTCTACTGCTCGTGTATCAGATACTGCTGTTGGAGAGACTCATCCTACTGCTGAATGGATAAGTGTCGCGTATACTACTGCTCAATGGATATGTATGTATAAGATATTTGTGTATAAAAGTCAAATATATACGGTAGATAATATCTTAAGATATGTGTTCAGTCAACAAGCTGAATACACAGAACAAGTTGTATCTTAGGGACTGACACACATAACAAGTAAGTAGTTTGACAAGACTTATCCATATTGTAAAGATCTTCTTTGTTGTATAAAAGGGAGATCTTAGCTTAGATATTAAGAGTGCTTAGAAAATATACATTGTGTTGAACATAACAAAAATAGTTTTCTTTGTAACAAAGATTCAAGGTTTGTAACCCTAGTGATAGTGAAGATCACTCGTATTATTCTCAATAATATTGAATCGTTTGGTGTTATACTTTCTGTGTTCATTATCAAATTCAACAACCACCACTGTTCCATTATCCTCAAACCAATATTATTCTAAGTGTGGTTAAGTAGATTCCGCATACTTAATCATATTCACTCAAAGTATCACATACATACGTTATAAATGACTAACATCCTTAGAGTGTATTAACCATCCTCACACACAAAATCAAAACTTGGGGTTTATGCATATTTTTAGTAAAATCATGAAACATATTTACTGAATTGCATCACAAATCATGTTTTCCTTAGTTAGGAATTGCATCTTGTAGGACATTATCATAATTCATCAAAAACCCCATGAGAAATTTTTATCAAAATTTTCTCACGACTAGGAAAAACGGTTTTTGAACATTGTTCATACAAATACAAAACGTTATATTTTAAACATCACTTGCATAATATCTCTTGAATGCTAAAGGGAATACATAACTAATATGTATTTTCGGGTACATTCAATCGTAGATACATTGAAGTAGGAGCGTTTGGGTTATCTCTTGCTTTATCATAAAACTTGCATACACAAAATTTTCATGCATCAAAAGGAGTCGAGATAACCGCACCTCCACATTGTTCCCATATAGGCACGCACTAGAAATGTAACACCCCAACCCGATAAGGGTAGAAGTATTACGTTATGGGGACATATCAAAGTAAGCACAAGCATATGACTTAATTAATACAAAAGAATTTCAAATGTTACAAAGGGAAATCTGTAATACAAGGTTACAAATGAGAATTTCAATAAATACTAAGTCTAAAAAAATATATAATCACTTCTAGTCATCTCTAATCCAGAATAGCTATCAAGGTAGTCTTCTAAGTCCAAAGTACTCTCCACTCATAACCCAGCTTCCAACTAAAACCTGCCGCAGGAAAAGAAATGCGGCTGAGATAAAAAAGCCCAGTGAACAGATATACATAACATAACATAACGATAAGTAAGCGTAAGCAACGAAGGAATCAGAATACAAAACGAAAAGCATAATCATGAATGTCATACGAATTTAAAGAGAACTAAGGATCAAGAGTGCATGAGAACTGAATAAGAAATGAATCAAGAGAGTAATGAAATAAGGGAAAAGTTCATACAAGGATGTGCCATAGGAACTGCATACATAATCTGTCAAATCATACTAAAGCAATACAAGTATACGAAGAGGGGAGACCTCTAAGTAAATAAAAGTCTGAGAAGGAGTGTAAGGCACACACCACCTGGTCACCATAATCACATATACATAAAACCTAGGATGCATCCATACGCTCCCTAACATAAGTATGTATGTCAGTACTAGATTGGTCACACATATAAAGTTGGCCAATAGTGCATGCAAAATCATAACATAAGGGGGAACACCGTAGATCTATCACACCTCTACGGGAGTGTCATGCCTAGGCTATCATCCAAGACATGGTCATGGTACCTCCACAACTAGGTTAGCTCAGGCACGGATCTATCATAGCATACCCAATAATAATCTAGCATGGCAAGAGAAACAAAATAGTAACTCAAATAAGCATGACAAACATAAGCATAGCATAGCAGAGACATTTAAATAAATGTCAGAATGAATATCTAAGAATGACAATCATACAATTAAAGTCATGAGTCAAATAAGGGAATCATGTCAGGCATAGGATCAATGGAAATATCCCTACTAAAAAGGGAAAGAATATATGTACCTTATCGAAGCACACAAATCAAAGCAAATATATGAATGGAAGCAGGTGATCACTCCTTCTTCACCCGATCTACATAATCATAAGTTTATTTATAAGTTTCATTGCTTCATAATCATAAAGGTTTCATTTTAGTTTTCTTTCCATTTTAAGTAACTTTCCATATGTAGCAGGTTTCCATAATTAGTAACTTTCCGAAAATAGTAAGTTTAGCCATTTTAGGTTTAAAAGCAATTTAGGGTTTCAAAAAAATAGTAAATAGTATTTAAAAAGGTTTAAATAGTTATTAATGTCAAAATTGAGTTTCCTATATTAATATACTTATAAAATGATGTTATTTCACAATTTAGGGTTTTACAAGTCAAATTAGGGTTTCCAAATTAAGTAAGTGTGAGATTAGGGTTTCTAATTGCACAATTCATTTTAATCGGTCATTTAAAGTAATTAAATTCCAATTACGGTTTCATACCTTCCATTAGGTCATAATTAAGTCATATTTCCCGAATTAGTAGTTTTAGGGTTTAATTCATATAATTTGGTTTCATATTATTATTATTCAAAGATTAGGGTTATTATTGTAATTATGCCAAAGTCAAAGGTTAATATGTAAATTAGTCCAAACATAAGTTAAATACTTTTAAGATGACTATTAGCTTGTTTAGGTTCCAAAAGTTGAGCAAATAAGCTTATAAGTGTTTAAAACAATTAACTACTTAAATTCAGCATCACCATTGAAATCAGACCCGGATTTAGCCATTTTTAACATACCTTATACGAGCTCATAAAATTCTAAAATTTTACCCAGATATACCTATATGTCTTGAGTATTTTACATAATTTTTTCAGATTTTATTGAGTAGTACAAGTACAAACTAAAAATCGACATTCACAACATGTACCCGAATTGGATCTGCTGGAATCCCCCGAAAGTATGCATTTATTTACCCAGGTTAGACATCTCAGAAAAATCTATAAAAATTACACAACGTACTTCATGTACCAAATTTCATCCTGTAAAAATTTCAGGTCATAACTCGTTATAGATATTAGATTAAAAATCAAGAACCACGACTGAATTTCTAGACATCCGAATTCAGTTTTGACATGTAAATTTTTAAAATTCAAATGGTTGCCTTCTAGACCTCCAAAAATCATCAAACCAATTTTATTTGATCCCTATTTCATTGAATTCAGTTTTAGACCAAAGAACCACTAAAATTCATGTTCATATCATTGGTTTAAAATTCTATTAGTTAGCACATAATTTCTGTCAGATTAATTTGTTACATAAATCCGATTCCCATAGCATCATTAATCATATTGACACATATTTATACATATTGATCCGAAAGTATTATTAGAGATTGAAGTTTACGTGTTACCTCTTAGATTAGATCGAATAGGAACAAGAACACAAGATCTCCAAAATAATCAAATCACCAACACAACTTCTCTTGATCAATATCGAATGAAAGAAAAATATAAAAGGGATCGGTTAGGTTTTGATTCACAAATTCGAATGGATAAAATGAAGTGTGTATTAAATTACCTTATGATACGAATTGATCAAGATCAAGTTATTGTTTCTCCTTCTCTTCTCCTTCTTAAGATCGAATGGAACAGAAAAATTTTAGGGTTTGGTGTGGTTTCTTGTTGCCGTACAAATGAGTAGAGAGAAAAGAGGTTTTAGGGTTTGTTGGGGATATGGATATACACGGTTCATGGAGTAGAAAAATTAGGAGGGATTAGCCGAGAATTAGGGTGATCAAATGGGTGATTAGCTCCTTCCAAAATTAGCCAAATTTAACACTTATCTTTCATAAATAATTTTGTGTACAATGTTTTATTAATTTCGGCCCAAATGTGACATTTGAAACGTGCCATAATTTATATTACAAGGTTCTCGTATCATCTCGTATTTACCTTAGGTTATATGTTCATATTGTATGGTTTCGAGTCATAACATGATATACAACTCAAGTTTTAATTTATAGCGTATTTTATAAGTCGAATTTAATTTAGGGTATTATAATTCTTCCTTCCTAAAAAGAAAATTCCGTCCGCGAAATTGAAATACGAAATCGAATTAGAAATACGGAATCGAAAGTGGAATCAAAATGAATATGTACCAAGTCACAAAGAGAAATGTGGATAACTGGATCGTATCGATTCTTCGGTCTCCCAAGTAGCCTCGCTCTCAGGATGATTCTTCCAAAGGAATCTTTACGAATGGAATTGTTTTAGTTCTCATGACTCTTTCCTGATGCTCCAAAATGGCCTCAGGTTCTTCACTATACGAAAGATCTTCCCAAATCTGATCGAACGGGCAAGACACAACATGAAGCGGATGATAATTATACCCACGAAGCAGAGATACATGGAATACATCGTATACGTGAGATAACTGGGAAGGTAACGCCAAGCGATGAGATACCTCGCTAACCTAATCACAATCATTGAAAAGCCCTAGGCTTTCATATTTCACAACGAATTCGTTCCAAGGAATACGAAACAACAATGTAGCGGATAACGATTTAAATCTCACACAGAGATACATGAAACATTCATGCTTGTAAGCAATACGAAGGTAGTACTAAAGAGTAAAACCTCATCAAATCAGTCCAGATTCTTAACGAAAAGGGAACTAGTACATCATTATAGAAGAACTCATCAATTTCAAACAGATACGGATCGAACTAAGGAACGTACCACCGGTCAACGAAGCACGAGACGAATCATCAAATGTATTAAGAGTTTTATAATAGGTAGATAGTATAATTGTACTGATGATCAATCGAGTACAACTCAAAATATCAACTTGTATTGAAACGCATAGTGAGATGGGTAGCATATTTGTACCGACGATCAATAGAGTATAAATCGGGGTGTCGAAACGCATCAGAAAACAAAACAAAATAGGTCGAATAATCATACAGATAAAACACATCAAAGAGCTAACGTTGTCGTACAGACGATAAACTAAGCACATAACGGAGGATCGGAATGTATCGGAGAGCATAATAGAAAAGGTCGGATAATCGTATGGAAAACAACAACTCAAGGATTAACGCATCGTGAACCAGATCTTCTTCATACGCCCAAAACGTCTAACTCTCCACAACGGGGACATCGTACGAAACATACAAATTTCATAGTCTACCATTCAAGGTTTCTCTTCCACAAGGATAACTAATCCACCAATCACAGTAATCAACCCCGGACCTTAAATCAACAAATCTCCAACTTAATCCTATCCAAAAGGTGTTCTACATCTCCGTAGCCAAACTCAATCATGCCAATACACTTGTCAAACTCTCCGTCCCATACATCTTCAATTTCAACATAGTTGCTCTGTCCGTCCATCTATTTGAAGGTGAGTAGTCGCCATAAAATCTCGAGCCGGTCTTGAAGGTCTTCTGCATTTCTTCTGTAAGTGTGAAAAAAAACTCGATTTTTCTGACATGATCACTGTAGGTGCGCCAAGGAGCTTGAATAATCTTCTGTTGAAATAAATCTCTGCCGATCTTCCAAGTGAGCCACCAAGTTGAACGATTCACTACAACCTACATCGTTTTGTCCTTCACAACGTGCGCGTAAATCCCGTTACAAAATTGCTGACAGTTTTAATCCCACTTCTACATACGAACGTCCAAAATGAGGAAAACCACTCGTACGCTGATGCTAACTCCCAATCTGTTGACATGCTAGACACGTCGCCATCAAAGCATTCACATCCGTTGTCATACCATCCCATCATAATTTATGCTACAAGTCTCTACATAATAGTACAACTAATATGTATAGAGCGAAAAGAACGGGGTGCTTCGAGCATAACCATTTCATTCAAATCTTCTACATAGATCATAATTCCACCACCTTGCTCCTGAGCTTCTTCACATCCGTCATAACCAATCTCCAGTCGTGCGTCTGATAGTTCGCCTCTCACGGTTTATCTGCATAGATGCATCACTAGCAATCTTTCGGTATAACCTAAGGACATAGCTGACCTTCTTCTCAAGTAGAAATAAATATCCCTCTTAACTTTCCAAAAGTTCTCCAACTTATTCTTCATCCCTACCAAAATTATACTCTTCGAGAAACTTACATCGAGCTCTTCTGACGTAGAAATTTTTCAACACCAAGATACAAGGATGATTCCCGTGTTTCTCTTTCGTCCCTGAATATACTAAATCGTCATACTATGACAATTTTCCAAGCATTCATGAAATACATGATTCATCAAGCTCACAAGAATAGTCGGAGCAGTAGCCAATACAATTGGCATCACAATGCTCATAGAGATTATAACGGATACAAATCAATGCTAGGAATATCTTGCTCCTTCACATGAAAATGGACATAATCAGATTACAAATCGAACATAGAGAAAACTTCACCCTGAAGTTGATTAGATAAGTTGTCGATAACGGTATCAGTCCTAATCACCATACTACTAAGATTCCAGAATTCCATGAACAACCTCATACCACCATCATCCTTCTTCATAACCAAACTGAAACACAACACAGAGACGCACACAGACGGATAAACCACTTCCTAGAAGTAGGTCCTTCAATACTCTTCATTCAACGTATGTCGTTCGTAAGGGATTTCTGAAATAGGCAAAACGTCGCTCATACATGAATAGAGCTCTGATTCAAATAACACACTGACCTCGGCACTCCTCAAGACATTCTATGACTCCAATAAGTTCAAGGTATATGATGTAACTATTATCACGCTGGCCAGACGTCATAATACTTGCACCATATACACATGCCTTCATTGCAATCACAGTCTATCCCAAGTCGTGACAAAACACATTCTAATAAACGGATCAAAACAATTTCATTCGAGAGGAAATCTCGATAGTCCATCAAGGAATACATCGCAAAATTCAACATCGAAAACTCTCGAGCGAGGTACATCAAACAGAATATCTTCACAAACGCGAGGGATTAATATACGGAATTACAAAGCAAAGGTGATCATCATAGTATGCCAGGTCAGAAACCTGGGCACGGAGTTTGAGTTTCATAAGTCGTCAGAGATGACAAAATCATAACTGTTGTTAGCATCTCAATGCTCAGTCAACAATTACATGACCAGAATGAAATTGAATCGAACATTCCCAAAGAAATCAGATTAGCAGAATGAAATTAATCTTCAAACATCCTCAACCGTACAGGATAATCTACACTCATGATGGGTAGTCACAAGATTCTCATAGAGGTAGAATTAGGAATAGCAATTCAATAATGCAGAGGAGACTTAATGTGCTTAGTAAAAGCAAAAGACACCACAGGATATGTCGTTCTCGTATCAAATAAAACCACGCAGCACGATCGCATAAGTAAGGAATACCCGAAACTGTACTTGATGTGTCAGCAGCCTGGTCCCTGGTCAGAGCGGACACTCGACCCTTGGAAAATTGTTGTCAATCATTCTCATTCTTACGGTTGTTACCATTCACCTTCGGACACTCTTTCATCCGACGTCCAATCACACTACAACTAAAACCGGCATCCAACGTCTTATAACACGATCACCCAGATGAAACTTCTCACAGTCAACACATGGAGGAGATGGAACCTGGTCCCACAACTTCTTCTGCTCAGACGAACCCGAACGTAGGGATCAAAACGAACAATGAAGACAAATCAAACGTCAGGATCAAAATACGGAGGAAGAGATCGCGTCAAACGAGAAGCCTAATGTCTACCCAATATCCTCACAGGTCATTCTAAGGGAGGGAAACAAATCTTCCTATATTCGTGGTTAATAATTACCAGAGTTCTCATAGGATTAGCAATGGATTATGCAGATTCAAGTAGTACCAGATGATACATTCTATATCCAGCATAAGTAATGAATTCACATAATGTGTCAAACACATGACGGTTGAATGACCTTCGGGATGGTCGGAAAGGTATCAAACTGTTTATGAAACCACTCGGAGATGGAGGTCAAAATCAGGAAGTGAAACCTAAATGGTGTAAGGTATCCATGCAGTTCTTAAGGCATTCCAATCTTACTTGGTTACTAAGCTTAGGTTGCAAAACTTTTTAGCTTCTGAAACAAATGTTCTTATAAGGCATAGCTAAAGGCAGAGGCATGAATCAGAGTGATGCGGAAGCAATGCTACTTACATAGATGTCCTAGTCTACCCATTCCTCACCGGTTATAACTTATGTTCCTGTGGGGAGATCCTAAAGCAATTTCTCAAAGGTTGTCTTATGAGTGCCTACAGTGGAAATTTAGTGGTCCAAACTTCACAGGTCAAGGGTAAATGTATTACAAGTCACAGCCTGTTTTCTGATACCATAATTGTAACATACCAACCCGATAAAGGTAGAAGTATTACGTTATGGTGATATAGCAAAGCAAGCAAAAGCATATGACTTAATTAATACAAAAGAATTTCAAAGGTTACAAAGGGAAAATCTGTAATACAAGGTTACAAAAGAGAATTTCAATAAATACTAAGTCTAAAAAAAATATAATCACTTCTAGTCATCTCTAATCCAGAATAGCTATCAAGGTATAGTCTTCTAAGTCCAAAGTACTCTCCACTCATAACCCAGCTTCCAACTAAAACCTGCCGCAGGAAAAGAAATGCGGCTGAGCTTAAAAAGCCCAGTGAACAGATATACATAACATAAAATAACGATAAGTAAGCATAAGCAACGAAGGAATCAGAATACAAAACGAAAAGCATAATCATGAATGTCATATGAATTTAAAGAGAACTAAGGATCAAGAGTGCATGAGAACTGAATAAGAAATGAATCAAGAGAGTAATGAAATAAGGGAAAAGTTCATATAAGGATGTGCCATAGGAACTACATACATAATCCGTCAAATCATACTAAAGCAATACAAGTATACGAAGAGGGGAGACCTCTAAGTAAATAAAAGTGTGAGAAGGAGTGTAAGGCACACACCACCTGGTCACCATAATCACATATACATAAAACCTAGGATGCATCCATACGCTCCCTAACATAAGTATGTATGTCAGTACTAGACTGGTCACACATATAAAGTTGGCCAATATTGCATGCAAAATCATAACATAAGGGGGAACGTCGTAGATCTATCACACCTCTACGGGAGTGTCATGCCTAGGGTGCCATCCAAGACATGGTCATGGTACCTCTACAACTAGGCTAGCTCAGGCACGGATCTATCATAGCATACACAATAATAATCTAGCATGGCAAGAGAAACAAAATAGTAACTCAAATAAGCATGGCAAACATAAGCATAGCATAGCAGAGACATTTAAATAAATGTCAGAATGAATATCTAAGAATGACAATCATACAATCAAAGTCATGAGTCAAATAAGGGAATCATGTCAGGCATAGGAACAATGGAAATATCCCTACTGAAAAGGGAAAGAATATCTGTACCTTATCGAAGCACACAAATCAAAGAAAATATATGAATGGAAGCAGGTGATCACTCCTTCTTCACCCGATCTACATAATCATAAGTTTATTTATAAGTTTCATAGTTTCATAATCATAAAGGTTTCATTTTAGTTTTCTTTCCATTTTAAGTAACTTTCCAAATTTAGCAGGTTTCCATAATTAGTAACTTTCCTAAAATAGCAAGTTTCCATAAATAGTAACTTTCCAAAAATAGCAAGTTTTCATATTTAGTAACCTTCCGAAAATAGTAAGTTTAGCCATTTTAGGTTTAAAAGAAATTTAGGGTTTCAAAAAAATAGTAAATAGTATTTAAAAATGTTTAAATAGTTATTAATGTCAAAATTGAGTTTCCTATATTATTATACTTATAAAATGATTTTATTTCACAATTTAGGGTTTTACAAGTCAAATTAGGGTTTCCAAATTAAGTAAGTGTGAGATTAGGGTTTCTAATTGCACAATTCATTTTAATCGGCCATTTAAAGTAATTAAATTCCAATTAGGGTTTCATACCTTCCATTAGGTCATAATTAAGTCATATTTCCCGAATTAGTAGTTTTAGGGTTTAATTCATATAATTTGGTTTCATATTATTATTATTCAAAGATTAGGGTTATTATTGTAATTATGCCAAAGTCAAAGGTTAATATGTAAATTAGTCCAAACATAAGTTAAATACTTTTAAGATGACCATTACCTTATTCAGGTTCCAAAAGTTGAGCAAATAAGCTTATAAGTGTTTAAAACAATTAACTACTTAAATTCAGCATCACCATTGAAATCAGACCCGACTTTAGCCATTTTTAACATACCTTATATGAGCTCATAAAATTCTAAAATTTTACCCAGATATACCTATATGTCTTGATTATTTTACATATTTTTCCAGATTTTATTGAGTAGCACAAGTACAAACTAAAAATCGACATTCACAACATGTACCCAAATTGGATCTGCTGGAACACCCCGAAAGTATGCAATTATTTACCCATGTTAGACATCTCAGAAAAATCTAAAAAAATTACACAACGTACTTCAAATACCAAATTTCATCCTGTAAAAATTTCAGGTCATAACTCGTTGTAGATATTAAATTAAAATCAAGAACCACGACTGAATTTCCAGACATCCGAATTCAGTTTTGACATGTAAATTTCTAAAATTCAAATGGTTGCCTTCTAGACCTCCAAAAATCATCAAATTAATTTTATTTGATCCCTATTTCTTTGAATTCAGTTTTAGACCAAAGAACCACTAAAATTCATGTTCATATCATTGGTTTAAAATTTGATTAGTTAGCACATAATTTCTGCCAGATTAATTTGTTACATAAATCCGATTCCCATAGCATTATTAATCATATTGACACATATTTATACATATTGATCCGAAAGTATTATTAGAGATTGAAGTTTACGTGTTACCTCTTAGATTAGATCGAATAGGAACAAGAACACAAGATCTCCAAAATAATCAAATCACCAACACAACTTCTCTTCATCATTATCGAATGAAAGAAAAATATAAAAGGGGTCGGTTAGGTTTTGATTCACAAATTCGAATGGATAAAATGAAGTTTGTATTAAATTACCTTATGATACGAATTGATCAAGATCGATCAAGTTATTGTTTCTCCTTCTCTTCTCCTTCTTAAGATCGAATGGAACAAAAAATTTTTAGGGTTTGGTGTGGTTTCTTGTTGCCGTACAAATGAGTAGAGAGAAAAGAGGTTTTAGTGTTTGTTGGGGATATGGATATACACGGTTCATGGAGTAGAAAAATTAGGAGGGATTAGCCAAGAATTAGGGTGATCAAATGGGTGATTAGCTCCTTCCAAAATTATCCAAATTTAACACTTATCTTTCATAAATAATTTTGTCTACAATGTTTTATTAATTTCGGCCCAAATGTGACATTTGAAACGTGCCATAATTTATATTATAAGGTTCTCAGGTTATATGTTCATATTGTATGGTTTCGAGTCGTAACATGATATACAACTCAAGTTTTAATTTATAGCGTATTTTATAAGTCGAATTTAGTTTAGGGTGTTATAAGAAATCTATATACGTATTTTCGATAGTTTTAACTAAACTATGTAATTTTCGTGTCTAGGATAATCATGCCTCCCGCGACATATTATGATCATACAGAAACCGTCAAATACCTACCTCCACACCATAAAACCAAAGGACTCACTGAGGACCAAGTCAAAATCTTTAAAGCCTTAGAAAAACGCTATGTACATGAGGGTAGAACCGTAGACCCCTCATTCCTAGAATGAACCTTTTTTAGAGAACAACTAGCCGCCATTCAATTCGATTGGCTCCTAGATATCGATGAATCCATTATCCCTATATTCATACTAGAATTCTATGCAAGTGTAGGTCTTAGCACAAATGACTATGGTTACATGAACATCCATTTCAAAGTAAACCAAAATTAATTCAACATCCCTCTAGACCAATTTGGAGAAGTCTTAGGTGTTCCAAATCAAGGAACTTGCTTTTATTCGGACAAATGGTCATTGTCCATCCTCGATTCCAACCTGGACCGTACACAACCATACGACACTCCATTAACCCTAAAATAGGACATTCGTGCTCATCTTTTTGTACCTAGGACAGCCCACACTAGGACTAGTAGAGGTAGATTGAGATCCGTTTGGCATGGAGCTAAACGAACTTAGGCCCCAATTCAAGAAGCTAGAAGAAGTTCTTAGGGCCAACATCATTAGCACCATAGGAAATAGAGACCATGTCAACGCAAGCTATTGCTACATGCTCTATTGTGTTTCAAACCATCAACCTTTCAACCTCGCCTATTGAGAGGATCTAAACACACGCCTTGTGTTAGAGATACTTTGAGTATATGCTAAGTAGCACGCAGAATTTACTACAAAGCACTTAGAAGATTATGTATATTGTGATGTATATGATTGTATGTATGAAACAGTGAAAGTATGAACACAATGATTAAACAACCAAATAGCTTCAATATTATTATAATACGAGTGATCTTTGACTATCACTAGGGTTTTACAACCTTGAAGCTTTCACACAGATACGTACTACACACACGACTTAGATATATGAAAAACCTAACCTAGGACCTCCTTTTATATCACAAGGAGTCCTTTACAAGATAACTATATCAAGCACAATATTCGTATAAGTCTAACTATGTTGAATATACACTAAATCTTTTCTATACTTATCTCTTCACACGTCTGTCTTCATCACATAAGCAGTACAAACCTTCTGTACTAGCAGTACTAACTCATTTAGTACTGCTGGTGTAATCTTCAGCAGTTGTAACTTTATACCTGGCAGTACTAACTGTTAGTTTAATTCCCAACAATCCTCCCCTAAACTTATGATTTCTCTGCAAATCACTAAGTTTCTTGAATTAAACTCCAACTCTGATGATGGGGGGATTCTTACAAACACTTAACTTTTCCTCCTCAGAAATCATATAAGCTTTGAATCACTTCAGTATTTTCTTCACATTTAAGCTTTGAAGAAACCATAACAGCAAGCCTTCTTGTAATACCCAAAATTTCAAAACATGCAAAATTACCAAAATACCCTTGCAACTTAAAAATTCAATTAATAACTATATAAACATCAAATAAATCCCAAACTCTTGGAAATTTGCAACATATGAATTATGACAATTTTTACATGAACATTTTAACATCCTAAATGTCCTAAAAATACTTGTCACCTTATAAAAAAAATACTTTGGGCCGAATATGTATTTATTTATATTGTTAATTATGTTTAAATCAAATAAAAATAAGATAAGTATCAAAATTAATAGGAAATCAATCATATCTCAGAAAATTGATCTCATACTATCACTTGGGCCGAAATTCATGCCATCCCCTCCCCATATACACGGTTTCATAAATTGTTTCCTTTTTATACACCTTAAACCTCCATTCGATAAACCAAAAACTCACACACACCACATACGATTTTTGGGAGGCTTTTTCATATTTTTCCTGGGTTCTATCAAGATCACAGAAGGTGCTAAAAATAATTTTGGGGTTGCTGGATCGCTAGTGTGCTCGTGGGAGTTTTTCTTGTATCGTTATATTGTAGCCGAGAACCATAAAATTCTTTCTTGTTCATCCTTGGTTCGAATCTTGCAAGGAGGTATTTGTATCATCTCTTTTAATCATTTCCTTCATGTTTACACACTTGAAACATAACCATGCACGTTAGAATAAATCGTATCAAAACTATATATCAAATCGTATAATAAACCTAAAACCGATC
Organism: Artemisia tridentata subsp. tridentata; assembly: GCA_021014915.2. Classification (NCBI taxonomy): domain Eukaryota; kingdom Viridiplantae; phylum Streptophyta; class Magnoliopsida; order Asterales; family Asteraceae; genus Artemisia; species Artemisia tridentata. The sequence goes on along the minus strand of CP139502.1, from coordinate 231,142,823 downwards.
ATGCGATTTTTCTAGGCCTTGTATATATTTTATCTTGATTCTATACGTGTCTTATAACACCAGAAAAATGCTACTTGAGATTGTCGAAGCCTAGATCACACTTGGTGAATTAATCTTGAAACCGGATTTGATTTGTGATGATGGATCTGACGTAATAATTGTGTTTTAAGGTTAATTCAATGATTGGTAATGATTGGAATAATTTAGGGTTAGGGTTTATGCAATTTTTATTTATACCGATTGGGAATTAAAATGTGTTGGGTGTGTTTTGTAATTTTCTAAACTTGTGGGTTATTTTTGTAATGTGTATTGGACCAGGGGTAAATCGTAAAAATTATGATATAGGGGTATTATATGTTAATTTTGTAATTAAAAGGTTTAAATGGTAAATTACTTAATTATGTGATTCGATTTGAAAAATATTAAAATAGAGGGACTTGTTTTGTAAATATTGTAAATTGAAGGGTGATTCGTATAATATTAATATAAGGGGTATAATGTGTAATTTTGAATAATTAAAGGCTTAATGTGTAATTATGAATATTGTAAGGATTAATTTGTAACTTAATTAATTATAAGGTTTATTTTGTAATTTATATAAGTTAAGGGTTTAACTTGTAAAATTGGTAAAGTTAAAGGATTGGAATTGTAATTATGGGAAACTTATGGATTAAATGAATAACTTGTAATATTTACACTTTAGACCTTTACCTTTGGTATATTTGCATTTAAAACACTAAAATATAGAAAGTTGCCATATTTAACCCTAAACTAATATAACATGCTAAAATGAACCCTATCTTCCATAATATTGATTAATTGATAATTTAACTTAATTTATAAAACTAAATCTTTCTAATTTTGGAAACCTACTAAAAATAGAAGTTACTTAAAATGAGTAAACCTACTTAAAGTGGAAACTTGCTATAACTGGAAAGTTAGTAAATTTGGAAAGTTACTTAAAATGGAAGGGTGACTAAAATTAGTAAATAAGAACCTTTTGTAATTATGTCTTCTACTCCTTTAGGTGTGAAGAAGGAGAGACCTTGACTCTTGTCAGTGTTTGCTACTTTTGTGTTTTGCTTGCTTTCTAATAAGGTACAGATATTCTGACCTTCTCACAGGTTTCTCATGAACTCTCTCTCTTATCTATCTTGCATACTTGAACCTTGCTATGCTCCCCTTGATTTGTGAACCTTGCTTTGTTTCCCTTGAATTGTGAACCTTTGATATGATCCACTTGATTTGAACCTTTTGCTATGAACCCTTGCTATGACTTCTTGTTTTGAACCTTGACTTGAACCTTGATATAAACCTTGATATAAATCTTGATATGATATACTTGAAATGGAAACTTGACTTGAACCACTTGATATGAAACTTGAACTTGGATACTTGATACTTGAACCTTGACCCACAGTTTGAGACTACGAGCCACCACTTGTATACTAGGCATGAGGGTTTTATGTCCATGTCATTGATGCACCGATGGCATGACTCTAGGGTAGGAGAGTGATGTCCTATCCCGTCCCTGACTTGACTTGACTTGACTTGTTACGTAGAGGAAGAACTTGGCCTACTGGGGCGTATGGATGCATCCTAGATTTGACTTGACTTGACTTGTTGATCATATTACTTGTTTACTTGGTGACTAATGGTGTGTGCGATACACGTCTTTCACATCTTGGGAGCTCATGACTCCACCCCTTGGAGGTATCCCCTCATATTGTACTTGGTATACCGAGGTATCCCCTCCGTATACATGGTTACTTGACTTGAGTTGACTTGACTTGGGCTCGTGGTGGAATACTGTTCCCTTTTCCCTTTACTCTTATCCATTTATTTATTCCTTAACTCTTGATATATTTGCATGACCTTTATTTCATTTACTTTTCATTATTCTCTATTACTGCTTTGTTATCGTTATATCTGTTCACTGAGCTCTCGTAGCTCAGCCGCATTTCCTTTTCCTGCGGCAGGTATTTAAGCTAGGAGCTGGGTATTGCTTTGGGATGAGAGCAGTTTGTGTGAAGCATTGACCTTAGTCATCTTAGTTTTCCATTTTGGATTTAGACTTGTTTTATGCCATTGTTTCGGCACTTGGATTATTATGTACTTCATTTATTTTCGTCTTCATTGATCTTATGCACTTGATATAAGTCTTGTTGACTTATTTTCCTTGATTATTAATATTGAGACTTCCGCTGTTTTGTTATTGAATGATCTGATATGAAACCATTGTTGTGACATCTCTACCCTTGTCGGGTCGGGGTGTTACAATTTATGGTATCAGAGAACTAGGTTCCGAAACCCTTAGAGCTTAGGCTTTTGACCTATGAGGATTGGGTAGACATTAGGTTTCCTTTCGCGCACTTTGCTTCTTTGTCCTACTCTATCGTATTTTGTTTGATCTTGCTAATCGTTTTGATCCCTAATCTAGAGGCTTTGGTGGCTAATGCTATAGCCAACATGTTACCGGGTCTTAACGCCAATGAGATGATCACTCGGATCATCAATGATGTCCGTAATGGAGCAGGTTCTTCTGGAGGTTCTAATGGTTCTGGTGGTGGGGGTCGACCCACTACTATTCATGGTTGGCTTGAGAGCTTCAACAAGCTCAAGCCCTTGTCTTTCAGTTTGGCTGCCTCTCCTCAAGCAGCCGAGGATTGGATTACGCACCTGGAGAAAAACTTTGAAGTGTTGGGATTTGAGGACGAGTTTAAGACTCGTTTGGCTACCTTTAAGTTAGAAGGGGATGCGCTGAACTGGTGGAAAGCGCACAAGCAGGCTAAAGGGGGTGACCCATATGTGCTTACTTGTACTTGGACCGAGTTTCGCACCACTTTTTATAAGAGGTATTTTCCTGATTCTAAGCAGCAGAGGTTTGAACGGGAATACAATTCGATTTCCCAGCTGGAGAGTGAGCATGCAGGGGAATATATGGAGAGGTTTCAGAGGTTGGCCAGTTTTGTAGGACCTATTGCTGGAGATGCTAGACGCCAGGCTAAGCATTTCAAATGGGGACTTAAAAAGTGGGTACTTGATCGTTAGCTTAATGCTGAGTTTGCGGATGTGTCGGCAGTTTGCGACGCAGCCCGCAACATTGAGATCTTCCATGAGGGTGTTGGATATAAGCGGAACCGTGACGGGGACAGAGTTCAGCCACGGGTTCAAAATGGGGACAATAAGGGGCAGACTGGTAGGAGTTTTGAGTCAGGAGGACAGGCGGATCGGGGACATGATCATCGGGGACAGTCGGGTAGAAATTTTGATCACAAGCGACAGGATTCGAGGGGTCAGGATTCTAGGTCTGCTACTAGACAGGGTAATGATCGTCAGGGACGCAACGACAACCAAAGGCAGTGGAAGGACCAGTCTTCTAGAGGTTATCAGCAGAATCGGGCTACTGGATCGAACACTCAGAGGGGACCATCTGAGAACTTACCTCCCATACCTATTTGTGCTTCTTGTGGGAAGAATCATACTGGAGTTTGTCGTAGGATTTCTGGTGCTTGCTATGGGTGTGGTTCTACTGAGCATAGGGTGAAGGATTGTCCTAAGCAGACTCCGGCAGCAATTGTGAACTACCTTAAACCTCCTCCTCCTCCTAGTTCAGGCCGTGTTTATTCGACTACTCGTGACTAGGCAGCTAAGGCGTCAGGTACCATTACTGGCATTCTTTATATTGGTGACTGTACCGTCTTCGCATTATTTGATACTGGTGCTACACACTTTATTATATCCTTGAAACTTGCTAAGAAACTTAATATGTCTCCAACACCATTAATAAACCAGATATCCATTTCCACACCAATGAAGAGTTGTGTTCTCATCAATCATGAATTTCTGAATTGTCCCTTACGCTTTGATGATCGGATTCGTCCAGCTAACTTACTTCCTCTTGATATGATCGATTTCGATGTAATCTTGGGTATGGATTGGTTGGCTTCCCATAGAGCTACCATTGACTGCCATGCCATAAATGTGATATTTGGTGATCTGAATCGACCCGAATTTGTTTATCATGAATCTCGCCCTCTTAAATCTGTTAAAATCATTTCTGCTATGAAAGCACGAACCTTGATATCTCATGGTTGTCAAGGTTATCTGGCTTCTGTTAAAGATACATCTCCAGAGAGTCTTGATATTGTTAGCGTTCCCATTGTTCGAGATTTTACTTATGTCTTTCCTGAGGAACTTCCTGGTCTTCCTCCGGCTAGAGAAGTTGAATTTGGTATTGAATTGATTCCTGGTGCCGAACCTATCTCTAAGGCTCCGTATCGTATGGCACCTGTTGAATTGAAGGAGTTAAAGGAGCAGTTGGAAGAGTTGTTGGAGAATGGTTTTATCCGGCCTAGTGTTTCTCTGTGGGGCGCTCCTGTTCTGTTTATGAAGAAGAAGGATGGGAGTATGCGTTTGTGCATTGACTAGCGTGAGCTAAATCGTATTACCATCCGAAATCGTTATCCTCTTCCACGTATTGATGATTTATTTGATCAACTGCAAGGGGCTAAGGTCTTTTCCAAGATTGAATTGAGATCTGGTTATCACCAACTGCGGGTAAAGGAGCAGGATGTTTCTAAAACTGCTTTCCGTACCAGATTGGCCATTACGAGTTTCTGGTTATGCCCTTTGGATTAACTAATTCCCCTGCGGTATTTATGGACTTGATGAATCGGGTTTTCCACGAATATCTTGATAAATTCGTTATCGTTTTCATCGACGACATCTTGGTGTACTCTAAATCAGAAGAAGAGCATGAGCAGCATCTACGTATTGTTTTGGGGATTTTGAGACATCAGAAGTTATACGCCAAATTTTCGAAGTGTGAGTTTTGGCTGAACCAAGTTGCTTTCCTTGGTCATATTGTGTCTGTAGATGGAATCACCATGGATCCATATAAGGTTGAGGCTATCACCAAGTGGCCAAGACCTACCACTGTGACTGAGGTTAGGAGTTTTCTGGGATTGGCTGGTTATTACAGGCGTTTTGTTGAGGGGTTTTCGAAGTTGGCCTTACCTTTGACTCAGTTGATGCGAAAAGGTGAGAAATTTAAATGGACGGATGAACATGAGAAGGGTTTCGAGGAATTGAAACAGAGATTGGTGTCTGCTCCCATTTTGACTTTACCGTCGGGTTCTGGAGGTTTTCAGAGTTACAGTGATGCTTCAAAGAAGGGTTTAGGCTGTGTGCTTATGCAACACGGTAAGGTAATTGCCTATGCTTCCAGGCAATTAAAACCCTACGAAGAGAACTATCCTACCCATGATCTTGAATTGGCTGCGGTTGTGTTTGCTTTGAAAATATGGAGACATTACTTGTATGGTGAATCATGTGATATCTTCACAGATCACAAGAGTCTCAAGTACATCTTTACCCAAAAGGAGCTTAACATGAGACAGAGGAGATGGTTAGAGCTTCTTAAAGATTATGACACGAATATCCAATATCATCCAGGCAAGGCAAATGTTGTTGCAGATGCCCTTAGTCGAAAATCGGGCATGATTGCTAGTTTGGGGATTGAACCCTGTGTTCTCAGGGACTTAGAGCGTTTGGATGTTGAATTATGTATGCGAGGCTATGATGGATATTGGGCCAGTTTGAAGGTGGAATCAAACCTTATGTTACGAATTAAGGAGGCTCAGAAGGACGACGGTGAGCTTTGGGCTATAGTGCAAAATGTTGAAGAGGGTAAACAGACTGAGTTCCGAGTTGATGATAATGGAGTTGTATGGTATGAGGATCGCCTATGTGTGCGTAATGATCCTGATTTGCGTGAAGTTTTGTTGACTTAGGCTCATAGTTCCCCTTTCACTATTCATCCTGGTTCTACCAAGATGTATCGGGATCTTAAGCAACACTTTTGGTGTAATGGTATGAAGCAGGACGTGGCTTCGTCTGTGGCTAGATGTATGACTTGTCAGCAGGTCAAGATTGAGCACCAGCGGGCTAGTGGATTGTTACAGCCTTTGGAGATTCCTGTTTGGAAATGGGATGAGATCTCCATGGATTTTGTTTCTGGTTTGCCTTTGACTCGTAAAAGACATGATGCGATTTGGGTGGTTGTTGATCGGCTAACCAAATCTGCTCATTTCTTACCTATTCGTATGAACTACAGTATTAGTAAGTTCGCGTTTTTGGAAAGGGCTACATAAAGCTTGGGGCGCTCGTCTTAAGTTCAGTACTGCTTTTCATCCTCAAACTGATGGTCAATCGGAGAGGACCATTCAGACTTTGGAGGATATATTAAGGGCTTGTGCTTTAGAATGGACCGGAAGTTAGGATGAGTATTTGTGTCTAGTGGAGTTTGCTTATAATAACAGTTGGCATGCGAGTATCAGAATGGCTCCATTTGAGATGTTATATGGGCGTAAGTGTAGAGCGCCGATTTGTTGGAATGAAGTGGGTGAACGTCTAATTGAGGGTCCTGGGATGATTGAGATCACCAATGAAAAGGTGACAGTTGCTAAAGAGAAATTGAAAGAGACACGTGCTCGTCAGAAGAGTTATACTGACAAGCATCGTCGTGATCTGGAGTTTAATGTTGGTGACCAAGTATTTCTTAAAGTATCTCCGTTTCGTGGGGTTAAGCGTTTTGGAATCAAGGGCAAGCTCAGTCCTCGATTTATTGGTCCATTTGAGATTTTGGAACGTATCGGAGAAGTTTCTTATCGTTTAGCTTTGCCTCCTCAGCTGTCACATGTGCATAACGTCTTCCATGTATCTCTTTTGAGGGGATACAACTATCATCCTTTGCATGTGGCATCATATCCTCTTGATCAGATCCGGCCTGATATGTCTTTGTCTGAAGAGCCGAAAGTTGTTTTAGATCGACAGGAAAGAGTCATGAGAAACAAGGTCATTCCGTTTGTAAAGATTCTTTGGAAGAACCACCCAGAGCATGAGGCTACCTGGGAAACCGAGGAATCGATACGAGCTAGTTATCCGCAATTCTTGTTATAGTCTGGTACGTCTTTGTTTTGTTTCCATTTTTCTTTCTTCCTGTTTCCTTGCAAATTTCGAGGAAGAAATTTTTCTTTTAGAGGGGAAGAAGTTGTAATACCCAAAATTTCAAAACATGCAAAATTACCAAAATACCCTTGCAACTTAAAAATTCAATTAATAACTATATAAACATCAAATAAATCCCAAACTCTTGGAAATTTGCAACATATGAATTATGACAATTTTTACATGAACATTTTAATATCCTAAATGTCCTAAAAATACTTGTCACCTTATAAAAAAAATACTTTGGGCCTACTGGGGCGTATGGATGCATCCTAGATTTGACTTGACTTGACTTGTTTATCATATTACTTGTTTACTTGGTGACTAATGGTGTGTGCGATACACGTCTTTCACATCTTGGGAGCTCATGACTCCACCCTTTGGAGGTATCCCCTCATATTGTACTTGGTATACCGAGGTATCCCCTCCGTATACATGGTTACTTGACTTGACTTGACTTGACTTGGGCTCGTGGTGGATTACTGTTCCCTTTTCCCTTTACTCTTATCCATTTATTTATTCCTTAACTCTTGATATATTTGCATGACCTTTATTTCATTTACTTTTCATTATTCTCTATTACTGCTTTGTTATTGTAAAACCCGAAAATCTAAAACGTATTAAAAGACCAAAATGCCCTCATAATTTAAAATTTGAATTAAAGTTATATAACTTGGAAATAAATTACAAAACCTATGAAAACGAAACAAACATGGCATGAAATAATTATGAGACATCACGAGATAATCGTACAAGCTACCAATAATGTTTAAAACACATTACGAATCCAAATGAACCGGAAATCTCATGTTATATATGTTATGTAGATTGTAAAATTGTTAGGAATATGAATATTCAGCAGAAGACTCGGTCACCCCGAGTACTTATTAGATCATCATAGCTCATTAGATTATCAGTAATATTATTAGTAGCTTAGTTATTAATTACTATTGTGGAGTGGGTCGGGTCTTTACCCTCTGTCAGCTCGCTCCACAGTCCACTAGGGACATAATATGTAGTAGTATATATACCCCTTCACCACAAGGGAAGGGTTGGACCTTTTCAATCTAATATATCACTAGTTACTTTCTCTCTCTAAAAGGCTCCCACTTCTCTCTAGAAATCTTACTCTATTCGATCCATACAAGCCTCATACAAGTGATTCTTGCATTGTGAATACCCTACAATTGGTATCAAGAGCCATGGTTAGGTCCATGAGAGTTGGTATTCACGAATTTGTGTAGTTCTTGAGGTTTTCTTGTTGGTTCGACTTGTAGTTTTAAGTTTTTTTTATTTTGTTTGTTTAGTAGCATAAATCTCATTTTGTACTTTGTTTAGTGATTAGAAGTTGTTTTACTTTGTACTTTCTTGATTAAGATTAGTATTAGAGTGGTATTTGGTGTTTGGATTCACAGATCCAAGAACCGTGTGGTGATTTTGGAGCAATTCGTGGGTTTTTTTTGTGGAAGTGTTCTTGAATGCGGTTTGTGTAGTTTGGACGTTCTTGAATGCGGTTTGTGTAGCATCGGGTACGCGGTTTGTCTTTATACTAGTTTAGGCAAAAGGACAAACGGCATTGATAGTGACAGGTTTGGAAGTTTGTGCCAACGCGGTTTGTCTCTACGGTGCGTACGCGGTTTGTGTCTACGCGGTTTGTACTTCCAGTGTGAACTCGGTTTGTCCCTAAGGCGTATACGCGGTTTGTGTCTACGCGGTTTGTGTATCTATTGTGAACTCGGTTTGTATCTCCATTGTGAACTCGGTTTGTCTCTTGGCACATACGCGGTTTGTATATCCGGTGTGAACTCGGTTTGTCTATTTGGCGAATACGCGGTTTGTGTCTTTGGTGTGAACTCGGTTTGTCTCTTTGGCGCACACGCAGTTTGTGTCAACGCGGTTTGTATCTTTGGTGTGAACTCGGTTTGTCTCTTAGGCACATACGCGGTTTGTGTCAACGCGGTTTGTGTCTCCTGTGTGAACTCGGTTTGTCTCTTAGGCACATACGCGGTTTGTGTCTACGCGGTTTGTCTAGGCGGTTTGTGTCTTGGTGATTTTAGAAATTCCCGCGAAAGATTCGATTTCTCGGTTAAATCACAAGATCAGTAAAATCCCGTAGTTACTATGGCTACCACATCAGGTACATCATCAGATGATATTCAAGCAGCAGGATCTGACACTCGTCCACCTATGCTAGATAGGACGGATTATGAGTCTTGGGCACAACGAATTAGACTTTACTGCTTGGGAAAAGATAATGGTGTTAACATTCTTAAGTCAATTGACGAAGGACCTTATCAGATGGGTACCACCAGAGACGTTGTTACAACTGGTGAGGATGGTACTGTAACTTGGGGCATCGACAGACCTAGAAACTACAATGATCTTAATGAAGAAGAAAAGAAGAGGTATGATGCCGATATTAGAGCCTCCAACATAGTTATTCAAGGTCTTCCAAAGGATGTATACAAGCTCATCAATTTTAACACTGAAGCCAAGGCTGTGTGGGACAACGTTAAAATGTTGTTGGCAAGGTCGGAACTCACAAAGGAAGATCGTGAGTCACAGCTGTATGATGAGTTCGAGCATTTCAAAATGAACCCAGGAGAAAATATCACAGATTACTATGTGAGATTTCATAAGTTGGTGAATGATATGAAGATGATCAGAATGACTATGCCCAACATCCAACTTAACTCAAAGTTTGTGAACAACATGACTCCGGAATGGGACAGATTTGTTACTGCCGTCAAACTCAACAAAGGTTTAAGGGAGACTAACTATGAACAGCTGTATGCTTACCTGCAACAACATGAGAAGCATGCTGCCTATGATCGGGTGCTGAGAGAAAAGTTGAATCCTTCAACTACAAATGACCCACTGGCTTTCATGACAAATGTACAACCAACAATCCAATCATCATCCAATCCAAGCTATCACCAACTTCACTCACAAGTACCTGCTATGAGTTCACAACTTGACTCAGGCTACTCTCAGACCGACAAAATGATTGATAACCTTACCAATCAAGTTTCTCTACTGGTTCAACAGTTTCAAGCATCACTCCCACAGACCAACAATCAGTTAAGGAATTCTTCCAACCCACGCAATCTAGCAATGGTGGAGGATGGGAAAATTGTGGTTCAGAATGTGCAAGGGAGAGCTGGTAGAAACATGGGTCGAGGTTTTGTGCAGAATAGAGCAGGGAATGCCAATCAGGGGCAAGGGAAACAGATCAAGTGTTATAATTGTGGGGGGCTTGGACACATTGCTAGAAACTGCAATCAACCAAAACGTCCTCAGAACTCAGATTACTTCAAAGACAAGATGCTGTTAATGCAAGCTCAAGAAAATGGAGCTGTATTGGATGAGGAAGAGTTATTATTCTTGGCAGGAGATGGAGGAAATACTTTTGATGAAGATGTGGATGAGAAACCTGTTCAGGATCTAGCACTTAATGATCCTAACATCTTCAAGGCAGATGACTGTGATGCATTTGACTCTGATGTGGATGATGAACCTACTGCTCAAACAATCTTCATGGCTAACTTGTCTTCCCTGGCCTCATCTCGTCAAGCTGGTCCTTCTAATGCATCTGTGATATCTGAGGTACTAAAAATTTATGACACATATAATATTGTCGAGGGACAACAGATTCCCGAAGAAGTACATCAGGCAGTTGTTTCTGACTCAAGTAATGTTGATATGGAAAATAGCAATATTGTCTCATATGAACAGTATTTGAATAGCAACAACTCTCCTGATGTATCAAATGGTGAATCCTTTGTCAATAATGATGTGTGTGCTATGAGTAATGTATGTGCCTTAGATAATGCGGGTTGTGTAGATAATGCATGTGCGTACCATGAGAACAAATTGCCTGTCCCTGATGATAACTTGATCACTAGACTAAACATCTATAAAGAACAAGTTGCTATGTATGAACAGCGTGCTAAGTTTGAGCTTAATGATCGTGAGCAGAAATTAGAAGGTCAAATGAGTACACTTATTAAAGAGTCTAGAGTGCGAGAAGAAACATTAAAATTAGAGTTGAGTTCTTTGAAAAGTCAACTAGAAGAGTCTGTCAAACAGAAACAGGAAGCACAAAAGTGTGTAACCACACTTAAGCAAGAATTCAAACAAAAAGAAACAACTCTTTTAAATGATTTCTCTAGACTCAAGACGTTAAAAAATAAGCTTGAAGATAAGTTGTACACACAAAATCAAACTATACAAACTGCTCAAATGATTCATAAGCACAGAAAGTTGAGTGATAAGCACAGTAAAATCATGATAGGTGAACCTAAGTCAACCATCCTTAGGGACATGCAAGTACTTCAACCAGCCCTATATGATGGTAATGTGATGCTTAAGCCTATTCATGACCAACCTGAGCATATCTACACTGATGAAGAGGATGAGTTGAGTGATAAAACGAGGGAAAAAATGAATGTGAAAATGAGGGATCCTGAGTGCATAGCCAGACGAATAATAATCAAACCCCATGATTATTATGAAGAAAATCGTTTGACTGTGTTTGCTCCTCAAATGAAGTTAACACCTGAGCAGATATTTTGGAAACAAGATAATGAAAAACTAAAGGTAGAAAAACTTAAGGCCAACACCCCCCTCATTAGAAAAGTTGCGTCCATAACGGTGTATCCTCCCAATACACCTAGGAATTTGGTGCCTTTGTCTCTTCCCACTGAATGCAAAACCTTTATTAGCTTATATGTGCTTTGGCAACTGTTTGCTGATTTCGATAAAACATGTAAGAAGAGAATCACACCCACTGGCATTACTGAGGGGGAAAGGTGTTTTGAACATGCAAAAAGGTGTTACTTAACTGAGGTCATGCCATTCTTTAATCTACTTAAAGAACACTTTGAAGGGTTGCAAACTGCCCTTAAAGCCGAAATAAATGAAATGAAAGTAGTGTTTAAAGATATGGAAAATGAGGTGAATGAACATGCAATAGAACTTAAGAGTCGTGAGATTGAAAGAAAAAACATACTCATCACTAATGACAACTTGATTGCTAAATGTATTGCACAAGATGTATTTTACACTGTCACTGATTCTGCATTGTCTGCTTGTCAATTTAATGAGTATGCTATTGCGTTAAATGTCACCCAGAATCGTGTTGTTGAGCTTGAGGGGGAGAATTTGAAATTGCTTGAAAAAATTCAAAATGATGACCATGATAACATGGTTAAACGTTTTTCAAAACTAGAAGTTGATTATCTGAATTTGCAACTCAAACATCAACACTTAGAAGAAAAATGCAAAATATCAAATGTCAAGACATCCTCGGATGCTCCTGAGTTTGATACTTATTTTGAATTAAGCAAACGTGATGAGACAATTCAAGCTCACACGAACACGATTCGACTGCTGAGGGCCCAAATTGCCCAATTGAAATCCAACAAGTGTGAAGTATATGGCACCAATAAACCTTCGTCTTCAGATTCTCAGAATTTTCAATATCAAAACACCATAAATAAGTTACATTATGAAAATGAGTGTTATCGAGAAGAAAATTCAAAGGTTAAACAACATTTCAAAGAGTTATATGATTCTATTAAAGTTACAAGAAGCAATCATAATGATCAAATAACCTCTTTGACAAATGAAATTGAGAATCTTAAGGCTCGGGTGAAAGGTAAAATGCCATGCACCACTTGTAATTGTGATACACCAAAGGCTACTGATTGTAAAAAGTATGATGTTGATGTTGGGCGTATTCCGTTTAAGCTTAGAAATAACAGCCTTGCCCATCAAACATATCTAGATCATCTTAGAGAAGGTCTTAACACACTTCGTGAGGTAGTTGAAGAGAATAGGAATGATAAGCCACTTGATCAAGCGGTTGTCTATGCATGCAAACTCACGAAAAGGATTCAGGAAAACTTAGAATATGCCATAGGCTCAATTCCTAAGTTTAGAGGCCATAGAGATAGATCTGTTGCATCATCATCCAATGTTGTGAACAAGTATGTAGCCTTTGACCTACCACCCAAAACATCAGAACCCAACACATCATTATCAGGAAGGCATGTGACAGAAAAACAAACTAATGTCACCTTCGATGCTTCTACAGGAGTAAAAAGTGACACCCAAGCTAGCTGGTCAAGGTCTAGAGGAAATGAAAGAAAGGATATGACTGCGCCAGCTAAGAATGATCACTTGAAGAATGTAGAAGCCCAACCTAGGAACAATAAGTTTACAATGAGTAGGATGAATCGTGTTGATTCTAGTATCAAAAGTACTGTAATTAATTCGAATTCTAATGCTATCTGTAAAACTTGCGACAATTGTTTAATTTCTGCTAATCATGATGAATGTGTTGTGTCTTTCCTGATGTCTTCTGCATCATCCCATGTTAAGAATGGTAGGATATCTGAAGCATGCAAAAAGGTTTGGAAAGCTACAGGAAAAACATTTGCTAGCGTAGGCTATCAATGGAGACCCACTGGAAGGAAATTCAATTTAGGAAAACAGTGCACGTTACCTAAAATGAATAAGCATAAAATTGTAAAAGTTAAGGAATGGAGACCCACTGGAAGGAAATTCAACTTAGGAAAACAGAGACCATTACCTAAAATGAATATGCATAAAATTGTGAAGAATAAGGAATGGAGACCAACTGGTAGAATCTTGCCTTTAGAATCACAATGCCTTCCATCTAGGTCTTGTCATGTCTCAAGTTCTGTCTCCACAGTAAAGATAGTAGCATCTGTGAAATCTGTGGTTCCTGAATATGTGTGTGCTGACCAAATGGACCCCAATTGCACTTGGGGATCCACATTTTTCAGTTATCCATTGTTGTCTGGTTTCAAATGCAGGTCGTACAAATCGTCCTGTGGTATTTGGACTCAGGCTGCTCAAAACATATGACTGGAGATCGCTCACGGCTCAAGAACTTCGTGAAAAAGTTTATCGGGACAGTTAGATTTGGGAACGACCATTTTGGTGCTATTATGGGTTATGGAGATTATGTGTTTGGTAATAGTGTAATCTCAAGGGTATATTATGTGGAAGGACTAGGACACAATCTGTTTTCTGTGGGTCAATTTTGTGATTCAGATCTGGAAGTGGCTTTCAAAAAGCATACATGTTTCGTCAGAGAATTGGATGGTTTAGATCTCCTCAAGGGCAGTCGGGGCACCAATCTATACACCATCTCAATTGAAGAAATGTTGAAGTCCTCTCCAATATGCTTGCTTTCTAAAGCCTCTAAAACAAAATCATGGCTGTGGCATCGTCGTTTGAACCACTTGAACTTCGGTACCATAAATAATCTTTCTCGTAAAGATCTTGTTAGAGGGATGCCCAGACTGAAATATGAGAAAGATCATCTCTGCTCTGCATGTCAACTGGGTAAAAGCAAGAAACAAACCCACAAGCCTAAAACCGTCAACACCAACTTGGAAGTTCTTCACACCCTCCACATGGACTTGTGCGGTCCAATGAGAATACAAACCATAAATGGAAAGAAGTATGTTCTGGTGATAGTAGATGATTATTCTCGGTTCACATGGGTAAAGTTTTTGAGATCCAAGGACGAAACTCCAGAGGTTATCATTAAACTGATAAAACAGCTGCAAGTAAGGCTAGATAAAACTGTCAGAATCATCCGCACAGATAATGGTACTGAGTTTGTTAACCAACAACTCCGTAATTTCTATGAAAGTATTGGCATCACGCATCAGAAAAGTATCCCTCGCACGCCTCAACAGAACGGGGTGGTTGAACGAAGGAACCGTACTCTGGTGGAGGCTGCAAGAACCATGCTTATATTTTCAAAGACACAGATGTTTCTCTGGGCAGAAGCTATAGCAACAGCATGTTACACTCAAAACCGATCCCTAATTCATCCGGTTCATGAGAAGACTCCCTTCGAGTTAATTCATAACAAGAAACCAGATCTTTCCTTTCTGCGTGTATTTGGTGCTCTTTGCTATCCAACTAACGATAGTCAAGACCTGGGAAAATTAAGAGCTAAAGCAGATATAGGCATTTTCGTTGGATACGCACCAGACAGTAAAGGGTATCGAATCTACAATAAAAGGACCTGTAAAATCATGGAAACCATTCATGTTACGTTCGATGAGCTGAGTGAGCTACCTGTTTCAGGACAAATCAGTTCTGGACCCGATCTTCACCTTTTGTCTCCTGGACCCATTAGTTCAGGACTTGTACAGAATTCCACGCCTGCAGATTCCTATGTGCCACCTACATGTGAGGAGTTGAAGAAGTTATTCGATCCCATGTTTGATGAATACTTTGAGCCAACAAATGGAACCATCCCGAGTGAATCAGCTGTAATTCCTATGGATGAGGTTCAAGTCCCACAAGATTCAGAAGGACCTGCAGCTTCAGTATCAGTCAGTCATAATGCTCCTGCTGCCAGTCAATCGCCTTCGTCATCAAACACTCAAACTTCTCCAGTAATGCAAGAATCTTCAGATAATAACTCTTTGGAAGTTAATCCTTTTGCTCATGTTGAAGAGGCTCCTTTTGAAAACATCTTTGCTCCTGAACATTCATCAGACACATCCTTACTTGAAGATCACAGCACTGCTTCGTCTGTTCACAACCATCAACCTCACGACCATCTCAGGAAATGGACCAGTGATCATCCAATCGACAACATCATAGGCAATCCCTCACGTCCAGTATCCACTCGTAATCAACTAGCCACTGATGCACTATGGTGCTTCTTCAATTCCGTACTGTCTAAAGTTGAACCAAAAGATGCCAAAGAAGCAATGACTAAAGATTGCTGGTTCCAGGCTATGCAGGATGAAATCCATGAATTTGATCGACTTGAAGTATGGGAATTAGTGCCTCCTCCTGAGCGTGCAATGATCATTGCTTTAAAGTGGATCTTCAAAGTGAAGCTTGACGAGTATGGTGATGTCTTAAAGAACAAGGCACGGCTAGTTGCTAAAGGGTTTAGACAAGAAGAGGGCATTGATTTTGAAGAATCGTTTGCTCCGGTTGCTAGAATTGAAGCTATAAGAATCTTCCTAGCTAATGCGGCTAGTCGTAATATGATAGTCTACCAGATGGATGTCAAAACGGCATTCTTGAATGGTGACTTAAAGGAAGAAGTTTACGTGAGTCAACCTGAAGGATTCGTGGATGCTGAACACCCTACTCATGTTTACCGCTTGAAGAAGGCTCTTTATGGGCTAAAACAGGCGCCAAGGGCATGGTACGATACATTGTCCAAGTTCCTCCTAGCAAACAGATTCTCCAAGGGTGTTGTTGATCCTACACTATTCACCAGGAAATCAAGAAACCATCTACTGCTAGTTCAGATATATGTAGATGATATCATCTTTGCTTCAACAGATCCTGGTGAATGTGATAGTTTCTCAAAGGAGATGAATTCCAAATTCCAAATGTCCATGATGGGACAAATGTCATTCTTCTTAGGACTACAAGTTTCTCAAAGTCCCGGAGGCATATTCATCAATCAATCCAAATACGCCAACGAGATCCTGAAAAAGTTTGGATTCCATTCAAGTGAACCTGTTGACACTCTCATGGTTGATAGAACGAAGCTGGATGAAGATCCTTCAGGGATTCCAGTTGATATCACACAGTATCGAAGCATGATTGGATCTTTGATGTACATCACGGCTAGCAGACCAGATCTTCTGTTTGCTGTGTGTATGTGTGCTCGGTATCAATCCAGACCAACCAAGAAGCATGTTGAAGCAGTGAAAAGGATCTTCCGATATCTTCAAGGCACGGTTCATATGGGTCTCTGGTATCCTAAGGACACTGCAATGGAGTTAACGGCTTACGCGGATGCTGATCATGCGGGATGTCAAGACACTCGTCGAAGTACTTCAGGAGGAGCTCAGTTTTTAGGGGAAAAGTTGGTTAGTTGGTCTTCTAAGAAGCAGATGAGTACTTCCATATCATCTACTGAAGCTGAGTACATTGCTATGTCTGCTTGCTGTGCACAAATCCTTTGGATGCGATCACAGCTTTCGGACTATGGATTCTCATACAACAAAATTCCCCTATATTGTGACAACAAAAGCGCCATTGCTCTTTGTTGTAACAATGTTCAGCACTCCAGGTCAAAACACATCGACATCAGGCATCACTTCATCAGGGAACAGGTGGAAAAAGGAATTGTGGAACTATACTTCGTGAGGACAGAGTTTCAGTTAGCTGACATCTTCACCAAGGCCCTCCCAAGAGAAAGGTTTCAGTTTATTCTCCCACGCCTTGGCATGAAAAGCATGACTCCTGAAACCCTCAAGTGTCTTCAGGAAGAAAAGGAGGAGTAAAGGATTGTCTTCTTATATCCTTGTACATAGTTGTATATATCTTAAATCAAAAAGAAAAATACAAAAATATAAAACCTATAAAAACCATAAAAATCGAAAAATCAGAAAATACCAAAAATAGTTCTACCTAGGCATGTCTTCTGTTTATCGATAACATTTACGTATCTAGAAATGTCATTCAACAATGGCACGGATTCTTAAATGAAGCTCGAGCAGAAGTTATACTAATCAGTTAAAACATGTCTTAATGGCTTGCAGTTACTTCATACTGCAACCCGCACTGTACAATGGGGAAAGCATGTCGCCAAAAAGACAGCTGTTTCTCCAACCGGGTGATGTTCACCTGGGCATGGATTACTTTATATCCATGTTCTCCCGACTTGATGTACGTTTCAGTGCATCACTTCGTATATAAGAAGAGAAGTCTTCTTTTCATCAAGATTCTCTATCTTGTTAGATCCCTCAAGAGAGTCTTGATGTTACACAAGGTGGTAAAATGAACTAAATTTTCACAAATGTCCGTCGCTCAATTGAATGACTACAGCTCTTTTAATGGAAAACGGGTCATTAATTGAGGGGGAGCATATTTGTTCAAATTTCCGACACCTTACCAAATTTGTGCAACATCAGCAGTGACACTCTCTCGTTGTTTCAGGGGGAGCATTGTATGCTCCTAAATCAGAATACATTTAAACCTGACCACATTTTCTCCCGAATTTTTCTAAACGTATTTAAATCAATTGGGATCACAAATCTCAAATGGTTTGAAATTTTTGATCGGGGGAGAGAATGTGATTTAAATAGGAAATTCTGATAAAATGTGATGATTTGGCAATTAATGTAAGCTCTCCCGTATGTGCTAAACCATTTTGCATATCAAGGCACATATTGAGGGGGAGCAAAATGTTTTGGTCATAAAAGCAAGCTCCTCCATATGTACGAAAATCTTTCTTATATCAATACATATATTGAGGGGGAGCAAATGGTTTTACAAAACAAAGGATTTGGCATCGCATGTGGCTGTGACTCGGAATTAACAAAGAATTGACGAAAATTGAATTGTCATCAATCGAAAGGATACGTCTTGGCCGGGTAATAATTTCAAGCTGGTTTAACCAGTGATGTAAGCGTGTCTCGAAAAAGATGTATCTGAGTAGAGTGTACTGTTTCGAGAAACTTTCTATGGACTTGACCAGGACGGGTAATAATTTCAAGCTGGTCTAACCAGTGATGTAAGCGTGTCTCGAATCGGTCATGTTCACTGAAAGTGGATCAATTCAAAAAGTGCAAGCTCTACCTAACATGTGCAAATTTATAAAACTATCACTCGAGCACATGTTGAGGGGGAGCATTTGAAAAATATAAAACTCTCAAGTGTTTGCAAAAATGTGTTTCAGAATCATGAACACTTTGAGAGATTTTTCAAAGATTTGGTTTGGCAATTGTGGATGAATACCAAAGACCGACCATTTTAAATAATGCATGGAGTTATAAGGATGGTTAGGTTAGGCTCAAGTTCCCATGATCCCGCCAGAGCCGGAGGGATCTACCCAGGGACAATCCACTAGTTAGTGTAGAAGTCCTTAGGTATGATTAAAAAGGAGAAATGTGCATAAGGGAATAGTGCCGACTGAGATGGAGCTAACACTGGAACAAACCCAACAAGGTGTTAGTTTTGAAGTCTCGGTAAGCACTGAAGGGGTTGAAGAATGAAAAAGAATTGTAAAGAGAAAGGGTGAAAAGAAATAGCCCTCCTTACAACTTAGGCAGAAACCGGGTCAATACATATGCTGTCAGAATCACTTAGTTGATTGCTGGCATTGAAGACAAAGTATCATGGACCCAGTGATACGCTGCACAACCCTCCCTAGCCACTCAAGGTCCCTCAAAGGATTCTTGTTTCAATTGTCACGGAGTTCAATACATTCCTATCGTCTCTCTAACTCCGAGTTAGATGATATTGAATAGGTGGCAGTTCTCTCCAGCCTCCGCTCACTAAATCAAAACGCACTATCGAGTCTAGAGCCCCGAGATACATAATAAGATCTCATAGGGACACGAATTATTTCTACACTGGTTGTTCAACATTAAGGACACCAGTTGTAATCTCATGAGTCCTACGCAGATCTTAGCAATCTGCCAGAACATTTATGAGGGAATTTACTTATGTAATTCTCAATGATTGAATGGAAATTCCTGCCAGGGTCAACATCAAGCAGCCCTGAAAGCAGGTCACTTCGGTAATTCCTCGTGGATTACGCTTAGTGGTCGCGGCGGTTTCAACCGGTCTACAGTCGTGGAGTGATCTCCAGCGACTCACCTAATCGTTGATTTACTACGGTAAAATCTTAAAAAGCCCTCTGTGGGTTTTCGATTAGGAACGGTCTTAGTAAGGATTAGATAGAGTCTTCACACTATGCTGTTGACTGTCTCGAAGTCCAAACTTGTAAGTACCGGTCGAATTATTGCTAACTGTCGTATGCAGGAACTTCTGGCGATTGTAGCTGTGGAAAGCTGTAGCTGGTTGCTGTTGTAGCTGGTTGCAGAAAAGATGCCAATCCATCACCACATGTTCACACCACATCATCATCAAAGAAGTCATGATCGACCTAAAAGACCTTCAACACAGCTTCTGCTAACTCTGATGCTGAAGATCATGACCCCATATCGTGTGAGCATGTCGGCTCTAAGTATATTTCATCACATGGAGTATTACTACAGAAAGATGACTTGGAGACTCAAGTGGGATGATACGTTCAGAGATTATTCAAAATTCATCCAAGACAAAAGAGAAGTCATCTTCAGATCACTGATGTTTGCACAGCAATCTATGACATTGAAGATTCAATGAGTACGAGCTATGATGTCAAGATCCAAGGAAGAAGTGCTGAATTTCAGAACATTACTTCTGGGGTGACCTCCCTTAGGGGGAGATTGTTAGGAATATGAATATTCAGCAGAAGACTCGGTCACCCCGAGTACTTATTAGATCATCATAGCTCATTAGATTATCAGTAATATTATTAGTAGCTTAGTTATTAATTACTATTGTGGAGTGGGTCGGGTCTTTACCCTCTGTCAGCTCGCTCCACAGTCCACTAGGGACATAATATGTAGTAGTATATATACCCCTTCCCACACAAGGGAAGGGTTGGACCTTTTCAATCTAATATATCACTAGTTACTTTCTCTCTCTAAAAGGCTCCCACTTCTCTCTAGAAATCTTACTCTATTCGATCCATACAAGCCTCATACAAGTGATTCTTGCATTGTGAATACCCTACAAAAATCAATAAAGAATGAATACTACAAAATAAGAGGGGAAAATGTGCCAAATTAATTTGTGTTATTTTGGGCCGAACCAAACCCATCCCTTCCCCCTCCTAAAGGTCGGTTAAAACAGCCCATCAACAGCCCCTATATCTTTGGTATCCCTCCACCATAATACCGACTTTTGTTAAACTCAAGAAAACCCTAAAACCCTCCCCATTGTGTCGACTTTCTGCTGCCCAAAACTGCCTCCTTTTTGCTGCTGCCATTCGACCAAGAAAACCACAAGAAAGCCTCCATCTTGATCACGTTATAAGAGAAGAAAGGAGAAGGAGAAAGGTTTTTCGTGTGATTTTGATTCCTTGTGTTCGCGTTCTTTGTGGTCTACAAGGGTTCGAGGAGGAAATGATTTGGCTTTCTGTCAGTGATTGCTTTTGTTTTAGCTTGCTAATAAAGGTACGGATATTCTGCCCTCATTGTATAGGGTGCCTTCGTCTCACTTTCCTGATTTCTGACTCTTGGTTATGTTCTTATTTGTGAATCCTGTTTGTCTTAATTGTTTCCTTGTTTGAACCTTTGTCTTGATAAATTGTATGAAGCTCTTGTCCTGATTTTGTGTTGAAATTCTTGTCTTGATTCTTTGATTTGAACTTTGCTTAGGTTACTTTGTTCTGGACCTTGTCATGAACCATGTTATGTTATTTTGATACTTGGACCAACCTATTCATCGCGTGGTAATCTGGATAGTTGTGACTCTAGGCTACATTAAAGGTTCATTAGATTTTATAACTGAATGTTCAAAACTCTTTTAAATTACATGTGACTTATCTTATGAAAACTGCTTTTTGAGATCATTTTTATAAAGACCATTTTAAAGGATTTATTTTGAAACTATGACATGAGCTTTTAAATAAAAACCTTTGTTATGAACCTTGAATAAATTGTTATGAACCTTCTGACTTTGATACTTGCTCTCCTAATGTTTGATCCTCTGATATTTGATCTCTAGATATGTGACCTTCCGATATTTGATATTGACCTCTAGTATTTGAACCTTGATGTTTGACCTCCTGATTATGAACCCTGTATTTGTCTCCTGTCTTGATTCTTGATGTGAACCTTGATATGATCCTGATATGTGTCTAATGTGAACCTTATGTGAACCCTGAGACCTGAACCCTGTGATTTGACACCTTAGACTTGATACATGACCCTGACCCACAGTTTGAGACTACGAGCCATCTACTAGGCATGAGGGTTTCATGTCCCTGTCATTGATGCACCGATGGCTTGACTTTAGGGCAAGGAAGTGATGTCTTGCCCCGTCCCCGGACTCTTGTTTCTGATTTATTATGTAGCGGAAGACCTTGTGGCCTGCGGGGGCGTATGGATGCATCCTAGTCGTGTCTTGATTTGCTTGTACTTGTATATCTTGGTGACTGATGGTGTGTGCGATACACGTCTTTCACACCCTTGGGAGCTCATGACTCCAACCCTTGGAGGTATCCCCTCATTTCTTGGTACGAGGTCACCCCTCCGTACACCTTGGTATCCTGATATGTGATCTGGTTCGATATGTGATTTGGTTCGGGCTCGTAGAGGATTTCTGTCACCCTACACCTTAACCTTTATTTGCCATTACTTGTTCCATATGTGCTATAATTTGATATATGACTTGCCATGTGATCTGATCTGATTAGACCTGGACTAGTGGAAGATTTTGATTTGGTTATCTTGAGATTTGACTTGACATGATTTGACCTGGATTTCTGGTTTGTTTACTTTGATTCTTGACTTGGCATTATACTGGACTAGACTTGGTATGACTTGGGATGTGATGGGTTATTTGTCTTCTTTGACTTTGATATTTGTTTCATGATTTTGATATTTCTATATAACTTTTGTTTATCCCTTCCTGACTCATGTCATCCGGATATTGTATCTTTCACTTCTCTATACGTTATTACTGCTTTGTTTCCGTTATATCTGTTCACTGGGCTTTTTAAGCTCAGCCGCACGTTTTCTTTTCGTGTGCGGCAGGTTTTTAAGCTAGGAAGCTGGGTTTGGCTTTGGGATGAGAGCAACTTGTGTGAAGTTTAGACCTTGTCATTCTAGTGTGACCATTTGGATATTATTTCTGTTATGCCATTGTTTGGGCATTTTGGATTCTATTTTATACTTCGTTATTTCTGTCTTGCTCTTGATATAAGTCGTGTTGACTTATTTTCCTTTGGATTCTAATGTAAAGGCTTCCGCTATTTTATTTCTTGAATGCTTGTATCTGATATGAAACCATGTATTTGTGACATCTTTACCCTTGTCGGGTTGGGGTGTTACAGTTATCGTTATATCTGTTCACTGAGCTCTCGTAGCTCAGCCGCACCTTTTCCTGCGGCAGGTATTTAAGCTAGGAGCTGGGTATTGCTTTGGGATGAGAGCAGTTTGTGTGAAGCATTGACCTTAGTCATCTTAGTTTGCCATTTTGGATTTAGACTTGTTTTATGCCATTGTTTCGGCACTTGGATTATTATGTACTTCATTTATTTTCGTCTTCATTGATCGTATGCACTTGATATAAGTCTTTGTTGACTTATTGTCCTTGATTATTAATATTGAGACTTCCGCTGTTTTGTTATTGAATGATCTGATATGAAACCATTGTTGTGACATCTCTACCCTTGTCGGGTCGGGGTGTTACAATTCTAGCACTTAAATTTCAAACAACATCATTCTTTGAATCTGCTCTGCATGAACCCTGAGCACTTTTACACTTCTTCATTATGAGCTAACTTCTTCATCAAGAATTATGTTATCCTCCCCTGAGTCTCATACTCATCTTCAATCAAATGAACATCAAGATCTTGAATCAAATGAACATCAAGAGATCTTGATACAAGCAATATACCTCCCCTGTTTGGAAGATTCCTTACCATCACTGGAACTTGAACTTGAACTTGAACCTTGAAAGAACTAGAACTCAGCCTCCAATGTGGTCAGACAATTTGGTACAAGTTGCCATCAATTCTTTTAGTTTCAAACTGCCCTCATCACTTCCAGGTGTGTTACCTCCTGAGAGAGGTGAATCATTGAGCATAGACGCAGTGTCAAACCAAGTTTGAACTAGCAGTACAAACTGTTTATCAAAAATTTTCAAAGAGCAGTATAAACTTAATTTGGATTTGAAAACATGACTTCCCATTCATAGTTTTTAGCAAACTAACAGCTATCAACGGATTTGATATGTCTTTACCAAGAGCCGTTTGCTTTGGACTAGCCAACTCTTTGCTGTGAAGTATGGTGAGTTGATTACCATATAGTTTTTGGTAAACTACCAACCATAAACGGATTTGAGAAGTCTTTACCAGAAACCGTTTGCTCTGGACTAGTTGGTTCTTGATGTGGGTTAGACATGGTGAACCAATTACCATTTGTTGTGTGCTAAGTTCACACACTTCAAGCTCCAAAGCACCATACTTTCCAAAACATAACATAGTCAAAACACAATCCACCTCAGAGTGCTTTCTCAACCTGTAAATGTTAGTCCAAAACCAAAGAAAACACAAGACAAAGTATTTTCTATGTAAGAGTTATCAAAATTGACTAACATGGGTATATAAGTAATACCAAAATTTGTACAATCAGTACAAACTATACATAGCAGTTTTATCAGACACAACTAGCAGTACAAAATCCTTTTTATAGCAAAAACACTTAGACATTGAACTTTTAAGGGTTAAGCATTCCAATACCTATAACCAAGTACTGAAACCTCCCCACATCAAAACATTTAGTTAATAAGTCAGCAAAGTTGTCATCTGTATGAATTTTGACAACTTGAACTAACTTCTTTTCATTACAGTCTCTTATAAAGTGATGTCTAATTTCAATGTGTTTAGTTTTTGAATGTTGAACTAGATTTTTGATTATACACATTGTACTGCTATTGTCTATGTAAATGATTGTGTTCAAGAAATTATACCCATAATCAAGTAACTGATTTTGAATCCAAAGAACTTGAGCACAACAACTAGCAGCAGCCACATATTCAGCTTCAGTTGTAGAAGTGGCCACCATAGTTTGCTTTTTGCACTGCCATGAGATAAGTCTGCATCCTAGAAACTGGCAACCACCAGTTTTAGACTTCCTATCCATACTAGCACCAGCATAATCACTATCTGAATATGCCACCAAATCAAATGGAGACTCTTTAGGATACCACAGACCTAAGTTAGGTTGACCTTTAAGATACCTAAGGATTCTCTTCACTGCAGTCAAATGAGACACCTTGGGAGTGACTTGAAATCTTGCACAAGCACATACTGCAAACATAATATCAGGTCTGGATGATGTGAGATACATCAAAGAGCCAATCATAGACATGTATGTGTGTACATCCACAGCTTCACCACTTTGATCTTTCAAAAGCAAATGTGTCTCCTTATCAGCAGGTGTGCTAGCAACTTTAGCATCTGTAAAGTGAAACTTCCTCAATATTTCAGCTACATATTTATCCTGAGAGATAAATATTCCTTCTGATTTCTGCTGTACTTGTAGTCCCAAAAAGAAAGTGAGTTCACCCATAGAACTCATCTGGAACTGGTCCTTCATCAATTTTTCAAACTCTTTACACATTTCCTTCTTAGTAGAACCAAAGATGATATCATCCACATATACTTGAACCAATAAGATATCACCCTTTTTTCTTTTTGATAAAAAGTGTCTAATCAATCTTGCCCCTATGGAACCCATTCTTCAACAGATAATTTGCCAGAGTTCCATACCAAGCTCTTGGACTATATGGTAATCAACTCACCATACTAAAAAGGTTGTACTTAAGCTCTGGTACAAAATGCACATTTTCAAAGTCAAGATTACCAGTTTTAATGATACCTTTACCAGTAATCCTACCACCAACTCCTCCTCCAAAGATAACAGGTCCTCCATCCAAAGGCGTAAAATCTTAAAGGTATGACATGTTGTTGGGAATTATGTGTTTCTGAAGTTTCAACTGCTGGTTATAGTTAGTACTGTTAGTTATGTAGTTAGTATTGCTAGCTTTAAGTTGGTACTGTATGTGTTAGAAAGGTACTGTTAGCATGTTTTAGTTAGTACTGCTTATGTGATATGCATGAGTTATTATTAGAATAGATATGCAGAGATATGCATGGAGTTATATTAGGAAGGGATATGTAACATCTCTTTACACGTTATTGTAAGCTGTTAGGGTTTCCTTGGTGTATAAAAGGAACCTAAGGCATTGTAACATAGCGTGCGTATTATCTTGTGTTTAGTTAGTAATCTGTAACCTAAGCAGATTAATAGTAATAAAAGTTCTTTTAGTATTCATTGTTCTTCTTAGCAATACAAGTTAGATTCCGCATAACTTATATTGTTCATAGTCGGTGTTTCTCTTGTAGTTTGTTTGGATCTATCCAGATTAGCTACGACCTTTAACAGGCTAGAAGGATCCATTCAGATTGGGACCAACAAGTGCACAAAGGCACTAGCCACTCATAGCAATCATACGCATATCAATTGGTAATACACGTCATCTAAGCAAGTGTACAAAGGCACTAGCCACTCATAGCAAACATAAACATAAACTCATAACTTTGAACATTAGAAACCATAATTGAAAGTCTTACAATGATTGAAATAAGATTAAAAATGATGAGATGATGATAACCAAAAGGTTGGTGATGATTCCTTGATGTTACGACCTCCAAATGATGACTTCTTGGACCTCTAAAGTTTCCTGGACTTCTAAGGACGAATTTTGAGAGTATTTTTATGAGTGGTTTTTTTCTCTTCTTGTGTTTTCTTGATATTCCCCTAAATACTCATCAAATGGTCCAAATAATACTCCAACCAAGGGTCTAAGTTCATAAATGTTTCTCTTGTCCTCCAAGTAGTATTGAATAGACTAGAATTATGAGTGGAAGGACCTAGAACCGGATGTGTAGAGTCACATATCTTAATGATGAAGTTTTGGCAAGTCAGCAAGCTTCCAACCGATCGGTAATATGTCCAACTGATCGGTTGATCTTCGATATACCTCCA